>JASAOG010000006.1:6410000-7610000 GCA_030265305.1 Biomphalaria pfeifferi
TTCAATTATGGTATAACATCAAATGATCTTAACGTGAGAAATAACACTTCAGCCGTGACAGCCTTAGTGATTAGGGCATCTATCACTTAACAAGAAGATTTGGAGACAAGATTTTCACTACTCTGATATATGTAAGAAGTTTTGAAGTAGAAGACACTGGACATTGAGCTGTCGATCTAATCGACCTGAACGTAGGGTTCTACATTGTCTCTAGGCAGGAAGTAAAATTAGGACGATGGAGATCATAATGTAGCTACACGAGTGGAACTCAATATTCAGCCTGCATAGTTTGGGAAAGTAGAATTTGTTTTCAACGGAGAGGAGGATGTTGGGAAGGCTAGTAAATCTCATGTCGGAAGAGATGATCGGTTAAGAGTTAATGACGTGGCATAAATTGTCTGGGCGTAAAAGTTCATAGCACAATAATTTGTTACGTGAGCAGCATTTTGTGTAAGGATGCAACATGAGCAGAGCTTATATTTGTTTACAGAACAGTTGATAAGAGTTTGCTGTTACACTCTACGTTACAAAAGACTGACCTATGTTGTTGAAACACAAGTCCAGCTTGTTACCTTCTCTTTGAAAATTTAAAATTATGCACTGCAGCCGATGAAACCAGGTTAAGCAGCCGGTGGATCCATCATCCAGGTACAGCAGCCGGTGTTTCCATGTTCAGCAGCCGATGAATCCAGGTTTAGCAGCCGGTGAATCCATTATCAAGGTACAGCAGCCGGTGGATCCAGGTTCAGCTTAGGACATCCAGACACATTAGTCGGTGGAACCAAGCATAGCAGCCGATAGATCCAGACACAAAAGCCGGTGCATCCAGACACAGTAGCCGGAGAATCCAGCCACAGCAGTTGGTGGATCCAGAAACAAAAGCCGGTTGTTCCAAGTTCAATTTCGGCTTATGGATGTCAAGGATCGACATTATTTGCAAATAAAAGAGGAAGAAGTCTAAAGTAGGAGCTACAGAAGAGAAGGAATTTTTTTTAAACCTGAAATGTGCACAAGGTGCTATGGTGAAATTGTGAATCCAGGATTCGAGTCCTAAAGAACAGTGGTACTCAAACTTTTTTGACTAGGGGACCCCTGTATGTAGCATAACCTACCAACGGACCCTTGTTTGAAAAAAAGATACTTTAATGCTAGTGTCTACGTTACAAATGTATATAATTAAAAATTTCGTTGATCATTGAAATAAAAATTAAAAAAAAAAAAAAAATGAATGACTCGTAATCTTGACCTTGTATGAGGTTGACGAGATTTTACAAGTATAAGTATTATGTGTGTGCGATGAGTTTCATAACAGCAATGTATCAAGGGATATAAAGATGGAATCTTTTTTGGTAACCAGAATGTGTGGGTCTCATTCAACTTTGGTTTCAGTTCGTCGTTTAAGTTGTTTTTTATATATATATATTTCAAAAAGCTGCTCCAAGTGAAGAATGTCTTGAGCTCTTTGGCTTAGATCTTATCTTATCTTATCTTATCTTAGATAAAGTGTTTCGATTTCACCGTCTTATATAATACAGACGTTACTTCAAAAAAGATGATTACGTCCAATGCGTCATGCATTTAGTCATGCATATTAACCAATGACCTAAATTCAGCTAAGTCACTGGTTTTCCTGGCTAGCTCAGGCAGCACATTTAAATGCTCTAATAGCACTAGGGAAGAGTTCAATGTTTTAAGTATTTTACTTTTACCTATCACTTAGTCTGTTGGACTGTTGGGGCACCTAGCAAGATTTGTCGACCGTCCTTCCCCATTCCTCTCTGTCTTTTGCCGTGTTTAAAACCTCTATCAATGGTAGGCCCGTCCATTCTTTTATGTTGTCCTCCCATCGCTTTCTCTGTCTGCCTCTTCTTCTTATTCCTGGTACTGTTCCCTGAAGGAAGGTCTTTGTGAGCCCCGTGGATCTTGTTTTATGTATAATTGAAGGTAAATTGCTACTTTACTTTTGAGTCTTCTATCCTGAAGGCTTTCTAAATTTAGTGGTTTTACTAAAGGTGTTAATCTAGTCATAGAATAGTACGTAAAGACCATATGTTATATATAGTTTATGGTAAAGACATTAAACAGTAGTGAGGAGAGAGTTGAATATTATTAAAATTATCCGATCGGTTAAACTGGCTATTAGCGAAGAGGCTACTATTATAATTGTATATGTGGTATTTTTATCTTTCTTCGGACCCCCCTATGTTCGTCCCCCAGAAGACTGTGATTTTTGTCTGAATAGGGTTAGGCCTGAATAGACCCTGGAAAATAAGAACTGATTTATTATTATGGGTGACCTCTCTCTGCAAAGACCAGCTGCTGACAGGGAAAAGTGGAGGGATTAGGTTACGCGAATTGTCACAGCACTCTTACGTCACAGCACTCTTACGTCACAGCACCTCTTACGTCACAGCACGCTTACGTCACAGCACTCTTACGTCACAGCACTCTTACGACGAAAGTCAGTGGACAGATGAGAGAGATGATAGTAAGCAGTGTGTTCTTGTACTGACCACCCAAGCATTCTGGTAAACTCTGCGCGCCAAAAATTGTGTACATACGGTACTTTAGCTGGCCCATGAGTTACTTCACAATTCACATATCATCTTGGAAAGTTGAACAAAAACGCTAAGATTAAAGCTATAGATCTCCAGATTGTGAGAGAGTCAGCAACATCACTTGGTGTAACAGGAAACAAAATCTCTTTAAAAAAAAACATTTTATTACGTAGGAAAAAAAATATTTAAAAAAAAATGTCCTCAAGCATTGATCGATAAGACGGACAAGGGAGGTAATTAGGTGTCGTGAACATGTTACAAGCTAACTGGGATTGAGTTTTTAAGGAACATAAAGAGATGAATGAGGATTTGTTGTTTTGTATCTAAAGAGTTCTCGTTTGCTAACTAAAATGAAAGCTTCCAGAGTGAAATCTAACTAGAATTTAAAAAAAAACTTATCAAAGGACTAGATATGGACCTGATTTTTCTTTTACAGTAAGGTACTTTACATATTTTTTAAAAAAGATATATATATATATATATATACATACAATGATACACTGCTCTATATCAGTAAAGCTATGTCGAATCGTAGAAAAAAAGTACATAGTTCATAAAGTATGACTGTCACTTTGACTAAGGATGTTTGGAGTATTTACAGTATTCTGAAACCTCTAAAAAAATTTAGTAAAGAAAATCGTCTTCAATAAACCCAGTCAACTTTGGTCAACTCTAAACAGTTGCCCAGTGTATGTGTGTATGTAACTAGTACACTTACACATTCAAACTACGTTCAATCTTTTTGTTTTTCTGTATATGTTCTTTCCATTTTTGATTGATGTGAAATTAAGCTCGACAGCGCCCAATCGTTAAAGCAGGCCTAAAGACTAGACTGCGGCGTCACTACCTTTGGGCAGTTTCGACCAAGAGCTCCTTGTCACGTCACTGGTCTGGTCAGTGTTTAGGTCTTCTATAATTATTGGTCTCGGTTGGACATACGACTCGAGCAGAGTTGTGTTTACTGAGTGCCTAAATGCAGCACGGAAAACCTTCTCCCAGATACCCTCTCCTCCACTGGTCCACAAAAGAGATTGAACTATAGCGCATGAAGCGCGTGATGCTATGAGCATGAAAGTTGCGTTAGATAAAACAATTTAAAAGGGGAAAAATCTTAGCAGCTATAATAGAATGCTCTCTATACAATTTAACTCATGTATTATACTTTTAACCAAAGAATATATTCTTATATTGAAAAAAAAATCTGGCCATAGATTTTGGTACATCAGTGATGCACAGGAGGCGCGGTGGCTGAGCGGTACAGCGCTAGGCTTCTGAAACGAGGGTCCCTGGTTCGAATCCTGGTGAAGACTGATTTTTAATTTAGGGATCTTTGGGCGCCTCTGAGTCCACCCAGCTCTAATTGGTACCTGACATTAGCTGGGGAAAAGTAAAGGCGGTTGGTCGTTGTGCTGGCCACTTGACACCCTTGTTAACTGTAGGCCACATAATCAGATGACCTTAACATTAACAGCCCTATAGACCACAAGGTCTGAAAGAAACTTTACTTTACTTTTTTTTTTAGTGATGCACAACGTACGGCCCGCAGGCTACATCCGGCTCCTGATGCCATCTGGCCAAACGAAACTTCTGTCTTTTGTGGAGGACATGGAAAATATTGAAGCCTAATAAAAAAGGAGATGACCGTTTCGGAAATTCATTTACATCCCCATTGATGAAAAAATAAGTTTGGGCATCACTGACCTACATGGTTAGTTTGATTTTTTTGTTTAGGGCATGATTTGAAAACTGAAGAAATAACAAAAAACTATAACCTGGAATCTAGTACGAAATAAAATGGCAAATCAGTTACTATAAAAAAAAAAAAAAAAAACAAGTTGTAAAGAACAGATAATCATGTAACAAGCAAAATATTTTTTAAAAAGCGTATCTAAGGGAATGATCTCAGCACTTACAAATATAACTCTCACTATTGTAGAAGTTATTTCCCTTATTCGACATCCAACTAAATAATTAATTACCAATATCGGTAATTAATTGACTAATTTGTTAATTATTTAATTGATTTATGTTTTGATAGGTACAATAAATAATTGTTTGAGGTTTCAACTTGATCCGAGAATGACAACGTGTTCAATTATCTATTTTCTTAGTGGCTACATAAATAGCCGTTTCTGTGGATACCGACGAATTAGTTTCCCTTGTTGGTATTCATCAAAATAATTAATTGTCAGTAATTAATAGAATAAATGGTTATTGTTTTTATTGATTCATGACTTGTCTTGGCCAATGAATAATTTTGCAAAGTTTCAAATTGATCCGAGAACGGTTGTGAGAAAAATAACGTGTAAAAAACTTTGACCAGACAGACAGAGTGAGTTGGACACCATGCAAGATTTGTCGACCGTCTTTCTCCATTCCTCTCTGTTTTTTTGTCTTTGAAAGTAAAATTGTAAAATTGTATTTTGAATAACTTTACTATATGTTATTATCTTTACTCTTGTATTTTGGTTATAATGAGATTATCTTTAATCAATAGAAAACTAATTAAATACTAATTAGAGTCTATTTAATAAGCTGGAATGACGTGTTTGCACGACACTGACCTCCTCGGTGTTGATCTATTTGTCTGTCGAACCTCTGGCCACCACGTATCGATTTGAAAACAGATTGTATCGACGCGAGCTACCGTCCAGGGGGAGAGATTTCACTTTGCAACCGACTGGATATTCCAGACGTCGTCGTTTGCACAGTGGGGAGAGTGGCTTCCCTTGCGGATGTTTTTACTTCCTGTATTTTGGACAATTTGGTGGCAGTAGCAGACGATATGCATAAGTTAAAGCAGATTTATGAGTTCATCAGTAAGTGATAGTTTTGCATTCTACTTAGATCTAGTTCATTTTTTAGGTTTATTTACCTTTTTTTTCTAATAACATGTTTCTCAGACCTAAAAGTATTAAATCTAGATCTATTAAACCGTTGTTTTGTTGTTGTTGTTGTTGTTTCAAAGATAATGTTAAACTGCAGTTGTTTCTTCAAAAACAAACATTTCTTATTTTCTAACATACTCGTATGTTAATCCAGTTTGGGGTAAACAAAAAAAAATGGGGGGGGGGGGGAGTGGGTCGTATGTTACAAATCAAAGCGGGTAGGTCTACATGAAGATGACTATGAAATGGGAAGAAATATAAACGTTTAAATATTTCATCTGGTTGGTATAAGCATCTGGTTAATCTAACTTTGCATAGCTTAATTTTGTCTTGTCGGTAAGTAGGCCTACATATTATCGGCCTCGTTCAGACATGGCTCATCTCTTGGAGCACTTTTTCGTGTGACTTTAGAGCCCTATTCTGGAGAGACATTCCCGGACACATACAACGCAGGTAGTGGCATTCGCTTTGGTGGAAGAACAATTTATTTTTCGTTTGGCCGCTTTTCTTCCAGAGCTGAGGCCAATGCTTTTTCGTTGTACACAGCTTTGTTTGTCACCATTTCTCTCCACAAAGTCTATGTCTTCCCGATCGTCAGCATCTCTCTCCACAAAGTCTATGTCTTCCCGATAGTCAGCATCTCTCTCCACAAAGTCTATGTCTTCCCGTAAGTCAGCATCTCTCTCCACAAAGTCTATGTCTTCCCGATAGTCAGCATCTCTCTCCACAAAGTCTTTGTCTTCCCGATCGTCAGCATCTCTCTCCACAAAGTCTTTGTCTTCCCGATAGTCAGCATCTCTCTCCACAAAGTCTATGTCTTCCCGATAGTCAGCATCTCTCTCCACAAAGTCTATGTCTTCCCGATAGTCAGCATCTCTCTCCACAAAGTCTTTGTCTTCCCGATAGTCAGCATCTCTCTCCACAAAGTCTTTGTCTTCCCGATAGTCAGCATCTCTCTCCACAAAGTCTATGTCTTCCCGATAGTCAGCATCTCTCTCCACAAAGTCTATGTCTTCCCGGTAGTCAGCATCTCTCTCCACAAAGGCTATGTCTTCCCGGTAGTCAGCATCTCTCTCCACAAAGGCTATGGGATTATCAGGAAGGCAGCGCAAGTACCGTAGCGTGTTCAAATCAAATGCCTTTTAGACCTCCATTTGGTCATTGAAGTAAGCTTCTGAATTTCCTAACCCTTGGTCTGAGCAAAAGCCACCTTAATCTGCGCTATCTGTGGACGGGACTGTCTCTCCAAAATAAGGGTCGTTCTACGACTGAAGGAGGCACCGTGTGGTCTGAGTCAAGCAAAGGTCGACGCTTCCTTACCTATCCGTTTTTTTTTTGGTTTTTTTTTGCTCTTCTAGGGAGACAGGTCATCTTGAATTGGGGAGCCCAAGAAGCAGAATTCATGTACGGCAGCTTTTCTCAAAGGTGAGGCACGCCCCCGTAAATGGGCGTAATGGCCTCTCAATGGGGAACGACTTCCTAAGAAAAAGAAGGGAGTGGCGGAACCTGTCAATACTTTTTCAAATGAAACAATATGCAACAATATCGTCTCATATTTTTGTAAGAAGGCATTTCAAAACGTCTCTGGTAACTCGATTCTTCACGACTTTCTTATGTTAGAATGGTCGTAAGTCTTCCTATGCTGCACATGGTTATGTTAACAATTTTTGTTTGACAATAAAAAGGTCCACGGTAAGACGTCTTACTTAACACGAAGATGATCTTACGACGATCGCATCCATTATAGACGTACGTGCGCTATATGTTACTCGAAACTTCTTGTATATCAGTATAGGCCATTGCTGCCTCCATCTTTATTAGATTTTATTTGATCTGCGATTTTTTTTTTACTAAAATGAGTAGTTTGCTCTATTGCAAGAAAACACTTCAATATTGTTCTGTCCCAGCCCTTTTACTTTACCTTTTTTTTTACTTGTGTGCTCTTTTTACTGAAGGAGAGAAAGTGAGCTCTGAAGCTCCAAACGCAGGAAAAGTCTTGGAGGCAGGGATCCGCCACGGACCCCAAGAGGGGAGCTGAAACTCTACTAGACCCCCTTGGGGGTTGGATTGGGAACGGCAGCCTCTCCGATACTATCTCTAAAAAAAACGTTTCTAATATACGAAAGACTTTTAAATTATCTACGAAACACTATTTCCGAAAAAAAAAGGACTAATTTGAAGAGCTTTGATGAACGTACGTACATCTGTATCTAAACACATAGTAAATATTTTTGCAAACGGGCCCAGTATCTTTCATACTTTGGTGGAATTAAACAATTTCTTTTTGCAGTTTGGGTGGACAGCAATAGATTTTATGTAAGTTAAGTTACGTACATGTATCAAAATTTGAAGCCGTATATTATAGACATTTTCTTCTACAAGTTTACATGAGAATCTTGAATTCCAAATCGAATCATTCACTTGTTTTGTCTTACAGAACTAATGTTGATCCAAGAATTTTGAGCTGTGTGACTATTGACAAGTTATTATCATGGCCTCATCGCCGAAAGATGTTTCAGACCAAAGCAGCAGTTATGTTCATCCAATTCCTTCATGCACATCTAAATCAAACATTTCAACAAATTCAAAATCCATCAAAACAGACATTGACAGATCTTCTAATTCGAATGTCTGTAATCCAGACTTTAACAGAACAGACCTTTTAGACAGCACAGACTCGCAATCTGAGAAACTTTCTGGTGAGCACAAATCTAGGGACAGTATCCCCTCGTCAACACAAGAAAACAATGAAAATATCTCCAGAAGTATCAGTCAAATCCATCATGAAATCGATGCGATATTGGCGCGTAAACTGAGCAGTGCTGATCTAGACTCTGGGAAGAGATTGAGAAAGAAACTATCCACAATACTGGCTGTGGAGGAGGCGCCCGCATGGCGAGACATTGGGGAGTACGAGGTTCTGAAGAGGACAAAGTGTCGAAGAATTCATTCCAAACTGGGACAAAACAAAGACCTAGCACTTTTCTTTCGTGCTGGCAAATTTTATGCCATGGAAGCCTGGTGTTCTCATATGGGTGAGTTGTCTAGAAGTTCATTAAATTTTATGCCATGGAAGCCTGGTGTTCTCATATGGGTGAGTTGTCTAGAAATTCATTACATTTTATGCCGCTAGTGCGTGTGACAAGGTGGACGTGTCTTTGTCATTTAAATCATCATTATTATTGACCATCTTTGTTTCCTACGAGAAGCTGATACCGATCAATACCGATTTATTGGACCAGTTTTAGTGTGTGTGTGTGTGTGTGTGTGTTGAAACTACTTTATTAAAGTGGGTAATGCTGACTTGTTCTACGTGTAGCTGCTCGAATGAGAAATGACGCTGCCCAGGAGACTGATACTCTTTCTACTGACCAATGGCTAAAATCCCGCGCGGACGGTTGAACAGACCCCCCCTGACAATCCACATTCCTCATCCCATATGCTAGGACAAATTTGTACAAATGCTACTTCTTCCCTAGTGCTATTAGAGCATGGAATTGGTTGTCTGAGCTAGCCAGGAAAACCAGTGACTTGGCAAAATTTAGGTCATTGGTTAATATGCAGGACTGAATGCATGACGCGTAGGACGTAATCATCTTTTTTTTTGAAGTAACGTCTATATTACATAAGATAAGATAACAATCCTAACGCTTTATCTGTTTACAAAATAACAAGAAGTTGGACTTTGAGATCCTGGAAACCTCTGACTGTATTTTTAACAGCAATGAACTTGCAAACTCCATTATTATGTGTTTTTGATCCGTTCTCCGCGAGGAATTTCCAATGCCAACGTTTCTTTTTCAATCAAAATAGTTCTAGCGTAAATCGTTTTAATGATAAAACGTATTAATCAATAATAGCATGATCATTAATTTATTGGACTATTTTGGGAGTAAATAGAGTGCAAGCTTTCTAACTAATTACAAAACACATAAAACCAGAAGTCGTTTTTAGTATTTTATTGCCTGCTCAAAGTGCCGTGACGTCACTTTACTGTCAGTAGCAGGAAAAATACTTTCCAGAATACTCCTTGACCCATTGATCAGCTCTGTAATAGGCAATGTGCTCACTGAAAGTCAGTGTGGATTCTGGACGGGAGTTTCGTCTTGAGTCAAATGCAGGAAAAAAATGTAGGGAGCAGAACCTCGACCTGTACGCTGCATTCATCTCTCAGAATGAGTCGTGATGGCTCGGATGCCCTCCAAGATTCATCGCTAACCGAAAGCAAGTGCATTAAGATCAAAAGTTCAAATCAGATGCAATGGTAGCATATCAACTCACTTCTCTATAGAGATTGTTGTGTAGCAGGGTTGTGTGCTTGCTTCAACACCCTTTCCCATATTCTTCGAGCAATGCTAAATTAAATGAAACGACGCCTCCATGAGCAATGGCGTAGCTAAGGATTTGGGGTCCTTGACCTCTTTAGAGGCTTTTGCATTGACATTCGACATCATGACATGAGATAATGAGATAATACTTACCACAAACTTTGGACACTCATATGGGCCCCCTCAAGTGGGGGCTCGGGCGGGGGATTTTAAAATTTGGACCCTTATTCCCCCACCCTTAATGCTACGACACTGTGCATGAGAGCATCTACATCAAGTTCCGCAAAGATTGCAGTATATTTAACATACGGCGCTAGCTCACCCGTACAAAAATTATAGAGATGATTGCTACGAGCTGCTCTATGTGGATGATTGCGTCCTTCTTGCACGCACCGAGAAGGAACTTCAAATTGCCGTCAATGAGTTGGCTGAGGCTGTCCATCAACCTGAAAAAAAAAAAACGGAGCTCATGCTTAGGAAGTCCCCAAACGGACAAAAAACAGCTCCACAAATCAATTTGACATGTGGATTAAATAACTTCCACTTACCTGCCTGCAACGCATAATCTTCATCTCCTGGAGGAATCATGTTACCAATCAGGACGTTTGGTATTGGCCAATATGCACAGCATATATGCTTTCCTGACACAGAGAAGACCACGATGGCTTGGACATGTCACCCGCATGCCAGATGGTAGAAACCCTAAAGATATCGTATATGTTGAGATTGTGAAGGGAGTCAGACCCAGGGGTTGCCAAAGACTAACCAATACAGATGTCTACATGCGAGACCGAACAGCATGGAGACAGACTGTGCGTGCTGGGACGATCCTCGCAAAGAGCAAAAGAAACGACGCGGCCTTGTCAAGAGAAAGAAAAAGACAACTCTTGCAAACTCTGCCGCTCCAGAATCGGCTTGATCAGTCACACTAGATTCTGTCCCGTTTCGAGACGAAACAAAAACCAGTGACTCATCTGGGCGCATCCACTGTCTTCCGAGACAGAAGGAGCCATATATATGGTACATATATACATATATACAAAATCCTCAACGTCACCAAAAACCCCATTTCAACCTCCACCTGTTTTCACCTTCTCTTCCTCTCCGTGTCTCTCCTTCCCCCTCCCTTCCCTCTCTCCTTCTGAGTCTACTTCTTGTATGCTTCCCACTCACTCACTCTCCTTCTGAGTCTACTTCTTGTATGCCTCCCACTCACTCTGTCCTACTTTACATTTTGGACCTCCTACTATGTTTTCAGGCTACTATCTTAATGTCACTGTGTGTAAAAGCATATTTAGTCCATTTTGAGAACGGTCTCCTTTAAATAAGCTTCTAAAAAAAGGCTTAATTACCTATCCCTAAGTGTAGGCCTAATTCATTTTACTGCCAAACTTATTTCTGTTTACACTAATTTTTTCCCCCTACTAATATTAATTATCCCAACTACAGAAATCAACTGTGATGAAATGTGGTGGAATAAAACTGGACTGCTCCTCCATCACCCCACCGTTTTTTTTTTCTCCCTCATTTGTGATTATAGGTGATCTCTGTTTCCATGGTAACTAGACGAGTTGTCGGAGTTTCAAGAGACATCAATTTTATTGAAAGTTATAGTTATTAAGTAGTTAATTATTTATTAAAACAAGGTTAGGGTTAAGGTTACTGATCACGATTAACATTGATTGTGAGATGTAGGTATGTTTATTGTTTAAGAAATTTGGAACATTCTTATTTAAAAGAAATCCTTTACAAATGTGTCGCCTAGGCTTGTCTCTTTGTTTGACGTGGGGCTAGTTCATAAAAGTGATTGTTTACTTTGGCTACATTGTTGATTGAGTAATTTGAATATTGTCTAGGGCTATAGATCTAATTTTTAACTGTTACGAAGTATTTCAACACTCTCAAAGACAAGACAAATTTAGATCGAGGTCACCTTTTATTTTTTTTTTTTTTTTGGCAATATTAATTGCATTAACATTTTATACACAATACAGAAAACAATAATAAAGTATCGAAGACTTCAAAGGGCTCAGTCGTCCTGATAGAAAGTTGTAGTAGCCTAGATCTAATTCATTGGATACAAAAAGTTATTGAGATAGTTCGTTGTTTATCAAGCACAGTAGAAACTCTTATCTTCTTCTTATCTTATAAAATACAGACGTTACTTCAAAAAGAAGATGACTACGTCCTGCGCGCCATGCATCTAGTCATGCATGTTAACCAATGACTTGAATTCCGCCAAGTCATTGGTTCTCCTGGCTGGCTCAGACAACCCATCCCATACTTTGATAGCAGCATGGAAGAAGGAGCATTTGTACGAAATTTGTCCTAGCATATGGAACTAAAAATGTGCCTTTATCGTTGTGTCTTTCTGAGTATATTTTATTTAGATTTTCTGTTTGTATTTGAAGATTAAGGTTGTGAGTATAATTTTCACTTCTAGACATTTTTGGACCTTAAAGTATAACAACCATTACTCCTATCATAAAATAGTTCAACTACGACAAATTTATTCTACATTTATACATCCTATTTATTCTAAAGCTTCAGTAAACTTGGGGTTCCTCTGGAAGTGGTACATGCAGTTTTCCTTCCAAGTGAGGGAATTTCTTGACCAGCTCTTGGTTCTCCATCACCTGCCTGTGATAGTGGTACCAACGGAACCTCGCTATGTTCTGCCTTTAGAGAGGTAGATACTTGAGGGGAATCTTGTTAAAGCCACTAGGGAACAGGAGCCGGCCTGCTTTGTTCATGTGGGGCGAGACGGCGTACTCGCTGAGCTTGCACCACCTAATCCTGCCCAGGAAGTCTCGGATATAGATGCCACCTAACCCTGCCCAGAAAGTCTCGGATATAGATGCCACCTAACCCTGCCCAGGAAGTCTCGGACATAGGTGCCACTTAACCCTGACCAGGAAGTCTTGGCTATAGGCGCCACCTAACCCTGCCCAGGAAGTCTCGAACATAGGTGCCACTTAACCCTTCCCAGGAAGTCTTGGCTATAGGCGCCACCTAACCCTGCCCAGGAAGTCTCGAACATAGGTGCCACCTAACCCTTCCCAGGAAGTCTCGGACATAGGCGCCATCGGGGTCTGCCTGCTTGCCAGTGTTCAAAAAAGAAACAGCATTTTCTCTCTTTGACAACTTTTAGAATGTTTTCCATTGACTCCTCGACCTAGTGAAAATAGATTCAAATTGCTTATTGAACCTAAATTATCGCTAAAAAGAATTGTTTAAAAAATTAAATTAATACTTTTTTTTCATATACCATTGGCAAAGAGAATTTAAAAATATTGAACATTTTATTTAGTCTAAAATCATTTTATCTATACTTTTTTATAATGTCAAACTTACACAACATTTTGGCAACTAGCTTAAAAAAAAATAATCCAACTGATTTCTACAACTCATAATATATTTCAGGATTGTATTGAATTGAAAAAAAAATAATAAAAAACTGGATAGCGGCCCCCGAAAGGGGAAGACGCTATTAGTTTTGTGTGAAATGTCTGTCCGTCTGTCCCGTTTAGATCTCGTAAACTAAAATAGATAGTGAAAATCCGACATCATAATATTTTAGTCCATTCAAAGTTCTGATGCAACGGCTACTTTTTTCTTTCTTAAAAGCGAAAAATCTAATTTTTTAAATCACTTATGTAAGCAGTTTTTTCATAAAAAATACACCACTTTTAAAACTATTCACTTTAGTTCACTATTAATAGTAACAGACACATTTTAACACATTCATGCGAACGGTTTTTGATTTTTTGTCAAAAAAAATTTTGTTTACACTTGTATTGCTATGTTATGTAGATTCTGTCATACTGACTACTTCATTTGCAAGAAAAAAATGTTTACTTTTCTTTGTTTTAAAGAGAACAAATCTATTTAGTATGCATATAAGTTGAAAAAATGTAAAACAACTATTAATAAGTAATTTTTCATATTATCGCGTGAACTGCTATATACCGCAGATATATAGAGTACTTAACTAAATGATTTATTTTTTTTGAGGAACTAGAGATTGACCCTTTACAAAACAATTAGATCAATTAGATATTTATTTTAAGACATCAGTTATGCCAGGTTCACATTTAGTATCACATTCACTTTCACCTTTCCTTTGGGTTGCTGGGCCGCTAGGGCACCACACAAGATCTGTCATCCTTCTTTCTCCATTCTTCTTTATCATTTGTTTTTGATCGAATTTAATTCTGATGTTCTTTCTGAAAATACTGATACATGTCTTTTTATCTGCCTGGGTGGACCACTACGGGGGCCGATTTTGAGTTTGAGTTTCCACACAAACTGTCTTTGTAACCTTGTCTTGTTTTTTTTCTTTGTTTTGATATTTTGACAAAGCTTATATCAACTCACTCTATCTGGTAAAAAGTTTGTAGACGTTATTTCTCCCACAACCAATTTCAGATCAAGCTGAATTTTCGCACAATTTTTTTCTTTTACCTGACAATACAAGAATCAATTTTAAAAAATTAACCAATTTTTTAGCTAGCTATTGGTAATTTATTATTTTCTTAGATATCTCGACAAGAGAAAGAAATTGTACTTGACCAATGTGGTGGTATAAGTTGAATTAGCTTTCTTGGGTAGCGTGGTCGAGAGGCTAAGTGCGCTTGAACTTGGCTTGACTTGGCTACCTATGAAGGGGGCTCGAGGTTCAACACCCGATTCGGGCAGAGTTGTGTTTACTGAGCGCCTGAAGGCAGCACGGAAAAACCTTCTCCCCCCCCCCTCACTGGTCCACAACTGAGATTGGACCAAAGCGCTCTGAGCATGCTATAAGCATAGGTTCATAAGGGATTTGCTGGCAGAGTGGGGCTAGAGGAGGCTGAGTTCAAAGGTCCTTAACCTTTTTAAGTGATGGGATCAAAGGGCACTGTGATAAATGATGGGATCATAGGGCACTGGGATAAGTGATGGGATCATAGGGCACTGTGATAAGTGATGGGATCATAGGGCACTTGGATAAGTGATGGGATCATAGGATACTGTGATAAGTGATGGGATCATAGAGCACTTGAATAAGTGATGGGATCATAGGGCACTGTGATAAATGATGGGATCATAGGGCACTTGAATAAGTGATGGGATCATAGGGCACTGTGATAAGTAATGGGGTCATAGCACACTGTGATAAGTGATGGGATCATAGCGCACTGGGATAAGTAATGGGATCATAGCGCACTGTGATAAGTGATTGGATTATAGCTCTTTGTGATAAGTGATGGGATCATAGGGCACTGAGATAAGGGATGGGATCATTTGGCACTAGCTATTGTGCAATGTGCACGCAGGTGGCCGAATGTAGGGGGCGGCCAAATCATTATTCCAAGATTACCTTTATTGTTTTTAATTTTTAGTTTAATAAAAAAAATTACTCAAATATTTTAACATTTTTTATAAATTCTAATTATTCCATTATACTTTGATAACTATTTTTAAAAAATGATTTTTGTACATAAGAAGCTATTTGGGAAACTTTTAATAAGAAAAAATAGAGCGGCGCGCGAGGGATTCCCAAGGGTTTTTCTATAGGCGCCTACATATTTTTTACCTTGAATTTTCGCGGGTTGTCTGTAATATTTGTTTTGAATGACGCTTACAGAAGCAGATCATTGAAAACGTTTTTTTTCTTTTTAGTATCTATTTACTACATATAAATATTGTTGTTTAGTCAATATCTTACCCTGTAAGTATATCTAGTACTAACAATTCAATGTAAAAACATGTCCACTTTTATGTTAAATGGCTGTTAGTTAAACGTAGACTATTCTTGGCTCATCATAGATGTAGTTCTACATCAAGTTGTAGGCTACTAGCTTTTTGGAGCAACAAGCCAACGACCGACCAACAATAAATGGGGTGGGCGGAGAAAAGAATGTTTTATTTTCATTGTCGCTAGTTATCCGTGTCTAAATATTACCAAATATCTTAAGTAAGAGACTTCGTATCATCTTTTAATAAGACTTTATCAAATGTAGACCATTTTTGCGAGAGGCGTATTCAACAATATGGAATAAACATTTTTGAAACAAAAATTCAAATCGTCCCCGCTAGTGCGATTCTTCTGGATTCTTTTTTTTATATGAGAGTGGTCGAATTTCTTTCGACCATTGCACTTCACTATAGTGACGATTTTTTTTGTAAAAAAAAGCTCTGAGACAAAGACGTCTTACTTAGCACGAAGATGATCTTAAAAGAGATCACGCCCGTGACAGACGACCGTGCGCTATATATACCTAGAATGTCCCTCGAATAATACTATTGACCAGGGCTGCCTCTTTATTAGTAGATTTATTTTTTACTAGGATGAATAGTGCGTTCTAAAAGAAAACTCATTAATATTTACCTTTTTTTTATATTCTTTCTTCTTATTAATGGAAAAAGGTTTAAACGCCAGGGGAAAGAGTTCCTGAAGCTGAAAACGCCAGAATACGTTCAGGCCGGGCCACTAGCGGATCCAGAACTTTGGAGTGGGGAGGGGCGATTTCTTTTCGTAACCCTAACCCTAACGCAGAGAAGACCCTAACCCTATGCATAAACGTGCGTACAGTATATATATATATATATATATATATATATATATATGAGAATAAAATAGAGAAGTGTTTCTCAACCTTTGGCGAAAAAATAAAAAGTCATGTTGAGGCCTTTCTCTTGCAAGCTTGGGGGTCTGGGGGAGCGCTGCAAGATTCCCCAGTGGGGTTCGGGGCGAATCCCCGACGCAAAAAGCGTTTTCTTGCATTCTTCACTGCATAAACACATTTTCCCTGCACCTATAGTTCATTATTTATCATTGGTCCGGGGCAAAGCCCGACGCAAAAAGCGTTTTCTTGCATTCTTTACTGCAGAATCGAATTCTCCTGACATTTATAGCTCATTATGTATCAGTATTGTTCGGGGCGAAGCCACGACGCAAAAAGCATTTTCTTGCATTCTTCACTGCATAAACACATTTTCCTGACATCTAAAGCTCATTATTTATCAGTGGGTTTCAGGGCAAAGCCCGATGCAAAAAGAGTTTTCTTGCATTCTTCACTGCAGAATTGCATTCTCCTGACACTTATAGCTCATTATTTATCAGTGTGGTTCGGGTCGAAACCCATACACGAAAAGCGTTTTCTTGCATTCTTCACTGCAGAAACGCATTCTCCTGACATTTATAGCTCATTATTCATCAGTGGGGTTCGGGTCGAAGCCCATACACGAAAAGCGTTTTCTTGCATTCTTCGCTGCATAAACACTTTTACCCTGCATCTACAGCTTAATATTTATCAGTGGGTTTCTGGGCGAAGCCCCGACGCAAAAAGCGTTTTCTTGCATTCTTCACTGTAGAATCGCATTCTCCTGACATTTATAGCTCATTATTTATCAGTGTGGTTCGGGGAGAACGTGTTTTCTTGCATTCTTCATTGCAGAAACGCATTCTCCTGACATTTATAGCTCACTATTCATCAGTGGGGTTCGGGTCGAAGCCCATACACGAAAAGCGTTTTCTTGCATTCTTCACTGCATAAACACTTTTTCCCTGCATCTACAGCTCAATATTTATCAGTGGGTTTCGGGGCGAAGCCCAGACGCAAAAAGCGTTTTCTTGCATTCTTCGCTGTAGAATCGCATTCTCCTGACATTTATAGCTCATTATTTATCAGTGTGGTTCGGGGAGAACGTGTTTTCTTGCATTCTTCATTGCAGTAACGCATTCTCCTGACATTTATAGCTCACTATTCATCAGTGGGGTTCGGGTCGAAGCCCAATCACGAAAAGCGTTTTCTTGCATTTTTCACTGAAGAAACGCATTCTCCTGACCTAAAGCTCATTTTTCATCCTATTATAAAGGACCTTTCGAATAATGTTGAAAAATATTCTAATCTAAATTTTTAGGCACTAATACATTGCAAATAAAACCGATTTGTTCCTTGAACAGATAAGATACCCCACATATTTAGATTTTGGCTTTGAGGATCGCCGCCGAAAAAGAAATTATTCGATAAATAATATTCAATAAAATTCAAGCATAAATTGTGAGTTATAGTCCGAAACTTATTTAACTAGAAAATATCAGATTGAGTAAAGGTTGGAAAAAGGCGACTAGGAAAAAATTATCTGGGTTTAGAGCTCGTCTCAATCGTGAGTCTTATACTGAAAAATTTTGTTTGAATTATAGCTTTTGCAAAGCAAAGTCTTTCTTAAAATAATTAAGATAAATTCCTGTGAAATTACATAAACTCTGTCTGGAAAGGATAGGGGGCGATAAAGTGAAAATGATTAATCCTCACTCCTTTTTATAATTTCTGCAAATGATTGCATTTGGCATTAAAGAATAGGGTTGGGACGACTTGATATAAGAATTTCATTTTATAGCATGTATAAATTATATTAGTGACAGATTTTTTAAATTTTGTAATTTCTTAACAATAATACAAAAAGAAAAAGTATTGGTTTGTCCCATGGGGGGAAGGTGATTGCATATATCGCCCCTCCCACCTAGTACAACCCTTTTTCATTTTATATTTACTAATGAAAAATTTGAGATTAGAGTGTGGTGCGACATAATATACAATGGGTTCACGTAGTTTATATTGTTACAAATCTCACTATCCAGGCTATCTGCAAACTGCACCACACACTACCAACTTAAAGAACTTGACAACTCAGGGCATATCTCTGCGATAACACCGTTCCGCCGTATCAACTCTTGCACTGGCCTCTCAGTCTCGTTCCGGGCTTGCACTGGGTTCAACAGTTCAGGACTGACTTCACACACTAGGCTCGTTGTGTCGGACTCGATCACAGACCAAGATCAAGACGCCAGTCGTCTCAACTGTACTTGACAGTACTCCGCACTGAACCGTCGTAATGCTCCGTACAGAGCCACACCGCTGAACTGTGCTATAGTCGACCGGACTGTAGTGGACCTTCAGTCGTGAACCTCCTTTCTGAACCGTCTTGACTGCGACACCTCCGCTCTTATATAGGGTCCCTACTGGCCTTCTTGAACCGGACAGAACGCCGCTCGACGTTTCTAGGTGGTCAGATGACTACAACTCTCGTGACGCTCCTGAGCTCTGTTCACGACGGCGATCCTTCCCGAACCGTCCTGTTGACACTCGACTCGGCTGACCGTCGTAACTCGTCATTTGAGTGAAATAGAAAATAAAATCCTTGAAATTGTAGATATAGGCCTATGCACACAAATACTTTCACAAAACATTAGATTCTACACCAGATTGGTCTCATACCGAACTAATCACTACTATTATTGCTTCTGTTTCTTATATACACATCATGTTGCAATACATAAACATTTTCTGGTGTTTTGCCCAATTACTGCTGCAACTGGAGAAGCAATTTGTAACTATGCAATAGAAAAAAATGCAATGTTAAAATTGGAAATAAGTATGATCTACAAAAATGGATTTACTTTAACGGGCGCTTTTAGTAGTGTCCCGCTCAGTCGCAATACATTTCTTTTTGAAGAAACAAAAAGAGGGGGGGGGGGGCGGCATTTTAAATTTCGCACGCAGGCGGCCACAACCATCGCGGCGGCCCTGGTCATAGGCATAAGCAGAGTATTGTATAGGTTGGCTGTATTAGTATTAGTCCCTGGTGGTTGCGGAATTATGTTTTCTCTCCTAAAGATAATAATTGTTCTCCTTGTGTTTATGTGCACATTCTTTATAACTCTTGTTGATGCATTTAATAAATGCATGCCTTGACTTAAGGAAACCACCTTTTTTTAAAGGTTGGTTATTGTTTTAATTAGTAATTTAGGTATATTCAGATTCCCACATTCTGACCAAAAGGTGTTTCACAAATAATGTGTTAAATTTGAACAAGGAACATTTTTATTTAACTTTATAGGTTTACGCATATTTTCAATATTACAATTTTTTAAGTGTTTACTTTTTTTTTTTTTTTTTATGATTTATCGCCTAATAATAATACCCCCCCCCCCCCACCGGCCATCTCCGCTCTCGTTCTTCTTTAAGAGAATGAAAAGATTAATTGTAAAAATCAGAGTACCAATGAAAAAAAAAAGACTAATAGTTAATTTAAAAAAAAGGGTTATATTAAAACGCACTAAAAAGTAGATAGTTGAAATTTTGCACAATTATTCATAGTCGATGACAATACATGAATCAATTAAAATGAACCAATTAGTTAGTTAATCAATAAGCGATAATTAAATTGAGTTTGTTTTATATTAAAGAAAAACAAAGAGCAGGGCAAATGTGATACTAGAATGATTGAACCAAATGTATGTTTGGGTGTGTGTCAGGGAAGGGGGATGTTCTGGGTGAAAAAAAAAAAGAAAATGGGGGGGGGTTCCAGAGAGAGAGTGAGAGGAATAAGGACAAACAGAGCGGGCCGTTCCAGTCAATCTAACAGATACTAGAATTCACGCTCTTAAAGCTTAAAAGATCATTATAATGCGGCCCGTTTATGATAAGTTCAAAACAGAAGGAAGAGATTTCCTGCCGAAATAAACACTAAGTTGACCTGGGAACAAATCAATGGGCCTAATGGGTGTGTCATGCTAGTACTGATGTAAAGATTCGGGCTAACATGCTTTGCAACCTGCGGAGTCCACTCAAGACAATATATTACTTTACAAAAAGGTCAGGTCAATATGTTACTCTGCTACTGGACTAGGACATTATGGACTAAAATATGGCACGAGGTTTCCTTTTAATTCACCAATAGATTATAATTAAGATTAGAACACATCCATTTAAAAAGATACATTTCGCTCATGGATGCCTGGTTTTGTGGTAGGCGTCTGACTGATGTCACAATGGTTCCGAGCTCAAATCCTGCCCCCTGGGGGATAATAATCATTTCTAAAGGAACATTTGAAACTCACAGGTCAAGGTCTAGGAAAAAGCTCCTTCATTTCAAAAGGAACATGTGAAACTGACAGGCCACGGTCTAGGAAGTAGCTCCTTCATTTCTAAAGGAACATTGAAACTCACAGATCACGGTCTAGGAAGTAGCTCCTTCTTTCCTAAAGGAACATGTGAAACTCACAAATCACGGTCTAGGAAGTAGCTCCTCATTTTCTAAAGGAACCTCTGAAAACTCATAAAATTTTAAAAAATGAGTCATATTAACTTTTTCTTCTTCTAACCAGCTTTTTGCTGCTGAGCTGTGAGCTCTTTTGCATCATTAACTTAAACGAAAACGTCATAGAAATGAACATCTGAATACCGTCTAGTTAAAATGTACTTGTGGTTTTTTGAATTTTTATATTATTTTGTAGCTTTCAGTCATAAACTTAAAGATGTTAAAGATACAGCTTTTTAAAAGCCCAATATTTTTGGAGATCTCAGCTCTTGTTTAGATCGCCAGTCTAGTTATATCTTGGTTGCTATGTGAGCTCGGTGTTTGAAATAGATTGAATAGTTTAACTTTTTACAATGAACAAATCAACTCTTTAAAAAAAAAACAAGGTTAAAAAGACAGATTGTGTGGAGAAACAAACTCAAAATCGGCCCCCGAAGTGGTCCACCCAGGCAGGTAAAAAGGCAGGCTTCAATATTTTCAGAGAGAACATCAGAATAAAATTCTATCAAAGGCAAATGACAGAGAAGAATGGAAAAAGAAGGTTGACGGATTTTGTGTGGTGCCCCAGCAGTCCACAGACCAAAGGATAAGTGAATGTGAAGTTGGATGTGACCTGGCCTAACTAATATCTAATAAGGAATATATAATTGCTGTAATTGTTTTGTAAATGAACAATCTCTTAATCCTCAAAACAAATAATTCCTTTAGTTCAGTGTTATATTACTATGTTATATTGCCGGCATGTGGCGCCTATGGTAAGGAGCTTCCTGCGTTTGTCATTATTAATAGTGAATAGTTGTAAAAGTGGTGTATTTTTATGAAAAAATTGCTTGCTTAAGTGATTTTACAAATGAGATTTTTCGCTTTCAGAAAAGAAAAAAAGTAGCCGTTGCATCAGAACTTTGAATGGTCTAAAATATTATGATGTCGGATTTTCTCTATCTTTTCTAGTTTACGAGATCTAAACGGGACACACGGACATTCCACACAAAACTAATAACGTCTTTTCCCCTTTTGGGGGGCCGCTAAAAATAGACATAACTATATTTTTCTTTAATAGCGGCTAACTATAAATACCTTGCTATCGTGGTGTGACACAAGAAAGTCGATAAACTCTGTATTTTAAAAGGTGGACTTTTCAGTACTGTGAATTCAAGTTTGATGACTATTTTATTTTTTTGTTATTTTACACGTTTGCTATGTTCTTTGCTATTGGAAGATAATTGCATCCTAGCTTATCCTACGGCGCCTTGTGTTTACATAGGCCGAACTTGTGACCGCAGCTGTGTATCAAGGATTGGCCGATTCAGTAACACAAGAAGTTGCTAAGGGGAAAGTCTTTCTCTCGAGACGTAAAATGCCACTGACATCCTAGCTTAAACTTCCCTCAGGAAGGTGTGGGGGGGGGGGGGGGGGGGGGGCATCAGTCAGGGCTCTAGCCCGGAATCTTCGTCACCATCGAACAACAGTCCAGAGCGCATACCACACGATTTAGCCTTAGCTCTTTCGCTACGAATTCTGTTATTTAGTTGGCTAAGTTTCCTTCACATTTATCTAAATCTAAAAATTGACCCAAATAACTAATAATTATAAAGGCATTTATTAGTAGTCTAAAATATAATGTCTAAGCCACTAGCGGATCCAGAACTTTGGAGTGGGGGGGGGGGGGCAATTTTTTTCCGAACCCTAACCCTAACGCCCAGTAAACCCTAACCCTATGCATAAACGTGCGTACAGCCCCCCCCCCCCCCCCCACACACAAATATATATACATATATGAGAATAAAAAAGCAGCAATTCTCAACCTTCAGAGAAAAACAAAACGAACGTGGCATCGCTATAAGGTGACCTAGAGGCCAAAAGCGTTGTCTTGCATTCTTTACTGCAGAAACGCATTCTCCTGACATTTATAGCTCACTATTCATCAGTGGGGTTCGGGTCGAAGCCCAATCACGAAAAGCGTTTTCTTGCATTCTTCACTGAAGAAACGCATTCTCCTGACCTAAAGCTCATTTTTCATCCTATTATAAAGGACCTTTCGAATAATGTTGAAAAATATTCTAATCTAAATTTTTAGGCACTAATACATTGCAAATAAAACCGATTTGTTCCTTGAACGGATAAGATACCCCACATATTTAGATTTTGGCTTTGAGGATCGCCGCCGAAAAAAAAGGACCTTTCGAATAATGTTGAAAAATATTCTAATATAAATTTTTAGGCACTAATACATTGCAAATAAAACCGATTTGTTCCTTGAACGGATAAGATACCCCACATATTTAGATTTTGGCTTTGAGGATCGCCGCCGAAAAAAAAACTATTTGATAAATAATATTCAATAGTATATATGTGCAAATTGCGAATTATAGTCCCAAATTAATTAACTACAAAAATTTCAGATTTTGTAAAGTTTGGGAAAAGTCGACTATGCAAATAATATTTGAGTTTAGAACTCATCTCAATCATGACTCTTATACTGAAAAATTTCGTTGGAATTCTAACTTTCTTAAAATAATTATGATAAATTCCTGTGAAATTACACAAACTATGTCTGGAAATGGAAGGGGCGTTAGAGTGAAATGATAAATCCTCGCTCCTTTAATAATCTCTGCTAAAGATTGCATTTGGCATTAAAGAATAGGAGTTGGGCGACTCGATATAATAATTTAATTTATAGTATATATAAATTATATTAGTGACAGATTTTTTAAATTTTGTAATTTCATAACTATAATACAAAAAGAAAAAGTATTTGTTTGTCCGATGGGGGAAATGTGATTGCGTGTATCGCTCCTCCCACCTAGTACAACCCTTTTTCATTTAAATGTATTAATGATAAAATTTGAGATTAGAGTGTGGTACGATATAATATACAATGGGTTCACATATCAATACGTAGTTTATATTATATAGATATTCAACTAATTTTGTTCACAAACTATGATTCTCCATAAAAATAGAACCGCCCCCCCCCCCACTCAAAGGGCTTATTTGGGAAGGGCAGTAGAGGTATTCGCCCCCCCCCCCCCAAATCGGCAAACAGGGAACGACATAATATAAAGATCGGTTAAAATATCAATAACAAGTTTTACTCATGTAGATATTTAATTGCTTCTGTTAGCAAGCTGTGATTTTTACAAATAAATTGGACCGCCCCCCCACCCGAAAATGTATGGGGGGGGGGGCGGGATTGATACCATCGCCCCCTCCCGACCCCACCAAATCGGCCAACATACTTGAGGAGAGGGCGAAATAATCTAAAAATTCGTTGAAATTTAAATTATTAGTATATATTATTAACATAAGTAATAAATTCGTATACAAATTGTGTGAATAGTCTAAGCACAAAGTAAATGTTGTTATTTAGTTGACTACAGAGATGTTTCAATATGACATGCTTGATAGTGTTAATTTATTAATGTTAGTTTAAAACCTCACAAAATCTTCCTCGCTTCTCGGGTTCGAATGTCGGTGAAGACCGGGATTTTGAATTATGAGATTTTGAGGACGCCCCCGAGTCCATCCAACTCAAATGGATACCTGAAATAAGTCGGGGAGATTAAAAGCCACATGACACCATCGTTTACCGTTGGCCATAGAAACAGATGACGTTTACATCATCTGTCCTATCTATAAACCGCAAGGTCTGAATGGGATACTTCACTTACTTTTACTATACTAAAATAGCTAGAAGGTTCTTGGCTGTAACTTAGTATGGTGTCTAAAACATAATAGTATATTTTATAATAAGCTTACGTACATGTTTGTGTTACCTTGGCCTTCTCTGGACCTATCTATGAATCATCACTGTTCTAAACGTGAACCCCGCACATTGTATAGTAGACATGTTTACCTCATAAATGTCAATGTAAAGTTAGTCGGATATACAATTATATATGTGGATTGATTGCACTGAACAATACATAACTATAAAATCTATTTTCATACGCATCTATCTAGTAGAATGGTTAGAATGTCGGATTGAGAAGGCTCGAGTCATGCGTTCGAAATGAAGTTGTTACCCCTTTTTTTATGAATGCTTTGAAAAATGATCACGGTAAAATTCAACCAGATAGTCCTTTCTTTCTCCATCCCCCCCCCCTTTCCCCCCATTTTCCAAACTGGTCCAGAGAAGTGACAGGACCATAGCGTATTAAGAAAGCTAAAAGCAAGAAATAGCGCCAAACAAAAACAATTGGTACAAATATCTGTAATCGCACAGATTTATTCTTCTTTATTGCAAACGCAATGACATGACTGATTCAAACGAATTGATACAACTTCCCTTCATATAAGCTTTGTTGTATGTTTTAAAGTATTTTCTATGTTTTTCTGTTGTTTTTTTTATTCTTTGTTTTTGTTCTTAGTCCTTTATTAAATCTTATTCTGAAAACCATCTAGATAGCGCCATTGAATCTTCTCCCGATTATGATTATACACAAATTTCTTTTTTATTTTACAGGCGGTCCATTGTTTGAAGGAGACATAGAGGAGTATAGAGGTACTTGTCATATAATGTGCCCCTGGCATGCCTACATGTTTGAGTTGGAAACAGGAGCCTCTGAGATTGGACTAAAGGTGGCACTATAATCAATGATTGTGTAATCTATATAGTACATATATCTACGATGCTCAAATATAAATGAATATTGCATCAATATTGAGCAATTAGTTACAGAGTAGTCTCCCCAGAACGTGCTTAGCTCCCTTCCCTCTCTGTGAGACCAATCAATCTTTCACTGTCCCCACCTTCCTCTCTCCACTCTTACTAACTCACTCTTTCTTATTTTTATGACATTGCAAAGTTTTTAAAAATGCCCTCGGTTTTTTTTTTTTGTTTTTTTTTTGTTCTTTAATTTCTTTGTGGCACAGTGTGGTTGGAGACGTCTGCTGGCATATTTTGTTTAAGAATTAATAAAGCTGAACTGAATGTCTTGAATGACCTTCTTCACTAATGAGATTGGAACAGAGCGCATTAAGCATGCAATATTTTACTTTCCTACAGTTTTCACCGCATAAAATAATAATATAATTATTATAATAAAAGAAATGAGCTTGATAGTAGTCATCAGCTTTCTTTAAAAAAATATCAGTTTAATTTTTTCAAACAGCACAATCTTCTAAATATTAATAACAATGAATCAGTGAAGTGCTGCTGTGCTTAAAACACGTCTCCGGGAAGCCCTGTTGAAGGAAGATGGTAATCCGAACACCTTCACAGATACAACATAGATATAGCACCACTGGGTGTTCGAAATGTAACCGAGCATGGAGGAGATTCTGATCGCCATGCAAGAACAGATGGATGTTGTGAGATATATATATGAGAGAATATATCACCAATGGCATGCAAGAACAGATTACCAGTAGCATGCAAGAACAGATTACCAGTAGCATGCAAGAACAGATTACCAGTAGCATGCAAGAACATGTCAACAGTAGCATGCAAGAACATGTCAACAGTAGCATGCAAGAACAGATTACCAGTAGCATGCAAGAACATGTCAACAGTAGCATGCAAGAACAGATTACCAGTAGCATGCAAGAACATGTCAACAGTAGCATGCAAGAACATGTCAACAGTAGCATGCAAGAACAGATTACCAGTAGCATGCAAGAACATGTCAACAGTAGCATGCAAGAACAGATTACCAGTAGCATGCAAGAACAGATTACCACTAGCATGCAAGAACAGATTACCAGTAGCATGCAAGAACTGATTACCAGTAGCATGCAAGAACAGATTGCCAGTAGCATGCAAGAACATGTCAACAGTAGCATGCAAGAACAGATTACCAGTAGCATGCAAGAACAGATTACCAGTAGCATGCAAGAACAGATTACCAGTAGCATACAAGAAAAATTGGGAGCCTTGCGGGACGAGATATGTTCCATGAGTACCAAGTATAACGCTGAACAAATACAACGAACAGATGTGTACCAGGCTTGAACAGATGTATACCAGGCTTGAACAGATGTGTACCAGGCTTGAACATACCTCGTATACCTCGTAAAGGAAGTGACGAGCCATGTGCTGAAAACTCTGGATGCGTTGGTAGATACCCTGTGCAACTGAAGTGAGTGGAAAGATGGAGGAGCTGCACCATCTTTGAACATCGAATGTCTACTCGTCCAAGGCTGTGACCAAACAGGCAGCTACAACGACGACGCTGGTGAAGATACAACCGACTCTGAAGACAATAAGTACAGACTTGAGAAAGAGAAAGGAGCAGACGAAGAAACCAGAAAAAAGTTTGACTGTAACGTTTGCTTAAGATGAGCTTTCTATGAGTACCTCAATCGGCCAGAGAGATGAAGACAATGTTGGGTCTGCAACCAAGCCTGTTGCTCTGGACTTTAAACTCTAAACTTAATAATTGTACCCTGGTGTTGCAGATGCTTGCAGGGAGGGGGGTGCAAACGCCAAGAAACCCATCAATAAAGTCTAGCTCCAAAACCGTATGTCCATATGCCAATTCTAGAGAGAGAACCCTTGGTGTTGGTCATGAACACCCATTGAACCCTGATAAAGCAGTTGAGAGACATTTACACGTTTAATGTTCGTACAAGGTCTGAACCTAACAGACGTTTTCCAATTGCCAAGACCAGCGATTGAAGCTCTGGTGGTGGTCAGAAGAATCCAATGAAACTTGATGCAACAGTTGATGGACATTAACACGTTGAAGGTTATTGACAAGTTCTGGACACAACTGACATTTGTCCAGTGCCGAGACTAAAGAACTCAGGAACTCAAATGGAACCTAATGCCGTAAATAATTAACTTTTGCAAGTTGAATGTAACCAGTCTACCCCACCAACATGTCTTTCAGACAAGGATGAGAATGATTTTGTCTTTGACAAATTTACCTCTGTGAACCTGCAAGCCATTCGATAAGTTCCCTTCGAGAAAGCCAGGGTGAAGAGAGTCGTTACAATAAAATGCAACTGTCCTTTCAACAACTATAGTTAGTTTGTTCAATAACACTTGCTGCAATTTCAGCCTGCAAACATACGACCCTGTTCTGTTCCACATGACTCCTATTGGTTGGTGTTTTAAATAACCTAAATAACCAAATGACACAAATTATTTTTGAGGTGATAAGAAATGTTTGATAGGTATAAGAGTACAATGAAATCTTGTCTACATTAGTCTACTTGTTAGGTTGGAAAGAAGGGGCAGTCGTTGTTTTCTTTATTGTTTTTTGTTTTGCTATCTATAAGCTTCAAGTCCTCTCCTCTTTAGGATCCTCCAACCCTATTCCTCATTAAAAACCGCTGCTACATTATCTGCCCCACAGATGACGAGACTTAGAGATGAATGAATGGCTGTATGATCGAGACCATCCGTTATAATAGACCTCTACACTAGCCTGCGACGTAGCAGCCTTTGGGCAGTGGAGACGAATTGCTCGTTGTCACGTCGTACAGACCTGTGAGGTGACAAAATAGCTATTGGTCTCCACTGCCCATAGGTTGCAACGTAACTACAGGTCAGTGTTCAGGCCTTCTATAACGATTGGTCTCAGATTGATAGTGATTAAAATTGAACGGGCGGATTGTTGACCGAGTTGATAAACAGACTGCTTAGTGGACGGGCTGACTGGCCAGTGCAAGGGTTAATGCTTGGGCGGATGGTAGCGGATAAGCGTACTGGTATTTTAAAAAGTAATGAAATCAAAAGACAGACAGGTAGACTTATTGAAAGTTTTAATTTATTGTTAATATAAATTATAGTAATTTGTTCCTTTCCCAGCAACAAGTCTATCCTGTGAAAGTCGAAGATGGACACGTGTACATAGAATACATCTCACCTCTTGCTCTGTACCCGTTTCTGTAGACGTGGTCACGTGTCTCAAGGAGAATTATGTATATGTGATTATTATTCACCATTGACTTTTTGATAAACACAAAATGTGATTTTAAACAACTCACTGTCGTTCTCACAGATTTTTTAGCATTATTTTGTGAGTAGTCATTAAATCTGTTTTAGTCCATTCACAGGACAACAAAACCAATGCCTGGTAGAAACAGATTGAACAAGATGAATGGAATGTGTTTGGAAAGAAAAACAGATTTCTTAGTCACAAAACACCTCAATAAAAATGAAATTTCGACCTAGTGTGGCAAAAAAAATGCTTAAAAGGGGTTTAAAAAAAGGAGACTGGAGAATGCTAGTATATAACAACTCATTAATTAAACTGGAGAATGCTAGTATATAGCAACTTATTGATTAAACTGGAGAATGCTAGTATAAATCAACTCATAAATTAAACTGGAGAATGCTAATATATAGCAACTCATTGATTAAATAACAACCGAATAGACGATAATTACAGTTCACTATACACAAAATTATAAAAGGTTAAATAAATCACATTATTTTTCGAAAGACATTTCTGCAACTTTGTGTTTTGTTTCTTGATTCACTTTACTGTTAAATGCAGAGATCTGAGAGAATGACACTTTAGAGATGTAACTTTGTTCTATAAACTATTACTATCAATAGTAATTCAACATTGTAATTCCTGCTTAAAAAAATATTTTTTGTTGTTGAAGTTTTAACTGTGATTTGTGTAGAAGAAAGATGAGGCTGGAAGCATTCAAACGTTTGTGTCAGAAGATGGCCCGGGGTAAACATTGGTTTACGTAAAAACTTTGTTTTATAGAGAAATAATGTTTTGTTTAAACTTTTTTTTTAGAGAAATAATCTTTTGTTTAAACTTTGTTTTATAAAGAAATAATATTTTGTTTAAACTTTGTTTTATAGAGAAATAATCTTTTGTTGAAACTTTGTTTTATAGAGAAATAATGTTTTGTTTAAACTTCGTTTTATAGAGAAATAATATTTTGTTTAAACTTTGTTTTATAGAGAAATAATGTTTTGTTTAAACTTTGTTTTATAGAGAAATAATGTTTTGTTTAAACTTTGTTTTATAGAGAAATAATGTTTTGTTTAAATTTTGTTTTATAGAGAAATAATGTCTTGTTTAAACTTTGTTTATAGAGAAATAATGTTTTGTTTAAATGTTGTTTTATAGAGAAATACTGTTTTGTTTAAACTTTGTTTTATAGAGAAATAATGTTTTGTTTAAATGTTGTTTTATAGAGAAATAATGTTTTGTTTAAATGTTGTTTTATAGAGAAATAATGTCTTGTTTAAACTTTGTTTATAGAGAAATAATGTTTTGTTTAAATGTTGTTTTATAGAGAAATAATGTTTTGTTTAAATGTTGTTTTATAGAGAAATAATGTTTTGTCTAAATGTTTTTTTTATAGAGAAATACTGTTTTGTTTAAACTTTGTTTTATAGAGAAATAATGTTTTGTTTAAATGTTGTTTTATAGAGAAATAATGTTTTGTTTAAACTTTGTTGATAGAGAAATAATGTCTTGTTTAAACTTTGTTTTATAGAGAAACAATGTTTTGTTTAAGCTTTGTTTTATAGAGAAATAATGTTTTGTTTAAATTTTGTTTTATAGAGAAATAATATCTTGTTTAAATTCCCACATTTCATTTTCTGAACAGATGCTTCGAAGCTAGAGCAATGATGCAGTCTTAGTCTCATCAGCATTGTCATTAGTGCTAAGCTGACCTTATATTTGTCAGCCCAACAGGCACTTTTTAAATTTCATATTTTGTGTGTTGGACTAATTGGCACATTTTAATTTACCAATCGTAAAAGAGACAATTAGATGAAGCCTATTTTTTTTCACTAAACTGTCCTATAACACTGCAGTCTTAAAGTCGTAGTTTTAAATTGTTAATGAAATGACTGCACTTTGTCAGTGTTAATTTTTTATTGTGGAATGAGTCGTGGGTTTGCGCGCTGTGTTTACTGTAGGGCGAATGAGATGCCAACTGCATTATGTAGGCCTACTGTATCAATGAGCAGATGTGTGCTGATAAAGGTTGCATGTTGCTACGTAAACTGTACACAGGTCATAACCAAAAACTCGCATTTCTTTTTCCTTTCCGTTTTATTTGTCAATATTTGCATTGTTACACTTCAAAATGAAATTCAAATTGAAAAAAAAGAAAGTTTGAACAACAGATCACACAAACTTTTGAACAAATCACACAAACTATTTCTCTAAATCTGTCTATAATGTAACTAAATGCAGGCAGTTTAATTATAATGCAAGTTCAAGTATTCTAACAAAGCAAAGAAATCAAAGGATACATTACGGTAATATGGAGCAACCAACAGCAGAATATATGCAAACTAAGAATCCCTGTGTACCTGAACATCAACACAACTTCAACTATATTTACAGGCTATTTCTAATTGACTCATTTTAAAGTTATGGGTAACTAAATAATAATTCAACCAACAATAAAAATAAAATATTTATTTGCACCTATTACTTGTTTTATTGAAGCTATGCTGCAATTAGATACTCCATTTTTCATTGATCAACAGACTCCAAGACAAACTTGAAAATCCAAAATTTAAACAGCAGAAAAATTTCAGAGCTTCTGCTTTATAGTAGGCCTACTTACTCGAAGTTAAGATAATACTTGTATAATGGTATTTTATCTTCAACAAGTCACCACTGTGACAAGGCTGTCTTGTTGTGTGCTATACCCCTGGGACTGTAGGCTGTCTTGTTGTGTGTTATACCCCTGGGATTGTAGTCCTGAATTTAAACTCTACTGTCAACCCCTCTGCCTACCTAGAAAAGGTTTGTCTGGGACATACTAATCTTCATTGCTGAAGGAACATCGGAAATTCACAAGTCAAGTAATGTGATCCAGACTGTTATCATAGTGGTACCAGTTAAGATCATTGTCCATTGCCCTCCCCTGCATTTTGTACAAAATTTGGGATTAGAAGCAAAAAATTCAACTAGAGGCAAATATTAGGCAAGCCTTACTGTAAATAACTTCTGGTGAAGACTGAAACCTACCCTATGATCAGATTATGATGGTTCTGTGGAAAAAATGTCACTTTATGATAAATAGGTTTTTCAAAGTTAATTTGTAATTTTTAACTCTCTCTTGTGATAACAGAATAATGTTTGCCTGAAATTTTATGAACAAACAAAACTCCAAGCTGCAATAACAAACAATTGCTTTAACTTCTCAAAAACATTTAGTAACATAAGACCTGTGCTTAAACAATTACAATAAAAAAAAATAAATCGTTCCAACACCAAGTAACAACATATGTTTTGACCAACAAAAAAAAATAGTTACAATGCAAAATAGCAAACATAGCAAAGGAATATTACAGGTAGATTTTTAAAAAGCAGTAAATATTTTCTAATTAAGCAGGTGAAAGTTCTTAAAAAAGATCAGTGTTCATAACCTGAAAATGAATTATGCAATATGGATGTTAGTGTTCTCACAGTACATCCTTATAAACAACAAACACAATATAGAAAAGTGTTTTTAAACAAATGTTCACGTCCATAGATAAACTGTTACAAAAGAAAAATGAAAGACTCTTAAGGCAATAATAATAATGTACTGTGGAGGCGCACTGGTTGAGCAGTAAAGCACTTGGCTTCCGAACCGAGGTCCCAGAAACAAAACATGATGAAGACTTAGATTTTTAATTTCAGGATCTTTGGGTGCCTCTAACTCCACCCAGCTCTAATGGGTAACTGACATTAGTTGAAAAGTAAAAGCGGTTGGTCATTGTGCTGGCCACATGACACCCTTGTTAACAGTGGGCCACAGAAACAGATGACTTTTACAACTGCCCTATAGATCACTAAGTCTAAAAGGGGAACTTTACTTTTTTTACTTACTGGCTAGACCCATGGAAGACAGGGGAAAAGCAAGGTCAAAGATGAGCATAAACTCTTTTAGTAAATTTCTAATTCCATCCTGCAGAAACTTTGGACTGGAACATCATTGCAGAAGGAACATACAAAAACTTACAAGTGTTCTGGAATTGAAAACGATATTGCCTTACCTTTTTGCCTTAGCTTGTCAAAAGTGTTTTTCTTCAGGTTACATTTTTCTGGCTAGTGATAGTACATAAAGTTTAGATAAGGAGTTACATAGGTAAATTGTTTTACAAAGGAAGACCTCTCCAATGAGGGTAAACTTTTATACCTTAATTAACAAAAAAAAAGCTAGTCACTAAATTGGTAAAGTACACAACACAGTGTTGGTATATCTGTATTAGTAATTAATACAATAAACAAAGTAGGTCCTGGGGTTTTCACAAAATTCTGGAATAATGACTTAACCTGCACATTAAAATAGATTAAATTTTTTTTTTAAATTTTGAATGAATAGATAATAAAAAAAATACAAGAAGAAATGTGCAGTTCTCTTTGGGCAAGAGAGTAGGTTCTGTTGAGTGTGTCAGAGGAATAGAGGAATACTAAATGAATTGATTCTTGCATCCTTAGAGCAAGGATATATTGAGATGGTGTTTTCCTTGAAGTGAGCTCTAATAACCAATTAGAAATCAAGAGAAATATTTTTTTTAAATGCTTAAGATAAATGAAAAAAAAAAAAGAAGAAAAGAGCTTATCTAAAGGGAAGAATTCCACATTTAAAACTGAATATCTCAGTAATGTAGAAGTTATTTCCATTTTTAAATATTAAACAAAAGAATTAATTACCAATAATTAATTGTCTAATTGTTTAATTCTTTTTATTGATTGATGTTTTGTTAGGTACAGTAAAAAAAAATTTTAAGTTTGGATGTGGGAGAAATAACAAGTACAATTATCTAAGGGGACAAAACCCCAAATATTTAACCATATCTCAGAATACTGTTGCCGATATCAAACAAAATAACTAATTACCATTAGTTAATAGACTAAATCAGTGTTTCCCAAACATTTTCCTTAACGAAAATTGAGTATTTAGCGGAACACTGAATTTTTTTAAAGAGAGATTAATTTACGTTGTGGGCTAAGAGTTAAATATTCCGGTACTCAATCACATAACAGTGAGAACAAAATAAAGATCAAAGATGAACACAGAAAACAATACTAGATCTTCAATAAAGACAGAATCTGTCTAGGAAGGGTGACGATAAAGCATGCATAAATCTATGTCAGTATTGTTCAAACAAATATCTAGTTTTATGTTAGATATGACTTTTTTTTAACTTACAAATATGATCTGCATAGAACATGGCAATTGTCCTTGATTTCAAATATATTTTTAAAAATAACAAATACATAATGGCTTCAGACTTGTAATTTTAAAAAGATTTGATTTTTAAAAACTATTTTTATTGCTCTCTTATAATAAAGTTTTTTAAATTTTTAAACAAGAGTTACTGCAGAAATGTTACTACATTTAAGTAAGATTTAAAAAAATGAAGACTAATTAATTATTTGATTAAAAGTTTCATGCTATTAACAAATTAAAAAAAAAATTAACTTAGTAACTAACTACTCTAGAAAAAACAAATAAATATAAATATTTTTTATGGGAAATGAAACTATATAAGTTAAAGTATAAGATTCTTTTAATTAAACAAATTTCTTCTTCAATGCCATTAGATGCATACAACTGAAGCTAATTAATGTGTAAGTGTACAGGAATGTATATAATACCTCAATACTTAAGTAATTCAAAACCTAAAACTAAAAAACCTAAAACCGAAATTTAAAAAAATAATTTTAAACAAATATTGGATAATAAAAGTATTAAAACAGGGAAGAAAGTACAAATGAAATAAACTTGTCATTTGTCATCAAAATATTTTATTTTATTTAAGAGTAATATATATTTTACTGACAGTTCTTAACAAATTGAATAAACAACTTAATAATATAACATATAGATAGCTAATTATTAGCTGAATAATATTTTATTAAGTGTATAAATAAATAGACACAAGTCTACATTCGTATGGTGATTCTTCCTTTGTAAGAATGATTTCTAAAGTATATAGATGAATTTTTTGTTTTTTTAATAATTCATTGCCTCTTATTTTCCTTTTACTTCTTTTTTTCTTTTGCTATTCCCAGCTATCATAATGAAACAGTAATTACACACCAGTCTAGCATGCTCATGATAAAGGATCTACCTATCCACATATTGTACTTTGTGTGTTCAACATAGTCAAATGTTGTAAGCCAAATGAGGAGAAACTAAACTTCACAACTCTTCCTAGAATATAAGGAACAATAAAATTCAGTCAAAGTCTAGACCTGCAGTGTGGCATCATTTATAATGAGCCTTTTAAGGGACTCATTTTATTTGTATTTTAGATTTTAAAAAAGACATTTCAATATGAGTAGGGGAGATAGCTAACATTTTTTTTTCTTCTTATCTTATAAAATACAGACGTCACTTCAAAAAATAAGATGATTGCGTCCTATATGTTTTCCTAGGTCAATCTAGTCATGCATGTGAATCAATGACTTAAATTCTACCATGTCATTGGTTTTCCTGGCTAACTCTAGCAACCCATTTTCATGCTTTAATAGCACTAGGAAAGACGGAGTATTTGTACAAATTTGTCCTAGCATGTGCAACAAGAAATGTGCCTTTATACAATACTCTCTTAATGATTGCAGCGAGTTTCAAAAGCAACTATTCTACATTCAAAGTACATGCATGCATTGCCAGCTAAGGCTAGGTAATTTTTTATCCCTAACTTATGTTACAACCAGAGCAGTCAAAAGAGTGTCAAAACTTTGAAATTATAATGCCAGAAAGAAAAACATTTACTTAACCTGAGACACAGCGTCAGCAGAACATAGTAAGATGCTTTAGGAATTATGTACATATTAGTAGTGGAAACATTTTTTTTTTTCATAGTGCTATCTGAAAATAAATATTTGTAACCAAAAGAAAATGCTTAAAAAAAAAAATACTGTTACAAATTAAAGTTATACCGGTATATAATCAATCATAAATCAATAGCCAAAATTTATACAAAAATACATTACATACATATGCCTTATTTAATTTTAGTTTTTTTTGCTGTATTTTTTATATTCATACTCTAAAGGCCATTAATATCTTGTTTTTTTTTTATATTATTAAATATTAGCATTAAAGAAACTTAAAAAAAAAAATTATATTTTAGCTATAATTTTTATATGACAAGATTGACCCAAACGTCATCTACAATTCTTTTAAATCTTAATGGGAAAGAACCTTAAAGAATATAGAAAAACTAGACAACCAAAAACAAAACAAAAATGAAGATAAATGTAATAAGTAGCCCATTGCACAAACAATAAATAGTCCATAAAACAAAATAGACAAATGTTTTAGCTGCTTTAAGTTGTGAATGATTAATTCAAATCATTGAGAAATGTTTCAAACTATGGCACTTGTATCACAGGAAACTGGATTCATGTAAAAACAATAAAGAGCATTATACTACTAATCTTGTAAAGGCTGTAATGTTAATAGAATACATAAGGGTATTGTATTATTGTGATTGAATCTTTTTCCTTTATTACACTTACAAATAACATAAGCTCAGAGTGACCAATAACAAATTAGTGCAAGTGTACTGAACTTCAAGAAATAAAAGCTTACAAATCACAATAGATGGATGGCTTGAAATAGCTCAATCACAGAGTTACTGATAATACACCACTGTTTGATGGTGAATAATTGGTGCATCACCTAATAAATGAGATAATCATCTACGAATTATTAGATAGGTTATTTTGAGATCATTTCAAGGTAAAGGAAAAATTTAGAATTATTAATAGCCCACCCAAATGTTTATACAAATTTCTCAAGAAGACATGAACCAATAAAAAAAAAGTGCTTTGTATTTAAATTATTATTTGAAAAAAAAAAGGTAATGGGTATGTTATTACATTCTTATTCATAAACTTTGAAAAATGATTTAGGCTTTTTGCAAATGCAATCAGTCATTCAGAGAATTAGTCTTCATTTGTAACAATCAAATGATCCTGAATACACGAATTATGCAAGGATAGCTCTATTAAGAGCTTCTAAGTCCAAACAATTGACTATGATTATAGTAATACACCCAAAAACTTGCAAAGCAAACACTATTTGACAGATTCAAATATTCACCCCACAACCTTCTCCACAAAAATGTTCCTAGGAGGTCAAACAAACTTTAAATTGAACCACTGTTTATAAATATCCAAAAGCTGGAGCCAATTATTCCACAAAATCAGAAATATCACTCTTGAATTAGCCAGTAAGAATGTTTAAAACTTCTGAAAAATTCTCATGTTTTCTTTGAATCATCTTGGAAATAAGGCAACTTCCTTAACCAATGTTTGAGAATATCAAATGTTGTAAAGCTGACCCCTACAGCAATGGGTCCTTTGATCCAGTTCATGGAGAGACCTTTATACATGCCACGTATAAAGCCTTCCTCTTTAATTATACTTCTGGTGGTGTTCATGATAGATGTGTAGTCATGAATATGACCTGTAATACCTGAACATAGAAAAAAATATATTCCTTATGCTTGAGTTGAATAAAATCAGTGTGGGATAATTAGATCCAATAGATTTGTAACACAACCATAAAAACATGGAAGACTGTCACATGCAGGCCTGCAACAAATAGAATTCTAGTTCTGGTAGGACCCCTTCAAGTTTTTTTTTTTTTTGCATCTTTATATGTATTTGAAGGTTTTCAGTATGTGGGGGAAGCAGATGGGTTTACAAGTATCTAGTAGTCTGGGGCACAATTATTCTGGTGGCAAACCTGTTGCATGGTATGCATTCTAGACTATTGCAAGGATGGCATTGAGTTCAAACCCCAACTCATCAAAATCTTTTGCTGTCCTGCAGGAGGTTTGGGCTAGGTTGTTATAATCTTTATTTCTGAAGAATTATAAGTCATCACACAACAAACATTATGTGTTTACATTCAAATTAAGATCAATGAAGGTATGACCCTTCTTTGAATTCTTTAGTGACCAACTTTTGCACATCTAATAATTTTTAAATCTTTTTCTACATAAATTTATTAAATTTTTTAAAAAACGGAAGCAATATGGTTAACTATTATTTTATTTGTTGAATTCAAATGTCAAATAAATTGTGTAATTCTATTAACTTTTATATATTCAATATCAGTTGCAAACATTTTTTTATGCAAATACAAACTGAGTAATTATTTTTAAAAGCATTGCAAATAACTTGTCTAGAGCTTAATACTAATGATAATAAACCATGATAAAACCTTTGGAATATATATGTCATTCAAAGTATATATTTCATTCAATCAAAATCTAGATACCATCTTAAACTACTGTGTCCAGACTACAATATTTTCAGTGATGAGACTAAATATAATACAAGTGTAACTTATATATTCAAATAAAATTAGATGCTAATGTTTAAGCTATGTATAACTGATAATAAATTATTAACGATAATTGATAATTTAATAAGAATTGGTAACTAAATATATTTAAAAGTTTTACTAACATATAAAACAACCTTTCACAATTTCATTAACTTTTTTTCAAAATGAAGAAATGTGTTAAAATAAAATATAATTTTAAAAAAAACAACTAACCAGCAGTTTGCATTCGCCTCCTAACAATATCTAAAGGATAGGATGCTGACTGACCAACCAGACCAGCAATTGCACCAAACAACATTCTCTCTATTGGAGTGGGATCCCTTCCAAGATGAGTTTCTGTGTGATAGAAAACAAAATGAGTCATACTCTTTTTAAATACTGATGACAATAATAGGATATAATATAAATAGAAAGTTTACATTTTTGGACTGGAGAAAGTTACTGACTACAGCCTACTTTTAAAAAATATTAACAAAAGTACAGCCTACCTCTAAAAAAAACAAAAGTACAGTCTACCTCTAAAAGATACTAACAAAAGTCCAGCCACCTCTAAAAGATGCTAACAAAAGTTTGGAAAAATAAATTCTATTGGTAATGTTGAAGGTCAAACAATAAGCTTATAAAAAGAAGGAAAGAGAATCTAGCCAATAACTTGACCTGACTGCTGAGCATCAGGAAGGTTTAAAACATTTTTGTTTAACTTTGTTGGTACCTTTCACAAACCTTACGATGCTTATCTGTTTCTATAGCTGATGGTTAACAAGAGAATTATGTGGCCAACACAATAACCAACCACTTTACTTCCCAAGATATTTCTTAGGAGTTGGGTGGACTCAGGGGCATCCTAAAAATTCCAATCTTTGCTAGGATTTGAACAAGAAACTCCTCAGTTTGTAAGCTGAATGCTTTATTATTTAGTCAACAGACTCCTTACTATGTTGAGTATTTACACAATAGTTAAAGAGACAGAAATAGGGAAAAAAGTAATCAAAGAAGAAAAACAAAAAAATAACAAATGCTTTTGAAAAAAAAAACCCAGCTTATACGAAGTGTAATTGTATCCATTAGTTTGGGTCAGTTAAGTAATTAAATTTGTAATTGATCTAGACCAACAACAATAAATCTTTGCGATTTTTACAAATAGTTTATGTTTAGCGCTATTTCAGGCTTTTAGCTTTCTCAATACGCTATGATACTTTCACTTATCTGGATCAGTTGAGAATGGTTTGGGGGGGGGGGGGGGGGGGGAAGAAAAAATATCTGGGTGGATCTTACTGCAATTGGTTTTTAAAAGCATTTAAAAAAAAAAAAAAAAAAAAAAAGGGAACGACCTGAATTAGAACTTGTGGCTCACATGTCTCTGCTAGTGAGGTACTTACGACTAGAGAAGATTACATAGTTATATATTGTTTGTTTCAATTTAGAGTGGCAACCTATAAAGGTGACTAATTCAGCTTATACCACCACTCAAGTTACGTACAACTTCTTTCCCTTGTTCAAGATACCAATCAAATTAATTAACTACCAATAGTCAATTAGCTGATTGGTAAATTTTTTTTTTCATTCTTGTGTTGACAGGTAAATAAATAATTGCAAAATTTCAGCTTGATCCGAGATTGGGTGTGGGAGAAATAATGTCTACAAACTTTTTACCAGACAGAGTGAATTGATATAAGCTTTCTAATTACAAAAATAAAATTAGTAATTATAACTTAACATGAAGGTCTGGATTGTTTAATAATTGTTTTACCAGCATGGATTTTTTTCAAGGTTTCATATGTGAAGAAACTAGAACCAGAGTAGGGGATGGATCCCAACATGGTGGGTGTGAATCCTCTGTAGATGGATCTGAAACCTTCCTCTCGAATCATTTTCATAAACACCTGACCAATATGGCTGTAACTGTATAGTTATAAAAAGCAAAAACAACATTTCATCAATAATTGTAATTAAAACAATGTTATGATGTTAATATTTTCATAAGTTAGATGGGGAAGACTAAAGTTTGCGGGAGGTATTTGTCTTGTCTTGGTAAAGAACACAATTCCTCTTTACTTTACAAACAAAATCATGAAAAGATTGATTCTATATTTCAGGCAATAATACGCATTGGTAGGCACTTCCGCGCAGTGTTTTATGTAGACCAGTCAAAGGAGGTACCCCTCAAACAGCAAAATCAAATAACACAGGCAAAAGGCTACAATTTAAGTTAGTCGATGCTGATACTGAATGTTGAACAAAAAGTTTAATAATAACAAAAGAGAACTGTCAAATGTTGTCAAGCTAAATTACTTGGCTACGCTAATAGCATTTTTATTGCAAATTTTTTTTTTATTTTGAAGATTTATTTTTTAGACGGGGGGTTTAAACTAAACTAAAAACCCCTTTTGCTATGCTCATAGTATTTTGAGTGCTTAATTTGCTTTTTTTTTTATTGAAGAGGTATTTTTAGCTTCAAACCCAGCTGAAGAGGGGTTTAAACTCAAAACCCCTTTGGCTACGCTCATACAATTTTGAGTTTGTAATTTGCTTTTTTTATATTGAAGAGGGGTTTATTGTACATTTTGGAGAGGGGTTTAAAATCAAAATCTTCCTTAGATGTGCTCTTGGAATTTGGGGATTGTCGTTTGCATTTTTGTTTTGTTTTATAGAAGAGGGGGATTTAAATGCAAAACCCCCTGGTAGGAAGTTTTAAACTTACACCCCCTGGTAGGGGTTTTCAAACTCAATACCCTCTGATAGGTGGTTTTTAACTCAAAACCCCTTGGTATGGGGTTTCAAATTCAAAACCCCTTGGTTTGGGGTTTTAAACTCAAAACCCCCTGGTAGGGGGCTTTTTACTCAAAACCCCCTTGGCTGTGCTAGGGCAAGTGATGGTTTAGTATTAAAATTACACCTAAAATAAACAAAATAAAAGCAAAAGATCAGTCACTAAACTCCAACACCCCATCTGCGGGAAGGGGGGGGATTTCATTTCGTGGGGGCGGGCGTGTGTGAACCCCATAAACCCCCCCTGGCTACGTCCATGCACCACATGACAATAATTTATGGCACATGAGTACTGTAGTCTTTGTTATAACCTTATCAATACTTTTTTAATGTTTAAAAAATATACTAATAAAAGCATTTAATGATCCTAGTAGTTTAATTGTTATGCTGAGAAAGAAGAACAATTTGAATTTCTATTTTAACAAAAATACTGGAAAAAAAAGAACAAGATTAAAAAAAAAAAGTTTTCTGATCAACATTAAATTCCTACAATAAATTTTTTTTAAACTTACGTTTCCTTTGGGGTGACTGCCATCCTGGCTCGGCACAAGTCTAATGGATAAGTAAATGCTACGGATGTAACTCCAGCCAGTGACCCGGCCAAGAAACGTAATTGTGGAGGAAGATGTCTAGAAAGTATATGAAATTATTATTAACTAAATATAAACATTTCTACTTTTCAAAATGTAACTTACATATTTTTTAAAAAGCATAGTGAAGGCTGCAAAGACCTTCACTGGAATCCCAAGAGTTCAGGAAAACTGGAGGCTCACTACAATGACCAAAGTGGAGGTTTACTAGGCATGTGTGTTGACCATGCTACTGTATTGCAGTAAGTCATGGTCAACCTATGCAGCACTTGAGATGTCTCCGAAGGATCTTGAAAATCACACAGATTTTCCCAGGATCTTTACAATCCTCAGACAATGCCGCCTGCACTGGTCATGTCCTTTGGATGGAATACAATCGTATCCAGAAGTCATCCTTTAAGGTCAACTTGCAACTTGCTCAAGAAAAACAAGTTGTGGATTGAGATGACCAAAAAAGCTATGGATAGCAACAAAGCATTGGCTTCTGCTATAGGAAGAAAAGCATGCCAAATGAAAAATGGCTGGCTCCTCTAACAAAAAACAAAAGCCACCTTAACCTGCAATACATGTGGACAGGAATGTCTCTCAAGAATAATCAAAAGATTATTTAAGTTTCATTCCTATCCTATTTATACTATTTAGTAAATTATTTTTAGTTATATATAAAGATGTCATAGATGTATAAGTCTTTTAGAGGAATAAAATTAGAAATATTCTATTAATACACATAAAGTTTACAATTAGAGAATTGTCGCACTCTTTGCTTTTCCTAAAACCAACAGTAATCCCAACAATGACATCATGAAGCTTTACAAAAGTTCTAAGTATCAATCAACTTACTTTTTATTATCAAAGTTGAGCCAGAGTTTATACTGCTCATGAGCACTGAACTGTATAGCAGAATAAGGAATAATTCTAATCAGAGTGGCAGAGTTACCCCTCCATAAGGACAACACTCCTGATTCCTTTACAGAATTGAAAAGAAACTTGATTGCTACCCTTATGGAAAATTTCTTATTGGCAACTGAAAAAAAAAAGTTATTATCAGCTTTATTTGCTTTCAGTCAGTCTGCCAGTTAGTTTTGATCTAGTCTAGTTAACTATTGTGAACTTAATGGACCTCAGTCGCCAATAGTAAACAAATAACATTGAGTCACATGCTTCCCTATCTCTTCTATACAACTTACAAACTAATTTGAATCAATAATGGCTATCACATGACCATTTGTTTTGGTGAATGATGTCCATTCTAACAAACTGATTTGAGTAATGTGTGCCATTAAAAAGAATACATTAAATCAGAAATATTGAGCTAAAAACATTGTTAGAAATTAATCAAGATAGACAACTGACTAGTTTAATAAAAAGCATTGACTAGATAAATAAGACTACCATGTCCACTAGTTAACAAAAATGTGAAATTTACTAATGTTATGTGACATTAAAGTATGAGAAGAAGCGTTTTAAAAATTTTATCAATGAATTCAAAATATTAATATATATTTTTTTCTTTAAAAAATGTGTATACTTGTAAATGAATTACAAATGAAAACAAAGCATGGCTTATATAATCATTAGCAGTAAGAACATTGGTCTGTCTTAAAAATATTATGTTCAGTTTATTATATGGTATACAGATAAATGACAAGAAAAATGCATGTACATATCTTTGGCCTTTTTCAGTCGCAAAGTAACTATGGAACATCTCAGAGAAATGAGATGAATGTCTGGGCCTTACCTATGGTCAGAACAATGTCAGGCACACAGCAGTTCCCTCCCTCTCCATGCTGCAGATGTATCCTAAAGAAATGGAAAGTGCTGATACAGTTTGGGATCAGCACTATCAGAGGTTCTGCCAGGGCAAAACACTGTTTTTCCTCACATATAGTTGCAAGGCATCAAAGATTTGAATTCAGAGTGGGAAGCCAGTCAAAGATTATTATCCCTTTCTCTCTGTCCCTTCTGTTAGTAAAAACAGTTCCACTGGACCCAATATCTGAGCCACACATAAAGACCAGTAGTTGGACTGGTTCTCTAATTGAAATGCATTCTGTTCGAAGCATTTTATAGACAATGGAAAACTTATATTCATTACCACTTCTGGTATTAACCTTTCTGAACAAGCATATGCATAACAAAACAATAATATACATATTTGCTGACTTAAATAATCTAATGTTATTTGATTCAAAGAAACTCACTTTGAAAATTGATTTTGGTTCTGTCCAATGGTGCTATGACAGTTTTAGCAAGTGCACCAGCCATAGCACCAGCTATCAAGGCTGTGAGCACTTTTTGCTGGTCCGCTACCTACAAAACATGCATTAATATAATAAATTCATGTTTAATGAAAAAGCAATGCAGCCATACTAAATAGATAGATAAAGATCAATAGATATGTGCATAAAGCATATTATCTATACCTGAAAAACATTTCAAACACAAGAAAAATTAAAATACCTAAACTACAAGCAACACTATGAGAAACTAGAAATCATGACATAAAACTTCATAATTTAATGACTTAGGTTTCAGATCACCCCAATAACAATATCCTGCATTTCTTTTGTAGGTCTGAGAAGATTATTTGAAATTAAATAATTTTTTGTTGCCAAAAAGTAGCAAATTTCTTTACATTTTTGTTTGGAACATTTCTGGGGGGGAAAGTTTTAAAGAAAGGAGTGTGAAAAATTTGGGTATTGCAATTATTAATTAAAATGGAGGTGAGCTATTGACAAAACCAACTTTAGATCTTGCATTGTGAAGTTAAATGTAGAACAAAGCTGTTGTGATATCAGAATGAATAGGAACTAAATGTAAAAATACAGAAGAGTTACTTTTTCATTTATTTTATGCTCTTCCTGGTGATAATGCTCTTGTTTCTCTCGATGTTTCTGATCTTCTCCTTCCCTGGATTGCTCTCCACTCACAGCTAGTTTGTTCCTCACAATGGCCATTGGTAACTTACAAACCTGAGGGTGAAAACAGTTTCTAAGCCTTTATTAAAAGTGGTATAGTCAAAATGTTCATAATAACTTTATTTGTTAGTCTGAGCCATGCATATCAGATGTTTTAATTGTTCTTGTTGGGGGTTTGGCAAAAACAAACTAATTTTTGCTGACTAGGCTTTGGAAAGCATCTAAAATTTGTATTGAAATAAGTAATAAAATAAAAGTATGAACTTTTTCAGTTCTTTTTGTCTCATTTGTTTTTTAAACTATTTTTCTAGTGCCAATAAAAGTAGCAGGTACTCATGATACAAAGAATAATAGAAAAGAAAAAAATTGTTACTGATTATGTGAAAACAGCAAGAGATAAAAAAAAGCCCATGTCCAACACTTAGTCATAGAGACACAACTAGAACTTGCCTGTAGAAGGGGAAGTTAAGTTAATTAGGTAGAAGTTAATTTTTTTTAAAGAATCTACAATTATTACTACAACTGCAATTAATTCAATCAATTTTAAATTTAAAACCCAACATATAAGCCTCAGGTCTTTTAATTCCAGAATCCCAGAGGTATAAAAAAAAATGAAGTAAAAATATTTAATTTCAAAAACATTTTTTTTTATTTAGAGCATGACAAGAACTTTAACACTTAAAGAACATATTGAAATACACATGGAGGGAAGGTGTTGAAAAGAAGCCCAATTGATTAGCCTAACTAATGTCTCCTAGATGTCTAAATCTGCTGTACAACTAATTTAGGTTGTTGCAAGAATGGGGGATCACAATGTAAAAGCTGGTGAAAAATATTAACAAGCAGCAAAGACACATTTTTTTAGATTGTTTTATGAAATAAATAGGAAGGATATTAGTCAAGGTGAATGCTTTAGCAGATGTATTACACTCTGCTTTATTCAAGATCATGTTCTGGGAAGTAAATGCCTAGGGATTAAATAGTGAGAAGAATAAGTATTCGGGAATTGAATGACCAACTGTCCACTACTTTATACTGTCACAATTTTTTTGCCTGGTTAGAGTTTCTGAAATAGAGAAATAAATCCTCCTTTAACTCTTTCTCTCCATAATTATTTTTTCACATTTCAACGGAATTATTCATTTTGCTCATTACTACTTCACTACCCTGTTATGATTAAGATTCAATTTTTTTTTTATCAGAAAATGTTTCATTTTGGTATGGAATTATAGGGAAACGTATATTCTTTTTGTAGAACACAAAATAAATAATAAAATTAAACATTAGTTTAATTGAATGAGGTTAAATCAACGATGGTATCATCAATTAGGAGAGAAAGAATTAATTCCAGAAGCACTGTATGTACATAGTAGCAACTCCATCAAGATTTCAATCTAAGATTTCTGTTATCACCCCCTTCCCATAAATTAGAACCTGTCTACATAATTTTTTTTACAATTTTTTTTATTTAGTTTTTTAAATGTGCATAAAATGGTTTCACATTAGTTTTATATCATCTGATAGAAATGGCTCAGTGTTTCTACAAACAAAATAAAGAATGAGTAAGTATGTCTAAAGACTTTCATAACAGCTGCCAACCATAAACAGGTGAAATAAAAAAACAAAATTTACTGTATGTAACCAACAAATGTAAGAAAAGTCAATGTATGCCTTTTTAAATCTCCATTTATAAATAAAGAGGAATCAGGTCATTAATATCTCCCTAGTTACTTTATTTCTCACTGCACTTCATCCACAAACTAACCTCAGAAGGTTTGACAGCCACTGAAGTCACTGTGTCTTTGCTGACTGCTACCATGGTACATTGTACATAATTGATGAACTGTGGGAGCCGCTGTATTGCAATCTGAACGAACATTAGAAAGAAAATAAAATGTATATTGTTAAAAGGAAAATGCAAGAAGCAATATAAAAGCACTTTTCCCTCAATCTAGTTACAAAATGATTTGCAAATCTTTTTTTCACATTACAAGTGGACTAGTTTATCACATAAAATCATAAATTTACATTTTATGAAAAAAAAATATTTTAAAAAACATATTTTTAATTTTTTATATTCTGTTAATAATCAAAATAAGAACAAACTTAAATTTTTAGAGTTTTAAATAATTGATAAGGAATTTTAACTTAAAATAGCTATTTTAAGTTTCAAACCAAAAAGATCTGCAATATATTCTATCTCTTTAGAAATCTATCAAGCTCTATTGTATCAACAAAAAGTGATAGGTCTTTAATTTAAACCAAAGTGATTAAACTTAAACCACTTGCCACAAATGTCTTCCAATTATGCTTAAAAAATAAACCTGCTGAGATATAAATAGAAACAAATGACCTAGCTTGACCCACTTATAATTAACTGAATTAGATTAAAGGTAGAGTAAAAAAAAGTTAATAGGACAAAACAGTAAAACCACAGTGAAGTAGTTTTGCAGTTCATGGAATTCTCTTTTAATTAAGATATGATATCAAAGGTTATTCAACACAGAATCTCTACAGAATGATTTATGAAGTGTATCTGGATCTGTCAGTACTTTGGTCACGTTATAAAGTCCAAGGTACAAACAGGCATGTTTACTAAACTGCAGTCACCTTGTTCTACTTGTAGGAGATGTGACATATATAAGCCAAGAGAGACAGTGATTAGAGTAAACTAGGTTGGAATGAGGATCTTGTCACACTCTAATTACTTGTCCTTAGGAAAAAAAAACTCAAAGGTGATCCAAGGAAATCATTTATGTAAAAAAAAAAAATCAATACATTTTTTAAATCATTAACAATGTTTAAAAAAAAATATCAAGAGATTTAATAAATTATACATTGTTTCCACAGAATCATTATGATATCAAAGACAATTAACATTTTCCCTATTATTGGCATCCAATTTTGAAACGATTCTGTAATGCTAAATAGAATGTAATTAATTTTTTAAAGTAGCTATTAAATTGCTAGAAATGTTATTATTCCAACTGAGGGGTCTCAGAATTGAATCTCAGTGAAAACTGGGCTTTCTTATTTCAGGATTTTTAGGACACCCTGGAGTCCACCCAACTCTAATGGGTACCTGACATTAGTTAGGGAAAGTAGAAGCTAAGCAGGACGTTTTGACACAGGGGGACGTTTTGGCGCAAAATATTTTGGTCACCTTTGTATTCTTTCTTTAAAGGGGAATGATACAATCTATGTTTTGTATGTGTGTTTGTGTCTAACATATTTTCATGTATAGAACAAGAGATATTTTTGTCCATTACTTTTGGTATACAAGTTTGTTTACTTATTATTGTTAAATCACTAACACTATAACATGAGTCTGGGTCTTAATATTGTCTAAATAAAAACCAAATGAGAGAAAAAATTGATGCAATTTTAAGTGGAAGGTAAAAAGATTTCAAATTTTAAAAAGAAAACAGGAAATACATATCATCATATGTGTTTTGCACACCTTATGTATAATTTATGGGGCAAGGGGAAGCATGTCAATATCATGGTACCAGGTAGAAATATGAAAACATATTGGTCTGTCCGGAAGGGGATGTGCTATTGCATCTATCACTCCTCCTACGGTCCCATCTAATACCAGCCACCCTTTCAATTTATATTTATTAATGATTTAATTTGAGATTAGGTTGTGGTGCAAGATAATTAAAGAAATGGGTTCAAATATCAATAAGTAGCTTTAATTATATAGATATTCAACTAATTTTCTTCATAAACTATGATTTCTTCAAAATTGGACTGTCCCCAATCATTCAAAGGGTTTGGGTGGGTAGAGAAGTAGATGTAATCGCTCTGAATAGGCCAAAATACTTGAAGGGGAAGGGGAGTGACATAATATAAATATTGGTTAAAATATCATTAAGTAGCTTATCTCATTATGATATGTAACTAATTCTGTTAACAAACTGATTTCTACAAAAAAAAAAAAAAAAAAAGGACCTGAAGGGTTAGGGTCGAAGGGGTGAGATTGATCGCCCCAATCCCATCAAATCAGCCAACATACTATTACATATTAATACAAAAAATTTAAACTTAATCAAAAAACAATTTGGTGGATGGGAGTAGAATTCATCATACACATACAATAATATGGTATAGTGAAATAAAGAAAGCTTATAATAAATAAGTGTCCTTTTTCTTTTAATTGGGATGTGAGCTGGTCCAATTCTCATTTATTTTCTCTCTATTATTTTCATCTTCTTTTTCTGGGTAGAGAGGAATTTTCATTTGTTTGTTCATTGTTTCATCTTTGGCCAGTATGTCTGCTTTTTCACTGCCTACTAATTCTATGTGAGTCTATTTCTTTTTGTTGGAGAGAGAGCAATAAATGATTTTGATTTTGCCCATGTGCATGTGTAGATAAGATTACTATATATACTCTATAGCACTGTCTTTTCTCTATATACAAAAGGGTCAAATTAATGCATTTCAATAGATAAAACCAAACTGGTATTTTCTTTTTTTTTTAAAAAAAAGAAACAATTCTAAAATAAATGTAGTGTGGAATGGGAAGGAGACATTCGTTTAGAAAAATGCATTTAACTCGATTTAAGTTCATTCAAGTCTAATGACTAAAAGTGTTCTGACTCTAAATTTGATTAGAGTAACACCATTAGTAAAATCACTTAACTTAAAGACACATTTCTTATTCCATAGGCTAGAACAAATCGTACAAGTGTTCCTTCTTCCATAGTACCATTAGAGAATGTAATGGGTTGCCTAAATCAGCCAGGAAAACCAACGAATAACATGCATGACTAGATTGACACATGACATGCATAGGACGTAAATATCTTCTTTTTTTAACTAAGGTTTGTAATATATAAGATAAGTCACAAAATTGAATGGTTGATTACTCATTAAACTACCATGAGTCTGAGTACCTGTACCATCTAGTAGATCTATTAAAATAATTTTAGATTATAGTTTTAAAAGTTTAAATTAGATCTAGATTAGATCTAAATCTCGATATTATATAAATACATATTCAATATTGATATCAGTATTAGAATCTAAATCTCGAAACCTGAAATTCATTCTAATATCTAGAATGTAATATCTAGTCTAGAATTGTCTAGATCTGGATCTTTAATGAAAATGAAATAGATCTATTTCTTAATCATGTCATTTGATGATTTGAATTTCCATTCGGATTCGACAACAATTGTTCATTCATGAAGATTTCAAAATACTGATAGAATCATACTTCAATCTTCATATATTATATTTATGATTATATGTATATATACACTTTGTACAGATCTACTTGATGAAATGAAATTTACTACTTTTATCTAGATTATTCTAGATCTAGAAAGTTAGAGTTAGATATCTAGCTACAGTAGTTTATAATGCTATTCGGACACCTATAGGCCAAAATTTCAAAGTTTGACTTTGACAGGGCATTATTTGACAATGGTTCAAAAAGAAAATGAAGTATCAAAATCTTCTTTAGTTTAAGGAGAATAAGGATGATGACTTATATTTGTACCCCTAACCTATATTTGTTATTATACTTAAGGTCAAAGAGGCCATGTGTTTTCATTTAATTCAGACAAATTTGACCCACATTATTTGAGTCCGGACACCATAATTAATTTCAGACAGTCTCTATATTTAGGCATCAATAAACTCAGATTTTAATTCTATATTAAAATTAACTAAATTTTAAGATCCCTAGGCATAGCCCCTTACATGAAATCATTTTATTTAAGATGTTTTCAAATTATGCATAAATACGAACACAAAAAATAAAAATATGAACACACTTATTCTACCAAAATTAGGTCAATGGGATAGTGACATAGAATCTACACAGACTTTTAGACTTATTTTATGTTTGCATAGATGTGTGTTGAATGTTTGTGTTTTTTTGTTTATTCATTTAATACATATCTAATACAGATGATATTTTGTAGTATAGTACAGTCTAGGATGGCCATTCTTGCCTAAATAGCTGTATCCTCTATATTCTCTCTATATAAATCTAGAATTCTAGATCTATATAGTAGGTCTAATCTAGGCATTTAACTTCATTCAATGTATCAAGCTCACTCCAAACATTTGTCCATTTATTCTCTATAAAAAAACAACAACAAACAAAAGATATAATAATAATATAAGATCATTAACATTGATGTCCAAAACTGGCTCAGGCTATCTGAAATAAAATTTTGGTAAGAAAATCGTAATTCAATACAAACACCCTTCTGTTACATTTTTTTTTATGGAATCAAACAACTTGGCTTTTGAATCAAATAAATCAGCTCCAAAAACAGAATAAATATTGCCGGGCTCATTAGCATAGACTTAGCCAACCAAAAAATATAGTCTTAACCCTAGGAAGAGGTAAAGTCATCCGGGTAACATAGGAAAAAACAACAACCTGACTTAAACATTTGAAATTCTTTTTTCTTACATAAAAAGACAACTAAATGAAAGAAAATTGGGTCAGATAATTGGAAAATGGACAAGCACATTATACAGCACACTATTTAGAATCTACATTATATTAAATATCAAAGTAAAGATTTAATTACCACAGCGAGTGTCCGAATTCATGTAACGTCCGGATTAAATTTAAAACTACTCTAAATCTAGTAAAGGTAAGTGTTGTAAGTGTAACTGTTACTCTGTTAGTAGTGTTATGTCAATAAGTGTAACTTAGTGTTAGTAAGACTAAGTAAGCACTGCCTAAGTCTAAGGTAAGTGTACTAATCTAAGTCATAAGTCGTTAAGTTAAGACACTGCACTGTTAAGTCTAAAACTAAGGAAGTAAGTTTGTTTTTTAGTAAGGCAGGAATAAGAGTAAGACTAAGACAAGAGTTTGGAGAGTAAAAATAGTAAAATCAAAATGAATAGCAATAGTCAGAATAGTCTCTAGACTCTAGAGCAGCGGTTCTCAACCTTTTAAGCTCGGTGACCCCTTTTTACAATTCCTCACTTTGCCACGACCCCCCCCCCTTCTTACACACATACAGCAATAGAAGAGTAGACAATAACAATCCATATTTTCGATGGTTTTAGGCGACCCCTGGCAAATGTTCAATCGACCCCCAAAGGGGTCGCGACCCACAGGTTGAGAACCCCTGGTCTAGAGCCTAGCCTAGGCTAGACTCTTAGTGACACTCTTACTACTCTTAGGTGACTCTAGACTTCTAGACTCTAGTTACTAAGCTAGCAGTGACTGCAGTATCATGATACATACTGTAACATAATCATAATGATACTCAGACGAGTCTCAGATACAATCATATAATAATGATATATATCAGTTATACTTATATCATACTCACTCAGTCACTCACTCACTGGCATATGACACTCAGTCATTATTTATACTGAGTTCATTACTCTGTTTAAAGTAATTAAAGTCTAAAGTATAAGTAAAGCATAGATATCAAGAATCATTATCTACATTCTATACAGGTATACACTTACGTTATTATTAGATCTAGCTAGGAGCTGTCCAAAAAAGCAACAGTCATTCCAGATTTTAACCTACTTCGCAAAATGAACTATGTTCGGGTCAACGGTAAACAAAAACACAGAATGATCTCCCATTCATAACATAAATGTAACGTGCACTCTTTTTACAAGAAAATTTTTATTTTGAGCTATCTAGTTGTTCTAGACCTATATAAATCCAAAATCCTCAAATGCAACTTTTAGATTTAGATCAGTGATTCCCAAAGTGGCGTATATAGGGATCAACGAAGACTTACGTCCAAGGGGTCTACAAGTGAAAAATAAGTTGGGGTCTTTTATTTCAGTTAAGCAGGTCGTGACTTTAATTTTCACATCCCTTAAATATAAATATTTCATACGCTAATATAATGATAGGCCTATGTAGTATTTTGTATCTTAGTTAATCCTTTAAATAGCTAGCCTATTTATCCTGCTAATCTAACGAATAATTGTTGTATTTAATTTTTTAAATACCTTAATTGTGTCTACATGTAACTAATGTTGAACAAAAAGAAATGTAGACTGTACAGCGTTGATTATTTAAAATCGGGATTCATTCCTTTCTTGTCAAACAAGCGGTTATTTGTGTTCCTTTTTATGACGATATGAAAATAATTACGCTGGAAGATCATTTGACACGATGTCACCACGATAAAAAGATAATGTTTGAAAAACTTTCTAACTTGCAAGAGAAGATGGTGTTTTGTGAGTGTCTTTCAATATCTTATTTTTACTTATAAGCCAGATACGGAAAACACTATAGATAAAACATTGATTTTAACAGCTGTTGAAGAAGTTTTAAAAGTAGTTTTCAAGACCTTTACATCATCTGCCCTTTAGATCGCATGGTCTGAAATGGAAACTTTATTTTTCATGATTGGATACTCATTATATGTTACAAAATTTGTGGGTATGGTAATGATAGGGCCGATTTTCACAACCAGTGCGACTGTAGACTAGATCTTATTCTAGATCTAGGTCGATTCAACTAGCTATTCCTAAGATTCGGTTTGCACACAAATTTTAAATCACACGCACCCATCACACACCTAAGGGGACCACAGCATACGCCCTGCCTATGGCAATATGTCCAACTATTCATAAAATGCCCGGACATAACGCCCAATGTCTTGATTTCATGTAAAATGTCTATCAATTTTCTAATAGCCTACTACTAAAAAAAGACTTGATTTAGAATGTCCTTTGATCAATAATCTTTTCCTAGTTATCCAAAATCCGTTCGGTATTTTCTTCTGGATCATTATGATGGCCATATATACCTAGTGTGGTATGCGCTCCTGACTATCCTTCACTGGTCCTGGGTTAGAACCCGGCCATCAAGCATGGCAGCGCTCTTTGTCGCCGCGAAAGTTACGTCGGGTAACTCTTGTCCGATTTGCAGAAAAGAAGAGTAATCTTTCCATGACTTTTTCATCAAGTGTTAGAGAGTCGGTGTTTGTGCGTGGTGTCCCGCATGGTTGGGCTAGTTAGAGAATTATACATACTGATGTATTAACATTTATTATTACGTCTACTCCTAAGCCGTATACGTTATGCTATAAACACGCTGGACTTCCGTTCGGTCGTCTCAATTATCCTGGGTTCATACCCTGCCCGCTCCTATCCCCAGTCGTCCTGAAGGGAGGTCTGGTAGGATGTCGATTATACTCAACTCTGAAAGAACATCCGAAACACGTAAAGCATTTAAAAAACATTTAACAGCCCGCGTGGAAATCTTCAAATTTGACGATACAGGTTTATATAGCAGGATTTTGAGGTCTATGGAATGGAAGAATATTATCTCTAATGCCTTCGGTGGAGAGATTTTTATTATATACTCGACGAAAAACATTTCCTAGTTTGAAAATCCATTCATCCATTCATCCCAGTGGCGCTACAGCCCATGGAGGGCTCTGGCCTGCTTTAACACATCCTTCCATTCAGATCTCTCCTGGACCTTACGTCTCCACGCCCTAACCCCAAGCTGCTTCAGATCTGCTTCCACATCATCTATCCATTGCATTCGGGATCTGCCTTTGGGTCGCCTGCCTTTTGGTTTTTGCCAGTATACGATTGTTGTCTGACATTCTTTCAAGGTGACCTGCCAAACGTAGTCTGTTCTTTTTTATTTCGTTCACTATTGGTGGGTCTTCATACAATTGATATATCTCATGGTTAGTGCGTGTCCTCCACCCTGTTTCATCATGCATGGCACCATAGATTTTCCTAAGAATTTTTCTTTCCCAAGTGTTAAGTAAATTTTCAGATGTCTTTGTCAGTGTCCAGGTCTCACTTGCATACATTGCTGCTGGTCTTATTATGGTTTTGTATATTATTTTCTTGGTTTTCCTTGAAATCGTTTTGCTCTTAAGTTAATGGTGAGTGCTATAAAATGCCCTGTTGCCTCCTGCTATTCTTTCCTTTATTTCTGTTAGTAGGTCATTTTTTAAATTAATAGTACTTCCTAGATATTTGAAAGTTTGGACGTTTTCAAATTCGTGGTCTTTGATTTTGATATTTTGTCCCTCTGTTTGATTGTCTCTTGTCATTGTGATGTACTTTGTTTTACTGTCATTGACTCAAGTCCTGCTGGTCGAGATGTTTCTTCTAGTTGTATGAAGGCTCTAGCGATGTCAGAGGTTTCTTTACCCAATAAGACAATGTCATCGGCATAAGCAAGGTATTGTAGAGGTTGGCTGTATATCGTCCCTGTTGGTTGTGGACCCGTGTTTTCTCTCCTGAAGTAGTTAGTAATAGTTCCCCTTGTGTTTATGTGTATATTTCTTATGACTCTCTCCAGTGTTAAATTGAAAAGCATGCAGGAAAGTGCGTCTCCTTGTCTTAATCCTCGTTTAATCCTAAATTTCCGTGAGTGTTCTCTTTGTATTATGACTTTGCTTTTTGAGTTGTTTAATGTCATATGTATAAGTCTTGTCAGCTTGTTGGGTATTCCAAAATCCTATAGAGTGTCACATAGGTATTTCCTTCTGATACTATCATAAGCCATTTTATAGTCTATAAAGAGTTGGTGGATTGGTATGTTGTATTCATGGCATTTTTCTAGTATACATCTTAGTGTGAAGATGTGGTCGGTTGTGGATTTGTTGGGTCAACACCCAGAATCAAATAGATCATATACTCATAGATAAGAGACATAGATCAGACATACTAGATGTAAGAAGTTTCAGAGAAGCTAATGCTGACCACCTACTAGTAAAAGCTAAACTTAGACAAAGAATAAGTACCATACACAATTACCAAAGAAAGAGAACACAGCAATAGGATAGTCAAAAATTCACAAAGGATCCACTTGTTGCAGAAACTTATAGAATGGCACTCCGAACGCAACTGACAACATTAGAAAAGGACAGCAAAAATAACATAAATGAGCATTGGGAAATAATAAAGCAGGCTATCAAAAGAACATCAGAAGAGGTAGTTGGATTCAAACAAAAGAACGAGACAATAGGGGGGGGGGGGGGTATGATGGCAGACAGACTATAGAAGAGAAGAACAATGCTACAGAGAGAAACCAGGAACACTAGACAGCAATACAATGAAGCAAGAAGAAGGGCCACAAAAGTTGTAAGAAAGAAAATGAGACATGAGAGGAATGTATATGAAAATTAAAGATGAAAAGAACGGATTTCAAGCTAGATCACACGTGTGTGAGAACAAAGATGGTCAGCTCATTACAGAAAACAGCAGGGTCATTGTGAGATGGGCTGAATACTTTGAGGAGATCCTAAATACCACTGAAGATGGAGACAATGGAGAATATGAACTGCCACATGGGGGACCAGATCCCTTAGTGAACCCCCCAACACTCATTGAAACATCAGAAATAATTAGGACCATGAAGAATCACAAAGCACTAGGAGAGGACCAAATCACAGCAGAACTAATTAAATATGGAGGGAAAGACTTGCATTACCAAATACACAGACTAATATCAAAAATTTAAGAAGAAGTAATACCAACAGAATGGGAAACGGCTCTTATAACCCCAATACACAAAAAGGATCCAAGTTGCTGTAATTACAGAGGAATCTCTCTACTAAATGTGACTTATAAGATACTGTATAGGCTTATAACTAAGAGACTTGGAAAATATTCAGAAGAAATCTTGAAAATCCATTAAACCCCAAAAATCTTGATTTTGCTTTAAACTGTTTTTTTCCAAATCCATGTCTATTGGTGCAAAAAGTTTGTAACGGTAGGCCTACACGTTATTTCACTAACACCCAATAATCTCGGATCAATTTGAAATTTCGCACAATTATTTCTTGTACCTGAAAAATAAGAATCAATTAAAAAAAACAATTAATTAATTAACTATTGGTAATTTTTTTTTTGTTTGGTAACAAACAAGGGAAAATTAGTAGTTGACAGATGTGGTGGTATAAGAGGAATTAGTCCCCTTGAGCCATGAGTGAACAAGTTTTTTTTTAATGAATTTAAAAAACGATCGCGAGAACATTCCCCCAAACCTTTATACCAACTGGTCCAGACAAGTGATAGGATCATATAATAGCGTATTGAGAAAGCTAAAAAATGAAATTGCGCTAAACAAAAAACAATTGGTAAAATTATTTCTAATCGCCCAGATTTATTATTTTTAGTCAAGTTCTATTAACAATTTAATCACTTGACTTTAAGCTTTATTTTTTAAAATAGTACGGTATGTTAAATGTTTTTCTTGTTTATTCTTATATATGCATGTGGCTGAAGGCTATTTCCTTCGTATATTATTCGATTCAGTGGGTTCCGATGGCTTTTGCTGACTCATTCTGTATAGGGTACCATACGTTGAAATCCAGACCGACATCCTAGCATATGCAGAACCTCATCTGAACAGACGCCACCAATATTTTCCCACAGCTGGATGCTAATTATTAGAAGTGGAGCATATAGCACATCATATCAGGGATTACCCGAGAGATAAAATAAATAAAAAATAAATTAAATAAGGAAATTAGTTCAATTACATTACAGGTAGGCTAGTAACAAAACCGGCTCCAAATTACAACTTGAACACTCCTCAGTAGTAGTATTTCATAGCTCTTGCAATTCTGAGAACTAGTTTGAAATGTTATGACCCCCAAGAAATTATCGAGTTTTCAATAATGATTTGAAGTTAAAGATGTAATCTTTAACTACTTATCTACTTTTTGATTTGGGAATCGGTATCGGAAAATCATATTTGGCGTTGACATATAATAGCATGTGTATTGCTAGATTTAAAATGGGGCACATATCTTAAGTAGCTTAGGGCCTTAAAAGTTCTAAATTCTGTCACTTTCGTAGAGAAAACAAAATTCTAGTTAAAATGCCTGTATTTAGAAGACAGTTTATTTTCTGAATCTGGAGGGACGACAAGTTATTTTACTATCCCATGTACTTTAGGGGGAGGGGGGTGCGCCATGAACTGAATTTTCGTACCGGTATGGACCTTATTTAAAAAAAAATTTTTGTAATTCAATTAATGGATATGTTTTTTTTTTATTTTATTAGCTTTTTATTTTTGAATTCGCTTCCCCTCTTAGAAGTTCTGAATCAGCCATTTTCTGAGACAAGACTCAAGCAATAAGATGCGCCCAATTTTTATAAAGAACAACACAATGTCTAACAAAAATAAGTCTCCATTCCCATACAATTAATGACTCTAAGATTAGCCTGATAGTATTGATAATAGAAAAAAATTATTTTAACAATATTTTCTTAGGCTTGTTACTGTCAAATTCATTGCTGAAAATGCATGCATGTATCTAAAGTAGTTGTTTTTTTCAATACTGATATTTCATATATTTATTATAAACAAGCTGGGTATGACCCGCAGTCCTTAGTTTGTGCATTACTGATCTAGTGGAATGGCTCTGGATCTATGTTAAATGTTCCTTTCACATTTTTTTTTATTTTGCCCCGAAAATAAAAGCAGTGTATGAAAACTGAAAATGAGTTAACCTGTTTAGCCGACATATTCATTTCAAATATAAAATAAGGTGAAAACAGGTTTACCATACACAATTTATTAAAAAGTTTTGTTTTTTAATGCGGTACAGATAAATTTAGTTAATTATTTTTAGGGTCCACCAGCTGTGGGAAGGGCTTATGATGGTCTCCGCCATGATCTAAAAAAAATTATGCCAAGATTGGCCTAACAGTTTTGATTTCTATGTGATACTTGCATATACCTTAAATTCAATTATATATGTCTGATGAACTTAAATCTTGATCATCACATGGATAAACACATTTTAAAAACTATATATATATATATGTAAAAGAAGAAAAGTTAAGACCTTAAAAAAAGCAATGACCTTTACTTTCACGACTGAAAGTAAATGGTTTCATGTGAATCCTTTTATCTCAACACATTTACTTGAACTAGAAAATTACTATAGCAGGTGACCCTGAGTTTGAGGATTGAATTTTAGTTCATACTAACTAATCAAAACAATTATATATTAACTTTTTCAAATAATTTTAAAAGTTCAGAAAGTGAATGTTGTAGAGTTTATATGTAAAATAAAACTGTCCTGTTAAACAAAAACACACAAATTTAACAACACAATAGTAAACAAGTGATTGTGGAATATATAAAAATATCTTTTTTTCTCTAGAAAATACATTTTATTTGTAGGCTTTATCCCATTGTAAAGTTGTCCAGCTGTTTACAATAAAATGAGTGAAAAAAATATCTTGAAACATTACAATGATTCACTTCATTACACTAATTAGTGAAGCAGATGTAAACTATTCAAAATAATACAATAAACCAAAACTAATATTTAACTCATTATTTGCTTGTATACCAAGATCTATCAAAGCGAGGTCAGAGTATAATATCTTCAAATCAACAAAAATATAAATAAGAAATAAATTGAGTTGTGTTCTGTTAAGTCATTCTCATACATAGGTTTTCAAGATCTGTATAGTTCACCTGCATTAACAAAAAAAAAAAATATATATAAATATAAATTTAAAAATTCAGACATGTTACTATGAATTGAGTTTGAGTTTAGGCACAATTTAGGCCATGTCGTGTTACTATAAATTAATAGAGGGCAAAGTATTCATGTAACCTATAGAAATAAAAAGCTATCATGTATACTTTACAAAAAAAATAAAAGTGAATGCTACATTACAAATTTAAAAAAAAAAAAAAAAATGCTGTATGTCTACAGACGAACAAAATATTGATTAGTTACTGAAAAGGAAAAATGTTATAGTTATCTACTGCCAATAGTATTAGTATATTTGAAATAGAATCATCATTTTGGTGGTAAAGATTAAGGAATCAACTTACACAATACTATCACAAGCTCCCAGACTTCATTTTTTTGTCAATCTATTTTGAAGACTGTAATAACAAGTGACGTCTCATTAGAATGAATGGTGCTGTCAAACCACTTCCAAAGAACAGAATAAAGTACACTGTCAGTTTTGCTTTGTTTTGGATGCCAAAAGGGAGATTCTGTTAAGAGAAAATACATTGAACTTGAAACATTTGTTAACCAGTGATTGTTAACAACAGTTGAGCCTAACATCATTTTCCCCACAGACCACTACGATTAATGTTAATTACTTTTAAATTTTGCTAAGATTTATTTGAAACTTCACCCATCCACATATTTTTAAAAAATGTTTTTTTCTAATCCACAGCCTGTATTAGCCGGTGTCTACAGTTATAAACTAGCAACCAAGATATTTTGACATTTAGAGATGTTAGGTAGAGTGTTACAACTCCAACTGAGGTGGGAAACTGAAACAGTTGATCAAGTAAAAAAGGTGGGGTGGCCATCATTCTCCAGATGAAGGAAAACAAAGCCCACTTCCCTATGTCACAGAAGATACTGCCACTGGATGGAAGGGGGGGGGGGGGAGTCTACTAGAGATTGACTGATAAAGGTACAGGTTGGCCTACAATTTGTCTAACCAAGGGCCTTGGTGTACCTGTATACCTGATGAGCAAAAGCAGAACATACCCCCAAAATGTCTGAATAGACTGGACAGAGGATGCTGTGATGCTAGAGAAAAGCTCAGTATATGTAAAGATATATCATTGCTAAAAGGAGCGAATTCAATTACTTTTGATGATGGAGAACATTTTTGTCTTTGACAATTTTTTTGAAAAAAAAAAAAAAAATATTTTGCATTGAAAGTATAAAGCTTAATATATACATTTTACATTTTTATTTATACTCTTACAGGTAAATCGTACAGTGTGGATTTTTTTTCCTGCTAACACTAACAGTACATGTGTCTGGCTATATTCCTACCAATTTTCAGATCGATCAATCGCCAACATTGTAAAAACTATAAAAAAAAAACTACCCTCTAAAGCTGTACCATCGCAAATTAATATTAAGCCGAAAATTATTTTTTTTTAGTTTTTACGGTTTCTTATTATTGCTGTAATAGAGGCGACGCCATATTGTTATGATGTTCTAGAGAGGTAGTAAAGATAAAAAAGGCACTGAACTACATATATCGTTTGGGAACATTGTTTTAAATAATATTTCCCTAACTAAGCACTATATTATAGTTTAGGATTAGGTTTAGTGGGATCAAAATAATAGGTTTACTGCTAGGTTTAGAATAAGAATTAGGTTTAGTGTTAGGGTTATATTTAGGTTTAGGGTTAGTGGTTAGGCAAACACTAAACTTAACTCTAATTCTAAACCTAACCATACTTCTAAACCTAGCACTAAACCTAACCCTAATTCTAAACCTAATCTTAAACCTAACACTAAACCTATTCTAAACCTAATCCTAATTCTAAACTTATCCTAAACTTAACCCTAACACTAAACCTAATTCTAACCATAACCCTAAAGCTAGCACTAAATCTAAATTTTGATCATACTAAATTCCATCAAAATAATATATAGTTCAGTGATACTTGCTCTTAGTTGTTTTTTTTTAACTTCTGGGATGGAGAGTTACCTCGTCTTAAGAACGTCATAAAAAATGGAGTATTTTTCATTACAACAATGATAAAAGAACTTAAAAAACTAAATTATTTTTTTTCAGCTTAATATTAATTTGCAATGGTACAGCTTTGGAGAGTAGGTTTATGAGCCTATTGTCTATGGTAAGACCACAGAAAGAACTGGATCAGGCGTGGGCGGCATAATATCGACTATTACCAAAAATTGTTTCAGGTGATTTTGATCCCACTTTTAAATATTTTGTTATTTTCTGCCATCACAACACCGTCATTTTGTCCACACCTCTCTGACATTTGTTGTAGCCCTAGACTCTAGACCCGATAATTTGTTTATTTCATCAATATTTACATCCTAAACAAGTGAAGTTCATAAATATAATTTATATTTGAAATTTATTTATAAACGAAATCAGATTTGTGAGCTAGAAATTTACTACTAATACTATATCTACTATTAATTTTCTTTTTTTTTTAAGTAGATCTATCGTCTAGGAAACTCATTCTAACTTTTTAACTTTTGATCTCGAGCCAGTGGAGGTGTGTCTCTTCCAGCTTAGCCAGCGAGACGCTCTCATCTTACTTGTTACATGTCAACCAATGTTAGGTCAAAACACCACACAAAAATTCATAACTTTCTAACTGTTAAACATACAATCATAATTTATGCCCCATTGGAAAGTTCTTTCAAAGTATTTTAACAATGTAGATCTATGGTAGATTCTTATAACTGAACACCGACTTTCGGGAACTAGGTCAATTTTTTATTTTATTTTTTTATTTGGTGAAGGTTTAACTAACAAAAAAACTGAAAGCAGATTCTTATTCTTCAACTAAAGGACAATAAAAATAGCTGTGTTCCTTTGTATTACCACCCATAGTCAAGATTTTATATTAAAATAAATTGGGTCACTTCATGCTCCTATTTTGAACGCAGTTTTTGGGCTTTCTCCTTCAGTTGAACAGTGAGCACCGTTGTTGAACACCACTATGTAATTGCTAATAAATTATATCTGTGTTACTTAAAAATTACTTAGATTGTAGTAAAAGAAGTAGATTCACTTTTGCAGTATGTATTTATAGTCTATTTCCTCATATATATATATATATATATATATATAGAAAGAGAGAGCTATAAATTAATTATTTTAATTTAATAAACATGATATTTTCAACTAGGCTATGTGTATTTTTTCTCTCTGTCTTTCTTTTAATTCCCATCCAAGTCCCTCTTCTTGTTTTCATAATTTGGATGTTCGTTTTGTGACACCTTAACATCCCCTCCCTCCCATAGATGCTTATATTTTAAATTCTTTTCATGACTCTCCCCCCCCCCCCCCTTCCCTCCACTGCCTGTTGGATAGTTTGTGACACTACACGCTGAGTGTATACCTCTCCTCACCGCCAGCTTACCTAGCGTCATCACCTGCAGTGGGCATGGTCTGTGGCTTCAAATTAGAAGCCCGCACTTTTTCTTTCATTCATAAGTTATATATTCTAGATATCTCGATCTAGGTCATGTTTATTCATTGAAAAAATCATAGATTTATTAATCCCAATAATACTTCTTATTACGATTTTGCTGTGTTCAAAAAGGAGAATGAGCTGAATGCATTATTATTTGTTTGGACACCCCCTTTTTAAATTTTATTTAACAGCTAACAGTATAAATGTGATTGGAATGTCTTTCTAAAGATGTTTGGAAGCTTATTTTGATATTCCCATCAGCCTACGATCAAACAGGCTCATAATATAGCCTTCATCCCTTCTATGGGTATGAATTGCAGGGGGAGGTTAAAACAACAGCTTTACATACATGGTTACGAGAATCTTAATAACTGCCATCTGCTTTAACTAAAATTGGACATACGCAGTCCCGAAACATCATTTTTAGCGCCAAACATGAAAACAAATGAATTACAAACAAAAAGTGATCCATTCAAGAAAGGAGAATTCGATGGAGTGTTCAAAATATAAGAACCTCCTCTAGATCTACTAACGAAAAATTGTTTTTTCAAAGATAATTTTTTTATTTCACCTCCCTAATCCTATGGACCCTATTATTATTAATAGATATAAAGAAAAAGCATTTAAAGTTATGACCCTAATTAAAACACAATCTTACTGATCCAGGAATGCCCTCCTGTTGCCATCCCTGACTCCGCCTTGCAGCAGATGTAGTAAATTGTCGTACAAGTGCACGGGAGGCCTGACCGAACACCATTTTGCGTCTTTCAAGTTTCAAGGATATTAAGCTTGGCTGAATACTTTGTGCTGTAACCGGAACGTATGACAGATTTTCTTCGTATGGCAACTAGATATTTACAGATTTCATTTCAAGCACATAGATCTAGATCTATTAAACTAACAAAATTGATGCTTACAAATATTTTTAATGCAATAAATAAAAAATAAAATAAAACAAACTAAGATTTAAAATATATTGATCTAGATCTATGACAAAAATAACCTTAAAGAAGTGTTGCATAGTCTGCATACACAAATACTACATTTAGGGTCCAACAAAATTTAAGTCCATTCTTAAAAAAAAAAAAAAAAACCCGACGATTTGGCACAGTAAAATATAGATTGTCAAGTAAAAATGTTTTTCAAATAAATTTTTAAATTTTGGATTTAATCAATCTATGTGTGCTTCTTCTTCTTCGTTCTCATTGGCGATTAATAATGTTTTATCTTATCTTGCATAATAAATTACAGGCATTCTTTCAAAAGAGAAGATAATTGCTTCGTAGGCACGTATCCATGTGTTAATCTAGTCGTGCTTGTTAATTAGACACTTAAAGTTACTTAAACTCTTCAAAGGGGCTAAGTCATTGGTTTTCCTGGCTGATTCAAGCAACCCTTTTCATGCTCTAATGACACTACGGGAAAAGGAGATTTGTACAAATTCGTCCTATCATACAGTCATTCGGAATAAGAATTGTGCCTTTATCTCTTATGTCTGTGAATTTTATTAGGTCCTGTATTTTGTATTTGTAAGTTATGGTTCAGTGTTTTTTTTTTATGTATTATTGCTACTTAACAAAATCATGGCCATGTTGACATTGGAAAAAGGGTGGTAATAGAAGGCTAACTATGTAAAACATCTAGATTCTAGGTCAGTGGTTCCCAAACTATTTTTGTCTTTCAATGCTTTCTGGTTCTCAGTAGACCCCTGCTAAGTAATTTTCAATTGCATGTTTGCAAATTCCATTTTTTTTAAAACTAATTTCAAACTGTAGAAGTTGAAGAGTAAAAAGGTAGTTAAATTTTAAGTTATAGACATCTCTCTTTTTTATTGAAAAATTCAAATTTAAACCAATTAAAAAACAATATGTATTACTGGAATCATCAAACACACTGGAAATGTGAGTTGTTGTTTTTTCAGGTTCATCATCCATTGCTATGAATATTATGTTTCATATAGAAATTTGTTGTTCTATGAAGTTGTCCTTCAAACATTAAATATTTATTAATTAATTAATTTGTATTAAGTATTATTGTAAAAGTTTTCACAAAGAGCAGTTTCTCATGTATTTTTGTATTTTACACAAGTAGCTCAAATATTTCACAAACAGAATAAGGGACGAAGATGAGTAACTGGCTCCTAACCAGTTAGCTTCAGGCAGGAGGGACTCATTAACATAGGCTTGCTACCAACTTAGCAGGAGGAAAGCAATTCAAACTTCTGCTGCCTTGCAGCTATACCCAATCATGGGAAAGGTTTATGGGTCAACCCTGAGGGGATTTGTGTAAAACAGTTTTTAAAACTACTTCAAAGGCTGGTAAAATCAAATGTTTTACCTATAGTGTTTTCTGTATTTGGCTATGAGTATAGAGATGTACGACAAACAAATTAAACCATCATCTTCTCTATATGATGTCGATAAGAGATTTTGTGGGTCTATTCTGAACTTAATTATCTTTGAGTGTTTGAAACTTTTTTTAAACCTTTATCTTTTTATCAGGGTGGCATCGTCTCAAATGATCTTCCAACATAATTAGTTTCATATCATCATAAAGAGACACTAAGGCAACCGCTTGTTTGACAAGGAATGAAGCACAATATTTTAAATACTCAATGCTGTACAGTCTACATATCTTTTCTTCAACATTAGTTTTATGTAGACAAAATTAAGCTATTTAAATAAGTACTGTATTGAAATTAAATACAATAATTTTTCGTTTCAATAGCAGGATAAATATTTAAAGGATTAACTAAGGTACAAATAATATATTAGTGTAGGAAATAATTACATTAATGGGATGTGAAAATTGAAGTCATGACCTGCTTAAATAAAATCCATTATCGTAGACCCCTATGAACATCTCATAGGCCCCCAATTCCTATTTTTCACTTTCGTAGACCCTTTGGAAGTCTTCATAGACCCCTGGGGCTGGGGGTCTATAAAGACCTTTTTGTAGAATATTTGTGTTACACAAATAACAAACTAGTGTTTACGTAAACACAAGCGGTGTTGCACTGACGCGCAAGTGTGCAAATGTACATATAATACTATTATGTTACATCTCTCTTATTTAATTCAGAAAATATGTTTATCAGAATAACTAACAAACTAGTCAACTAAAAGGTTAATTCACAAATCAAGTCTCTTGGGTTTGTAACTATTCTGCCTGAGCGTGTTACGTTCATGTGGTCTAGAGGTGTTAGAAGAAGCAGTGTGTAGTGGCGGCTCTACATAGCGTAGTTTGTAATCTTGGACTCTCTAGATATTGTCTTTCTAGTTGTTCTGAGATGTCATCTGGAAAGTCATAATTATTGTCAAATCTGTTTGCTTTCTCAGAGGACTTTCTGATGTGTTTTCTGTTTCTTCTGTAGACCTTATTTCCACTTTTGACATTATATGATCTAGGCTTAGAATGCTTCGAAACTACTGTTCCCGGTTTCCACTTAGAATTAAGTTGCATTCTGACTGCCGTTCCATCTTGTAGTGAATTATGACTCTTAACTCCTTTCCTCTTATCATAATAATGTTTCTGAGACTGTTTCTCGGAGTCAAAGTGTTTCTTCACCACCTTCTTAGGTGTATTTCCTCGCTCGAAGGTAAAAAATTTTCTGGGTCAGCGTCACATGAGTAATTGTGCTGGCGACAAATTAATATTACTCAGTGGAGTAGTTCTGTGGTCTAATAGCGACAGAAATTTGTTTTCGCTTTTCTTCCAAAGTTTCTTCACTGTTTGAATAGCTCTTTCAGCTTCGCCCTTAGAACTCTGAAAATGAGGACTCGACATTTCATGCTCTATTCCGTATGATTTACAGAAATTCAGGAGATCCCTTGAAGCGAACTGTGGCCCGCTATCTGACCTTAACCTTCTAGGTATTCCATGGCATGCGAATATACTCTTCATTGCTTTGATGATATCTGATGTAGTTTTCTTTGACATCAATAAACTTTGAGAAGTGGTCAACTAGAAGCACATACTTTTTACCCTCAAAGTTAAATAGATCCCACCCAACCATGCTGTATGGAAGGTCTGGTGTCTTGGTAGGCATTAGCGGTTCTGACACATTTTGATTCTGATGTTCAGTACACCTGCTACAATCCCTAACTGTCACTTCAATGTCTGCATTCATGCCTGGCCAATACATGACTTCTCTGGCTCGCTGCTTACACTTGACTATTCCTAAGTGAGACTTGTGAATCAGATTTAGCATGTATTTACGTAAGCTTGGTGGCATGACTATTCTAATACCTTTGTATTGATAACTGGTCTCTTGAATCCCAATATGGCCTGACTTCAATTGGAGTCTCGCTTCTTGTGTCTGGCCAACCAATCATAATTACTTCCAGAAGCATTGAAAGTTCCTTGCTTGTACAGTCTTTAATTTCACTGTATTTCGAATCACTTACAGAGATCATATGCACTGAATCATCTGTAAATTCACATGTCTGTGTATCAGTATTTGGTAGATGTGCACGAGAAAGTGTATCGGAGATAAACATTTCCTTGCCTTCTCTGTAACAGACTTTCAGATCATACCACTGTAGTCTTATTAACATCTTCTGTATTCTCATTGGTGCTGACAATAGAGGTTTCTGGAAGATTTGCTTCAGAGGTTTGTGATCATTATAAACTGTTACTTCTTTACCAAATATGTAGCAGTGAAATTTGCTTGTACTATACACAATTAAAAGCATTTCCTTCTCAATTTGAGCATATCTTGTTTCTGTATCAGTGAGAGCTCTTGATGCGTATGTAATTATACGACCTTCCTGGAGTAAAACTGCTCCCAGTCCATCTTTACTTGCATCACATTCTATCTCTACGTTTTTGTTGACATCATAATATGCCAAAACTGGAGGGTTTGTACAAAGACGTTTCAATTCTTCAAAACTCTTGTTTTGTTCATGAATCCATTGAAATTCTACATCATCTTTTAGAAGCTTTTGTATTGGAGCATCTGCTTGACTTAGATTCGGAATAAATTTTGCTAGGTACTGAATTAAACCTAGAAATCTTCTCATTCCATCTTTATTTTGAGGAGCTGGCATGTCAATAATTGCCTTTATCTTTGCTGGATCTGGTTCTAAACCATTCTCTGACAAGATATGGCCCATATAAGGTACTCTGTTTTGCCTTATCTGCACTTGTCATAGTTCAGCTTTAGATTATACTCCGTTGCTCTTTGCATGACTTGTTTCAAAACTCAGGGCTCCAAAGTAACGTAACACTTTAATAGTTGAATAAATAACAGCCAATACTGTACAATTGGCAGCACGTAACACAAGACTGTACAAATATCTCTCCACCGTATCAACTCTTGCTCGGGTCTTTCCCTCTCGTTCCGGGCTTGCACTGGGTTCAACAGTTCAGGACTGACTTCACACACTAGGCTCGTTGTGTCGGAATCGATCACAGACCAAGATCAAGACGCCAGTCGTCTCAACTGTACTTGACAGTACTCCGCACTGAACCGTCGTAATGCTCCGTACAGAACCACACCGTTGAACTGTGCTGTAGTGAACCTTCTGTCGTGAACCCTTTTTCTGAACCTCGCTGTATTGAGCCCCTTTTCTCGACCGTCTTGACTGCGATACCTCCGCTCTTATATAGGGTCCCTACTGGCCTTCTCGAACCGGACAGAACGCCGCTCGACGTTTCTAGGTGGCCAGATGACTACAACTCTCGTGACGCTCCAGAGCTCTGTTCACGACGGCGATCCTTCCCGAATCGTCCTGTTGACACTCGACTCGGCTGACCGTCGTAACTCGTCACGGTTGACCGCTCGTCTAGCGCTGGCCTGGGGCGATTTGCGTCGGCTGACCACACTCACACCACTACTCCTCTCTGTGCTACCACCAGGTTTATAACAATATTTTCATCACTGTGGCTGTCTTCTTCTACCATATTGACATTACGTCTTTTTCTGCACATTTGAAACCAGTGGTTTTTCTTCTTGCAGAAATTGCATGTTGTTCCTATAGCTGGACATTTTCCCTTTTCATGGCTCTTGCCGCATTTACTACATAATTTATCTGAGTTGTCCTTAGACTTCTGCTTGAGTACATTGTGTGACTGTCTCTTGACTGCTAAAACTTCTTGGCCCCTAAACATTTTCACTTGGCTTTGCGACATCTCATATTGTTGTCCAATTTCTATAGCTCACCTGCTGTTGAAACCTTAACAACTCTTGATATATATCTTTAGCATTCCAATTAAAGATTGGTTGCTCAAAATAAAAAGAAGCCATTATTAGATTAATAAAAACCTTTGTCTGGACAGTTTTTTAAGTTTTACTCTGACACCATGTAGAATATTTGTGTTACATAAATAACAAACTAGCGTTTAAGAGGGAAGACATATTAGGAACTCCATTTATTACGTAAACACAAGCGGTGTTGCACTGACGCGCAAGTGTGCAAATGTACATATAATACTATTATGTTACACTTTTTGGGAATCACTTTTCTAGATCTATATCACTAAAGTCCCACGTAATTAGAAATATTGGTATTTGGTATTCCACTTTAATCATCAATTTAAAGTAGAGCTACTTAAAAAATGCTGTGTATCATATACCAGAAATAGAGGACAAACGAATTTGTACGGTATATGTAGGCGCCTACTATTTCAAGTCAATTGAACTCTCTTTCTGGCAAAAAGGAGGAACTCCCAAACACTGAAGAGACAAAAGCTGAGCTGGTTTTGTGTCATGACTAAAAGTTACTAAAAGGCAGAGTAGCGTACACGTTCCATTTGAAACACAACATGTAAAAAGTACATTACATAAAAAGTACATTATATAAATGAAATCTTTTATTTTTTAGATTACCAATATAAATTTAAGAGAATGTATGACAATTATTATTGTAGACAGGATATAGACTATATCTAGATCTATGAAAAATGCGAAAGTTGTTTTTTTTTTAAGTGGTGTAAGGAGAAAGTACTCAAAAAATTGTTTACTAAATGTATCAATGAAGAATTGCAGATCTCTAGATCTGGAATCCAGTAGAGCCTATATTATAATTTAGATCTAGATTCTAAATCTATATAGTAACTTAGTAGAGGTAAAGATCTAGATCTGGATATCTCTATCTAGACTAGTATCTATAGACACACTCCGAATCTAGAGTAATCTAGACTACGTGAGTTTGTCCAAGCTACAGTTACACTCACACTAAGTTACACCTTACAGTACATCACATGTAAAATGTAATGTATAACTACTATTACTATAGATCTAGTATACAGTACTATTTAGTCTATTTGTACTAAAAGGAATTTAAGTCCTAAGTTGAATAATTATAAATCTATGTCCAAGTCCAAGCTACACAGTGACAGAATTCCATGACTGTAAGTAGACTTGTTATGGTGCACAAAGGTGCACGCGTTCAATATAATAAAGTATCATTCTCCCCATGACACTAATGGTTGTTTGTTTATAGCTGACTGTGAACCTAGATCTTAATTAACATGGTGGCAGCAGTGTATTAATGATCAGAGGTAATCATTAATCAGTATATAAAGGTTTATTGTTTGCAATAATAAATAGGCAACAATTCAAGGCTTCGCCGTGCAATGGCAGATAGAAATTTCCTTCCTGTACCTGAGCCGCTCGAGGTAGAAGGAAACATGGCCACTAATTGGCAAAAGTTTCACCGGAGCTGGCGAAACTATGGGTTAGCCATTAAATTGTCGGAAGAATCAGAGGAGGTCAGAGTGGCCACCTTTCTAACATCTATAGGAACAAAAGCGATGGACATATATGAAGGTCTTGAAATTGAGAAGGGAAAAGAAAGAAAGATGGAAGAAATAGTTAATAAATTTGAAAGTTTCTGCATTGGAAAAACGAATGAAACTTAGGAGCGCTATGTTTTCAATACTCGTGAACAGCAAGAAGGCGAGGACATTGAAAAGTACATAACAAATCTGAGAAGAACGTGTAGTTTTGAATGCCTGGAAGATAGCTTGATTAGGGACAGAGTAGTTTTTGGTATTAGACATGAATACCTCAAAATGAAATTGTTACAAGATAGTAGTCTCACATTGGAAAGGTGCAGAGATATTTGCAGAGCATACGAGACCACCAACAAACAGTTGAGACAAATACAAGCCGACCCTCCAATCATTGAGAAAGTATCAACACCCTCAAGAACAAACATTCAGAAAGGTAAATGCAGGTATTGTGGAAGGATTCACGAATACATTAAAGAAAAGTGCCATGCATGGGGTAAAATGTGCCTAGCGTGCAAGGGGAGACATCATTTTGCTGTGATGTGCAAAAAGAAAATTCAGCAGGTGTCAGATGATATGTCTAACGATGAAAGACAGCTGCAGTCGGACACAAGAGATGATGTCATAATGGTAAAAAATGAATGGGTGATGTCTTTGGGGAACCACAAAATGAAAAGGATGACAGCAGTTATGACAGTGAATGGTCACCGTGTAAGGTTTCAAATGGAAGGTGGAGCTGATGTAAACACCATCTAGGAAAAATACGTAACTAAGAATCAGATAGAAAAGGCAACGCAAAGATTACTAATGTGGAATAAGACTGAAATGAGACCCATAGGGAAAGCCACTCTATCGACGAGAAATGAGAAAACTAACCAAACATTTGAGGTGGAATATATAGTTGTACCAAATAATCTAGCATGCCTTCTAGGTCATGAAACTTTAACAAGAATGAAGTTAATCAAAGTCAATAAAGATAGGTTCATAACATCAGTAGTGAATAACCAAGAAGAAGGCTGTAGTCCAAAGTTTACTGGTGATTTAGGAGAAGTGTCTTTAAAGATTGATAACAGCATTAAGCCCAAGGTTCTGCCGTATAGAAAGATTCCTATTGCTTTACAAGAAAGAGTTAAGGAGGAGTTAAAGACCCTAGTGCAGAGAGGAATCATAGAACCAGTGATAGAGCCTACAGAGTGGGTGAGTCAGATGGCAATTGTGGAAAAAGCTAATGGAAAAATTAGGAACTGCATAGATCCACAAGCCCTGAATAAAGTTTTACTAAGGGAATTCTATAATCTTGCTACTTTAGATGACATATTGGCAGATTTGAACGATGCCAAAATATTCAGCGAATTGGATGTGCAAGAAGCTTTCTGACATGTCAGACTAGACACAGCGTCATCTAATTTGACAGCAATGATAACCCCTTTTGGTAGATACAAATGGAAACGATTACCTTTTGGTCTGAAAGTGAGTTCAGAAATTTTTCAGAGAAGATTAAATCTAGCACTAGAAGGACTGAAAGGCTGTTTCAATTACGTTGATGATATTATAGTGGTAGGAAGAGGAAGAACAAAAGAAGAGGCACTCAGAAATCATGATATTAACCTAAGAGAGCTGATGAAGAGATGTCAAGAAAAGAATATTAAACTGAACCACGAAAAGTCTGTTTTTAGAACGGCTGAGATTAATTTTTTGGGTCATATTATTACAGAAGCAGGAATAAAACCAGACCTGAACATAGTATCTGCGATTTTGAGTTTGAATGCTCCAAAAGATATTTCATCAGTCCAAAGATTCTGTGGCATGGTTCAATATCTTGCAAGATTTGTTCCAGACTTGTCGACAGATTTACAGCCCATAACAGAGTTGATCAGAAAGAACACACCATTGTTTGATCTGATCAATGCACACGAGCTTTCATCAAGATAAAACAGAAAATATCGACTCATGGCACATTGATATATTTTGACCCTAACAAAGAGCTTACATTTACAAGCAGATAGTAGCCAAAATGGGTTGGGAGCAGCGTTATTACAAGGTGGCAGTCCAATAGCATATGCTTCTAGATCATTAACTGATACTCAGAAAAGATGGGCACAGATTAAAAAAGAATTGTTAGCAGTGGTTGTTGGTTTGGAACGTTTTGACCAGTATACGTATGGCAGGACAGTTATAGTTCAGAATGACCATAAACCACTGGAAAACATCCTTCAAAAACCACTCAGTTCTGCCTCGAGAAGGCTACAAAGTCTAATTATGCATCTTTATCGTTACAATATCCAGTTTCAATATGTCAAAGGCAAAAATTTGTTCATAGCTGATACTTTGAGTAGAGACCCATCAGAGGAAAAGAGTGATATCCCTGATGTTTGTGTCAATACAGTGGGACTGGCAATACCAGATGCAGTGCTGGAGAAAGTCAGAATCGAGACAGAGAAAGATAGAACAATGCAAACACTTATTCAGTATATCCTAAATGGATGGCCAGACAAACATAATAGTTTACCTGAACTCAAACAATATTTTTCACTAAGAGACATGTTAACATACGAAGACGGACTCTTGTTGAAAGGAGAACAAATAATCATACCGATATCACTTCGCAAGGAAATAGAGAAAAACTCCATGCAACACATCTGGGAGTAGACTCAGTGAAAAGAAGAGCAAAAGAAACAGTTTTCTGGCCTGGATTATCAGCTCGAATAAAGGAAATAGCCAACTCATGTTATATATGTCAGAAAAATAAACCAAAAAATATGCAGATCGTAATTGGGTTTGCATAAACACAACACTGATCCTCAATCTTTGGAGTTGAAGATATTGCCATTGAGGGATAAGCAGATATTTGATATTTGACCTGCACTTTTTTCTTTGAAAGAATATATCAGGTTATTGGACTGTAGACACCTCAGAAAATGCATTTTTGAACTTCCTAATAAGAAATAAGAAAATGCTTGAGCTAACAGCACTTTACCAGATCCCCATGAGCTGATAAAGGGTATCTACTCTCATTTCACTAGTTTTGTATTTACACACATTTCGGATCTCTTTCAGAATTAAAAATAATTACATGCACATGGATACACGTTAAAAAAACAACCCTTTCAGACCTTGCGATTTATAGGGCAGATGATGTAAAAATCATCTGTTTCTGAGGGCCCATGGTTATAAGGGTGGCTAGCACAACGACCAACCGCCTTTACTTTTTCCCAGCTAATGTTAGGTACCCATTAGAGCTGGGTGCCCAAAGATCCCAAAATTTAAAATCCCAGTCTTCACCAGGATTGGAACCTGGGACCCCAGTTCGGAAGCAAAGCGCTTTGATGCTCAGCCACCATGCCTCCAGCATGTGTATCTGCTCATATTTATAATATTTTGTGTGTGCATGTAATGATAAGAAACTGAAAGAATTTTTATAAAAGTAATATATGTTTTTCATTACATTCTTTCTAGATCTACATGATACTGAACTGTACTGCACACTACACTGGGTGTAATTTTTTATCTAGATTCTGATCATTCTATAGACTGTGGATCTACCAATTTACATCTAGATCTACATTCTAGATTTACTATTGATCAATAAAAAACTACAATTACAGTTTGTACACATGGCACATATTTACCATGATTTTTGGTATGGAGCTGGAAAAGCCAAGATAAACTAGATCTAGACTCTAGGTGTATAGATCTAGAAATAACCCTTTTTTTTTAACATTGAGATCTCATCCTAATAAAGTTTTATTGGTAATTATGAAATTGTAAGAAGAAATGGAAAATCAGGATGAAATCAACAGTATAATAGAAGGAACTTGTCAAACAATGTGTCCAGAAAAGGAAATGATTTTGTAAGTACATGATCTTAAACTTGACTTCTGCTCAATGCCTAATTACTTATTCTAGAAGTTAGCTGCTTATTCAGGATATATCTAAATTACATATTAATAAGATCTACTTAGCAGTCATGTTGATTTAAAGCTGGAAGTCATTCTCACTCAATCATTCAATCATTATGGTAGAATAATTATTGATCTGGTAAAGTTTAGAACCAAAATATTTTTTTTACATGTATATGTAATGAATGAGTGAGATGGATACAACATGATACAACCAAGGAGCACATAGTTGGTACAATATTTGTTCTTAAAGTTATATTGTATGCGCTTAGAATATTGCCAATTAATGATTAGTTTTAAAAAATTTCAAGGCACCAAAAAACACCAAAATTTCACTGGTTCAACTTAGCTAAAAGACTGAAAATGGCTTAGCCCAGACTGGCTCACTGCAAGTAAATAAAACAATGATTGCTAAAAACAAAAATACAAGTACTCTTGATAGACCTTATACTCTATCTTACCCTAATAGGGAATAAGAACTGGTAATAATATAAACAGCATCAGGAAACAATGAAATAGAATGAGCTATCTTGCTAGAAAGTGGAATGTGGCACATACATAACAGAACTAAAATAAGAATTATAATTTGTTCTAGAAGATCCCAATGAGTTTTGCATTTATTTCTGTTTTTTTAATGTTTGTTATTTGTTGTTTTGATGCTTTTGTCTACTTTATTTTTTTTTACAAGGCTTTCTCTGTCCATCTGTCTGGTAAAAAGTTTGAACATGTTTTCTCGGATCAAACTTTGCACAATTATTTATTAATAAAAAAATTATTAAACAATTAGTTAATTATTTGTTCATGACTAATTAATTTGTTTGATTTCAAAATAAGGGGAACAAAAATACTACTTAATGAGAGTTGTGCATATTATATAAATTGATTTAGTCACCTTATTATGTTGTGACACGTTTTTTTCTCTCACTTTCCAATCTTGCATCAAGTTGAAGTTTTGTATAATCATTCATAGTCGATAACAATACATGAATTGATCAAAAAATTAACCAATTAGTTATCATTTAGTACTAATTAATTGATTTTTTTACATAGCTAAACCCTGTAATTTTCAGCTAAATGATAGTAATTAGCATTTCCCCATAGATAGGCTTTGATTCTAAGAAAGTATTCTTTTTTCTATTGCTTGTTTTTTAATGTAAAAGAAATTCTGGTTACTAACATAAATCTCACTTAATTAAAATATATATAACGTTATATCTAATTTGAGTGAATTATATTCCATTTAATCATGCAGATGTACATTAAGGTTTATATGGTTCTCTATATCTTTTTTTCTAACACTTTAATACAATTTAAGGCAAGATATTCAAACTCAATTTATTCTCTCTTTTCCCACATATTGCATAATTTATATGTAACAATAATCAGACCAAACAACAAAGTCTTTAAAAGTGTGCAAGAATTTATTGCACACTGACATAAAGTGACTCCAAACATTGGTTGAAGTTTTCAATCAGATATTGTTAGTTTACTTTTTCTTGTTTGTCTTTTGATATAGTTATTTTAACTCTGTCTCATCTCAAATAGCGCAAAAGTCATTTTTATGTTGTTGTTTTTTAAATAGTTAATGTAATAAACTAATTTAGAAATAAAATGAATGTTTTATGAAATAAAAGGCTGTGAATTTACAAAATCCTTTTTGTTAGTTTAAAGTTTGTGAAATGTAACTTGTTTGTTAATCCTGTTTTTTTGGCAGACGTGAAAAAGAGCATCTACTACATCCATTTGAAATACGCTTAACAGATGATTTGGGACAAGAATTACAAAAAAGGTAGCTTTATGTCTAATGTTACATATTATTTAAGTTACAGCTCAAAGATTAAAGAACTTTTATTTTAAATATTGTAATAAATTTTATTTTCTTCTGTTTGTGTTGTGTATATATGTATATATTTACACGTCTAAAAAACTCAATAATAATATTATATGTGAGCTTGGCTTCTAGAAACATTTTCTAGCAACACTACTAGTACAGTGTATAAAGCATAAAGCGGTTTAATTGGTCACTATCAGTGCTATTTTTATGTAAATTTTAAAGATAAACTTAGTCATGAAGTAGAACAAACCTCTTTTATGGCATGTACTTTAAGTAAAGAGTTTATTTTTAGTTATCCAATCACATGTCAGAGCTGATTTTGATGAAATAGTCTCTACACTCTGTTATGATGATCTTGATAAACAGATTCCAACAAAAGCTACACCACCTGCTCAATATGCTCAATTGATAAATAGAAAATTGTACATTTTTGCCATCTGTCAATTACATTAAGTCATATGCTCTTCATGATTTGAAGGCCTGTTAGCGAGACTACATTGCTAAAATGATCATCATTTTCATTCACTTTTGTACTGTATGTCTATTATAAAAAAAAATATTGTAATTATCCATACCAATTTATAAATTGTGTCTTGGAAAATCAGATCAGTGGCAGATTACTCTAAAATGGTTAAAGAGTTTTCTAGACCTGCAGCAGGTCGAGCTGACACAGAACCAAACTGTCTAAGACCAGCTCCAGTCCTTCAACAAACTGTGGAGTATTTATTTACCAGGTATAAATATATTGCTGTGAATTGTAATTGTAATAGCTAACTGTATTTGGCTAGGGTTTCTTAATTTCACAAGAAAATTTGGCATGCGCAAAAAACATAAACTTTCTTTACAGAGAAAATTAAGTAGAATGGCTTCATCAATTTATAAAAATTAGTGAAAAAAATTAACACATGGACATAATTATTTTAACTTTTGAATATTGTAGTTCAGTTATACAACTGTACTTGTTGAATTTATTTTATTTAAAGTATTTGAATTTCAACTCAAGATTATTGTTGCTTTACACTATTTCAGCGTAACATAATAATAATAATATCAGACTAAACTGCATTACTCAATGAAACAGTTTTTACTTCTCAAGTACTATGACAAAAATGTACCCACTGAAAAAGTTTATTTTGTGTAAAATTGTGTTTACATTACAAACATTTTATTTATAGTATTGTACCTAAGACACATCCAGCTTGGAATATTGTCTATGAGTTTGTGTTTGATCGTCTGCGTGCTGTGAGGCAGGACATGGTCATTCAGGGAATCACTGGTACAGATGCTATTTGTTTACTGGAGCAAATTGTAAGGTTTCACCTGTATGCTGCTTATAGGTAATGACAGTTTTGCTTCAGCCATTATGTAGTTTATACATAGTTTGTTTTTCTAATGTTTGAGAATATAATTGGCATTTATGTGAAACAAAAAAAAAAAAGCTTTTGCCTGATAATATTTTATCTTTTCATTTACTACAGTCATTTTGGGACATTACTACAAGTTTGAAAATGTTATGGTTTGGATATTTGTATGTTTCAGGCAGATGGAGTTAATGCTTAATTTTACTACTTCTACTTGTCATTGAGTTGTTACTTTAAAGTCTTGTGTTGACACTGAAATAAATATTTTTTTACAAGTATTCCAACCCTGGATCTTAGAAAATATGATCAACCTCAACTTTCACAGTTTTTCTCTATTTCTTGAGTAACACAGTCTTTAAAATCGACTTCCAAACAATTATTTTCTAGGTGTGAAAGAGCAAAGACATAATTTCTTTTTTTCACAGTGTAGCTTCAATAAAATAATAATATTAACAATAATTTAATTGCCACGGATATAAAACACAAGGCACTTTGAGACTGAAACACACATAAAACAAATAAAAAGGCAAATGAATCTAGAAATGTTTTGAACAGACATGAGAGCAGGTTGTTTTTTTTTCCTTATCAGATTAAGTCATCTTAAAATAAACTTGAACTGCTGAAGAGGTTGAAAGTTTTTTTTTTAGTGTTTTTCAGATTTAGATCATTTGATACAAATAAAAATAAACAATAAAAACACAACTTCGTTTTGGGTTATTGTTAGGCTATAATTTTAATGAAGCACATTTTATTTCTTTAAGGTTGCGAGAGTCAAGAATAAGTGAATTTGACCCAGTTATAAACAAGCATCACCTTTTAGAATGTCTGAAAAGACTGCTTTACTTGTATCAGGTGAGGCCTAATTTTTGGTTTAGTTTAGTTTAGTGTATCTTTATTGATGTTTTATGTTTTTTTTAAAAAGATTATTATTTTCTTATTGTATCTTTTTGTTTTCAATGGACTCGCATTCATTGTTGATTTGAATAATGTGTTGACACTATTTCATAAATATATTAATATTGCTATGCCAAATGCAGAATATGTGTTTGTAACTGAGTACTACCTCATTTTACTTTTTAAAACAGGTGGCCCTTAAAACAATTATTTCTATGTATAAAAAGTTTTTTGGCTAGCAAAGGAAATTACCTTATCTTATCTTATATAATACAGACATTACTTCAAAAAAGAAGATGATTACGTCCTAAGTGTCATGCATTTAGTCATGCTAAATTACTTTAATAACCCCTACTGCAAATCTAACTATTGTGATGATACCTGTGCCGCTTAAAATGGTCTTTTAACCATTTGAGAATCTTGACAAAACAATCTACAAATTTAAAAGAGAAAAGCATAAGAAATGTTTTTGATCTTTTTTCCTGAGTGTTTTATAATCTTACATGGTTAGATTTTTAAAATGATGATTATTGTTAAAGGATTTTTGTATTATTACTATCTTACGTTTTAGTTTCATGTCATTGACTATGTCATTAACTCCACTAATGATTTTCACTTTATAAATCTTCCTGCTGTTTTGTGTTTTTCATGCTGTATCTAGTTGAGGGATAGATCTACTTATTCTTTGAACTATTGATCCAACTAAATGTAAATGACACAAATTATCTTTCAATTAAAAAATAAACTGTTATGACTTCATCTAATACATAATTGTCACAAATTACATTGTAGATTCTGCAAAGTACTAATGTAGACAGTCCATACTTGAAAATACACAGTAAAAAACAACTGGTATAATCATTTTCTCATGTAGTAAGAAAGACCAACACTACTTTCATGTATTTCCATTGATTTATGAAATCAACATCAAACCAAAAACAACACCTTCTCTGACAACCATATTAATTCTGTTTCATCCATGGACATTATTTGATGCAGACTATCAAGCCAGTTAACAATGCTCATAATCATCTTTAATTATTGTGCAATTGGAATTACAGTTTAAATATAAGTCTATTATTACTAGCTAAGACTAACACATAGAAATATCTATACTCATAACAAGAATAATAGCATTGATATGATTCTCCTTATAGTAGAACTCAATATGTGCCATTATTTTCCTTTTATTAACAGACTATATTTATACAGCATTTACACTCACATTCACTATTATTTACATATATTAACTACTGGACCTATCCACCATTTTTACTTATATTTACTAGACCTATCCACTATTATTTACTTGTATTGCACACAGTAAAATAAAGTATATATTAATTTGACTACATACCAGGTAACACCAGGTCATCATAGCAACAGAGTTGAGATGGAAGCAGTGTACCTATTGGATAACCTTGGTGATGTACATGCCATGTCTCATTATCTTGAGTTAGAGAAAAATCTAAGGTAGCCTTAGTCTTCTATCAAAATATGCTTAGTGATTTAGCCATGTTCAGTGCCTGACTAAAATTGGATTGGGTCATTGGATATTATACACTAACCTACTATTAGTGTATTTAACAAGTGAATTTTAACATCACATGGACCACTTTATTGTCTAAAGAAGAAAATTATTTTTTTTTGTACTGAGATGTTTACATATATCTATAATCACCTTCACCTAATCCTAAGTCTGTTGGGGCACCACACAAGATTTGTCAACTTTCCTTCTCCATTCCTGCTTGTCTTTTATCTTGGATAGAACCTCTACGCTGTCTTCCCATCACTTTCTTTGTCTGCCTCTTCTTCTTTTCCCCTGAAGGAAGGTTTTTGCGAGCTTTGAAAAACTTGTAATATGGCCAAAGAGTATTAATTTTCCTTTTTATTACAGTTTATTGCAGGTCAACTTTGGGTCCAAGTGCTGTAATAAGCCTGTCTCTAAATCTCTTTGTTTGTGATGTGGTCTTTAAATGTGGTACCAGGGATCTTTCTGTAGCACCTCTATTCCATTGTTAGGATCCTCCTCTCTAGTTCTGCAGACAAGGTCGTAGCAAAACAGAACAAATCCTAAACCTCAGAATACTCTGTGATAAATACCTTCAACACCAATAGAATATTTTTCATGTCTTTATCAATTTCAAGAACCTCTACAAGGAGGCTATTAGTGTGATGTACATCAACAATCAACAGTAACATTTAGAACAGGTTTAAAGCCACAGTTGGAGTAAGACAAGGCTGCCTATTCTCACCAATTCTTTTCACTATCTTTCTCGAGAGGATAATGAATGATGCTCTCAATGACTATGAAGTATGTAAGCATTGGAGGAAGAAGAATTACTAACTTGTGCTTCTCGGATGACATAGATGACCTAGCAGGGCAGAAGAAGAACTAGCTGACTTGTTGATGCGCATACACAAGACTTCTGCAGTGTATGGTTCAATTAAATGCCAAAAAAATCTGAACAATCGCCAACTGGGCTTTAAAATCAGTATAGGAGGTGAATAGCGGACAAGTGTCAGTAGTTTTAAATACCTCAGAGCTATTGTCGCAGGTGAGGAAACCAAATCTGAACTACTGGCTGGAATAGCACAGGCCACAGCACCACTTGCAAAACAATATAGAAAGACCAAGGCATAGCCCTCAACATATAAGTCAGACTGATGTGCTCCCTGGTCATGGCCACATTCTTATATGCTTACAAGTCTTGGACACTGACTGCAGAACTAGAGATATCTAGAATATGTTTATGTAATGTATTTCATGATTTTGTTTCTTAATGTACTAGTTATTGCTCTGTGTAAAATGAATGCTATAATGTTTTTATAATTTATTTCTAGGAGAAGTCCACTCTTGTTAATGAGTTATGAAATGAGCAGAGCTTTTGTTCTGGGAAATCATTTGCATGTTTTACGACTCATGTGGAACCTACCCTGTGCTATGTGTTTGTGTGCAGTGAGCAAACATTTGTTCATGATTCAAATGTTAGTGACTTTCTGTTAAGTAGTTTAGACTTGACTTCATTTTTATATAGCAATGCATAGGTAAATTAGTCACATTGGCTTGTATCAATACAGTTAGAAATAGTTTCTGGTTGGGTACAAATATTAGAATCATCCAACAATATGAGTAATTATTGTATATTTGTTGTGTTTTAAATACATTTTATTTTCATTCTAAATATTATTTATTTTTTAAGCTTGGAGATTATTTATGACACTATTTCAAACTGTATTTAAATGTTCCTGTACTGTAGTGTGTCTAAAAAAAACAACTTAAGTTTATTATTTATAGTATATTTAGGCCTTTATCATTTTTTACATTCTTTCTTCAAGTTACATTTATATTAAGGTTTTTTTTCTAAAGACATTTTTTAGAGATCCTCAACAAAGCCTTCAGTGTAAAAAACTGCAAATTTCCATTGTTAAATCTTACCAAGCTACTTCATGCCAGCTCAGATAAGGAAACATTAGATCTGTGTCTACAGTGCGGTCTGGTCGATATGTTTGATAACACTGCACTAGACTGTATATGTTTCAATAAGACATCATTTTCAAAACCTAAAGAACTTAAGGTAAATACTTAAGCCCTGCTCTGAATCAATATTTAAATTACAACCTTAGAGTTAAATAGTTGCTCAACCTGTTTCATGAGTTCACATTATATACAATGTTTAATTCACCAGAAATGTTACTATTATTGCATTCTTAAAGCAAATGAACAGTCTAGTATTTGTGCTATATAACTGGTGACTGTCACTTCCCATGTTTCGCTGACGTCAAAGGCGAAGCTGTAGTGTCATCTCCAGTTTTTGAGGTTAGAGCTTTGAAAAAAAACCAAGATGAAAGCCTGGACATTATTTATGGTTTGAACGATGTTACCTACACAGCAGTTCTCCCTCTCTACAGCTGATGTGACCAAGGGATTGGAAATATCCAATACAGTTTGGGATCAGTACCTCTGCAGGTTCTGCCAGGTGTAGCACAGTGTGCCACAATCTGCCTAAGGGTCACCAACTCCTGATTTTTCTTCAGATTTGTCTCCTGTAGCCTTTTCCATTTTTTGTTATAGCCGCAAGGCAGCGGAGTATTATATTTCTTAGACGTTGTAGTAGTTAATTCAGTCATAGTTAAGTCTCTGTGCATAATAAGGAATTAACAAATATAATTAGGGTATAAGAATATGGTACATTGTAGAATCTTTAAAATGTACTTTTCCCTATGCTTGAGACATGATTCTATTGTTATTAAGAATTATAATTGTATTTTTATTTCAGGGTGTGTCTCAATTATGTCCACTGGAAAAAATTTTACAGACTATAAATTTACCAGATTTACTTTTGGGCGCAAGCTATTCTATTGTTAGTCACTGCAAAAACAATTCAAATGTAACTGATTCTGCAGGACTGAAAGTGCTAACAGACAACACCCAAAAGATGACAATCATAGACAATCCAGACAAAATGGCAAGGCATGCTACAGTCAATAATGCAATTAGATGAATTGGCAGAGGTCGAGGCATATCTAGGAAATTTTCAAACAGTTGATGTGAAAAAATAAAAAAACTTGTGTTACCAATAATGAATAAAAAAAAAGTGTTTTAGCTTGTTGAATAAAGTTTGTTTTATTGACAACAAATTAAAAGTTTTAATTGGTATATTTTATTTCAACAATTTAATACAATATTAAAGTACAAACAGAAATCCTTCTGAGATTTTGTTTCATCCAACAAAAGCAAAGTTTTAATGATTATGTATGATCCTACACCTATTTTTTTATGCACATTCACTTTTGTCAGTCAAAGCAAATCATGAATGAACCAAATAAACAGTCAGTTTAATAAAGTTTAAGTAATCTTATTAATAAATAACTACAAACTGTGAAATAGAAATTAAAAATAGTTACAAACAAACAGCATTATTTTAGATGATAACTCCATTCTCAAGCTCTGCTTCATCGCCATCATACAAGGGTTTAATAGTAGTACTGGTTGGCTTGGAGATTGCATTGGGTGATGAATATTTCTGTAACAGAGTGTGTCTAAGAATGAGAAATGGTACAGTCAAGCCACTACTGAAATAAAGTATGAAGACAGCAGTCAGTTTCTTTTTGTTGTGAATATCAAATGGAAGGTTCTGAAAATAAAACAAGGATTTATCACGATCAATGGCTAAGTAGTAACAATATTTTAAAATGATCAAATTAAGTGTAGGAGTTGCATTTACATATATAAAATGATGCAATTTCCATGCACTGCCAAATGCAAAGATATGAGGTACATATGATCAAATATAATAAATATGCATTTACAATGACCTAAGTTCAATAATAATTTATTAGAATTCATGTTGTTTACATTCTAAGTTAATAGTGACCAATCTTTAATTTTTATGTTAGTAGTTAACAATGTTTAAAATTTAATATTAATTATTTAATAGAAATGCACTTATAAAAAAAAAAGCAAAACTAAGATTTTTTAAAAATCTCTGATAGATTACTTTACGGATTTTCATTTTTAAATGCTGTGCATTATGACAGACACTTAGAAGTGTTATCTATTCTTTATTTTTGTCAAACCAGAATATCTCAAAATTACAAAGATTGTTTAAATAGTCTTGTTTAGTTTTCCTTTCCTAAAAATTGACTCTTAGTCAAACAGTTCCACAATTCATTTTTATCAATTAAATTACATTAAAAAATTCAATGTTTTGTTTAAATGAAATGTCCTTTTAGCACATTTTTTCCTAAATGAAGATTATAATGTGTTGATAGTCCAAGTGCATTCTGCACAGGCAGTCATTGTTGTAGGCTACCAATTTTAAAGGTTAAAAAAAAAACATAGTTGGGCCCAAAAAATTACTTACAGATCCAGGGATTCCTTCCTGTTGTATAATCTGACTTTGTTTTACAGCAGAACATGAAAACTTTCTGGCACTTGAAGATAAAGCTCTTAAAGCAGCAGCCATTGCACCTAACAAATAAGATAAAAAATAAATTGAGCAGTTTTTCAAAAAGTGTATTTATACACTTGTTGAAAACTAATATATAGAAGTACTAGATTTAAAATTCTTAATAACAGCTTACATTTATTGGGTAGCCAATAAAACCTTAGATCTAGAGTAAGAGACTTTTTTATGCTTAGGAAAGTGACTGTTTACTCTAAATGGATAGAGTCATATTGTTCATACCTGTTCATTACAAACCCAATATTGACTACTTAGTCATGTGGTATGTGCTCTAGACTAACATACATGGTCTCAAAGGTCTCAAACCATGCTCACTGCCATCCCCTGTCATCCTGTAGGAGGTTTGTGGATATAATTATGTTCCGAATCTGAAGGATCATCCGACACGTAAAAACTGTTACAACTTGGTTGTTCATTTACCAGCAGCTCAGAAATTCCTCAGTTTCAGTAATTTTCTTTCAGATTTGCTATTTTTCTTCCTATGACTATTTTAATCTAAATTAAGATAACATTTTGACTAATCTGGATTCAAGGTCTTGATCACATGCAGGAAGTTCTAGATCTCTTTATAACATAGATATCTATAGATATGTGAAAATCCGTAAGACCGGAAGTAAAAAAATGGTGTCAAAACTTGAGATCCGTTTTTCTTACTTTCTGTACATAGGCCCTTGATTGAAATCGATTATGATTTTAAATCCATTGAAATCGTTGCCAAAATGGGTGGGATACATTTGATATTGAGGAACATTTTTTTTTGGACTTTTAAAAAAATAGGTATTTTCTTACTTTTTTTTAACTTGAAGGTATATGTATTTTAATTTTTACTGATACTCATTTCATGTAAGGTCCAAGAAGTTGATTTTTTTGATGTAGTAGACTATATATCTGGCCATATTTCTGCCAAGTTTTATCAAGATACTTTGTTTTGATTGATTATAATGTTGAAACTAGGGGTGCACCGGATAGTACTTTTTGATATCCGGCCGGAGCCGGATATGACCGGATAGTAAAATTTGATATTCGGCCGGTGCCGGAGCCGAATACCTAAGTGTTTTGTAAATAGCTTGTAATGCTGAGCATTTTACGAAACTGTTAAATAACATACCTATATTTGTTGGTATTATTTTTTTCCTTTTATATACCTTATTGTTTTAAACTCTTTTGCTGATTGATTTATTAAAGATTAACAGTATTTATAAACATAAATTAATCTGTGTAGCATGAGCGTGTCTGTGTATGTATGAGGCCACCAACAATAAAGGCTGTGTGTTGGAGTCCAAAGACTGCTTCTGGTTCTGGCTTCAAGGGCTTAATACTGATAGCTGTTAGTTAATAGTTGGAATCTGAAGCGTAGTAGGTCATATATTTATTAATCCATTTGCGGCAAACGATATTTTATTAACAGCAGGAACATCTATTATACTTACTCATAGCCTGAGCTTTAAATGTTGCAAAGTATAAATTTAATTGTAGTCTGTAGGCCTATTATTGTTATCAATGTTTAGATCTACTGTTATATAGATCTAAGAGAATTAGGAAAACCAACTATAAAAGAAACAAAATCACCCACACCCTACCTACCAAAAAAAAAACAACATAAAAGACTTTGTGTTCGACTGATTGTAACAACCTGGTCAGATAGACTTAGTGAGCCTACACATGTAGTCCTAGTGTAGTGTGTATAGTTGATGGTGTTGACCTTCACGCGTTTTTTTTCCTTGGGCATACGCAATAGTGTTTAGTGTGCAGGCAAAAAAAGGTAACACATTGGCATGATCAGTCAAGCATATAGATAAATTATCTCTGTACCTTAGTTACAGAGGTCAAGTGTTTCTTAACATTCCAGCATATTTTTTCTTTGTTTGCTAGATCTAATTGTGGTGCTTTAGATCAATTTATTTTCTGCGATGTTAAATTTAATTGTAAGGTTTTCCTTTATATATTCAGTCAGTAGAATTAAACAATGAAATTAGTTTTCTTTCTAAAGGTTTTAATACAAGGGGAAAAATACATACACGCACACATGCACATATTATTTTTATTTTATTGTGCAACGAACGTGTGTTCAGCGCCCTAAATGACATTTCTCTCCAAGTAAACAAACTTAGTGTCATCATCTAGTGACCTCTAGACAGTCTCAATATGTCTTAACAATTTGCGTTAATCCATTCTGGCTTAAGAATGGTCAATGTCTATATTCTCTATCAATACATTGTCATGGATTAAACAAATAAGAAGTTGGGGGTGTTGAGTCTCTTGAGCCCTCCCTTTAAAGATACCCTTGGTCAGTGTCTGTTTGGCTTGTAGTCCTGACTCATACGTGAGACTTAACTCAAAGTAAACAAACTTATTACCCGTCCAATGGTATAAAAGGTGTGGTTTGTGGTCCAGACCCTTGATTGACAACCTATCTCATAATAAACTAACTCATACCAAATTAACCTTATAGAGATTTGGCTTGTAGTCCCGCCTCTAATAAAAATTCTAATCCAAGTAAACAAACTCAGTTCCCTCATAAGATGTGACCTCTAGACAGTGTCGACACGTTGACATCTGGCTTAATGTGGTCAGCTGCCTATTTGTGAACTCAATGTTATGGACTAAACAAACAAAAGGAGGTGGGGGTAGCTCATCTCTACCTCTGGAGATACACCCGCACATCTTGACAGATTATCAGCGTGACGAAATTAAGGAATATGACATGTTTACTAAACCACTCAAAGGTCAAGACAAGCCAGTGTGCCAGACATCGCTGCTACGTATGTAATACGAATTTATAATGTAAAGTCTAGTCCCCCCCCCCCCCCATAACAAACCTAGTTCCCTCGTGTGACCTCTAGAGAGTGCTTACGTCCATCGTATCTGACTTGGGGTCACCTGTCAATCAATGAACTCAATGTGATGGGCTAAACAAATAAAAGGGGGAGGGAGTTGTTCATCTAGAAATATTCCTGGTTACCTTAGAGGTGTGGCTCTTGTAGTCCAGCCCCCCCCCCCCCCCCCCAAAATAAAGATTAACTACTAAGTAAACAAACTCAGTTCCCTCGAAAGGTGTGACCACTAGAGAGTGTCTATACGCTGACATTAAACCTACGTCCATCGTATTTAACTTGTGGTTACCTGCCTCAATGTGATGGACTAAACAAATAAAAGGGGGTGGGAGTTGTTCATCTCTACCTCTGGAGATATACCCGCACAGCTAGACAGACGTCTGGTCAGCATGACGTAGTCAAGGAATGTAACATTTTAACATGTTAACTAACTTACTCAAAGGTCAAGACAAATTGAAAAAGTGCCAGCCATTGCATCTCTGTATGTAAAGCGCATTTATGATGTAAAGTTTCATCTCTATTTATATTAAGTTATTAACATGCCTTGTCTTTATAATAAACGATGTTTGGTACATATTTATAATGGCTCTATTTTTAAGCACATTATTTTGTTTTCATATAAACATTAATACATTCTATAACAGACAGTAATGGAACGAGGTCCACTTTATGCATATTATATAGGTGTATTTTTACAATCCGGTTTACTATCCGGTAGTGATATCCGACCGGAGCCGGATAGCACCGGATAGTCAAAAATGCCGGATATTTGCCAGAAGCCGGAGGGACTATCCGGTGCACCCCTAGTTGAAACATATGTTAGCACTGCTCCCTATGGGATTTTTATTTATTTTTTTATACTAAACTATCCAATGAATAAAATTATGAATAGGCTAGTAGATATAATAATTATGCATGTGTCTAAATAGTTTTAAAAGAGTTTTTACGATTTAATCTATTTTTTTAATAATTTTAAAGCCAATTTGAAAAATAATTGTTTCAGACAATTTGATCCCATTTTTTAGATATTTTGTTACGCTCTCATCTTACATGCTCCATGTCAACCAATGCTAGGTCAAATTGCCAGAAAAATAAATCATAACTTTCTAACTGTTTAACTTAAAGTCATAATTTATACACCGTTGGAAAGTTCTTTCAAAGTATTTTAATGATGTACTAACGAAAAATTGATTTTTCAAAGATAAATTTTTTATTTCCCCTCCCTAATTTCTAGATTCTAGTATGGTACCGTACCACTAGTTCTAGACTAGTATCTTTTCTTTATAAGCAACACTAGATCTAGATTTATCACTGGATTACAGAATTTTCACCAGTTCTAGAGATCTAAATCTTATGTCTAATGATCATCTACACGTCCGATCAAAAGTTATGTCTATAGACTCCACAGTCCAGCTATGAATAAGTAAAGACTCAAATCTATATTTAGATCTTTTCATGTATAGTCTAGACACACAAAAAATTATGATCTTACAGCATTTCCACATTTAGAGTACGTATTTAGATCTAGAATTAGTAGAATAGATCTACTCTGCGTCTCTAGGTCTGGGCAGCCATATTAAATTAGATCTAAGTTATTAAAACTACTGGCCAATAACCGATTTACTGCGATAGACTCTTCTCTATTCTTAATTCTAGGGGCCCGCCCTAGATCTAGAATCTAGGTCTAATCATGATCTAGAAGAGTAGGCCTGGATCTAATATGACCTAGATCTGGAGTAAACGACAATTACCATCAAATGCTACATATGAATTGAGAACAATAGAGTAGAGGATCTAGATATAGTTAAGATAGAGATCTAGATCCAATTCACCAGACCTGAAATTCAGACAAAATAGATTCGTGTTCCAAAAACAACGGCAACTTCGTGAACTTTGCTGATGCCAGATTTTAGTCACTTATCAAACAAATTCAGATAGATGAAGTTAAGTCAAGAATCCAGATGTAAATTTTTTTTTTCTCTAATTATGATTGTGTTTCCATCACTCTAAATGTAAGTGTAAAAAAAGCTATGTTTTTTATTAATTTTAATTATTTATTACTAGATCTAGGTTTCCGCTTACAAATAAATGACTACCGATACATATAGGGCCTGTACCACAACACAGATAATGACATTTTACAAAAAGAATATAGATCTAGATCTAGAAAAATTACAGAAAAAGAATTAAATGGGAGTATGTCTTTTTTCCACCCAGAAAAATACCAGTTATTAAGAGTAAAAAAAACTAGGCTTATACTTTACATTTTATTCATGATAAACCAGTCACACAGACTAAAAACTCAAAATTTCTAAATGTAATAGATACAGGCACAAACACTCTTTTGTTCTCCTGGTAATCAAATCATTAAATAGAAACAATCTGTGATCTGATATAAATTTTTCACATGTAAATTATAAATGAGTCTGGTGTGAATGCACATTTTTTTTTTCTAGTTACAATGTTTTGTTTTATGCACAAAATGTAAGACGAATTTCCTTACGAACAAAAAAGATTATTATTATTATGTTAGAAAAGAATGAGCATTCATAATCTGACGCTACCGGGTCGAGTTTTATTGTTAAAGGGAAACAAAATTCACCCAGAGATGGAACTATACTAATTTATTAGTATAGTTCCATGATTCATCGTAGTCCCTTTATCAGTTTCCACTGAGGAATTTTCTGGTGATGCGGCAGGTCTGCAGTAGGGGCCTAGTACCGCCTTCTGACAGGCAGCGATTCGAGAATGTTCCTAGGAATGCCAATTTAAGGGCCTTGAAGGTATCTGTGAGGTCGGTTATTATTATCCCCTCCGTTGATGTTTTAGATAACTTCTATAAACGCTTAATTTCCAATCCTAGGTTCCCATATTTTCGTTGTTTTTCTATCTCAGTTTTTCTTAAATCATGATTCAGCAGTATGGCGATATCAATGATGGTAGCGGCTTTTTCTTTTTTATCGATAAGCAGCAAAAAAGGGCGATTAAAATTTACCGTTTTGCCGGTCAAGATAGGCCTGTCCCAGTATAGCAAATGATTAGTAGACTAGTGAATCTCTTGTGGTGAGTATTTGTAATAAGGAGGAGTATCCTTACCGATCAAATTATGTGTCAAAGCCAAGTGCTGGTGTATTAGCTTTGCAACTTGGTTATGGCGACCTAGGTAGGCAGATTCCGATTGGGCTGAACATCCTGCCATTATGTGTTCAATTGGCTCACCCACATTTCCACATTTTCGGCATTTGTCGACAACATTGAGTTTCAGGATATCTTTCTCGTAATTTTTTGTCTTGATTACTCTGTCCTGTATTGCTGTAACAAAGCCTTCAGTTTCAGGGTAGAGATGACCTGCTTTGAGCCATGCTAAGGAAGCAGCCTTGTCAATGTTGTCCCCATGTAATAAAGCCGGGATTTTTTCGTGGAGTGTTTTTGCTTCCCATTGGCGAATCTCATGCCTTACGTCGTCCAGACCGACATTAACATCAACATTGTGTAGGTTCAGAGGGGTTGCATCGGAGTCGTATTTCCGTAGGAAGGAAACTAGTTCAATGCTGGAGGCGTGCAGTTTTGATCGTATTTTTGAAACTTTTGCGTCTTACACAGTTTGAAGATGTTCTGCAATCCACGGCCTCCAACCTTCCTGGGCAGGTATAACCTTATGGTGGAGGACTTATTATTATTATAAATGAAAAGTTATGATGGAATCCCCATAATGATATTAAAACAAAATCAAGCAAAACATTCGGGTTAATTATTTTTTTTTTTTTTACAAATCAAACAAGAGCATAAAACTAAAATGCTATTTAACTTTAGTTAGGCCGATATTAGAATATGCATCCTCATTTTGGAATCCTTCAACTCAAGAAAACAAAAAGAAACTAGAAAAAATACAAAATAGAACAGTAAGATTTATAACAAACGAATATTCTAATTTGATTAGAGCAACACCATTAGTAAAATCATGGGTCGTTGGGGTTCGATCCTCTCTTGTTGACCCCCCTCCCAAATGAAATTTCCCGATTTTTATAGCAATATATCACTTTCGAAACGATACATAAAATTAAGTTAGTTAATTTAATTTGTAAAATCGGGGGGAATGTTTGATTCTCACACTTCGTTGATTCTCACGCTTCGTGCAGCCCGCACATTAAATACTATTTGATATATAGACTAGTAATGTACCCAAAAATAAACCGTTTTGCCTTTAAAATTAATTATGCAACCCGAATTTCATAGCAATGTATCACTTTCTAAACTATATGTAAAAGTAAGGGAGGTAATATAATTAGTAAATTATATAACATTTATGCATAGTAATTAAGTTCCCCTTTCAGACCTTGCGATCTATAGGGCAGATGATGTTAAGTTCATCTTTTTCTGTGGCCCATGGTTAACGAGGGTGTCATGTGGCCAGTACAATGATCAACAGCCTTTACTTTTCCCCAACTAATGCCAGAGCGCCCAAGCAGGGCCGGTCTTAGGCCATTGCAACCTATGCGAATGCAGTGGGTCCCACACATTCATAGGCCGCGCGCTAATTCTAGATGTAAAATATTAAATTAAACCGTTATATCTTACAGGGTTCCCGCGGCCTCCTGATTTTCCAGGAGCTCCTTGAAATCTCCTGAAGTTGCAAAATATACGAAAAAAAAAGTCCTGGAAATCTCTTGAAATTATTAAAATCTGAAAACTCACGAAAATCTCATGAAATATAAACAAAGTTGCCATTTTGGGTTGTCATTCGATGTGGAAACGTTAAGCCTATACGCCATAAAAAAAACACTAAAAAAACAAAACGGCATTATACAATACCCCTAACTGTGGCATCTGGTGAAAGAAGCTTCTGGCGCTTCAAAATAATAAAGAATTACTTGAGGTCAACAATTCACAATAGATTGGCAATTCTTGCTATTGAGAGTGATCTAAGTAGAAAACAGAATTTTGATATGTATGTATGACTTCGCTACTCCCAAAGTTAATTTAATCGTGATTTTGTACTTCGTAAAGAATGAATAAAATGCAAAGACGAATCTATTTTCTAATACAAAATTGTAATTATCACTGATTATCATTACCCCTACCCAGACTGAACCCCATGCAATCCGTTTCGCATGGAGCCCCGTAATTATTAGGGCCGGCCCTACGCCCAAGGATCCTGAAATTAAAAAAAAGTTTTCACCAGGATTCGAATTCGGGACCCTGATTTGGAAGCAAGCGCGTTACCACTCAGCCACCGTGCCTCCAAACATTTATACATAGTTTGTTATTTGCCAATATCTATATATATACCCTCTTTGATTTTTCCCTGATTCATCACAAAGTATTCTTGTTTGAAAATTCCAATATACCCCAAAACCAATTTTTGAAAGATTCAAACATGAGCCCTCCTCTCTTATGTCCTACCAAAAGATGTCATGAAAAAGATTGGCCTAATTAAAGTCTAGACTGCAATATTTTCCTAAACATACTCTTGGCCTATGAATTCTATTATCTATGATAAGATTGCAAATCTTTGTAGAATTCTTCTTCCTGTTTCAGGGTGTCCTTCTGTATATGCTTTAATTACAAGCTCAGGCAACAGCTTGTCTTTATCTGGCATAAATGAGAACACTTGGCAGCAAAAGAAAGAAACAGCTGCAACTCCAACAGAGGCCGTGGCACACATTGAAAGATTCAAACATAAGCCCTCCTCTCTCATGTCCTGCCAAAAGATTTTATGAAAAAGATTGTTCTGTGGCCCATAGTTAACGAAATTAACTGAAATTATTAAAATCTAATTTGGCAGGGCACGACAGTCGATGGCTCATGTTCAAATCTTCCAAAAAATCGGTTTTGTGGTATCTTGGAATTTTCTTAAAGATTCTAAGTCACCGAAAACCATGCATGACTAGAACACAACATAGAAAAGCGATGTATGCCTTTATCTTCTCTTTTATAAGGCTTGTCTTTGAGTCCGAAGAGGAATGCAGTATTACACGTGGCTAGGCAGCCCCAGCTGCGACCTACATTAGCGCAGGCATAACAATTGTCCACCTGTGGGCTATATAGATTTTCTTTAGGTCTCAAATGTGTATCCCGCAGTATTCGTTCTGAAGCTGCCTGCTACCAGGTGCTCTCTTCTATGTCAGTCAAAGCAAGTTGGCGCCGTAGCTGGCCTTTAACGCGTTTCCGTCCGTCGACTACCTTTTAGCTCACCAAAAAAAAAAAAAGACTGCTTTTGGCACACGTTCGTCTTCCATACAGGATACGTTCGCAGGGTTGTTTGTAGTGCGGTCTTGCCACCGTATGTCCATGGTGGGGCGCAAGCATAGTATCATATTACGCATCGCTTTCAAGTGAAGTTGATAACCGTCTAGCACGGGCCAGTAGTGCTTTTGGACGTCCCCAGGTGAGAGTTTGGCGGAATAAATCGCTCAGTCTTCCTACAAAGTCAATGTCTTCCAGGCAGTGGTACTCTCAAACCTTCCATATATAGATCTGAGACATGGGTATAATAATTATACAGAAAGCAACTAAGACTACGTGATCGCTTTCACCAAAGTGTTTACTTAAAGCTCATTTCCACTCAATTTTACTAGCTTGCAATTTTTTCTTTTGGTGTTACTCACTGTTGTTGGAAAATGTAATGAAAATATATGTATCTGTGAATATATCAAATACCGTAAATATGAAACTAGTAGGATATTACCCGCGGACCTTAGTTTGTGTATTACTAATCTAGTGGATTGGATTTAGATCTATGTCAAACTTGGCTTATGTTTCTTTTAATTTTTTCTATATCGCCACGAAAATAAAGTAGTTTTGCGAAAATAGGTTTACCAGTTAAGTCGATACATTCATATCAAATCTAGGTCAAAAATACTATGGAAACGGGTTTACTCGATTTGTTAAAAGTTTCTTTAATAGATAAATCTGGCTATTAAAATGAAAGTAGCGCGCGATGAATGTGATATAAAGCACGTCAGGATGTCTAAATTCGTAGAACGAATTTATGTACATGTAAAAATGCTTTTGAAACACAAATTTGAAGGTTAATTTGATTAAATAATGAAAGGAATGGACTATATTTTGTATTTTCATGTGTCAAAGTAAAAAACTATATTTGCAAAGTGTTGTTCTTAAAATTAGATTTAGATCCTTTCAGTCTTGTCACATGTCCATATGACCTAGATCAATGAAATAGTAATACTTCCATAGAGTTGGGCAACTTTTTTTTTTTTTTTTTTTTTGACGGTCTTAAGCTTAAACATAAAAACAACAACAAAAAAGCAACAAATCTCTTATAACAGTTTTTCACCAACCATGTCATAAATTAGGTGCTGAATGGAGCTGTACATTCAAAATAGATAATTTTTCCATTGCAACCTCATCATCACAAATGCACATAACAATGTTAGAAATTAATGTCTCATTTAGTTTGAACAACTTTTAAATTTGATTTCAATGTTAATAGAATGGCCGTTATCCTAAGATTTGATCCATTCAAAACAAACAGGCAATTACAATTTTTTTTTTCTTCCACTTTTATCAAGTAAAAATTATTTTGAACAACTGCTATTTTCTTTTGTACCTAGAAATGTCTATGAAATAATTACAGAATACCAACAAGTGCATTACCACAATTATGCAATGTTTACCAGGTAGGAAACAATATGTACAAGTTATAATATATGATTCTTTAAATTATCTTACAAGTAATAATTATTATACTACATGTTGTATTTTTCTCTTTTTTTTTTTTTCATAAGCTGCAAACAATTATTCTGTACACTAGTGATTAAAAAAAACAAAAACATTTGAAACATTGTTTATCATAAATAACAACAGGTATCATTGACTATCAGGCACTCTTTTGACCAGATGCTAATTCTTTAATGGTCTCCTGGATCTTAGAACTGTAATTTTTACATAAATCTGGCAGATTAGCAACACCGTTAAATAGGAAGGTTATACCTGAAACATTCAAATGTTTGAAAAATAAAATAAAATTCATCAAAGATCTGTAAAGTAAAACCAGCAAAAAAAAAATCATTTTTGGTAAATTTAACCACTGCAGTTTTGATTTTGAAAATGGCTTAGTTGTCCTAGGCTTCTGTTAAGCAAGATCAGATTAAGTTTTCATATTTTATCATCCCTGACAAGTCACAGAATGAGAGATTAGAATTGAGTGATCAGGACCAAGACTTTTATATGGTATAGTCTGCCTAGTTATCCTATAGAATGACTTGAACTAGTTTGTAAGTAAAGTTTAAAGAAAGACTTAAAAGTGTGCTCCTTCTCCCCTAGTGCTATTAGAGAATGGAATGAGTTGCCTAAATCAGCCAGGAAAACCAATGACTTGGCAGATTCTAAGTCACTGAATAACATGCAAGACTAGAACGCAACATAGATAAACGATGGATGTAATTATCTTCTCTTTTGAAGTAATGTTTGTAACATATAAAATAGATTTTAATTTTTTTTTTCTATTCTGAATTTTTTATTTTTTTTGTAGTGTTCCTAAAAGTGTTTAATTCTGAAAGTACAAGCATTGTTGCTGTGCTGCAACTTTAAATTATTGAGATGAGAAAAAAAGCTGTTCTTTATTGTTTATTGTTTGAAAGATGTAAAAAAAAAAAATGCAAGCTTTTTGCAAGTACCAGGATAGTCTGGCATCAAAGTGGATCAAAATTTATTGCCATTGTGATTTAAATGCTGTTAAAAGTTGTCAAACAAGACTTAAGTAAATGATGTGCTATGAGATAGATTCTAAACAGGAGCTGTGTGACTATAAGCTGTTGACACATATTGAAGTGATGATAGTGGAAAATGAATATAAGTTAAATTTTATCATATTTAAACAATACATCACTTCTACTGCACTTATCCTTGATCTTTGGAATAAAAGACAATATCTAGTATATAGTCTAATAATAATAATAGTAGAATTAATCAGAAGAGGTTGATAAAAAAAAAGATACACATTGTAAAAGGATAGAGGCAGATCAAGAGAAGGTTTCCAGGAGGCAAAGTATGGGAGACAAAGATACATTGTACAAAATGTATTGTAATGTAATGTATTGTAGAGAAGCTGGCAGTTTAGCAAGTGAGTAAAAAAAAAAAATTAAATTCAAAACTGAAGGTAGCAAAAAACAAAACAAATATTACTAAATTTATTTACCAGCATTCCAGTTTTTAGCTATTTGATCGAACACATTAGTTTGAACTGTTTCAACCTATTAAACAATAAAAGCATTTCAACACTGGCATCAAAACAGAGTGAACTGTAAACATATATTATTAGGATAAATAAAAAAAAGTATTTTAAATCACACAGCGAAAAAGAAAAAAAAAAGAGTTAAAATTGTGAACTTTTGGACCCCTAAGAATATAAATTGATCCAATTTTATTCATGACTTATGCTTGAAATATAGATCATAGATTTATAGATTTATTTTTTTTTGGAATGTGTTAGGAATACAAATTTCAAAAAAAATATTTCCAATAGCAATTGAATGAATGAACATAGAATTAGCTAAGCTTAATAAAGAAATAGGTATGTCAAAGCCAGAAGGAAAAAGAATTTTATATGTACTATTTCTATTTTCATTTCACATTATGAAAAAATAATAAAATTAATGGTTGGGAATATTTCAGTTTTGTCAGAATTAATTTTGTGGTACTAATAAGCATCAATGAAGAAAGGCAGAACAAACAAAGAGATCTTTTAGTGGTTTGGAGTGACAGTTCTGCAAAACGCATAGTGACAGACCTCTTTGCCACGTTACTAAAAGCTTCCTTAAACAAGTTATTTAGAGATAAGATAATAGAAAAAAAAAAGTTAATTTTAAGAATATTTTGGCTTACCTTAGGTGTCTGTTCCAGTGTTGTCAACCAGACAGATTTAGTTAAGCGCCTCCCTACCTCTGCCCCTTCATCACAGGTTCCCCACACACCTTGAGTGGCAGACCAGTACACAGCACCACCAACCACAGTGAATTTTGTTGCATTCCTAGCAATAAAAGAATGGACCAGTCAATTAATAACTAAGAAATGCTAACAATTCATAGCATGCGTCTTTTGCAGTGAAATATGCTTCATAAATAAATAAATAAAATAAATTACAACTTTTATATAGCGCTACTTTCATGCTTATAACATGCTAAGAGCGCTATGGTCCAATCTCGTTTGTGGACCAGTTGGGGGTGGGGCGGTAATCTGGGGGAAGATTTTCCGTGCTGCCTTTAGGCGTTCAGCCCCCATCATAGGTAGCCAAGGCAAGCCAAGTTCAAGCGTACTTTGCCTCTCGACCACGCTTCCCACATAGAATTCCCTAATCATCTCTGCCTGTGGACCCTTCTGGGGCATAGGCCACCAGCCAGCTTCCTCCAGGCATCTTGGTTCTGGGTCAGTCTCTCCAACTGTCTCCATGTGGATAAATCCCAAAGGATGACTATAAAATATCCCCACCAATGATTAGCCCCCCTCCCCCCACTTTGCAGGAAGAGCAGTACTTTGCGAGTGAAAGAAAAAAAACAACAACAATAGTTTAACAGTATCAAAGACATTACAAATATTTTCCACATAGCATTAGCTGATTGACTGAGAAATGTAAGTCTTGCACTAGCTAACAAGAATTTGTACTGGCCATTTTACAAACAGATTGTCAGTTGCCAACAAGTTTTCTTTAACATGCTTAATCTTTCTTAAGTTACATATAATGACTGATCTAAACATTTAAATTGATATTTTATAAATTATATTTTACATCTTCAGGTTGTGGTAAGGCACACCTTATTTCTGTAACAAGTGATTACCGGTACCATATTATTATTATATATTTTACTAAATGTTTGAAAGTCTTCCTTGTAGTTTGACTTTTTATTTTAGTCAACTTATTCAACTTCAGCAATGATCAGAACACATCCACCACCCATAGGGAGCTGCCCCATTTCTACATGTCTTTTTCCTTGGCAACAGCTTATAAGTAATTTACATCCACACCTTTCAAGGCCCTTTGTTCCTCTTTATAAAGAGTTTAACACATACATAGTTCTTCAACTTTCATCTTACATATGTGGTACAGCCAAAACATTATCAATGGACATTTATTAGACAATGCAAAAAGAACACAAATGTTACTGATATACAAAACTTACATTAAACACTTCTAGAGGTATTACAAAAAGATATTAAACAATAAAAAAGAGACTACTAGAAATGATAATGTTAAGCATATATCAGTTGTAAAAAAGTTATCAAGCTGATTTATATAGTTCAATAAAATCCTTAGAAACTTACTTTATTAGTGCAGCCATGGCAACAAAGTTGAGGAAAAGGCCCAAAGACCAGGAACAAATAGAAAAGTACTGAACACTTTTAAACTGTTATTCTTTGTAATATAATATCACAACAGCTAATTAGAATCCTGAAATGAGATGTTAATAGACATGAATATCATATTTCTAAGGTTATGGATCATTTAGAATGTTGAAAATGTAACACTAAAATCTTCACAATAAAATGCCTCTTTACAATTCTGTGAAAAATCTAATACTACCCAAGACCACATAAATGCTTTTTTAGCACATTACATTTCCTAGTCTCTAGCCAGTTCTACTTAAATCTGGTGTAGTCTAAAGGGTATATGTGTTCATGTATGCAGGGTATATGTGTGAAAATATGGTGTACATTGATCTAGAAATTCAGTATGTTAAATATTGAGAGAAAGAGTTAATGTGTCTGGTGAGACCTATGTGAGCCATGAATTGAATGTTTGGCTGCACAGTGGGCAGGTTATTCCAGCTGGAGCTAGTGTGATTTGCCTTGCTTTTTTTCTATGATGCTTTTCTTCTGCCAAACACTTTTAGACAGTTTGCCATAGGATGCACTGGCCTTGGCGATAGGCAGGTCAATTTCATTACTATTTCATTATTGATCTTTTCATTTCTGGAGAGTGTGCTGCCAAGGTAGGAGAATCTGTCCACTACATTTATATCCTGTCCATTTATCTTAATGCTTGGATACAAGTATTAAGTAAGCTTTACCTGGAGCAGCTCAATATTTAAGATGAGTCTTTTTTGTGCTTATAATTACAGTGAGGCCGAAGTCTGAACATACTCTTCAAAATTCACTTGTAATGTAAACGAAGCTCTGCCTCAAACAGATCATTTCAGAGCAAGCATTTAGCCCTGGCCTTTACTTTAGGTTAGGGCGCAGAGGTGCCACAGTTGTCAGCAATAGATCTCTAGTAGCTGTGGTCCCTGAGTTACTGATTAGATCTAGATAAGATAAAAATTGATAGATCTAGATCTAGTAACATAGTTCCCAGCACAGCTAATGCCCAGCATTCATCTCATTTCCATGAGATGATCAATAGTCGCTTCGTTACTGAAGGAGGCCATGCCCATAGATAGATACTAGATTTAACTAGATCTAGATACATAGTATATAAGTATAGAGTATAGTCAGCATAGGCATAGATCTAGTCACTCACTCTAAAGTGATTATTAGGATTTTCAAATCAATGATTTATTTAGATCTAGCAGACTTTAGATTCTAGTATTTCTAGCTTTGAGTGAGCCTCGGACAGCCTTGTCGGGTTGAACTTCAATTTGGCCAAAAAATACCCCATCAAATATTCTAGACTCTAATTAAGTCTAATTCTATCAAAATATTCTATACTATATAATCAAATATAATGATAATCCTGTGTCGTTATACTCATAGACTAAGACTCATAACTCATACTGACAAAGTTTAGATTTATTATGATTTAATTATTAATTATTAATAGAGCTATTTAGATTATACAAATTTATTATTAAATTATAATAAATAGATCTAGATATATTTAATATTAGAAATTTATGATGATGGATTTTATTTTTATCCCGCTATTTATTTATTATTTCAACTTATCTTTAAATTTAAAGTTTATTAACTATTTGAATCATGAATTATGATGAATGGCATGCATCTGACAGCATCTATAGAACTCTTCTGGATCTTGTAGAGAACATCATTTGAATAGATCTAGATTCTATATAGGTAGATAGATCTACTAAAATAGTAGATCTTGTCTAGAATACTCTATATTTCTATAATTTACTATAAACACTATTATTAAAAGCTATTATCTCACCTGCACCTGTGGATGGAGGTCAATCTAGATTTACTTTTACTTTAAAATTGCCGAAATTTGGTATTTATCTTTATTTATTTTGAAGAAGTGTAATTTCGACTTAAAGTTACTGTATTTTTACGACATCTAAAAATAGGGTCGTTAGCATTTCTGTAAACAAGATGGCGGACAACGCAAGAAATTCTAGGAAATCTAGGGTACAATCGGTACCGTATTTTTTTTTTCTATTTGAAGTATTTGTATGATATTTTTTATTCATGTTAGTTACTAAGTCTTAGTTTAGTAGACTAGATCTAGTCTAACTCTATATAGGTTCGATCGGTTCACTTTTTATTGCTAAAACTCTATTTGAAGTATTTGTCAATATAAATATTCATTAGAGAGGATTATCTAGTATAGTATTAGTAGATTAGTGATTAGATCTAGATCTATTCGACAATATCTTGTAACTGGCCAAACAATGAAAAATAGACCTACTACATCTGATCTAGATCTAGCAGTTGACAAGTTGTTGTCATTTTAATATTGTAAAGACAAGACCTAGTTAGGGTAATCCTGTAGTTCAGAGCCCCGCGCCATTTTCACGACATTCTTTGTTGTCAAGGCTTAATCAGCAACTTAGCTAGATTTTTTTTTGGCGGGGGGAGGCGTGTCATTTCGAAAGCTGCCAACTACAAATAAACATTTCTTTTACAAAACTAACTACTATTTTTTTTTATAAGAAAACGATTTTATTTTATGCAGATCTAAAAAAAAATAAAAATAATTTGATAAATTATTGTAAATATATATTTTTGTTTTTGTATTTTTTATTTCAAATGCACATTGTTTGTTTAGAGTTTTGATCTAGATCTATGTCAGAAAAAAATATATTTATAGGCCTATAGGGGCCATAGGAAGGAGCAAATGGATGCCACTTATGTATCGAATTGTTAGAATGTTTTATGATATATATGCTCTTATAAAAGGAATGCTCCTAATTCTACAGTTTAATACTAATTTAATGTAGGCTCTAACACATTTTTCGAAATAATGCAATAGCCTACATGCGTAGACAGTGCTATAGGCTTAATCCTTTTAGGACCTACACACTGAGCGATTAAGATAAGGCCTATATTTATTATAATGAGTCCAATATTTGCATATGTACAGTTACCGATACATTATCAAACTTAACCTAATGATTTTGAAGACAGGTAAACCTAGAATTGGAATCTCGTTCTATTATTAGATTTAATTAAATCAAGAAAAATTCAACAAAAACAAAATTGAACACTTAAAACACAATGTAAACCATGTGCAATGTTAATATTTATTTTACCATAACAATACTCTTTGAAAAAAAAAATACAAAAATACACGTTTATAAAGGTCACCAAAAAAAATTATTACCTTATTATAATATCAATACACAAACTTATTTAGTTGATGTTAAAAAAAATTTAAAGTTCGTGCTCTCTCTTTTCACAGACACATATATAAAAAACACATATGCCACACATACATAAACGTATATACATTTTAAAAACAGTTACTGACGTTACCATCAATGCATAGGATATGATTCAGTAATTCCTCCCAATAGTTCACAGAAAATATGTTTATGCCCTAAGGCAGTTCTGAACATAAATTCATGTAAATATGAATGGAAGAGTCTGTTGCTTGTTCCGAATTGGTGTTTTAATTTTCGTTTTGCTCTCATCCACATATTCTCGATGTTTTGAGTGTGTGTATCGCTGTCATTGGGGTCTACGAAGTTGTCTTGATGTATTACTACAGAATGACTGTAGACTACCAACACCATCCAACCAACTACAACCAACTATCCACATCAAATCAACAACATCCAAACATCAAACCATCAAACACCCTAACATAACCATCAAACCAACCAAAACCAACCAACCATCCACAGTAAACCAACAATATCCAACCATCAAATAGCCTAACGGAACCATCCAACAAACCATAACCAACCACTGTCAACCAACCATCCATAGCAAACAAACAATATCCAACCATCAAATACTGTAACAGAACCATCCAGCCAACCACAACCAACCAACCACTGCTAACCAACCAAAACAACAAACCACAACCAATCAATCAAATCAACCAACAAACCATCCATACGACCAACAAACCAACCAACATACCTAACAACACCATCAAACCATCCAACCAACCATAAACAACCAACCATTGTCAACCAGCCATCCATAGCAAACCAACAATATCCAACCAACCAACCTACCAATACCATCAAACCCCAACCACAACTGACCAACCAACACCATCAAACCATCCAACCATACACTTCTAACCAAACAACCAACACCATCAAACCATCCAACCATCCACAGCAAACCTACAATATCCAACCAAACAACAAACATAAGAACACCATCAAACCAACCTACCAACACCATTAAATCATTCAACCAACCCCATCAAACCAACAATATCCAACCAACCAACAAATACCATTAAATCAACCACAACCAACCAATCAACACCATCAAAGCATCCAACCAACCACTGCCAACCAACCCCAACAAACCATTCAACCAACAATAACCAACCAACCATCCACAGCAAACCAACAATATCCAACCAACCTACCAACCCCATCAAACCATCCAACCAACAATATCCAATTAACAAACAAACCTACTAATACCATCAGACCAACCACAACTAACACCATCAAACCATCCAACCAATCACAACCAACCAACCTTCCAACCCCATCAAACCATCCAACCAACAATAACCAACCAATCACCCACAGCAAACCAACAATATCCAACTAACCTACCAATACCGTCAAACCAACCACAACCAACCTAGCAACACCATCAAACCAACCACTGCCAATCAACCAAAAAAACAACAAACCACTAACAACCATTAAACCATCCATCCAACCAACCAAAACCACATAAAATCAACATCCAACCATCAGACACCTTAACACAACCTTCCAGCCAACCATCTATCCATTCAACCACAACCGAAAAACCACTGCCAACCAACAAAAAAATCACAACCATCAATCAAATCAACCAACAAAGTATCCATCCAATCAACCACAATCAACCTACCAACACCATCCAACCACTGCCAACTGAAAAACCACAGCAAAATAATAACATCCAACCATCAAACATCCTAACACAACAATCCATTCAACCAACCATCAATCCAAGCAAATAACCAACCACAAACATCCATCCACCCATCTATCCATCATCAAAATTTACCTTAGTTTCTATAATTAATTACTTTATTTATCTTGAGTACACTTGCAACAGCCTTTAGTAAACAAAATGTGAAAAAAAAAAAAGATTCTTAAAATACTACAAGTTGGCAACACCACTGTACATTACCAACAAACAAAATGGCGGTGTGCAGATCATATTAAAAATCGCTAACGTACTTTATTCATGTCATTCAAAATGTAAAGGTTCTTTTTTTTTAATCCAAATTTATTAAAAACACTAATTACATGTATTAAATTTATCCTGGCTAATTATCAGCATTTTATGAAAGCGGGACGCTGATATACAAGCATTACCCTAGTTAGTTAGTCTAGTAGTCTAATGTATAAATTTTGATAATCAATACTTTACATTGGAAATTTGCACACTTGGATTTATTTATTAAATTAACATTTTTTTTTAAAATAATTATAAATATCTATTTACAATTATTAGAGCTTTATGACTAGGATTATATTTGGGAAGTGTTTACTAGTAAGCAATGCTTTGTTTGTAGTTAGGTGCCTAACTCTTAACTACTAAAAAACTAATAATAAATGTTAAAATACAAGGAAAGTAATAATTTTTTCCCCACATTGAAAACATTGCTGGTATTCCATACCTGTGCATACCATCACAAAAAAAAAAGCACTGTTAGTAAGTAAAAAGAATACAAAAAAAAAAGTATGATTTTGCAATAATGTGTGCAATTAAATGTAAACCATCTGCACCTTCTCATCAAGCCAATTATTTTTAGCTTTTTGAGAATGGAATCATATACATTTACCTCTAATCACGTAGGCTTCAAAATTTAGTGTTAGACCTAAATTTTAGAATATAAATTTTAAAAAATTTGCAATACTAATTCCATTTGGCATAGATAAATTTAAACTGTTGCTCTTCTTTTAGTCCAAGTCACAGGCTTCAAGCTCTAGCGTAGCACAGAAAGCAGGAAATGACTCTAAACATTCAGATATATTGAGCAGAGAAGAGGAATATAAGTAAGAGCTCATTCTGAACATTGTTTACATTAGTTGCATCAAAAAAATAATAAGCTATTATCAAGTACTGCACTCATCCTTAATCTTCAGAATCAAAAACATTGCCTTTACGTTTGTAATGAGTTAATGTTTGTGTGATTTATTTAAATGAGTATTAGTCAGCATAAGAATAATTTCTTTTACTATTACCTAAAAAGATTATCTTAGCAAAATTAGTTGGATCTCAATGAAATTAAAAGTTTCATGGGTTATACCTGCACCATTGACAGGGCAGGGTCATAATTCATTATTTAGACAATGTATACTTGAAGTGTGTGTCTTATTCATTTAAGTTATTATTACTTTTTAGATTCTATTGTGGTCATTATCTTTTTCTTATAATTTTTGAAAGCCAAATCAGAATATAAAATATTTGTTTCTTTGGTTTTTGAAGAAATACCCTAGCAATAATTACAAGAAATAAGGATTTTTCTTTATACACATCTTTAGGAGATTAAATGCAGAACTTGAAGCTAAAACAGCTTTGTTAGTCAAAGAAGCAGAGACAGTTATGGTAAAGTTTTGAATAAAGATTATTTTTTTTGATAGTATGTTGTTGTTTTTTTGTTTTAGTAAAAAAAAATCTCATCTTATAAACATTTTAGTTATTCAGACACATAATGTATAGTTGGGATATTACAATCAGATTATACGACTTTTGACACTAAGAAAATTTAACTGTTGTTAATTTCTTGATGTTAAAATTTTTGTGTTTGTAAATCTGATAAATATATAAAAAAGAAAGGTTGGATTTAAATATATTTTATAGTAACCTTAGGTCATTGATATATAGTTTTTAGCTAGCTCTAAATGAAGACAGGCACTTATCACTTATTATCAGACTTCAAGACATCCTAAAATCCTTTATCTAAATCCCAGATTTAACAGTGATCTGAACTGGAGACCCTCGTCTTAGCAATTAAGTGTTTTTTTACTTAGAAATAGTAGAAAATAGGTTAACAAATATAGTACATGATGCCTCGCACAGATAAATAGAATGAAAAAGATATTTAAAATTGTTAATAAAGATTAGCACAACAATAGATGGTCTTTTCCTGATGAATGTGTTTTACAAATAACACACACAAAAACAAATCACTGTTAGAAACACTTTAGTTGTGAAAGTCAATATTGCTGTTTTCATGCTATTGAATTATATAATAATTAGCTCTGACATTTCAGTAGTTGTGCCAATAAAATAGTAGAAAATAGTTTAACAAATGTAGTAAATGCTGCATGGTACAGATTGAGTCATATATCAAAATATTGTATGATTTATTTCTAAGCACATTAAACATTTTCATAAATATGTGCCATGTTATCTGATTAATAATCGACATATGTCTTTTTAAAGAGGCCATAAATTTCAGTTATCCATTTGTTTAGATATAACCTATTGACTTGTTTTCACTTTATTTTATCAGAAAGAGCAGGAAAATGTTTTAGCCAAATCACATCTACTTGACAATATCAACGCTGAAGAGTTTTTGCAGTAAGTAACAGTAACTCATAACAGCTAAAATGTGTTCATTCAGTATTAAGAGAATAATAACAAATAAGTGAAAAAATATTTTTTTTGTGTACTAAAAGACATATTATTCTACTTTATAGTGTGTTGGATATCACTGTCTTGTGAAAAAATTTGCAATATGAAATTTGCAACTTGCCACATGAATTTTCTAGTTATTGTAATATGGTAGTGTATGAATATTTAAAAGAAATAAACTTAGTTTATAGTATAGAACATTTACTTTTGTATCTCTTTCTATTTGTTAAAGAGAACTAGAAGAAGGTTATTCTGACAAAAGCCAGAGGTCTGTCAGACAGCAGGTGAAGTTTGCTTACTATCATATAATGAATAGATTATATTGACATTGTTAATTATATATAATTTATTGATCTTTTATTTAATGAAATAGCATTCAATACAGATAGTGAATTTATTATATTGTTGTTAATTTATTGTTTCATTTTGTTAACTGGCACAAATAGTTAACATTTTTATATGTGTACATTCAAAGGACATGTGAGAGTTTACTTGTATTTTTTACCTTGGCTAACTTGAACACCTTTTACCATATGGCCTCCTTCAGTCACAAACCAGCCATAGAAAGAAATGAGATGAAAGCCTGGGCTATAGTCAGAATGATGTTGCTCACACAGCAGTTTCCCCCTCTCCACTCACCTTACTGGTTTGAGTGCTAGTTGCTTATCTTCAGTTATAACAGTTCCCCTTTACCCTATCGTGAGCCAAGAGTTGGGCTTGTTGTCAGAGGCTATTTGAAAAGCATGCCATTGAAGGCATTTATATCTTAAATCCATTAACACTTCCTGCAATAACAACCTTATGGAACCAACATCCAAACTGTAACAAATTTCATTAGTGCAAGGTGAATTATGTTTCGAAGTGAAAACTCAAATCAACTTGACAAATTTTAGAATCTGTGACCACATGTTTGAACACACAGTTGATTGCTGTAATGCACATTTCAATGCTCCCTTCCTGAGATACCTTGCACATTTTAAAAAATAAAATATTCCTTTTCAACCTTTATCTTTTATTATTTTTTTTATATAGGAAACTGGTTCCAGAGTCTCTTCAAAAACTATTATCAATAGTAGACCTACTTCAGGAAAACGGTCAGCATCAGGTTCCAGGTATTGCTGCAAATAACTTAATAGGCAAAATTATATTTAGCCTAAAACTTTTCACACATATAAATTCTTTATTTGATTATCATCATCATTATCATCAAACTTTATTTCATTGAGGGCTTGAGACACTTAAATCCTCTCTTTCAAAAGGGCTGCACAAAAATGCTGCTGTTGTGCATAAATGACTATTAGATGAATTTATAGATAAATGACATTTTGATGTGTAACATCCATTAGTCCTATTGAAAACATTTTGAAACTATCAGTACGATAGGGTACAAGAACTTAATATTTTTACAACAAATGTTTTTAATGTTGATATATTACTAATGTTCAAGAACCTTATTAATATTGAAATGAAATATAAGAAAAAAATAAAAGTACATGAAACTTTTCTGTAACAAGTTTTATCTTATCTTATAAATTACATGTTACTTTAAAAAGGAATATAATTACGCCCTATGAATTCCTTATGACAATCTAGTCATGCATGTTAATCAGTGACATAAACTTTGCCACGTTGTTGGTTTTCCTGGCAACCCATTCAATGCTCTAATAGCACTAAGGAAGAAGGAGCACATGTAGAAGTTAGTATTAGCATATTGAATAAAAAATGTGCCTTTATCATTGTGTCTAAGTATTTTACTATATTTTGTATTTGTAAATTATGGTTCTGTGTTTATGTATTATTGCTACTTTACTTTTTAGCCTTCTATCTAAATCTAAATTGAGGGATTTTAGAAATGGTGCTACTCTAAGCAAATGTGAATATTTATTTGTTATAAATCTCACGGCTCTATTTTCCATTAGTTCTTTATGTTTTCTTAAGTCACTGCGTTAACAGTGGATCCATATTCTAATATTGGCATAGCCAAGGTTAAACAGCATTTTAGTTTTTATTGTTTGATTTGTAAACATTGATTTTAATAAACCCTAATGCTTAGTTTGATTTCTTAAAATTTCATCAATCATTTATTATTACACCTATATATTTTGAGTTTTTAGTCTGTGTAACTGGTTTGCTATGAATAATATATTTTTTAAATATTTGTAGTAAATATAGTAGCACTAGCTGATACCCATGCATTATAACGCTCCCAAACACATATTTTGCCCCTGAAATTTAGTATCCATTATTCCATTTGTAAGTTGTCAAAACTGTGTTAGTGTAAAATTGTTAGTCTTTTTTATGTGTGTATTTATTGCCAGTAACAAAAAAAGTAAGCCTCAGCCTCCATCAGCTGATGATGTAGCTGTGCCAGAAGATACTTTCCTAACCAAACTTCATCAGGAGTTCTCTGAGCTGTCCTCCAGATTGGCAGAGGAAGATGATGTTGAGAGAGATGAGGATGATGCTGATGATACAATTTTACCACAGGGAGCTAGTGACATGGGAACTGGTAGGAAAAGATTTATTGACCTAAGATTTTAATAACCACATTCCATGTTAAACAAATACTAGCATTATCTCAATTCATTGGAACTTTGTTTGTTTAGCTATCATTGCCATGTAATTAAGATTGCACATTCAATTGCAATGACCCTTCTTTTATTAGATTGCCCATATATTTAACATTGTCAACTTTTGATAAATATAAATATATGCATGCAGCCTGCATTTGCCTTGAGAGACAATGGATGTATCCAAAAGAATCACTGGTATTGATAACTTCTCCTTGAGTTTGGGTACTATCTACTGTGGCTTAATATGCCAATTATGGAGCAGCAAATTTTGCCACATTTAGAGCATTGGCTCTGCCATTAATCTATATAAAAGGAAAACTTTCTTTTTCTCCGGCCTGAGATGACCTATATTCAAGCCTCACATCCATGTCTTTTTGGTTGTTCTCATCAGTCACATAATGTCTTACAAGATTTTTTTCTTCCAAAACATTAAATGCTAGAGGTGTGCTTGTATTATAGTTATACTACATTTATTCTAACAAGATTTCTAATTAATAAAGATTAAATCTCCGTCCATAGAGGCCATGTTGAGGTTTCTAAAGGCAAAGCTGAGAGTCATGCAAGAGGAAGTTGATAGACTTGTACATGAGAATCATAAAAAGGTAAAAGCAATATATATACATTTTAAAAAAATGTTCAGCTCCTTTTTTGATTTAAAATGTATTCCATAATTAAACACTGAATAGAATTACAAGTTTATTTATTCCTCCATTTTTAGCGGTCCCCCAAAGGGGAAAAGACGCTATTAGTTTTGTGTGGCCTGTCTGTCCATCCTGTTTAGATCTCAGAAACTAGAAGAGAAAATGAAAATCGGACATCATGATATTTTAGATCATTCAAAGTTCTGATGCAACTGCTACTTTATTCTTTTCTGAAAGTGAAAAATCTAATTTTTTAAATCAATTATGCAAGCAGTTTTTTCATAAAAATACACCATTTTTAGCGGCCCCCGAAAGGAGAAAAGACGCTAATAGTTTTGTGTGAAATGTCTGTCCGTCCGTCCCGTTTAGATCTCGTTAACTAGAAAAGATATTGAAAATCTGACATCACAATATTTTAGACCATTCAAAGTTCTGATGCAACGGCTAATTTTTTTTTTCTGAAGGCGAAAAATCTAATTTTTTAAATCAGTTATGCAAACAGTTTTTTTAAAGAGAAAAAGCTAATTAGTATGCATTATAAGTTAGACCTAATTTAAAACGAATAATAATCTTATAAACATCATTTTCCTATGTTTCTTTTATTGCGGAAATGTTATTTTTTTTTTTTTTTGAGGATTGCTTTATTGATCATTATGGAAATTTGTTGTGATTACAAGGACTTTTTTCTCATATAAAGATAACACAACAGAAAAATACACATAAATACAACAGACAACATAAAGAGTTCATTCAGCGACTACACACAGGTATCTTGGTGCATTTCATGTTCCCTGATCAATGATTGGAGGTGATAATGGGTACCTGACATTAGTTGGGGGAAAGTAAAGGGGTTTGGTCGTTGTGCTGGCTACATGACACCCTCCTTAACCGTAGGCCACAAAAACAGATGAACTTTACATCTGCCCTATAGACCACAAGGTCTATAAGGGGAACTAGTTAGGCCAGGTTCACATCTAACATTACATTCACTTTCACCTATTCTTTGATCTGCTAGACCATTGGGGCACTACACAAGATCTGTTAACCTTCTTTTTCCATTCTTATCTCTCATTTGTCTTTGATAGAATTTCATTCGGATGTTCTTTCTGAAAATATTGAAGCCTGCCTGGGTGGACCACTTCGGGGGCCGATTTGAGTTTGTGTTACAAACTGTCTTTTTGTAACCTTGTTTAAAATTCTTTTTTAGGGAAATGTTTTTTTTCTTGAGGCTTTAAATAACAGATTGACTCTTTACAAAACAATTAGATCAATTAGATACTCATTATAAGACATCAGTTGGGCCAGGTTCACATCTAATTTCACATTCACTTTCATCTATCCCTTGTGCTGGATCTTTGGGGCACCACACAGGATATGTCAACCTTCTTTCTCCATACTTCTCTGTCATTTGCCTTTGATAGAATTTCATTATGATGTTCTTTCTGAAAATATTGAAACCTGCCTTTTTACCTGCCTGGGTGGACCACTTCAGGGGCTGATTTTGAGTATGTTTTCACACAAACTGTCTTTGTAACCTTGTTTTTTCTATTAATTCAATGACAGAAAACTATTTAAGAAAAGAAGTACATTTACATGCACTTGTATGCAACATTTGACTATAAACAAATTAATTGTTTCATAAGTTCTCTAAACCTAAGTGAACATAAGGTCACTCTCTTGATTGATTAATGCTTTTTCTTTTCATAAAAAAAAAAAAAAAAAAAAAAAAAGAAATTGAAATGACTTTTGATGAGGTTTTATATTTTTATATCTATCAAGGAAGATGATCTAAAGTTGATGAGTCAAAGGCTGAAGGATGTAGAGGAAGAGAAGAATCGGTTGCTGAGGACCAACACAGCTCAACAACAACAGATTGAGAAACACAAAAAGATGTCCGAAGAGGTGAAAGGGAAAAGTGACAGCCTGGAGACACAATTATCTGCTTTGAAAAAGGTTATTGTTCGACATTTCTAAATTGAAAGCTGATGAAGTTGAGATGAATGATACAATTAAGCACTCTTTTAAATTATACAAAATTTGAATAAAAATGTATGTTGAAACTTACAACTAAGCTATACGAGAGTTCACCCTGATCTTATTATTTCAATATATTCCTTTTAAGCTTTAGTTGTCTTAGTACCCCTATTTTGTGTGTCAACTATTGCATCTAATTTGTGGTAGTGTCAGTTTAAACTTTGTTGTGTTCTGTATTAATTAAGGAATTTTTGTAAATATTTTATTGGAAATAGCTGTTTAAAATAATAAACATATTTATAAGTCTTGAGCAGCAGAAGTTTTAACAATGGGGGAAATTGAAATAATTGCCACTTAAATTTATTTCTTAATTACAATAATTGTTAGCTTCGATGAATGCGCAATAGCGATTTTGTTTTGAATTTTGTTTATTGCAATTGATCAGTACTTAATATAAAAAGAGCGGATATTAAATGTTTGCAATTTATAAAGCTCTATGCAAGGAGTGTTTGTGTATGTATGTTACTTATAGAAATCAAAACTGTTTAACCAATCTTCATATAATTTGGCATGAATGTTCCTTAGATCTAGGCAGAGAGCGTAGTGTATGTTAAATGTCTTTCCCACAACAAGAAAGCCCTAAAAATTAAAAAAAACAATACTAAATATCTATAGAAGAACAAAACTTTTAAACAAATTGAGCGAACCCACTTTCACTGTACTTTATATTAGCTATGAAAATATATTAGCTAAAAGGGTTTTCGTTTTAAGGGAACATCTCACCAGGGTTGACATACATCTCAATCCAATTCACTAGATCAGTGATGCACAAACTATGGCTTGCGGGGCCTATCCGCTCAGTTTAATTTATAGATTATTGATCATTTTGGATGTGTTTCTCTTTATCTGTTTGATTGGGCTTCTTTTAGTAAAGTGTTTGCACTGTAAAATTCTTTTACTCATTCTAGGAATTAGACCAAATGAAGAGAAATCAAAAGCAACAACAATCTTCTCAATCTGCTACTGAAGTCAGACTCAACAGAGCACTAGAAGAAATTGAGAAATACAGAGAGGAATTGAGTAGGGCCAAGAACACATCAAAGGTAATTTTTATGTACTCTGTAAATAGAATCAGAATTAGGGACCTGGTTCAATTGAAATTTATTATATAAATTAGGCATTCTGTAAAATGCTTGACTGTAGAATGGAGAGTTTCATATTCAAATACCATCAGGCACTTTTAAACATCAAAATTGTTGAGGAAGTAATGGCAGATGGTTGTGTTGATAACTTCCTCACCAACTTCTGGCTATTCTAGAAAGTTGCCTTTTACTATTGCATCAGCCTCACTCTCTCACCCCTTACCAGCTGATTCCTGTGGCAGAACAAGTTCCAGACTACTGGAGCTGGTTTGGGATGCAGTGGATGACCAGTGTCCCCTACTTTTCCAGCAGTGCTCAGAACATTACACAACATTTGCTAGGTGATGCATGATTTCATATTTGGTGATGAGTGTCATGCAGCCGCAACTAGGCTTCACATGCTGGTGGTGGACAGAGACCATAGTTTCACCAGATACTAGCTTTGGATAACTCTCACCTTGGTTTAGCTTGTCAGTCGAGTTTGCTTTGGTGTGGCCATTTTCGCATGCTAGCAACTGCTTGGATCCACAGGTGAGAGCTGAGCTCTGAGTGGAGATGCTCAAGGAGCCTGACTACTCCTCCTTAGAAACCCATACACCCCCCATGGACTGTTAGGCTTGTAAGGAAAATATGACACTTTGTATTTTAAAAAGTGCTACTTTAAAGTCAGAAGAAGACAGTTGATGTCTAAATATGTTTTGTTTAAACTATTAGATCAAACAAACTATTGTTATATGACTACATTAAGACTTGCAATTAGTAAATCTAAGTAAATTATGTACTTAATCATAAAACGCTTTTTAAAATTTGGAATTTGTAAATACATTGGTTGAAAGTACTTGCAAATGTTAATTGTTAATTGTTGCAACCTCATCTTATACATTTTGTATAATTAAAAAAAGAGAATGTTATGCTCCACAGTAGAGTAACACTAAGATAGAGATGTCTGCAATGCAAACTACTAATGTGGTACTTGTACATTTAGGAGACCCATTAAAAACTGTCCTATTTTGTACATATAGGATGCCCAATAAAGAATGTCAAACTGTATATTTAGGATGCTTAGTATTGTCCAACTTTTACATTTACTGTAAAAAAAATTCCTACTGTATATTTAAGATTCTAATACATTGTTTGTTACTTATAGTCTTATGCTATGCTATAAAATCTGTATAATTTGGAATGCCTATTGAAGTCAGTATGTATTGTACTCTTAGGATGCCCATGACACAGACAAGAAAAGGCTGGAACAGTTGCTGTCTGAAAACAAAAAGCTGGAAAAACAGAAGAATGAGTTGATGTCTGGCTTTAAGAAACAAATGAAGTTGATCGATGTTTTGAAACGACAGAAAGTAGGTGGATAAGAGCAAGTTTTTCTCTGGAAACAAAATATATATAGGGCAGACAAATTCAAGTTCATGCATTGATGTTAACTCAGGTTAACTCATTTTAATAAAATGTGCCATATTTATTTCATTTCAGTAATTAAAAGGGTTAAGGGCAATAATCCAATTTCACAAACGCTAACTCTTCTTGATCAATATCAAGCTAAATTAATTAATTACCACTAATTATTTAATTAGCTAACATAGAAGAGAGCACCCATGGTTATGCTTGTCCTGGATGTGGCAAAATATGTAGGTCCCATCTGGGGCTGCGTAGCCACGGGAAATACTGCATTCCTCGTTAATCTTTGGACTCTAGACAAGCCTTATTATTATTAATGTTTTAATTGATTCCTGATCTGTTAGGGACCATTAATATTGTGTAAAGTTTTGACTTGATCCAACATTTGTAAATGGGAGAACTGAGGTGCTTAAAAATTGTAGCAGGTTTCTAAAAAAGGGATCACTATTCTTATTGTCAAGCAGCTTATTCAGTACTTGGAGAATCAATTTAGCTTGTTTATAATGCAAATTGTGTTTAAATTAAAGCTTGAGTTATTTGTTCATCACCTATGTTGCCGTGTTTTCTTTTAAACATGAAATGAATTTGGAGGTGTGGTGGCTGAATAGTTAAGTGCTTGGCTTCTCAACTAGGGTCCTGGGTTCAAATCCTGGTGAAGACTGGGATTTTTAATTTTGGGATCTTTAGGTGCCTCTGAGTCCAACCAGCTCTAAAGGTAACCTGACATAAATTGGGGAAAATAAAGGCAGTTGGTCATTGTGTTGGCCACATGACACTCTAAGTTAACCATGGGCCACAGAAACAGATGGCCTTTACATCATTGGCCCCATAGATTGCAAGGTCTGAGAGGGGAACATGAATTGAATTCAGGTAAGGAACATATACATCACTCATTGTGACATTCTGGGCTCACTGTACCACTCTCATATTATTGATAATTTAATTTAAGAATTCCAATAGATAACATTAACTTGTTTTTTTTTAATTAACCAAAGTTAATTTATTTAAAAAATTGGTTTTTAGGTTTTAAGCCACAGATTATGTCATTTTAAATCTAGATTTTTTTTTTCATAACTGTTTTTGTTAGTACAACTCTATCAAGAACTTCACTAACAGCATTTGAATTGCTTTCCATTGAAGAAGTCAGAATATTTTTTTACATACAAATATGCACTTTCACGTACACTGATAGAAATATATATATTCTTGTTGTCCATGATGTCTCAGTCGTTAGTAAACTGTTAGAGAGTTTATATGTTTATATTAAATTTTCATGTAATAAAAACAATAAATGATCCCTTGTGAAAGAAGTGAAACCATTATCTTATTATGTTACATGATGTTTTTTGCATACATCTCTACTTATATAAAGGCATTTCTTGTTTTTGGGGAATTCTTGTATATTAGTTTGTATTTTTTGCAGTCCATAGTCTCAATGAGCTTATTCAATTTTACAGATGCACATAGAAGCTGCCAAGATGTTGCAATTTACAGAAGAGGAATTTGTCAGAGCTCTTGAATGGGGAAGCTAAATAAGAGTCCCCCTATTTATTTATTTATTTTTTTTATATACAAAACTTAACAGTTCAGAAATTGTTCATTTGTAAATAATCTGTGGAATAAAATGTATCTCTGCAAATATTTTATGTTGCTTGAATGGTATATACTAGATAGTTACTTGTTCCAAACTTGGTGATTTCCATTTTCTCTTTCTCTAAATAAAAGCCATGATCTAGATCAGGGGTTCTCAACCTGTGGGTCAGGGGTCGTTTAAGACCATTGTAAGTATGCCCTAATCTAAAATGTAAAACTTGACACATACATGTTTTTGTAACAACGGAAATTACTATTTTTATTGTTATTCGAAGATAGATGTAGCAGACAGCAGAATCAGAATTCATTTCAATTGTCCCAGCAGAACAAATTTCAACAGTTTAAGTAAATGCGCTTAATACATAAGCCTGGTCGTGTTGTAAAGCGATGGTATGTCGTACGTAAGAGTCATTATTAATCGTCAATAATTATAAGATATAAGTGAAGTTTAAGGTTCGCCACTTATAAAGTTCATATAAGGTATCTCATTAGAATACTAAGGTGTTAAATCTGTAATATGTGAACCAAAATGTGTACGTTTTGAAAAAGGTTGAACAGTGCATCCATAAATTTGAATTTTAATACTTGAACTTTGTATAGAAATGCATAACGTATTGGACAACATGAACCTTGGATGAACTTCTAATGGTAGTAGGGCAGAAAAGCATGGGCCTCTCGTAGTGAGTGCTCTGGTAAGAAACTCTGTTGTGGGCCTTCCATAGTGCTGGTAAGAAACTCTGTTGTTGAATGTAGTGTCTCATAGCCTCCATGGAGTTCAAGTGACCCTTCAGTTGTCTCCCCGTGCATTTGGACACTCTCGTAAGACATTCATCAATGTTTCCTCTGCCTGCCCCATCAGTTTGTATGTCAATTGTAGGGAAGTTATTTAAGTCGAATTATCAGTGATGCCATTTGCTAATGCTTTGCGGACAAAATTTCATCCAACTTTCCAAATTACTTAACATCCCATTTGCACATGCCAGAACTCCAATGAAAGTCAAAAGTGAAAATGTTTAGGAAACAGAAATAGTTTATTGAACTCATTAATAAAGATGCAGCGAAAAATTTCAAGTGTTTGTAGTCATGTCCCAATTTGTCTGTGTTGCATTTTCTTCTTCAATTTGCAATAATACATTATTTGAATAACAGCCTGTTAATTATCATGTCTAAATACAGAAAAACGTCTCTTGTGTATGCAATGTGAATAATACGAATTAGAAATAGTAAGATAAATAAATGCATATCTTAAAGAGATATTATAAAGAGAATATAATTACATATTGTTTCATGATTACACATAAAGCTGTGGCAATGAAAATCAGATTTACTGTTGGGGGGGGGGGGGGGGGTCGCAGCATAGTGAGGAATTGTAAAAAGGGGTCGTTGAGCAAAAAAGGTTGAGAACCGCTGATCTACATTCTAGACCATTTTTATTGACTTCTAAAAGCATTATAAAGAAGGAATAAATTACCAATAATTTATAATTTATTAACTAATGGGTTAATTTTCTTTTATTGATTCTTGTGTTGTCAGGTAAAAAAAATGTTAGTGCGAAATTTCAGCTTGATCTGAGATTTGGTGTGGGAGAATTCATGTGTACAAAAGTACTAACTTTTTATCATATAGACAGAGTGAGTTGATGTAAGCTTTGCAAAAAAAAAAAAAAAAGTAAACTTCTTAAAATCCTATTGAAATGTGTCCCCATTTGGTTGTGAAAAACATATACAAGAAAAGTATAAAAGATTTTAGAAATAATAAAAACAACCTCGAATACAAAGACACACAAAAACTTCTTTGTACAATTCAATAATTCAATATAAAAATTTCACATATACAACGTTTATTGCATCTGGTGTGAATACATATTTTATTTTCTATAGATATACATGTTTTTTCTTTTGGTGTCACGCACAAATTGTAAGACAAAATTTCCGTATGAATAATACAAATTATTATTATTTATATTATTTTAATTATAGAGTAATATTAACCCTCTTCCACTCCCAAATAAGAAAAAAAAAAAGCCACCAGAAAACAGGGGAATGTGGTCTAAAAAAATTAAATCATAGGCTTTCATCTTCCAACCAATTACTCGTTGAGCGACATTGCTGCATGCTTGCGACATTGCATTACTAGACATGCTTTAAGTGACGCATCATAGAAGTCGAATACTACATCTCTGAAAAAGTTCAAGTTTATAAATACACATGATAGGAAGCTTTTTAACATAGTCTCTCAACGATATAAACCAGCTTATTGATTGTCCTCCAAGAAAGGAACAATGGATAAAAAATGTAAGGATAAAAGTAAAGATACATTAGGACAGATGATGTTCAATTTTTTTTTTTTAAAGATTTGGTAACGAATGAGGAGTGTGGCCGATTGATAAAACGCTTGGACGACTAACCGAAGGATTACATGTTCGAACCCCAGCGAAGACTGTGCTTTTAAACTTGGAGATTTTCGGGTCCAACTCTAATGGAAACCTGACCAACGTTGGGCAAACAAATGCGGTTGATCAAATCCCGTGCCTAAAAGTTGGTCTTAGAAACATATATGAGCTTTGCATCATCTTTCCCCATAGATCATAAGGTCTTTACTTTTCTTAGATTGGTCCAACGAATCTCTTATCTAACATTTAGTATGTAATAGATCTGAGCAGGCTCATTGATCGACATCCTGGAATCCTCAACCGGACGATTTGGTAGGCTAACACTGACTTAAAGCTTAGTAAAAATGCAAGATTTACAACTAAAACATATTTGCTTTTTGATCTGAATAGTTGAAGTGTATTTCACAATAAACTAAACAATTTCAAGGACGCTAAATTGATCTTCCTTTTTGCCAACTAAATAACAATGTAATAAACAATATCTCAGTTCGTGGTATTTGTATCAAATGTTCTTTATTACCGCTAATAAGTTTGGTTTTAAATAATTTTAAAGTTATTGTGTGAAAGTTTTAATGCTTCCTCCATATTTACATTTATTTTGTGCTACAAACAGAAGAGCTCAGAAAATGTGATTCTTCAGTGCTAAAGAATGCACACAAATGATCAGAAACCTTTAAACAAACAGAACTTATCAACACGTATCAACATTTACTTTAATTTTTACACCGAATACAGAAAAAAAAAAGCCATACATTTTTTTCCGCCATATATAAATATCTCGTGATAACAAATATCAGAGAACTGCCAGGTAGCAATGATGTGAGCACGAATCCCTATCAGGGGCGGACTGGCTATATGGGCATTCGGGCAAATGCCCGGTGGGCCGGTACCTAAATGGGCCGGTAAGGCAACCTAAAGGGCCTCACGAATGTCACTATAGAAAGTATTAAATTTTTGAAAGTAGCCTACAATCTACTCCCGAGAGTTTCTCCGAAATAATCTAGATTCTGACATGTGGATCAATTTTCTCAAATTTAAGGTTACGTTGTCATGAATACTGAAGGGGTATAAACACAAAATAAGAGCTACGGGTGGTAATTTATTCTTTCTTGGATGGATAGTTCAAGAAATAATCACCCATTATGAGCAATATCATGATGTGTTATGTAAATATGATTTTTTTGTCGCCATCCCAACTATTGAATCCTTAGATCGAAATTAATCTCGATAAAGCTCATAGCTACATTGACAAATACAAATCTCGTCTGGAACGAAAGATACAAAGACTTTAACGGTTTCTCACAGTTTCTTAAGAAACTTCTGAACTTCTGAAACAAGGACCGTTTGAGATCTTGAGTGGAAAAAAAAGATATCGGCTAGATGATTCAGTTGAAAATATTTTTTGCAAATTTCTGACAATTGCGGTAAAGTGGTTTTATGCAAGCGAAGTTTTTTCAGACTTAAGGTGATCAAGAATTAATTGCGATCAACGATGAAAAATTTGAGACTCTCATTTGGCAATTGAAGGAACAAAAATACATTTCTATAAAATTGTTGATAGTTTTGCAAGCAAGAAAGATTTATTTCTATTATCTTCTGTTAAATTAATATTTTTTTATACAAATTAGTAATAATTTAACAATGAATACACAACAGTTCGAAAAAAAACCATGTCTTTTAGCTGTTTGATTTATTTAATTTTATTTTATTAGGCGAGGCGCTGTCGCACTGGGCATCCTATAACCTAGCTACGCCACTGAAACTAAATATTCATAGTTTATTCTTAATTTTTGGGGAAAATTTCTAATAATATATCACAGGTATATTACCGATACTTCGTAATAAGAAAATTACAATGGACCCCCTACAATAAGGCTATTAGTTTCCCTAAGTACCATCTATGAAACATGGGATCTACATTATTAGCGATACGCTCATAGGTCTGTGGGTCCATGCGTGTCGGATGAACGATACATTTAAAAAACAAAGCACATCCTTTTGCCTGATGTCCAATAACTAAGCACACATTAAAAAAAGTTCCAACCATGATTCCAACATTAAGAGATTTTTTTCACAAGCTTGACATATACTATATATAGTCTATGCATAGACCAAAACGACCCTCTGAAAAAAAATTAGAAATGCGCACTGAAAATAAATGATCCTAATAAAAGGATATTTGTTGAACGGAAGATATCTCTAGACCATAGATATTGTCAACAAATAAAATGAATGTTGTCTTTCTGTTTTCAGTCAGTAAATGTCTCTCTGATGTATTTATGTAGACACAGACACACAAAAGCATACAGAACGATCTTTGTTAAATGGTTGTTATACGGTATTACTTTTAATAATTTTTTAATATTCTCAGGACTCCCTGGCTAGAGAGAAATTAAATTCATTATTATAAAATAATAAATTATAATTTACTTCACTTTGACTTTACTAGTAACGACTCAGCAGAGTCTTAAGTCAGTGATTAACATGCATGACTAGATTGGCGCATGAAATGCGTAGGACGTAATTATCTTCTTTTTTTGTTTGAAGTAACGTCTGTAATCTATAAGATAAGATAGCCTAGTCGGCATAGAAAAATTTTGATCTAACTATTTCTAGATATATAGCCCATATATGCCATGTTAGATATATCTTCTGCTTTTCTAGTGCAGGCGTTCCTTGTTTCCTAAGCGTATTCATGTGATGAGCTAGTTTTTTTTATGTTTTTATGAAATAGAATCATGAATATTTTATTATTCTAGTCTAGACATAAACGATAAAGTGCGTGAAATAGAATCATGAATAAACTCTCGAACAGAAACAAAGTGTTGCTTGAAAGACGGAAGATCGAAGAGTAAAATAACAGCGACAATGATCATTAAACAATATTTACTAGATCTTTTGACAAATCTCTCACTTCTTATTTAAAAAAAAAACCCAGAGATGTAATCGTTCTACAAATATAGCTTTGATTTTCAACTTTGGTTTTCAAGAGGACCAATGCTATCCTAGACATTTCTGACTTTTCATCTTAGCAAAAAGAGAATTACGTCCCTAAGTATTTATGTGTCAATCTAGTCCAGCATGCTAATTAAAGACTAAAACTCTGTATCATTGGGTACGCAGGCAGCCTGTGCAATGCTCTAATGCAGCGGTTCTGAACGTTTTTAGTTCGGTGACCCCTTTTTACACTTTCCCACTATGCAGCGACCCCCAACCGAAAATTATTTTCACTCATAAGCATAATTAACTATGCTTTTGCAAATATTATAAAATTGTAATCCCAATCACAATTAAATTACAAATAAATAAATACTTCAAATTAATTTATTTACTTTTCTATTGCTTAGTCACCATTTTCATGTTACATACTTAAATATGTGAGAAACTACAAAGCATGGCGAATCACGGACATTCCTCAGTCCTACATAATCTACAATGATAGGCCTACAACAGTAGTGTCTATTGAGACTTTTCTTAGCTTATTTTCTGCTTCACTAGATCAGGAATTCTCGGTACAGTCTTTGAGAGATCACAGCGCTTATAGGTTGTTTGTTTTGGTTCTGTATTTACACTGTAAAAAAGGCTGGATAACTCATGTTTCGCAAAATTATATTTATGGACAAAGAAGGCGCTACTCGGGATTAGCCTGCAAACACTTGATCCAGATTTATATAACTAACATTGAATGATAATTTAAAAAAAAAAAAAGTAACATCCAATGGGAAAAAATTACAATCTCAAGTTTTACACGTTAAAATTCACAAAATAAGTCAATATTTTCGATGGTCTTTGGTGTCCCCTGGCAAATCGTCAATCGACCCCCAAGGGGGTCGCGACCCACAGGTTGAGAACCCCTGCTCTAATGGCACTACAAAAGAAGGAGCACTTGTTTGAATTAGTCTATGCATATAAATTAAGAGGTGACCGGTCATTTCCTACCTGGTCACTTCATTCCACGTCACTTCATCCTTGGTCACTTCATCCCCGGTCACTTCATTTCACGTCACTTCATCCTTGGTCACTTCATCCCCGGTCACTTCATTCCACGTCACTTCATCCTTGGTCATTTCCTCCCCGGTCACTTCATTCCACGTCACTTCATCCTTGGTCACTTCATTCCACGTCACTTCATCCTTAGTCACTTCATCTCACGTTACTTCATCCTTGGTCACTTCATCCTTGGTCACTTCATTCCACGTCACTTCATCCTTGGTCACTTTATTCCACGTCACTTCATCCTCGGTCACTTTATCCCCGGTCACTTCATACCACGTCACTTCATCCTTGGTCACTTCATTCCATGTCACTTCATCCTTGGTCACTTCATTCCACGTCACTTCATCCTTGGTCATTTCCTCCCCGGTCACTTCATTCCACGTCACTTCATCCTTGGTCACTTCATTCCACGTCACTTCATCCTTGGTCACTTCATTCCACGTCACTTCATCCTTAGTCACTTCATCTCACGTCACTTCATCCTTGGTCACTTCATCCTTGGTCACTTCATCCTTGGTCACTTCATTCCACGTCACTTCATCCTTGGTCACTTTATTCCACGTCACTTCATCCTCGGTCACTTTATCCCTGGTCACTTCATACCACGTCACTTCATCCTTGGTCACTTCATTCCACGTCACTTCATCCCCGGTCACTTCATCCTTGGTCACTTCATTCCACGTCACTTCATCCTTGGTCACTTCATTCCACGTCAATTCATCCTTGGTCACTTCATTCCCGTACACTTTATCCTTAGTCACTTCATTCCACGTCACTTCATCCTTGGTCACTTCATTCCACGTCACTTCATTCTCGGTCACTTCCTCCTTTTTCACTTCATTCCACGTCACTTCATCCTTGGTCACTTCATTCCACGTCACTTCATCCCCGGTCTCTTCATCCTTGGTCACTTCATCATTGGTCACTTCATTCCTCGTCACTTCATCCTTGGTCACTTCATTCCACGTCACTTCATCCTTGGTCACTTCGTTCCCGGTCACTTCATTCCACGTCACTTCATCCTTGGTCACTTCATCCTTGGTCTCTTCATCCTTGGTCACTTCATTCCACGTCACTTCATCCTTGGTCACTTTATCCCCGGTCACTTCATACAACGTCACTTCATCCTTGGTCACTTCATTCCACGTCACTTCAATTCACGTCACTTCATCCTTGGTCACTTCATTCCACGTCAATTTATCCTTGGTCACTTCATCCTTGGTCACTTCATTCCACGTCACTTCATCCTTGGTCACTTCATTCCACGTCACTTCATCCTTGGTCACTTCATTCCACGTCACTTCATTCTCGGTCATTTCCTCCTTGGTCACTTCATTCCACGTCACTTCATCCTTGGTCACTTAATTCCACATCACTTCATCCTTGGTCACTTCATTCCACGTCACTTCATTCTCGGTCACTTCCTCCTTGGTCACTTCATTCCACGTCACTTCATCCCCGGTCACTTCATCCTTGATCACTTCATTCCACGTCACTTCATCCTTGGTCACTTTATTCCACGTCACTTGATACTTAGTCAATTCATTCCACGTCATTTTATCCTTGGTCACTTCATTCCAAGTCACTTCATTCCACGTCACTTCATTCCACGTCACTTCATCCTTGGTCACTTCATCCTTGGTCACTTCATTCCACGTCACTTCATTCTCGGTCACTTCCTCCTTTGTCACTTCATTCCACGTCACTTCATCCTTGGTCACTTCATTCCACATCACTTCATCCTTGGTCTCTTCATTCCACGTCACTTCATCCTTGGTCACTTCATCTCACGTCACTTCATCCTTGGTCACTTTATCCCCGGTCACTTTATTCCACGTCACTTCATCCTTGGTCACTTTATTCCACGTCACTTCATCCTCGGTCACTTTATCCCCGGTCACTTCATACCACGTCACTTCATCCTTGATCACTTCATTCCACGTCACTTCATCCCCGGTCACTTCATCCTTGGTCACTTCATTCCACGTCACTTCATCCTTGGTCACTTCATTCCACGTCAATTCATCCTTGGTCACTTGATCCTTGGTCACTTCATTCTTCGTCTCTTCATCCTTGGTCACTTCATTCCACGTCACTTCATTCCACGTCAATTCATCCTTGGTCACTTCATTCCACGTCACTTCATCCCACGTCACTTCATCCCCGGTCACTTCATCCTTGATCACTTCATTCTACGTCACTTTATCCTTGGTCACTTCATTCCCGGTCACTTTATCCTTGGTCACTTCATTCCACGTCACTTCATCCTTGGTCACTTTATTCCTGGTCACTTCATCCTTGGTCACTTCATTCCACGTCACTTCATCCTTGGTCACTTCATTCCACGTCACTTCATCCTTGGTCACTTCATCCTTGATAACTTCATTCCACGTCACTTCATTCCACGTCACTTCATTCCACGTCACTTTATCCTTGGTCACTTCATTCCACGTCACTTCATCCTTGGTCACTTCATTCCCGGTCACTTCATCCTTGGTCACTTCATCCTTGGTCACTTCATTCCACGTCACTTTATCCTTGGTCACTTTATCCCCGGTCTTTTCATACCACGTCACTTCATCCTTGGTCACTTCATTCCACGTCACTTCATCCCCGGTCACTTCATCCCCGGTCACTTCATCCTTGATCACTTCATTCCACGTCACTTCATCCTTGGTCACTTCATTCCACGTCACCTGATACTTGGTCAATTCATTACACGTCACTTCATCCTTGGTCACTTCATTCCACGTCACTTCATTCCACGTCACTTCATTCCACGTCACTTCATCATTGGTCACTTCATTCCACGTCAATTCATCCTTGGTCACTTCATTCCACTTCACTTCATTCTCGGTCACTTCCTCCTTGGTCACTTCATTCCACGTCACTTCATCCTTGGTCACTTCATTCCACATCACTTCATCCTTGGTCACTTCATTCCACGTCACTTCATCCTTGGTCACTTCATCCTTGGTCACTTCATCCCCGGTCACTTCATCCTTGGTCACTTCATCCCCGGTCACTTCATTCCACGTCACTTCATCCTTGGTCACTTCATCCCCGGTCACTTCATTCCAAATTAAATATTTTTTACTTAGCTATTGTGTAATTGTGCTGTTAATGCTTTGTCTTTAAGCCTTCATTTTATCTAAAATATAATTATGCTTATTCAGAATACTTTTTAATATTTGGACATGTTATTATAGTGTATATAGCGTTCCCCCCACTCTCTTCATACTTGTTGAGAGATGAAAGGCTATATCTCAATAAGTAATTACATTGTAATACGGAGTTTGTATTTAGTTATATGTTAGTTTGTTGTAGGGATGTTACTATTATCCTGCGCATATTGCCTGATGTAATGATCGAAGGCCAAGGTGTGGTGGAAGTGGGGAAAATCTTTTGATAGATAGAAGAACGATTTGAATAATTAAGATCATACCGCTCTACGCTCATAATTTTTTTTATCAAAGTCCCAGGTGTGGTAAAAGTAGTGAGAGATGAGAATGATTAGAATACTTATGATCTTGCCGCTGAGAACTTATCTCCTGTAGGCCATCTCTTTCACTTTATTTGTCAATCGTTCTTTCCTAAATAGGAGTGTGTCAGTTCTAACCCGGATAGAACGTTGTATATTTATAAACGCTAACTTCAAGAAATACACATCACTGGCCAAGAAATTACAAATGATGTACAGCAATACGAAACAAAGAATCGTCTTCTGTACCTACTAGCGGTAGACTATCTTATTGATTTCAATGAACACGCAAAAACAATTGTACATTATATCTGTAGATGTTAATTTTTTATATTTTAAATTCTATCCTTATTTTCAATGTAAATTCTTTTTGTCATGTAAATAAATATAAATATATTAAATATTGTTAATTTCATACTTATTACGATTATTATTTGATGGAGTAGAAGATGAAATGACCAGGGGATGAAATGACTGGGAAACAGAATAAGAAATATGCCTTACTAAGATACAGTGTAACATTTTATATGATTTTAAACAGATCTACAAAAGACATAGAACATTGAAGCTGAATATTTTAAATAGCTACTTGTATGTAACATTACATATAAATGTTGGATAAAGCTTATTGTTTTTCTTCTGGAAAAATGTATTGATTTTGTTTTGATTTCAGCTGGGAATGAATGCATTATGTTCTTTACTTGTGTTTACATCTATTTTATCAGAGTCGATAGTTTTAGGTAAGATTATCTATCTATCTATCTATCTATCTATCTATCTATCTATCTATCTATCTATCTATCTATCTATCTATCTATCTATCTATCTATCTATCTGTCTGTCTGTCTGTCTGTCTGTCTATCTGTTTGTCTGTCCATCCATTCATCCATCCGTCTGTCTGTCTATCTGTTTTTCCTACAGGCAAACATATCAACCAAATTTGAAATAGTCGAGGTAGTAAAATCATACCCTTGAAATTCTAGGCCAACAAGAAGCTCTAACGACTGTTTCCACCGTAGTGTCTGGCAGCATATGCGTCACCCAGATCGCGACGATCCGTTGTGGCGGTTAAAGAAGGTCAGAACAAGCAATCATTGCACAGTGTAGGACGGAACATTGTCCTGTTGGGCCATACATTGTCCTGTTGGGGCATACATTGTCCTGTTGGGGCATACTTTACCCGGTTCCGTCCAAACTACGACTCCCGAGTCCGTCACTGTAGAGAGAGCGCCGAAACAGTGTCGCACGTTTTGTACGAGTGTCCCCAGCTCCGAGAGCTAAGGGGGGACCTGTCTGAGCAGTCATTCGACTTACCATACGACTTGTATGGTAGCTATGAGGCATTACGCTGAACTGCCCAGTTGCTTACCAGAGCACTGAGGGAGGATTAGTCCTTTCTGCTCTGATTTTTCAATAAGAGTTCATCTCAGGTTTCCACCGGGGTACCTTATTACGACTGGATAGCGTAGCCCGGGACATATCCACCTACTTATTAGCTAATTAATACCTAAGAATAAATATTCTTAACCTTCTAAACTATCTATCGATTTAGCTATCCAAGCCTTACACTAGTTTTAGATTTTTTCCCATGTATCTGAAAATAATTAATGAAATTGTATCAAATATTTGAATTATTTCAGCTAACATAAATATATTATCCTCTCTCTCCATCAAAAAAACAACAACAACAACGTAGGTTCCTCGGACAACAGTGGAAAACAATTTGTTTTGGCATTTCCGACTTATTCTACGTGCGACAGAGAAGTACATTTCTTCGTTTATACCTTTGAAGTGATCATTGATGTCAACGTAAGTATTAGATAAGGGATTTCATACATTCTAAGGGTCAATAAAATATCTGATGGCACAATGTATTTCAATTCATTGCATGGCTTTACTTTAGTTCTAAAAATAAAAACACACAAAAAAACAACTCTACGGTGTATTCCAGATCTTTATGAGGACAATGTGGAATACTGTGAACAAAACCAACATGGAGAAAAACTTTACAATTAACAGAGAAGAAATGCGTGTTTTTGTTTTTTATGAAAATTTTACGTAAGTAGTTGAAACAAAGTAAAACTAGATAGTCCTCTCAACTCTTTGCTACTTTTGCTTCTGGTGGCATATGTATCTTAGAAATACTGAACAGCTGAATAAAGTTATAAATTCACTAATATATATATATATATATATATATATATATATATATATATATATATATGTATAATACATACATAAATATGTATATATGACGTAAATATGTTTGAAAAACTATTCATGAAAACAAAAATAATTGTATTTTTTTTGCATTTGCATTTTTTTTTACAGACTTTTATACCCAGACGAGCATTCAATCGAGTAAGTATTAAAGGAAATATTATTCTAGAGAAAACTATTATCTCTTAGAATCTATTGTTTGTTAGGGAGTGAACATTTGTATATAAAATAACTCAAGTCTTGACTAGAACTCAAACTGGTAAAAAACAAATTTCTACGAGTGAAATAATAACTTTTCATTGAATCGTGTAAGGTCTTTTGACGAATACAAACATTAGGGAGCAATTATTGTCCCAAAATACACGATATACAACTCTACATTTGAACTAAACTATTTTTAAATTCTGTTTCAGGTATGCGAAAGGTCGTTATTTACATGCTTTGTAAGTATTTAAATTTCATAGTATGGGTTTAAGTAGAACCCTTTTTCTTTTCTTTTCATATTAGCTGTAAATCTAGACGCTTCAGTTTTTTAATTCTACAACAGAGTATTAATAAATCTCTTATTTAAAACACCCCAAAACACCCACAGATGTCTTAGTTGTTAGTTTTATTAGGATCACAGAAACTCTTAACTGAAAGATTAGAATGGTTCATGATTTTCTGTATTTATTTCAAAGCTTATATCAACTCACTCTATCTGTCTGGTACAAAATTTGAACATGTTATTTCTCCCACATTTATTATCGGATCAATCTGAAACTTTATCGAAGACGGTCCGAAGACAATACACAAATCAATAGAAAAAAATTATCCAATTAGTCAATTAATTACTGGTAAAAAAAAACTCATCTAAGGTAAAAACTCTACACTTACAATCTGCGCTTTTTTTTTGACGGTACGCATCTAGAAACTTTAACGTATTGGATACATTTGATACCGCTGTTATGCGGATAGGATTGTTTATTATTTCTTGACTTGTAGCACTAACAAGGAGTGCAGTATTATTATTATTGTAGTAAAATAAACTTTATATTTGTCTGCTGAAACGGACTTAGGTCAGTTTATAGTATTTGTCTTGTCACGTGTCAAGAGTACTTCAGGAAGCAAGAACCCAGCATTACACGACATTCGCATTCTGCAACGTTACACCATTTAACATCATTTACACTAAATGGTACATTTTTAAATGGATTCCTGTTTTGTTAGAAACATTAAATAATGGTTTAAAGTTTCAACTTAATCCGCAATGACTGTGGTAGAAATAACACCATCTAAAGGGATAGAACCCGAGACATTTGAGTGTGTATACTGAATGATTAATTTCCCTTGTTGGTATCAAACACAATAATAAATTACCTGTAATTAATTGGTTATTTATTTATTCATAAAAACGAATAATTGTGGGAAGTTTCAGCTTCATCCGAAAATCGGTGTGGGAGAAATAACGTCTCCAAAGTTTTTAACAGGCAATCAGTGTGAGTTGATACAAGCTTTGTTATAAATACAGAGAATTATTGCCTATTCTAATCTTATAGTCGTAAGTCATTGAAACATTTAGAAAAGTATTGTACACAGCACTTGATATTTCTTTGTTTCAGACCAAGAGCGTATATATCTGAGAAGTTTAACTACTTCTATATATTCTTCGCATTTTGTTAATTCTTTGTTTCAGACCAAGAGCGGATATATCTGAGAATTTTACCTACTTCATTATATACTTCGCACTTTGATATTTCTTTGTTCCAGACCTAAAGCGGATATATCTGAGAATTTTACCTACTTCTATATATACATCCCACTTTTTTAATTCTTTGTTCCAGACCTAAAGCGGATATATCTGAGAAGTTTACCTACTTCTTTATATACTTACCACTTTGTTAATTCTTTGTTCCAGACCAAGAGCTGATATATCTGAGAAGTTTACTTACGTATTTAGCAGTAAAAGCACTTTTTACGTCACTGTCATCATAATCGAAAGGCGTGGTTCGGATCCCAGCACGTCGGCTATGCAAGCTGTGCCCACTGAAGGATGGGGTAAAGTCTACTACGCCGTGACATTGTCGTGAGTTTAGTCTTTTTTTTTTTTTGGCCCTAAACAAAGAATTGAGCCAGGATATCCTGACATTATCTGACTACATCTGTAGTGGCAATTTGGCCTTAGTTTGAAATAGAAAAAATGTTTTTGTATTTCGGACAAGGTAATGTGTGTCCTTTTTATATCACGATGAAACGTCAGATTTATCCTTTGCGAAATAGCAACATTACTCCCTTACTGTTTAGCTTAATTGCCTGTTATTATATATACAGACTTTTTAAAATCTAGAGAGAGAGAGGAGAGACAGACAGGAGAGAGAGGGGAAAAGAGAGAGAGAGGAGAGAGAGGAGAGGCAGAGAGAGAGAGATGAGAGAGACAGAGAGAGAGACAGAGGGTGAGACGGTGTGTGATTGAGAGAGAATAGAGAGGCAGAGAGAGAAGAGAGAGGCAGAGAGAGAGACACTAAGAGAGACAGAGAAAGACGGTGTAAGAGAGAGAGAAGAGAGAGAGAGAAGAGAGAGAGAGAGAAGAGAAAGAGAGAAGAGAGAGAGAAAGAGAAGAGAGAGAAGAGATAGAGAGAGAAGAGAGAGAGAGAAGAGAGAGAGAAGAAAGAGAAGAGAGAGAGAGAGAGAAGAGAGAGAGAAGAGAGAGAGAGAGAAGAGAGAGAGAGAAGAGAGAGAGAGAAGAGAGAGAGAAGAGAGAGAGAGACGGTGTAAGAGAGAGAGACAGAGAGAGACGATGTGTGAGAGAGAGAGACAGAGAGTGAGATAGTGTGAGAGAGAGAGGAGAGACAGAAGAGAGAAAGACGTGAGAAAGAGAGAGAGAATAAGAGGCAGATTGAGACGGTGTGTTTGATAGAGAGAAGAGAGAGACAGAGATAGAGAGAGAGAGAAAGAGAGAGACAGAGAGTGAGTCGGTGTGAGAAAGAGACAAAGAGAGACAGAGAGTGAGACGGTGTTTGAAAGAGAGAAGAGAGAGAGGGAAGAGAGAGAGAAAGAGAGAGAGACAGATAGACAGAGAGAGAATTTTTCAAAGTAGGTCCATAAAAAAAACAACTAATTTAAATTAGGCTAAGGGACTAGATTACGTCTTCTTGTATTATCGCGCGTGAAATCTGGTGTATTCCTTAATGAGTTTATGTTCAACAACATTTGTCGCATCTTTTTCTAAGTCTAGATCTATAGGCATATCATAATCATACGAATATTGTAACGAGTGTCACTATCCAGGCTCTCTGATACCTGACTGCTCCATAAGAAACTACCAACTTAAAGAGCTTCACAACTCAGGGCATGAAAATAAAGTAACGGTTTAATTTCCAATAATCACAGCCAATACTGTAGGTACAAATGGCGACACGTAACACTGACTGTAAAATGTTTCAATGTAAACAACCGTACAGCCGTATCAACTCATGTACTGCCGTATCAACTCATGTACCGCTGTATCAAACAGTACAAACTCTTTGTGTTATCACAGAAAATGAAAGGCGCACCCGACTGACGATACATATATTTGTACCTATATATATATCTAAAAGATATATGCAGGCCTAACATGTGTTGCTCTGTAATTGTTACTAAGGTTCCATGAAAGCCTGCTCAAAAAGTTTGGTTCCGTTAACATTATTAAGAGTTATGAAGATGTATTTAAAAGAAAGAAATTTTATTTCAGCCTTTAACTACCAACATGACTGTTTTTTATCTTTTCGCCGAAGGTTGAGAAATACTGCTTTTTTTATTCTCATATATATATATACGTTTATGCATAGGGTTAGGGTTTGGAAAAAAATAGACCCCCCTCCCCCACTCCAAAGTTCTGGATCCGCTAGTGATGGGTACTTGACATACGTTAGAAAACGATTAGTGTCTGAAAGGAGTAATTTAAATTTGCTTACAATCATCCATAAATTCTATTTTCCTAAAACTTTCCCCCAAGTTAATGCATCAATAGTATTACTAGGCGACTAAATCACATTTTAACTTTTGTGAACTCAATGCAGTTTTTAATGTCCTCTATTGAACTTACGTTGCAAATTATTAAGTCACAGACTGTTTGAGATTCATATACATATTGCTTTGTGAATATAAATATATATTTTTCTTCAGTAACAAGCCTTCCATTCAAATAGTCACCTCGCAGGATACGAAAGTCACCATCACAATCATTTCTCCAAACAACAAATTTTATGTGAAGTACAATGCGTTTTACTATTCTGATGGTGGATTAATCTTCCTACAATTATTGGCGTATGTTGGATTTGTAGTCTACTGTATTTAACCTATTCCATAAAATAAACAAATAATGTATGTAATTAAACTTTTTTATAGTTAAATATATGGGGCGAGGTGGATGAATGGTCAAGCGCTTGGCTTACGAGCCTTGGATCCTGGGTTCGAATCTTGGTGAAGACTGGGATTTTGAATTTAGGGCGTCACCTAAGTCCACCCAACTCTAATGGGCACCTGAATTTAGTCGGGGAAAGTAAAGGCAGTTGGTCCTTGTGCTGTGTTGGTCCTTGTCCTTGTGCTGGCCATATGATACCCTGCTCGTTAACCGTTGGCCACAGAAACAGATGGCTTTAACATCATCTGCCCTATAGATCGCAAATTCTGAAGGGGAAACTTTACTTTACTATATCTAAGTATACTAGCCTTGCCAACTACTCCCGCTGGTTTGTTTTCCAATTAATCACAATATACTTTCATTTAAAACTTCCAAGATGTCACATGACCCATTCATTTTATATGCTAAAAAGTGTTACTTTTATTCAACGGATACTTACATTGATCTGTTCTCCAATTTAAATCAATATACATTTTTGTTTTGGAAAATTTCAAGATGTCCCAAGACCATTCATTTAAGATTGGAAGCCATTTCTTTCATGTCATGCTATAGAAGTGAAACTTCTCTACACATCTCTTAACCCATGAATTCTAATATCCCTGACATTAATTAACTTTGAAATAGTAGCTAACATTTTGTTTTGGCAGGCACTCTTTTATTTTTATTAGCTTTTTTTAAAAACAATCTTTCAGATATAACTCTTCCTCACACTAGTATTGATAATTAAAAGAAGTATCATTCTTTTCTTTTAAGCATTTGAAGTTAGAGTCTATACAATTCCATTAGTTCACACTTTTGTCATAGACAAAAACACAAGTCACATGTCAGAAACTCAAAACCTCAAGTCACATGTCAGAAACTCAAAAACACAAGTCACATGTCAGCAACTCAAAATCACAAGTCACATGTCAGAAACATAAAACCACAAGTCACACACATGTCAGGAACTCAAAACCACAAGTCACATGTCAGGAACTCAAAACCACAAGCCACATGTCAGGAACTCAAAACCACAAGCCACATGTCAGAAACTTAAAACCACAAGCCACATGTCAGGAACTCATAACCACAAGTCAAATGTCAGAAATTCAAAAGCACAAGTCACATGTCAGGAACTCATAACCACTAGTCAAATGTCAGAAACTCATAACCACAAGTCAAATGTCAGAAACTCAAAACCACAAGCCACAAGTCAGAAACTCAAAACCACACATTCAAAATCCAAAGTAAAAAAATATATATACATTAAATTTATTTCGAGAAGAAAGTAATCAAACAGTAGTAAGTTGTGTTGGCGAGCTAAGTTTCGTGCTAAAAACACGAAGGTCGTGAGTTCAATCACCGAAAAATCAATACTAATGTTATTTAAAGGTTATCAGCTATTATTTTTTTTGGGTTAATTTCCACTGTTAAATTGCAAATCTATCTAAGCCGTACACAATTTTAGATAAATCCGTTCAATTGCTTTGGATATTCCTTGATGAATTAGTGGTGTTAAACATGATTTTCAAATATTGATCTTTCCATATATGTAGGTATAAAACTTTTAGTCTTCAGGCTTGTCCAAAAGCTGAACACAACTATGGACCATTGACAGGTAGAATTTAAGCATTTTATATAGAAATAATTAACTTTTTTTTCCGAAATATCTTGATTTTTTTATTAGAAATGAAGCTCAAAATTTGAAATAATAAAATTTTCTTTGATGACATCCGCCAAGAGAGGTTTATAAGGTATAGGAATAGGTTTGTATGTGGTGGAAGAGGGGAACTAAACATGTTTTAGTCATCATTTTGGTGACCAATTATTGATGGACTAATTTTGCAGGCCAGTGTTGCACACTATAATATGATTTAAAAGACGAAATGAAAATGATACGTTGAAATAAAATGTTTCGTAAAATATTTCACACACAGAAACATTTAAGAAAGGGAGTGTTCTGCTGCAGATCCATACCACATGGCCAGGCAGACGATACGCCTTTTGGTTTATTGATACAAAGCTTATATCGACTCTGTCTGTCTGTCTGTCTGGTAAAAACAAGTTTTTTTTCTGCCCCTTCCTATTATTGGATCAAGTTGAAACTTGGGATAATTATTTATTTTACTCGACAAAACATGAACCAATAAAAACATTTACCAATTAATTAATTATTTGTTTGATATCAAAATAAGGGAAATAAATGCTATTTAATGAGAGTTGTGGATATATATATATATAAGGACTTTTGTTCCCTTATTTCGTTATGTCACGTTTTTTCTCCCACTTCCTATTATCGAGTTTAAATTTTGAACAGTTATTTGTAGTCGATGACAATACACGAATCAATTAAAAAAACTAACATATTAGTTAGTCAATTAGCAGTAATTATTCAATTATTCAATATTTAGCAGAAAGGGAGCCAAACTCTGCTATCTTGATAAGCTTTGTTTTTTTTTAAATTCTTATATTTTCATTTGCTCTGGTTATTTAATTATATTTTGTTTATTCTGTTATGTTGCTATTAATAAGGGTAGATTAACTTAGGGTTAGGGTTAACCTAACAACGACAAATACCAATTTACCATCTAACTTAACAATCTCTGTCTTGAACAGTAGAGTTATTGCTACTGAACGTCATGTGGTGACACAGACCGCCTAAAGCCCGCCCACATTGTCCTCCCCTTCTTTTATCACCATTACATACCCTAGTGCTGGTATTATATATTACGTGCCATGTATAAATATTTATTTTAGCGCTAACGCTTCAAACTCCAATAAGTTTAGTTTCATGCCACTCTTCCCTTCAATGCCATTACTCGTTTTGTCGTCCTTTGAAACTGATATTTTTTACGACTTACAGTTTGTTTCCTTTTTTTCCGCTGTCTGTTTAGGATCTATCATCAGCGGTGACAAGCCTATTGGCGTCATATCAGGCAACTGTGATGGCTATGACGACAGCTCCAAATGTACAGGCAAAATAAATTCAAAGGAAACGGTCGTTTCCGATATGACCATGGGTGAGTGCTTGAAAATTAAAACATAGCTTATGCAATTTAATCCTACAGGAGAAACATAAATTAAAAATAAAATGTAGTGGTATCCAAATATTTTCAGACTGGGGGAGGGGGCAATACATTTTCGCCACAAAGTCTAATAAAAAATTGTCGAGTCGCAATGGAATAGAGCACACGTGGCTTCAATCTATACTGCGGGTAGAAGTTTCCAGGGGCTGTGTCACGGACAAGATATAGCCGGTGAGTCGTAGGCTGGGCACTCCTGATATAAAGCATGCTTACCTAAATATTATTGCACTTATCTGAAAGGGTCCATTAGAATATCAACTATAGATAACTATAAAATATATTGCTATTCGTCATCCAAGTAAAGGAAAGGCTTCGGGAGTTAACCCTGAGGAAAAATTTGGAGTCGGCCAAATTAGGTAGTTTGCAACACTGCACCCTGACAGAGTCCGCTAACCCTTAACCGTATAGGGACTTGCAGTATCTTTGGATACATCAGCTGCGTGGAGAAGGGGGGGGGACTGATGTGAAGGCGACATCGTTCCGACCACAACTAATGTGAAAGCACTTATCTCATTTCCATGAGATGATCGTAACTGATGGAGGCCATAATAACCATAATACAATGTGCGGTAGTATTTAGTTTAGATTCTTAAATAATTTATTTAAAGTGTTTATAGCTCTAAAGTGTCGCCATCCATTCGCCTATTGTACTGTCTTGTGAACTATCATCAAACTAATAAAAGAGCTTTGATAGCTTTCATCCCATTTCACTTTGATTCCGTTTTTAGCATTTGGTGTTGCCCCATTCCATAGATTTTGAAGTAGGTACATGATGATTCTTAGTTCGTCCCGTTAGGTGACGTTCTGCTGAAGGTATGGATTAGGATATACAAATAATTTTCACATTCTTATACCTAAAATTTGTGACTAATTTTAAAAGTGCTTTTTCTTCCCAATGGCCTTTATGACATGAAGCGTGTTGACTGAACAACCAGGAAAACCAACGTCTTAAAGAGTCGAAGTTTTTAATAAACAAGCACCAGTAGATTGACACACATAGGACGTAATTATTTTCTTTAAGCAAGGAACGTCAGTAATTTATAAGAAGCGCGGTGGCTGAGAGGTAAAGCAAGTGAATTACGAAGTGGGGGTCCAGGGAGTCTTCCCGGTGAAGACTGGGATTTTTAATTTCTGGATTCTTACTGCGGCTCTGATTCCACCCAGCTCTAACGGGTACCAGACATTAGATGGGGAAAAGCAAAGGTGGTTGGTAGTTGTGTTCATCGTGGGCCACAGAAACAGATGACCTTTACATCATCCGCCCTACAGATCGCAAGATAAATGACTACTCAGAACTGGTGCTTGCATGTAATGACTGCTCAGAACTAGTGCTTGCATGTAATGACTGCTCAGAACTGGTGCTTGCATGTAATGACTGCTTAGAACTGGTGCTTGCATGTGATGACTGCTCAGAACTGGTACTTGCATGTAATGACTGCTCAGAACTGGTGCTTGCATGTAATGATTACTCAGAACTGGTGCTTGCATGTGATGACTGCTCAGAACTGGTGCTTGCATGTAATGACTGCTCAGAACTGGTGCTTGCATGTAATGATTACTCAGAACTGGTGCTTGCATGTGATGACTGCTCAGAACTGGTGCTTGCATGTGATGACTGCTCAGAACTGGTGCTTGCATGTAAATTTTTTGATTTGACCAATTGTGGACGTTGAAAAACACCTTGTCCGGTTTCTACAATCTTAGCTACAATATTCGCCAGGATTTAGAGACCGCTCTATCTTTAGACCATTCCAACCAGTCATTTTTTTTTTCCCATGATCAGAAATGCTGTTACCGGAAGAGACGTTCGGCTACGAATTCATCCTGTATGGCAAACAGTGGTCAAGCGAACTAGGTCATTATGTAGTGGTGGCTTCCAAAGAGAACACCAATGTTCAATATCAATCAATTTTTGCCTTTACCGATGAGACGATACAAGAAAAAGGGAAACATTTGATAGTGAGTTCTAGTTCTAGTAGGATTTTAGATAGTGTCGTACCTTGGGTCTACTTCCTTCTACTGAAACTTCCGCTTACGACAAAGGGAATCAGCTAATACAGATTATTGTATTGAGCATTTTCTGTCCCCATGCTAGCTCATTGAGGCTATCAGAAATAAAACTATTCTTTAGTCTTACACATATGCATCTACTTTGCGTTATCAAGAGACTTATACTAAGTCATAGGTACTGTAAGGTTATTAAAACCAGCCCTTCCATGCTCGAATGGCTATATCAAAAGAGTCAAAGACTTTTGCTTACTATGATGTTCGTTAGTTCGTTAGTACTAAATGCTCATTTTTTATTATTTAATCCTAATTTGATTATCTTCTTTCATTTAGTTTTCTTTTGTTTTTCATTTAGTTTTGTATTTAATGAACTATTTCAATATTTTTGTTTACAATACCTTTAGTTATGCCACACATTTGGAACAGGTGGGTGGGCAAAACCTTATGGGTGGGTGGGTAAAACCTTCTGGGTGGGTGGACACGTCTCTCGAAATTGGATACAACGATGTTCCTAGAAATTTGACAGTTACTGTATATCGTTGGGAAAAGAATTACTAGCACGTTGGCCACACTAGGAAAACTCTAAATTAACCGTTATAATTTTTCAACATGTAAAAAAAAAATTGGATAGAGTACTAGAAAATATTGAACAGATATTCGTAACAATAAAAATAGATAACTATATAACTAGATAACCAGATAACCTTTTTATAAAACCGTATATGTTCATAAGCACTTCGATGGCACAGTTTTTTTAATGCATTTAAAAAGCGATCACGGTAACATTTACGCAGATACACCCTTCTCCTACCTCCTTCTTTTCCACAAATAGGATCATCATCATTGGCCTCTTTCAATAGTAGAACGACTATGGTTCATCTCAGAGCAAACTTCCTCATGTGGCTGTGGAGCCCTATTTTGGAGGGATACTCCGTCCACATATAGCGCAGGTTAAGGTGCCTTTTGCTTCAGTGGTAGAGGAGCTGGCCGTTTTTAGGATTGTACGTTTTTCTTCCTGAGCGGAGACCCATGTACTTTCACTGTTCATAGCTTTCTTAGTCACTGTCTCTCTCCATCTGTTGCGGTCCAGAGCTATGTCTTCCCAATTGTCAGTATTGATGTTCACTGATTTGAGGTCACGTTTTATTACATCTATGTAACGAGATGGGGGCGACAAGTTTTTCTTGTGCCAGTCGCGAGTTGACCATAGAGGATGACTTTCGGGATGCGCTTGTCCTCCATCCGGCGAACATGTCCAAGCCAGAGCAAACGGCGTTGTCTGAGGGCTGTAAAGATGCTGGGAATACCAGATCGCGCAAGGATAGGATCATAGCACATAGAGACAAGTGCTAGGATCATAGCACATAGAGACAAGTGATAGGATCATAGCACATAAAGAAAGTGATAGGATCATGGCACATACAGACAAGAGAAAGGATCATAGCACATAGAGAAAGTGATAGGATCATAGCACATAGAGACAAGTGATAGGATCATAGCACATAGAGACAAGTGATAGGATCATAGCACATAGAGAAAGTGATAGGATCATAGCACATAGAGAAAGTGATAGGATCATAGCACATAGAGAAAGTGATAGGATCATAGCGCGTAGAGACAAGTGATAGGATCATAGCGCGTAGAGACAAGCGATAGGATCATAGCACATAGAGAAAGTGATAGGATCATAGCACATAGAGACAAGTGATAGGATCATAGCACATAGAGACAAGTGATAGGATCATAGCAGATAGAGACAAGTGATAGGATCATAGCACATAGAGAAAGTGATAGGATCATAGCACATAGAAAACTTGATAGGATCGTAGCACATAGAGAAAGTGATAGGATCGTAGCACATAGAGACTAGTGATAGGATCATAGCACATAGAGACTAGTGATAGGATCATAGCACATAGAGAAAGTGATAGGATCATAGCACATAGAGAAAGTGATAGGATCATGGCACATACAGACAAGAGAAAGGATCATAGCACATAGAGAAAGTGATAGGATCATAGCACATAGAGAAAGTGATAGGATCATAGCACATAGAGACAAGTGATATGATCATAGCACATAGAGAAAGTGATAGGATCATAGCACATAGAGAAAGTGATAGGATCATAGCACATAGAGAAAGTGATAGGATCATAGCGCGTAGAGACAAGTGATAGGATCATAGCGCGTAGAGACAAGGGATAGGATCATAGCACATAGAGAAAGTGATAGGATCATAGCACATAGAGACAAGTGATAGGATCATAGCACATAGAGACAAGTGATAGGATCATAGCACATAGAGACAAGTGATAGGATCATAGCACATAGAGACTAGTGATAGGATCACAGCACATAGAGACAAGTGATAGGATCGTAGCATATAGAGAAAGTGATAGGATCGTAGCACATAGAGACTAGTGATAGGATCATAGCACATAGAGACAAGTGATAGGATCATAGCACATAGAGAAAGTGATAGGATCATAGCGCGTAGAGACAAGTGATAGGATCATAGCACATAGAGAAAGTGATAGGATCATAGCACATATAGACAAGTGATAGGATCATAGCGCGTAGAGACAAGTGATAGGATCATAGCACATAGAGACAAGTGATAGGATCATAGCACATAGAGACAAGTGATAGGATCATAGCACATAGAGAAAGTGATAGGATCATAGCACATAGAGAAAGTGATAAGATCATAGCACATAGAGACTAGTGATAGGATCATAGCACATAGAGAAAGTGATAGGATCATAGCGCGTAGAGACAAGTGATAGGATCATAGCGCGTAGAGACAAGGGATAGGATCATAGAGCATAGAGAAAGTGATAGGATCATAGCACATAGAGACAAGTGATAGGATCATAGCGCGTAGAGACAAGTGATAGGATCATAGCACATAGAGACAAGTGATAGGATCATAGCACATAGAGACAAGTGATAGGATCATAGCACATAGAGAAAGTGATAGGATCATAGCACGTAGAAAACTTGATGGGATCGTAGCACATAGAGAAAGTGATAGGATCGTAGCACATAGAGACTAGTGATAGGATCACAGCACATAGAGACAAGTGATAGGATCGTAGCACATAGAGAAAGTGATAGGATCATAGCACATAGAAAAATTGATAGGATCGTAGCACATAGAGAAAGTGATAGGATCGTAGCACATAGAGACTAGTGATAGGATCATAGCACATAGAGACAAGTGATAGGATCATAGCGCATAGAGACAAGTGATAGGATCGTAGCACATAGAGACTAGTGATAGGATCATAGCGCATAGACACAAGTGATAGGATCATAGCACATAGAGACAAGTGATATGATCATAGCACATAGAGAAAGTGATAGGATCATAGCACATAGAGAAAGTGATAGGATCATAGCACATAGAGAAAGTGATAGGATCATAGCACATAGAGAAAGCTAAAAGCATGAACTTGAGCAAAACAAAGACAATAGGTAAACATATTTCTACTCGCACAGATTTATTATTGTTGATCTAGATCTATTACACATTGAACTATATGACTGATTCAAGCTAATTGATACAATGAATTATAATATAAGCTTTAATAACTTAACTTAATATAAGATTTTCTTTTAAAATAGTATTTTTACAAAGTTTATAACACCTCACTCTGTCTGTATGTCTGTCCATCTGTCTGTCTGTCATTACTTAATCAAACAAATAAATCAATTAGTGAATCTCAGTAATTGGTGATTGATTATTTTGTTCCATATCGTAATAAGGGAAATACTTGTTACTTAATGAGAGTTGTGGATGTATATGCGGTTTTTTCCCTTACTACGTTTTGACACAATTTTCTTACTGCCACTTCGCATTCTCGGATCAAGTTGAAACTTTGCACAATTATTCATAGTCGATGACAACACATGAATCTATCCAAAAATTAACTAATTATTGAATTAAATAGTACTAATTAATTAATTTTGTTTTATCCAACAGAAAGGGAGCTAAACCCTGACATATTTAGATAAATGGCAGTAACTAGCCGTCCTTTCCATTAGAGAAGCCTTGTTTTTTTTTATTATATTTTTTTTATTTTGCTTATTTTATATTTTTTCCTGTCGTCAATAATTATACATGAATTTTTTTTTAATCACCTAGTGGTGTATGTTCCATGATTTCTGCTACTCTCTCTCTCATCATGTGCCACATAGATCAAAGGTCTTTCCTCCGCCCATGGTATCAAATCCAACAAGCCTGTAGCGGTCTTCTTCATACGTCAGAGCTCTTGCAGTATTACTTCTAATTACGCTGGTCCTGGCGATGCTGCTATCTTAGTCGTCATTCCCAACGAACTCTTTATGGATGTCTATTATTGGCTGTAAGTCGACAACTTAAAATTATTTTTTTTTGCCATACCCTTTGACCGTTGGAGACAGGTGATACTGACAACGAAAAATATATAAGTGCTAGCCCCGTAAATTATAATTTCGAAATCAAATCGTGGACAAAGAAACTCTAACTTGATATTTTTAATGGCCCCCATAAAGGGAAAAGCCCGTTTGGATTTGGGTGTTCTGACTGTTCGTCTGAATCTCCGTTTGTCACGTTTAGATATAAAAACAAGTTAAATGTAAAATGATGAAAGATTGTCACGTGTCGCCAACTGTTCTTGCTTGTCGAGGTGCGCTTCGGGTGTGAGAATCGTTCCATCTCTACCAAATCTATCACTATTGCAAGGCTTATCTCCTGTTAGAATACTTTTGTATAAAGCAAAATTAATCATTTTGATTAATGAAAACCATTTGATTAATTTTGATTGATTCTTGTGTTGTCATCGACAATCATAAAAAAAAATAAGTTTCAACTTGATGCGAGAATGGGAAGACATTGTATGTCAAAGATTTAGATTAGTTAGACAGGTGGAATGACTTGATATAAGCTTGTTAACAAAAAGTTAGGTGGAATGACTTGATATAAGCTTGTTAACAAAAGTTAGGGGGAATGACTTGATATAAGCTTGTTAATAAAAAGTTAGACAGGTGGATTGACTTGATATAAGCTTGTTAACAAAAAGTTAGACAGGTGGATTGACTTGATATAAGCTTGTTAACAAAAAGTTAGACAGGTGGATTGACTTGATATAAGCTTGTTAACAAAAAGTTAGACAGGTGGATTGACTTGATATAAGCTTGTTAACAAAAAGTTAGACAGGTGGAATGACTTGATATAAGCTTGTTAACAAAAAGTTAGACAGCCTAAGAAGTTAACATGAAGGACAATTCGTTTCCTTAAAATTAATTTTGTTGTATAAATAGAGTTTTTAGTTAATGTGGAGAGTCAATGACTTTCGTAATGAGTCGTCTCTTAATCGAAAGAGACTTCGTGTGGATCATATACATGGGAATTTATACACTATAATAACGTATGTTATTAGGTTATCTAAATCAGAATGGCTGCTAAGAATTCTGTGATTTGTTTTTTAAAAAAAAACAAAACAACAACACAAAAAACAACAACAAAAAACAAACAAACAACAACATATTTCTTATTTTTCTGAAGTCTACATGCAGCACAAGTTCACAATTTTTGATCCATACATTGAAAATGAGAAAACTTTATATTCATTGTAAGTATTCTTTTTATTGAACATCTTCCGTGGAAATCAACCATGAAATAATATGGCCGTCATTGCAAAACCAATTCTTTTTTGTGATACCTAGAATTTAGACTTAAATGTCCTCACAAAATGATCAAGTCTACAATGTTGTTGTTTTTTTTCATATATAATACCAAGAACAACAAGAAACAAAAAGCTTCCTCTAGATCGCGCGCGTCTCTTGTGTACATGCTACACGTTGTTTCTGACATACATTACCGAGTTGAAATTTGTGCAAAATTATTTTCTTTTACAATCAATAAACAAAGTAACCAATCAATTAATAAAATATTGGCAATGCATTACTTTTTTGGGGTATCGAACAAGGGAGAGAAATTGTACTTGATTGATGTGATGGTATAAGCTGAATTAGTCCCCTTTATACTTTGTAGAGAGAAATAAGTCGCCACTTTAACGTTTGAAACTAACAATATCTATATATATATAATTCTCTTCATGGCTCAAGAATTTGGACAAGAAGTAAAGGAATCACTCTTTTTTTTCCTGCAAATTGGACTATATTTACCCCCCCCCCCCCCCAAAAAAAAAGAGAGGGGGGGGGGAGAACAAGTAATATACACCCGTCACTAAATAGCAGGGCCGCACTTAACCGTTGTGACCAAGAAAGATCTCTCTTTTTTAAATTTCTACCTCACGTAAATTTAGCGGCGAAAAAAGAGTGGGAGAGGGGGTGGAGAGAACAAGAAATCTACTCTGTATTCATCCGTCACTAAATAGTAGGGGGACTTATCCATTGTTGGGCCCTATGCGAAACGGATTTCACGGGGCCAAGTTTGGGTAGGGATACGGATAATAAGTGAATATTAAGAGTTTGTGTTAGAAAGTAAATTTTTCTTTGCATTTTATTCATTCTTTACTACATACAGAATTACTTTACGAGCCTTGCGTGTAACGAAGTCATACAGTATATCATAAAAAATCTGTTTCCTACATAGATCACGCTCATAGCAAGAATTACCAACTGTTTCAATCTATCTTCGAGAATTGTTGACCTCAAGTAATTCTTTATTAGTTTGAGGCGCGAGAAGCTTCTTTCAATAGATTCCACTATTACGGGTATTGCATAATGCCGTTTTTCTTAATCGCGCAAGGGATTTGATTGGATTGGCGTTTTCTATATTAAATGAAACCCAAAATGTCATTTTTTTTTTACTTTCGGGAGATTTGTATGAGTTTTGAAAAGATTTTAAATAATTTCCGGATATTTTCAGGACTTTGTAAAATTATATTTTGCAATTTTAGATTTCCAGGAGCTCCTTGTAAATCAGAAGGCCGCGGGAAATCTGTTATAAGTTATAATATGATTTAATTTAACAATTTATACACCTAGAATTAGTGCGGGTCCTATGAAAGTGCGGGGCTCACTGCGGTCACATAGGTTGCAGTTGCCTAAGGCCTGCCTTCCAAATTAGCGGCGTATTCTACTACTATAGCTATAAAGACAAGTTTTAAGATCATAGCCTATTGAGAAAGCTAATAGCATGACAATGTGCTAACCAAAAAAACAAAAAACAATTGGTAAAAATATTTCTAATCGCACAGATTTATTGTTGTTAGTCTAGTACTACAGATCTATTACACTGTTCCAAACTAATTGATACGCACTATATTAGCTTTGTTTTTTTTAAAAGTATTTTTTTATATTTTCTTTTTGTTTCTTCTGCCACAACAAGAACGCCGGACTCGCAACTAATCTTGAAATTAGCCATAGAGCATTTCATGTGTTACGTTTGCAAGAGCGAGGATGTAAACAACGGCTTGACATTGGACGGGAAACTATTACCGAGGTAAAATCTTGTTTCATCCGTTACAGCCTGAGTCAATATTACTAGATCTGTACATCGACACGTTTACCCACCGCTTGTTTGTAAAATACCTTCAATGTCCTAACCTGTTGATTATTATGGTCTGATTTCTGAGGATCTACCACGCACTGATTGATTTTCGGTCACTTAACCTATCGTAAAAGTTAAGAGTTTCCCTCTTCAGACCTTGCGATCTATGGGGCGGATGATGTTAAGGTCATCTGTTTCTATGGCCAACGGTTAACGAGCAGGGTGTCATGTGGCCAGCACAACGACCAACCGTATTTACTTTCCCCAACTAAGGTCAGGTACCCATTAGAGTTGGGTGGACTCATGGACGCCCTAAAAATCCTGAAATTCGAAATCTTCACCGAGAATCAAACCCAGAACCTCAGGTTTGGAAGCCGAGCGCTTAACCACTCAATCACTAAATCTATCGGTCGATTATTAATCCAATACTTCTTACCGGTGACTTCTAAGCACAAGTTTGGAAACTATTTTCAGAACGCCGTCGATTGATTTTTAGAGCACTAGTTCTCTCTGTGAGTATATAATTGGCAGTCACTTCTATCATCACCGAAGGTCTCTGTGTCAATCTCTTTGTCTGCTCCAAATATATTTTATACCCTCCAAATACATTTTATACCCTCCAAATACACTTTATACCCTCCAAATACATTTTAAACCAGGGGTCTCAAACACGTGTCCCTAGGGCCACTTGCGGCCCGCGAAACAAATTTGTGTGGCCCGCAGCCATGTCCGCGAATTCAAAAAAAAAAAAATGGATAAAATTTACAATGACCACATATAAGCCGTGAGATGATTTACAACTGCTCACATCTGCAAATGTGTGTCCCCCCACTGCAAGCGAAGATTCTGTAAAGGCAAGCTTTGTTGTTAGCTAGATGGCATCACGACCATTCACTGAAGGCCAGTTTGTATAATAGTGTATGCTACAGGCGTGTGAATTTATCTACCCCGAGAAAAAGAAACTCTTCGAAGGCATAAGTTTGTCTGCAATCACAGTTGCAAGCAGGATCACCGAGTCAGCGACTAATGTTTAACAGCTACTGATTGCCGCTGCAAAAGACTTTGTAGCTTATTCCATTGCACTGAACGATTCTACTGGTGTAACAGACACCGCATACTGTGCCGTATTAATTCGTGGGGTCTACGAAAACTTGAACATTGTTGAAGAGCTATTGAACTAACTACCCATGAAAGGAACGACGAATGGACTCGACATGTTTCAAGAACTGGAAGCTTGTATTTACAGGTGTGGGCTACCGTGGGAAAAACTTTTTTCAGTGGCTACGGAAGGTGCACCAGCAATGTGTTCAGAAAAGGTTGATGTTGTTGGATTAATGGTATAGAAACAGTTTCAGCTCAGCTTGGCGGGACCTTTTGCAGCCATACACTGCATTCTGCACCGAGAAGCACTCTGTGGCAAAAGTTTACTAATGAAGAACGTGATGGTTGTTGTCGTGAAGACGGTGAACTTCATACGTGCACGGGGTCTCAACCACAGACAGTTTTCTAGCTGATTTGGAAACGGAATACGGAGAGTTGCTTTATCATACGGAAGTCAGATGGTTGAATCGTGGAAAAGTGCTGCAGAGATTTTTTTAAATCAGACGGAAAAAGCATTGTTCATGGCAATGAAAGACGGAGACATACCTCAGCTCAAACACCCAATGTTTTGTCGGATCTCGCTTTTTTACTGACATCACCCAACATCTCAATGCACTCAATTCACAACTACAGGGCACAAAGCAGCTGATTACCGTGATGTTTCACCGCATCAAATCATTAAGATACAAGATGATTTTGTGGGCCATTCAGCTGGCAGATGGAAACCTGGCTCATTTGTTTTTTCTACAGAGCATTACGGTTGAACCACAGCGCCTGAAAGACTACGTAGACATCCTCTCCAGACTACTGGAAGATTTTGAACACCGCTTTCATCAATTCCCTGCTCTCGAACCACAGTTTTTCCTTGTTGCCACTCCGTTCGCAGTTGAAGTGAAAAACGTTTCAGATGAAGTCCAGATGGAACTACTGTACCTGCAGTGTGACACTGTTCTGAAGCAAAAATACGCTGATGTTGGTGTTCCAGATTTCTACCAGTTTCTTCCCAGAGATAAGTTTCCAAACTTATTCTGCGCAGCTGCTAGAATTCTAGCGATGTTTGGGAGCACGTACATTTGCGAACAGTTTTTTTCCAGATTGAAGATAAAACAAGATTACAAAGAGAGTTTGTGTTGCCACACGAACTCAGAGGCGGCCCCCTGAAAGACGGATCACCGTCGGATCCGCATATTTGCTGGTCGACTGAGGATGGCATCGAGCAGGGTATGAAACCGAGAGCGTAGAGATAATCAGTTCTGCGCTCTAACTGCACGACCAGGCATTGCTCTAAATCTAATGACAAACTGGTTACAAACTAATAGCCTACTATTGATAATATACCTACACATTACGGAATGACAACTACCGGATATGTACACTATGTCAGAAGAGCGATTTTAAATTATTGTTTTGGTATTGAGCATTTTTATTTAGGCCTAAATGGAACTAGAATGAGGTTGTAGATCTACCTAAATTAAACTACTAATTTAGCTCTCTCAATAGCTATATCTACTAGATCTAGATCTAAAATATATATTTGGGATAATGTAGATGTAAGTTAGATAAGATTTATATAAAAGAACACACTAGATAATCAATTAATAGACTAATTGCAAAATCTAAATATTAAAATAGTATATTAGTTTTAGTATTTTATAACATTGCAATATTGACATATTGACAATCTAGACTTTAGAAAAAAAATCTACACTTTAAGCCTAGAAATTAAAATTATAGAGCTTTATCTAGTCTAAATCATGGCTGTCTGGTAGTGCGGTTTGCGCGCTGGACTGTCGTTTGGATTCATCGATGGTCCCAGGTTTAAACCCTGCCCGCTCCCATCCCCCGTCGTCCTACGGGAGGTTTGGACTACAACTCTGAAGGAACATCCGAAACATGTAAAAGCAAAAAAATCTAGATCTAGTGTAAAAAGTCTAGCTCTAGTGTAAAAAAAAATCTAGATCTAGTGTAAAAAATTTAGATTAGATCTAAATCTATTATGTCTTTTTAAAATGCGAGTCACATTACGAGGTTTAATAAACATTACTATACCGAGTTGTTTTAGCATTTAAAGAATTTATTCCATATGACGTCAAAGGAAAAAAATCCACTACGTCACACGTCTAGTTAGACTAAAACATATCATCTATACGAGCAGCTTGTTGAGTGTTCATAGACATTGGTGCACAGAGTGATTTCTTTTAGCATTTCATTTAAAGAATTAACTCCATATGACGTCAAAGGAACAAAATTCCATTACGTCACACGTCCTAGTTAGACTAAAAAATGTCATCTATACGAGCAGCTTCTCGAGGGTTCATAGACATTGGTGCACCGAGTTTGTTCTTTTATCATTTCATTTGATGGGCTAGTTAGACAATATATATATTTATATATATATTAAAGGATTCAATACGCTTTTTTTTTTGTTTTGTTTGTCAGTTTGTCTGTCCGTTATGTTAATAGCGAGGAAAAAAAAAGACTAACAGCTATTGAAAATCTGATTAAAATTAATTTCCCTTCCGAAACATCGCATTAGTTTTAAGTTTCTATTATAGATTGTTCCGAATGTTTATATATTTATAGTGAGAAAAAAATAAGAATTCCAGATTAATCAAATGTCCTTAATTAAATTTCTGGGATGGTCTGTTATGAAAATTAGATGTACAATAACCTTATGGAGATTTTATCAAACCATACTTTGGTGTTAGGAAGTCGTTTTCCTTAAAAATCAGAGCACAATATTAACGATAATTAGATTTTTTAACGTTAAAAAGTTAAATGTAGTGTAAGAGAAAAGTGCGATTTTACATAAATAGAGTTAAATTATTTTTTTTATAAAAAATCCGGAACAACCAATTTTCGTACATGAGAAAATTATTTGTTTTATTTATTAGAAGAGGGATTTCAAACATTTATTAGCGTTATTAGATTTTTCATATAAAATTCGGATCATTTTTGGCGACGATTTGTAAGAAAATTAAGATAATGTAGGTCGATTTCTTTTTCGAAACGAAATCCGGAACATTCTTTACCTATTAAACAACTTTTATTATGTTTCGGCCAGAAAATTAACTGTAAAATAAGTCTAAAAATTTATTTTCAATAATCGTTTCTAGTAAACTACTTTCTTACTTTAAAATCCTGAATAACCTATTGTCGATATTTTTGAAAAAAATATAATTATTTGACATAAATTTGTTTTTTATAAAACAATATCGGAACAACTTTATATCAGTACAGATATTTTTATTTAGCATTTATATGCTATTTACATTAAAAAAAACGGAACAATATATTAAAGATCATGCTTTTCTTGCAACGTTTAAGCATGGAAATAAAATCTTCTATAACTTAGAAGAGCAAACAAATATTCATTGGCATTGATTTGTTTTTCACAAAACATCCGGAACAATCTATTATAGATACTTTAAACTATTGCAATATTTCTGATGAAAAATTTACAATAACCTCTAGTGTTATTTGTTAATCTAATCGTGACGGACAGACCGACCAACAGACAAAACGCACAAAAATAAGCTTATTTTATTCGGATGGGGGCACTAAACAAAAAAATAAATAAAATCTGATTTTTTTTTTTAAAGTTTAAGGAATTGGTTTAGCACCTGATCATGTTGCGACGTTTTCGCTACTGCACGAAAGTCGCTGCTTAAAAAGTCCATTTTAAAAAATGTGCATGATATTTACAGACAAAGTGCATTATTAACCTTTATAAACAAATAGAAGTGTTTTCTTTTAATCTTAGCAGCTAGTTAACCAGAAAAAAACATCTTTAAGTATTATTTATATTTGTTGTAAACATTTCCTGTACATTTTATAAATATATTTGACTTAGTGATACTGAAAATTCACAAAAATCATACATCTTTGTTAGCATATTGTAACATTGCCTCCCTTACATTTACGTAATTGTTTTAGAATTGGTGTATTTTTATGAAAAAATCGCTTAATTAATTTTATAAATTAAATGGTTTGTTTTTAAAAAACCAAAAGTAGCCGTTGCATCTAAACTTTCAAACCGGATTTAATGATGAAATAATATTTTTCATATCTCTTCTAGTTTACGAGATCTGAGTGTGACAGACGGACAGACAGACAGACGGACATTTTGCACAAACCTAATAGCGGCTTTTTCACCTTACGGGGGCAGCTAAAAACAGCATTACGATCAAGACTAACTGATAAGCATTTGAGAGCAACCTTGCCACTACACGCGACCTCAGGCCTAACGTTGATGGTCTGGTCTCTGCCAAACGCTCTCGGATGAGTGGACAGAAACATGAGTGACGAGCCATCTGCAGTAGGCCTAGTAATTATTGTTGTTTTTTGGGGGAAACTACAGTTTCTGCTTTTTAATGAGTGACAAGGACAACGTCAAGTTATTTGAGTCAACTAAACTGCCTGTGCCTGTAATAAACTACACTAAATGTAATGAATAATTATCAAAACTTTATTTTAGCATTTAACTGCAGTAACAGTAGTGTTCGTACAATTTAATGAAAAAACATTCTCTTTTTGTGGTGTGGCCCGCTGAATGGTTGTTACTTTCCACTGTGGCCCACATGCTGAAATGAGTTTGAGACCCCTGTTTTAAATCCTCCAAATACATTTTATAGCCTCCAAATACATTTTATACCCCCCCACCCGAAATGACATTCCCCCCCCCCCCCCAAAAAAAATGCAAACGACAATCCCAATATTCCAAGAGCACATCTAAGGAAGATTTTGATTTTAAACCCCTCTCCAAAATGTACGATAAACCCCTCTTCAATATAAAAAAAGCTAATTACACACTTAAAATTGTATGAGCATAGCTAAAGGGATTTTTAGTTTAAACCCCCCGCCAGCGGGGTTGAAGCTAAATAATAAATCTTCAAAATAAAAAAATAAGCAAATTACACACTAAAATTCTTTGAGCGTAGCCAAGCCAATGGGGGTTTTGAGTTTCAACCCCTCTCCTCCAGATGACTTTTTAAAAAGTTTAAAACCCCTCAAGATAGTTTTGAGTTTAAAATCTCCTTACAGAGCGTTTTAAGGTTGAAAGCCTCTCTTCAATATTATTTTTAAAGCAAACTAGTGACCAAATTCTATGACTGTAGCTCAATGTGGTTTTGAATTAAAAAAAAAACAACTACAGATATATTTTAGTTTAAAAACCCCCAACAGATGATTTTGACGTTAAAACTTCCTTTTTCCATATAACATCTAAAGCAAAATCGTCACCTAATTCCAAGATCGTAGTCAAGAGAAGTTACACATGTCTACCATTGGCTGGGCTCCATTAATAAAGTGCAATGAAATTGAAAAGCACTAAATGTGGCTCTACAAAGATGACTAAGACGGATTTTAGGAGTCAGTTATAGAGATCGGGTCTAAATCAAGGAAATCCTATGCCGAAATGTAAGTTTGTGACAGAGCGTCGCATGAGGTTAGCGGGACATGTTCACCGACAAAATGAATTACGCATAAGAGTTGCGATGACATCCTAGAGCTACTTGGCGCCACACTTTTATGGAGGTCCTCAGAGCAGGTGGGAACAAGCTTCAGACATTGCCAGGGACAGATTTTTGTGCAAACAGCTTGCCGGCAAATGCGAAGAAAAAAGGGTCTAAGTCAGTAAGAATAGCACATTATGTTTTTGAAATAACACTTTTTAATACCAAAATAATGCACTGTAGGTACCTCAGAATGTGCATTTAGTTGGCTTTGAATACCAGAAATAGTGCTTGGCGGCGGGCTCCGCCCCGCTTTGGGTGAGCTCTCAGCGCTCCCCCAGACCCTTGCTGGCAAGGACGAGGAGTCTACAATTCTTTTCACTAACTCCAGGAAGAACCTATTCTAGGGCTAAAGAATGAAGGGTCAATATGTAATAGAGATTAATTATATACACACACACATCCATCCATGCAAACATATATATATATATATATATATATATATATACATATATATTAGTAGGGGCATGGGGGGGGGGGGGGGAAATCCTTGCTGGCAAGGACGAGGAGTCTACAATTCTTTTCACTAACTCCAGGAAGAACCTATTCTAGGGCTAAAGAATGAAGGGTCAATATGTAATAGAGATTAATTATATACACACACACATCCATCCATGCAAACATATATATATATATATATATATATATATATATATATATATATATATATTAGTAGGGGCATGGGGGGGGGGGAAATCCTTGCTGGCAAGGACGAGGAGTCTACAATTCTTTTCACTAACTCCAGGAAGAACCTATTCTAGGGCTAAAGGATGAAGGGTCAATATGTAATAGATTAATTATATACACACACACATCCATCCATGCAAACACATATATATATATATATATATATATATAAATATATATATATATATTAGTAGGGGCATGGGGGGGGGGAAATCCCCTCCAACCCCCCACCCCCCGAAAAAAAATTCTGGCTACGCCCATGCATGTCAGTCATTTGTTAGTGTATTGATTATTTGTTCTTGCATTGATCAATGAAACGAACGATATCTTGCAGTGTAGTAGGAGGCAATTACTCCGAGATTAACCTTAACGTGAAGTGGCAGATAGCAGAGCTGAAGATTGAAACAGGCTATCATGAGTTCTACAGCAACAGATCTGCCAAATTCGGTGTTTATCTGTATGGCATAGGGGAAAAAACTAGCTACATGTATCCTGCTGGCTTCATCTCTACTAACATTAGCGATGTAAGTTTGTCTTGACAGGTACCTTTTTTTCCTCTGTTTCCAGCAATTATGTCTTAGATGTCTCGAACCCAGTACCTCAGGTTCGGAAGCCGAGGGTAACAAAGCATTAGGGTATATTAAAAGGAATTTCTATAAATCAAATAAGAACATAAAACTAAAATGTTATTTGACCTTGGTTAGGCCAATAATAGAATAGGCATCCTCCGTTTGGGACCCCTCAACTCAAGAAAACATTAAGAAACTGGAACAGACACAAAATAGAGCAGTGAGATTCATAACAAACGAATATTCACATTTGACTAGAAAAACACCTTTAGTAAAATCACTAAATTTAAAAAGCCTTCAGGACAGAAGACTCACAAGTAAAGTAGCAATTATACATAAAACACTGAACCATAATCTTCAAATTCAAAAACAAAATTTAATATAATACTCTGAAAGACACAAAGATAAAGGCACATTCCTCGTCCCATATGCTAGGACAAATTTGTATAAATACTCCTTCTTCCCTAGTGCTATTAGAGCATGGAATGGGTAGCCTGAGCTAGTCAGAAAAACCAGTGACTTGACAGAATTGAAGTCATTGGTTAATATGCATGACTAAATGCATGACGCGTAGGACGTAATCATCTTCTTTTTTTGAAGTAACGTCTGTATTAGATAAGATAAGAAAATGCTGCCTTCTCCATCTGCTTGGGGTCTGCGTCCTAACTCGGCACCATGAATTTCTGGTCCATTCTCTCTTCTTCTTTCCTTGACAGTTTCATGTGAGATCTTTTCTTGTGGTGTTTGATCTATCTATCACCATTATCTCTGGAGGTTGACCTTTTTCAAAGGGTTGTTGATTGTTCTTTGCCACGGTGATTCTATCTGGCCAGCGGACCCCTAGGATCTCCATGAGCCAGGTGGTGGAGAGGCTTTAAAAGCTTTAAAGCATACAAAAAATATCAGCCAAGCTTTGATCTGAATCTCATAGTGTTAATCAGAACTAAACCATTGTAGTTGAATTGTTTTTACGAAAGAAAAAGTGTTATAAGCATCCAATTAGAACCCCTCTCGAAAACCAAATTATAATCAAGGATTTGATAGTGGGTTACACTTGTAACAATAAAATAAGCCAAACTCTAGTTAAACACACACACACTACAACTACAGTTTCAAACTTAACGTCAACTTAAACATTCAACCAGTGGAGAATTGTTAAACATTCAATCAGTGGGGAATTGTTGAACATTCAACCAGTGGAGAATAGTTAAACATTCAACCAGTGGAGAATTGTTAAACATTCAACCAGTGGAGAATTGTTAAACATTCAACCAGTGGAGAATTGTTAAACATTCAACCAGTGGGGAGTTGTTAAACATTCAACCAGTGGAGAATTGTTAAACATTCAACCAGTGAAGAATTGTTAAACATTCAACCAGTTGAGAATTGTTAAACATCCAACCAGTGGAGAATTGTTAAACATTCAACCAGTGGAGAATTGTTACTGAGCACCAATTAGGATTAAGATTTAAAAGGTGCGTAAATTTATATCAAAAGATGATTTAATAGATGGCTGTTATGCCCTTATATATCACTAGCTCAAGTTTAGAAGTAAGCTTTTCTAGTCCAGACATCGTGAGACGTAAAACTTGTTCTAATAATATTGCGTCGTGCTACGTCTGATACTCTTAGACAGCTATAGTTCTCAGAATACGCATATATTTTCTAGACATATAACTACATCCGTAGTGTCTGCACACACACACACGCACGCACATACACATACCTACGCACACACACAGTTAAGTTTTGTATATAGTCAGTCATTCTAATGTTCTTGCAACATTTATGGATATTTGGTTTATTATATAATATTATAGTGGGCACATCGCTTCGTAAAAAAAACAAAACAACAATATTTAATTGCTACTAGCTGATACCCTCTCTCGCTAGGGAGAATAGTATTTACGGTGCTACACTTTTATATAGTTTGAAAAATTATAATAACTAATATATATATATGAATAAAGAGATTGATATAAATCTTGAAACGGCCCCTATTATAAGAGCTCCCTTCCACTCACTACTTTGTCATATGAGTTCTGGCCATCCTTAAGAACGAAATACCTTTGCTTTGCTCCATTTGAAGGCCAGTGTGACAGACATTCTTCCACATTCTATTAAATAATAATCGGTTTTAAACATTAGAAAATATATTTTAATTAGAAGTCTGAAGGTTCTAACTGCTATCGAAACAGAATTAATTAATCATTAATTAAGCTTTTTTCTTTCCAAAAGACTTTATTTTTTTAAAGCCCATTTTATTTATTTGACTTTTGTGAATGCTCCCCTGGACTACTAGATAAGTCAGTGCACTTTGAAGGTGCAGAAGAACAGACGTGGAGACTTTGAAGACAATGATTGTGATGGGAAAGTGAACGAGGAACGAAACAACGGAAAAGGTAATGTTACCTGTCACGTCAAGCACGCACAGACACAAACACACACACACGCACACGCGCGCACACTCACACACACGCACACGCGCGCACACGCGCGCACACTCACACAAAACACACACATATACACACGCAAACACACACACACAGACGTAAAGCTAATAACAAATTGAAATTGAATGTTGAAATGATGTTCGTTTTTAGGACTGATTTTCTGACTGGTATATATCGAGGTGATTTATCTAGGTGATATATTGAGGGGATATAATCGAAGTGATAATATCAAGGTGTTATATCGAGGGGATGTACGAGGGGATATATCGAGGTGATATATCGATGGAGAATAATCTTCTCATGTATGCCTGTGGTTCCCCACGTCTTGCCCATCTGCTCGGCATATGCTTCCAAATTGCAAAGGGTGTGACCTATCCATCTCCAGATCGATGGAGACTAGGAAATTTTAAAGTCGAGATTTAACTCGACGTGACTTGTGTTAGCTGAGGCTTCAGGAAAAGTTTGTTCCAAGTACTCACTCTCCCCTATGAGTATGTGGACCAGAGCATGAAGTAGCTTGGAAACACACACACACACACACACACACACACACAAAACTCACTAGGTTGATAAGAGATAAAAAAAAAAAAGGAAGTTCCCTTTTTAGACCTTGCGATCAATAGGGCTCTGATGATGTTAAAGTCATCTGTTTCTTTGGACAACGGCTAACGAGCAGGGTGTCATGCAGTGACGTAGCAAAGGATTTGGGGCACTGGGGTTTGGCCTCTTTAGCGGTTCCTGTATTTTGACATTCGACATCATGACATGAGATAATGTACTTACTATATATTTAAGTCTAAACATGGTCACTAATTTACATAACAACATGAATAGGATTATAACATGGCAGTGGCTTAATATATAATTAGAAAAAAAATTGGACACTTATTTGGGGGCCCCCTTCAGTGAGAACCCGGACGATTATCAAATTTGGACCCCTTCTACCCTCACCCTACATACGCCAGTGGCGCCATGTGGCCGGCGCAAAAAACCAACCGCTTTTACTTTCACCAGCTAAAAGTCAGGTACCCATTAGAGTTGGGAGGACTCAGGGGTGCCTTAAAAATACAGAAACCCATAATCCGAGATTTGAACCCAAGACCCCAGGTTCGGATGCCAGGCGCTTGGCCCCCTATGACAAGGCATTCCTTAGTATTTATTAAGAAGCATGAAGGTAAATGAGTGTATGGAAGAACACATTTTACCATTAGTTTCCTTCTGTAGCACTGACGATTCTTTTATTAGTATAAAGGAATAGCCCCATGCGTGTTTCTATTGATTGAGTGAAAGTAAGAGACAAACATCGACTCGTTCATTTTGGCGTTATAAAAACAATATTTTGTTATGTTGTTCCTTGTCCTTTAAGGAGCGATTACTTTGCTAAAACTAATGAACGACAGATACATTTTGTTGTGTTCGGTGATATAGATCTAGACTTAGAAACATAAAAAGACTGTAGTGTAAACTAGAAAACTGGATCTAGAAATAAGGTTATACAAGATTATAGCTTGGTGATGTAGGTTCTAGATCCGCAAACATAGAAATACGGTAGCAAACATAAAAAGACAATAGTCTAGATAAGATTTCTGCATTAGACGGTGCGCAAAATATTCCTGTATTTGTTTAACTTTTTGGTGACAATTTCCACTGGCGTGTGTTCAAGATATAGATCGTCTATATCTCCAAATCAGACTTAATTTTTAAGATGATTATATTTTGAGAAATTAAAACGGTCAAACCAGAGTTTTCCTTGTGTTGCCAGTTAGTATTTTTTTACCTAAGTATACATAAACTGTCGAATTTCTAGAAAAATCGTTAGAGCTTTTTTCGAGATCTGTGTCCAGAGTCCAGGTTCCAACTTTCTGATTCCTTAACCAATGAAGAGTTACTAGCTGATAACAGGAACTGTCAAAGAAAAAAATACATGACTTCTTATCCGTGTCTTCCTACAGAAAATAGTTGAGTTGAATTTTCTTCATATGCACATCACCCTAGTGTGATTAAAGTTTCAGGGCAACTTTTGAATAGAAAGCTATCGTCTTGTACAAAAGGGCATAAGATTGGATTGAAAGGACATGAGATTGGATTGAAAGGACATGAGATTGGATTGAAAGGACATAAGATTGGATTGAAAGGACATGAGATTGGATTGAAAGGACATGAGATTGGATTGAAAGGACATAAGATTGGATTGAAAGGACATGAGATTGGATTGAAAGGACATAAGATTGGATTGTATCTTTATATATGGGGGAAAGCAACATTCAATTTCTATCATCAAGAAAAACATTTTAAAAAATACTTTAAAAAAAAGACAATATCTCCATTATACACTTACAATAAAATTAAACATATAGAAGAAATTATTTATACATTTTTTTACAAGTCGAATATCAAACTCGTACACTGGTACCGTCTCATTGAGCTACTTAGGCAATTTTCGAATTATTTATTGGCACTTTCATTATATAGATATTTAGAACCAGATCTAGATTTACACCTATGATTTAGAACTATTAAGATCTAGATCTAGATTTAGAATCTAGACGTAATCAATATTAGATGTACATAAAAAATATAAGCAAAGCTCAGATAACCCAGTTATCGGTAAACTACGGCTGACTACGCCATGTCTTTTTATTGAATAATTCCATTAATAGGCCTTTAAATCTAGACTTAGAAGACGATGCGAAAAATTTTCCTGAACATTAATTTATTAAACTCTTAAAACAAGAACTCTTAAATTCGTAAATTCGCGAAAGCGACAGTCCTTTTAAGAACGCGATAATCATTTCAAAACCGATGTTGGATCTAGATCTAGTTCTATAGCCAAATTAAAATTTATTTCTTTTTTTACTTTGACAAATGATAACGATCAAACTAAAGCTTTCTCTGTGTGGCCAACGAGCTTGTAATTCTTTGCTCAGCGATTTACACCAACTGTTAAATCTCTGGGACTTTCATTAGAGTCATTTTTGAGATCCAGCACATCCAGGTCCAGGTTCTATGATGTTTTAAGTTGAATAGAGGTATTTTAATAAGAAGTTTTGTACCCAAACGATCATGCCAACTAAACAGTTGTTTAACTATTGTATTAACATCCACATTGTTTGATTCTAGATGATGATCAAGATGGCGAAATTGACGAGGACCTAATACATCCCCCACCTAGTAAGATATTAATTTAGCCATCAAATCTATCTAGTTATCTATGTACAGCACACAATTATTTCCATTCATTCATCAGTTTGATTTGTCCTTCTTGTGACAAGGTGGATTAAAGGTGTCTAGGGGATTTTATGATTTGAGAACCCCCACTTGCATATATAATATACAGGCACAGCGTTATAATGCAGGCAACAAATAATAAGATGTAAAATTATGTACAGTTTATTATACAAAATAAGATAATTAAAAGGTGAAATGCTGTACAATTGCTAGAATGGGATCTAACTTATTTACATGTATAGGTCTATCATCATTAGATTTGATGACCAAGTGGTCTGAGTGTAATTACGCTGGTTGCTTAGCTTTAGGTCCGGTGCTGCACTGATGAGACGGGTGTGGCTGGTTCTGACGCTGTCTGCTGGATCCAGGCTCCGGGTGCAGTCCAACGATGTATGGCTGCAGGGTTAAGCTGCGTCTACCATTCAGTCAAGCCAGCGACGAGTCCGTGGCTAGCGTTGTTACTTGGACTCTTGAAGGATGAGTAGGACTGATGTCTGCAGATCTGGTGCCAACTAATGTGGTATCAGCGTTAGGTTGCTAAGACTTCAGGCGGGTGTTGCCTATAAATAAAAGCACCAATCCAAAGTGTAAGAATTAGGGGATGAAAATATGTAGAGCTCAAGCAAGAGACCGATGCGCTCCCTGTCAGCTCTCCAGTAAGAATGAAATCGGATGATGAAATTTGTCCATATACACGTGGAGAGTGGGGGGGGGGGGTGGCCGCGAATGACGGACAAAGAGATCCCCGCTTGACAGTGATGAAAGTTTCCGGGAGATAGACATTGCGCGAAGGCGCGAATTGAAATCGGTCGGCTCGCGTCCCTTTGTCTTCTGCCCAGGTTGTCAGAGGACGAGAGGGGGAGATGAGTGGAGGAGGCCAGGGAAAAATGGATTACACCTTGCTACTGGCTGGCTTTAGACGGACAGCGTTGCCCGAGGTGTTGAGTTGAATGGGCTCTTTGGAGTGACCAGTCGCTCCCGAAAAGGGGGGGGGGTCAAGGGATGTTTGCCAAGATAGATAGGGGGAGTGTACCCTTGTCAGGAGTCTAGTGTGGCACGTGTCAAGGTGGGGATAGTAAATGCGACGACGGAGCCTAGGGAGGTAGGGGTTGGATTGGAGGGGGTGGTGTTGATGTTTTAGCTCTTGATTGGCTAAATTAGAAAATTGATGATTTATAGCGTGTAAATAAATTAATGAAATGCTTAGACCTGAGTGATACCTTGAGTGAGTTAAAACGGTTGGTCACACTTCCTCTGCGTGTCATTCCATCCATCTTTATTTCATGGATCAACTCATTTCAGCTACCCCATAGGGAAAGTCGCTAATGGTTTTGTGCTGTTTGTCTGACCACCTGTCCGTCAGTTCACTGCATTCATCCATCTGTTTGATTCGTCCTTTCTCTGCGTGTCATTCTATCCATCTTTATTTCATGGATCAACTCATTTCAGCTACTCCATATGAAAAGTTGCTAATGGTTTTGTGCTGTTTGTCTGACCACCTGTCCGTCAGTTCACTGATCGAAATAGATTGAGATCCAAATTTACATTCCACGGACTATTACAATAAATAAAGTATTGGAACTTCTGTTGGTTAAAATTCGCCTTATTAGCCTATTTTTATTAAACTAAAGCTGGCATTGCCTTTTTTTTTAATCGAGTAGGATTGACATTTTCCATCTTGAATGGCACCCCAAAATTACAATTTTGTATATTTTTTAGGACATTTTTATGAGTTTTCAGGATATTTTAAAATGGTTTAATTTAATAATTTACAACTAGTGTTAGCGAGGGGGCTATAAAAGTGCCCTAAGGCCGGCCTTGCATTCATCCATCTGTTTGATTCGTCCTTCCTCTGCGTTTCATTCCATCCATCTTTATTTAATGCATCGACTTATTTCAGGTACTCCATAGGTTTTTGTGCTGTTTGTCTGACCATCTGTCCGTCAGATCATTTTATAACTAAATTATTATTTTGTTGCTTTTCTCTTTTGAAAGAAAATGGCTCATGGGGTGAATGGCTCCCTTGGTGGTGCACACATTGTAACGCTACTGTCAAATTTCGCAATAGGTAGATAATCTTTTACTATCGAATAGGTAGATAATTTTTAATAATGTAATATGTAGATGGACTCTATTGATCTAATGGGTAGAAAATCTCTGACTATCTATTGGTAGATAATTTTTGACTATCTAATAGGTAGATAACCTTTGACTCTTATGTAAGAGGTTGGTAATTTTTAACTATTAAATAAGAGGCCTAAACATTTAAAATAATTTAAACTGGTCAGATGGCATTGTTACATGTAAATTAACTTAGAAAACGCTTGCGATTATATTCGCCGTTGCATTGTAACATAACTTTCTAAACAAATTGCATTGTTATTGTTTCCCTTTTTGTTTAACAGTTAAATGTGTTTGTAACACAAAAAAAATGTACAATTTCTTCCGTCAGGCAGTGTATCCAGCCGTTGCCCGTTAGAGGCGGTCACAACTGTTGGGGCTCAAAACTTGACCAACGGAATGGTGACTGTTTCAGTATTTGTAACATGGGTAAATATCTGTTTGATTCATACCACAATCAGGCAAATGAAACGAGAGGGGAGGTCAGCTCAAACCTCGTGTAGAACATAAAAGTGGTCTAGAGAGCCACAAATGTGAACATTGTGTAGAACATAAAAGTAGCCTAGAGAGCCACAAATGTGAACATTGTGTAGAACATAAAAGTAGCCTAGAGAGCCACAAATGTGAACATTGTGTAGAACACAAAATTTATCTAGAGAGCCACAAATGTGAACATTGTGTAGAACACAAAATTTATCTAGAGAGCTACAAATGTGAACATTGTGTAGAACATAAAAGTGGTCTAGAGAGCCACAAATGTGAACATTGTGTAGAACACAAAATTTATCTAAAGAGCCACAAATGTAAACATTGTGTAGAACATAAAAGTGGTCTAGAGAGCCACAAATGTGAACATTGTGTAGAACACAAAATTTATCTAAAGAGCCACAAATGTAAACATTGTGTAGAACATAAAAGTGGTCTAGAAAGCCACAAATGTGAACATTATGTAGAACACAAAATTTATCTAAAGAGCCACAAATGTGAACATGTGTAGAACACAAAATTTATCTAGAGAGCTACAAATGTGAACATTGTGTAGAACACAAAATTTATCTAGAGAGCAACAAAAGTGAAAATTGTGTAGAACATAAAAGTAGGCTAAAGAGCCACAAATTTGAATATTGAGTAGAATGGTCTAGAAAGACACATAGTTAAACATTGTGTAGAACATAAAAGTAATATAGAGAGCCACAAATGTGAACATTGTGTAGAATATAAAAGTAAGCTAGAATAGCCACAAATGTGAACATGGAGTAGAATATACAAGTGGTCTAGAGAGCCACAAAGTTAAACATTGTGTATAACTTAAAAGTAATTTAGAAAGCCACAAATGTGAACAAAGGGTGAACCTGATCGCCGAGCGCCAAGTATATGGCAAGACTTCACGGTTTAACCTTTAGACAGGACTTGTAACATCATCATCATCATCAAACTCCATTAGAGTTAGGGCTTGAGAGGCTTAAATACTCTTGCAAAAGCCCTGGACAAGAAACCCTGCTGTCTTTCGTAGTGCATAAATGTCACCATACAGGTCGAGAACTTTTGGTTTCCCAGACCTGTCGAGACGGAGATCAGCAAATCTGGGGCAGTCAAACAGGATATGAGGCACGGTTTCCTCTTCTTCACGCAGCCGGGGCACCGTGAATGGAAATTTGGCCATAGCCGTGAGAAATATGAGCCACCAGGACAATGTGCATAATAGCTTCCCCAAGCCTGGACAGACTCCACCACGGGGAAGTGCGGTCAGGGCGCCTCATGCGTCCCCAGACTCCACGGGATTTTTGAGACTTGTACCAGCACTCAAACCACTGTTTTTTTTTTAAATTATAGCCAGAGCATAATGAAAACTTACAGCCTATTCAGTAGGTAAAATTTGCCCTCCCTGGTGGGCCAGGGAGTCTGCAATAGTGTTGCCAGTCACACCTATGTGACTCAGTACCCACTGCATTATTACAGGGGTGTCATAGCGTTGTTTTATGTTGTGTGAAGCTATGATGACAGTGTCGATATTGGATGCCATGGTCCAGGCTTTGCAAAGCCTGTAGTACAGATTTTAAGTCAGTGACCATAACAAACAGGATACGAGGCACAGTTTCCATTTCTTCCCCTCAGCGGGGGCACCGTGAATCGAAATTTGGCCATAGCCGTGAGAAATATGAGCCACCAGGACAATGTGCTATAATAGCTTGCCCAGGCCTGGACAACCTCCACCATGGGGAAGTGCGGTCAGGGCGCCTCATGCGCTCCCAGACTCTACGGGCTTTTTGGGACTTGTCCCAGCACTCAAACCACGTTTCCATTTCTGTTTTTTGAATTATAGGCAGGGCTTGATGAAAGCTTACAGCCTGTTTAGTGGGTGGAATTTGCCCTCCCTGGTGGACCAAGGAGTCTGCAATAGTGTTGCCAGTCACACCTATGTGACTCGGTATCCACTGCATTATTACAGGAAAGCCATAGCGTTGTTTTATGTTGTGTGAAGCCATGATAACAGTGTCGATATTGGGAAGCCATGGTCCGGTGCTTTGCAAAGCCTGTAGTACAGATTTTGAGTCAGTGACCACAACAATCTGTGTGGCCCTTAAATGTCCCTCGCCGAGTTAAGAGTCAATGACTTTTAAGGCTTCACAGACTGTCATGGTCTCCGCATCGAAACTGCAAACACTACCACATGGTCCAAAGTTTTTGACTGAGTGAGAGCCAAGAAAGTCAATGTAAGCTCCATAACCTGCTCTTCCAGAATCTATCGATGCCGACCCCCCAGTGTATGCAAAAAATAGCACTGTGCTTGAAGGTATTAATGGTCTCCAATGCTAGAATTTGAAGGTCGTTAGATGAAAGACTTAGCTTAGTGGCATTAGGGTCTACTAGTGTATTAGTAACACCAGCGAGTATATTGTGTTACTTGTCTTTCTTTCATGAACAGGTCACTATCATAACTTCAATACATGAATTGATTTTTGTTCATTCCATTTTCTTTGGCAGTTCACGGTGCCTGGAGTGAGTGGCAACCATGGGCGTGCCAAGAAAGGTGCCAGTTTATGATACGAACCAGGTGACAACAATAGTAACATGTAAATAGATTTATGTGTGTGGCACAGGATAAAGGCTATTCGGTGTTTAATGCTCCTCCCACCCCCCTCACTGAAATAAAAATCCATCGCCCCGCAGCGGGGAAAATTTGATAAAAGCAAACAAACAACAAAACAACAAAAGGATTGAGCTAATAAACACCCGAAAGAGACAAGTGATAGGATCATAGCACATAGAGACAAGTGATAGGATCATAGCACATAGAGACAAGTGATAGGATCATAGCACATAGAGACAAGTGATAGGATCATAGCACATAGAGACAAGTGATAGGATCATAGCACATAGAGACAAGTGATAGGATCATAGCACATAGAGACAAGTGATAGGATCATAGCGCATAGAGACAAGTGATAGGATCATAGCGCATAGAGACAAGTGATAGGATCATAGCTTAGTGAGAAAGTTAAAAGCTGAAATTGTTCTTAACAGATACAATTGGTAAAAATATTTCTAATCGCACAGTTTATTATTGCTAGTCTAGATCTATTAAAAATTTAAATACATGACTGATCCAAACTGAAACACTTAATGTTATAATTTTCTTTTTTTTTTTCAATGTTTATTGCATACTTCAGTTTTCAGTTAAAGTAAAATTGGGATTTCTGTTTTTTTCTTATGATTTTAACTATAAACACTTTACAGATGAGATTTTGAAAATTTCCTTTCTTGTCTGTCCCGTCTTTAAAGTCAATCTTAACCGATTGTCGTATTTGACCTGTTAAGTGGCAACCTAGCTTCCCCCCCCCCCCCCATCTGGACATAATTATGGGCAGGATTCGAATCGGGACTAAAAAGATGACAGCCTGTAGCGCTTATCACACCACAGGCTTACTTTACTTAGACTTAGATCCTCTCGCACCGTTTGGCACATTGGGCGGCAAGCTGTCTCCACAAAGATGTCACTGCTGATGTATGAAGCCTCAGTGGACACCAGGTGGGAAGAGGCTCCACACTTAAGTCAGTAAAGGAAAAGACAACCTTAATTCAAGCCAGATTTTACTTCAGCAAGTTATTTGTTATAAAATATGACCACCTTGAAAGTATTCACTTTCGAATTTGTTTAGGCGACATATACAGCTTAAAGCCAGTCGTCATCTCGCTCAGATGGTTTAAATATGATTCTATCGAGCTCTCCCGGTCTAAATATAAACACTTAAGTTGTGCAATGGTGCTTTGTGTTCAGTGGTCTGCTTTGCCTAAGATCTGAACCCTAACCCTTTACTTCAACAGAAAATGTGACAATCCAGCACCAAAAAATAATGGCCGAAATTGTACTGGAATAACTGAACAGTTCGGGATGTACACAGGATGTACTAAAGGATGTACAACAGGTCTGCGTTGTCTCTAGTATCAAAACAAGCTTTTTAATAGTGTCTATTTCAGCTTGAATAATGTATCGATATTTAACATTGAATAATGTATCGACATTTCAGATGAATATGGTATCGAAGTATTAACTTAAATATTGTATAGATCGGTATTTTCCAAACTGTGTTCCGCAGAGCTCTAGTGTTCCATGAGGCCTAAATGAGTGTTCCACAAACTTCTGGAATAAATGACTAGTAGCCACAACGTGAATTTACCTGTATAAAAAATACTCAGAACGTGCAAAGTGTTTCGTTAAATACACAGAATGTACAAAGTGTTTCGTTAAATACACAGAATGTGGGAAGTGTTTTGTTCAATACTCAGAATGTGGGAAGTGTTTTGTTAAATACTCAGAATGTGCGAAGTGTTTTGTTAAATACTCAGAATGTGCGAAGTGTTCCGTTAAATACTTAGAATGTGAGAAGTGTTTTGTTAAGAAAAAATAGTTCGCAAACACTGCTCTAGGCTTTAGGTGTGAACTTCTCTGTCCGATGTTGTTCACTATTGAGGGGAGAACAGAAATGAGCTACGCTGGTGTAAACGCGCTGGAAATCGGAAGTGGGCGTAGATGTCAGGCAGTAATGAAAGGAAAAGAGTGTAGTGTTAGTGCCCATCTGATTTTAATAAAGGTGTGTTGGTTGTTGATCCCGTGAGGTTGGAGGGTGCCTGACATGTAAATAGGTTTGTTTTCTGCCTCGATATAGAACAAAATTGGACAGATAATTTCAATGACGCCTATTTTGTGTTAACTGTTCGGCTTTTTTTGTGTGTTTGTTTTGTAGCCGATGAAGATCGTGGTCCAAACGTTATTTGTTTGACTTGGTCCCTCAGGATACACATATGCATGTTTATTGTATTTTCTATACACTCTGTAAACTCAACTGACCACATGCCAGGTTACTGTTGGTAATTAAAAAACAGATGTATAGCGTATGGAACCCAAGGCCTGAACAAAAAGAGAAAGGGAACTTGTGAGGCTACTACATGCTGTTACAGCTTTGTACAACAAAGGAGCTAGCTTCTCTTAATTATTATCAACATTGAAAGAAATGAATAGCTAATGCTTCCCCACAATGACTGTCATGAACACAGTTCTACTCTTGTTGTTTCAAATGAGATTGTAGTCAGTTTGACCATAAAGTAAAAGATACAAAAAAGTCCAATTCACTCTTTCTGTCATCCTGATTTCCCGATTCGCTTTTTCATCTTCTTCAGATCAACAACTTAAAAGTCCATTGAAAACTTTAATCAGTGTATAGCTCTTACAATTCACACTGTCTTTTCAACTGATATTAGACAACCCAAAAAGAAGGGATATCATTAGTAATATAATAAACACACCAAGAGATAAACTTTTTTTTGCTTTTCAATTCTTTTACCACAATGTACGTAAACAAATATGCATTTATAAACATCTTAAATGCATATTAAATGCATAACCATAGTTTTTTTGAACACGGTATTGTATGTTAGAGCAAATCCAATCCTAGATACTAAAGAAGTCAAACTTAGTCTCTTGTTTGAATGTGACCTAGTGGCTCAAACTTGTACAACGCCCACCACTAAGACGATAGGTACGTCCCTCCATCTCCTAACGAATAAGTCACTTTTTTTACTACAGGTAAGCTGTTCCTACAAAGTAGACCATTCTCAGTACATCTACAGATATAATGCGCATACAAAATATAATAATTATTGCTGATTAAAAATGTAATTATCTGATTTAATTGACTTAAAACTGTTTAATTCAACGTATTTATATATTGCTACCAATGTACACAAGTAATATTAACATTTCAACTAATTTTTGTTTTTAATTTTTCAATCTATCTAGTTTCAACAACGACTAAAGGGCCAGCAGGTATTAATAGTTATATAAAAGTATATCTATAAAAGTACAATTTAGAATATAACTAACATTATCTACTGCAGACATGGTTCTCTTTCATAAGGATCTATAGAACACTACAACTTTAAATCTTCAAAGTTAATTCCTGTTTAATTAGAATGAAACGCCCCATCACTTTAGAATAGTTCAGTTTAGGCCACAGAAACGTCTAGCTAATGGCATTGCGATAGTGTGGCTCTTAAAGGCCTCCTGTGGCTGAGTTAAGAAATGTTAAGTTCAAACAAATGTTTTAGTCTGACGAGAAATGCTGCCAGTACACTTTAGAACAGCATTGTTCAGAAGAATTTCCGTCCTTTCTTGAGTGATAGGATTGCTTCCATGAAATAGTTCATTATTATTTAATGATTCAGATACAAATTACTTCAAAACTTTAATAAATATCACTTTTTTTCCTGAATATTGCAAGAAGCAACCATAAAAACCACCAAACTGAGCCCAGTTTCTACAACACAACCAACCAAGATAACTACGCCAGGCCTAGTGCAAATTACTACTTCTGGTATGTATTTTATACTGCTTTAAGCTGCTATAGTGGTTGACTTGAATAGAAGCAAACAAGTCTCAATTCAAGAATACGAATGCTAGCGCAGAACTCTATAAAAAAATACATCTTTGATATTCTTGCTTTTCTTGATATAACGGAGACCAGTTTTATTATAAAATTTTTTATTTGTGTGTTTTTTTTAATATAAATAAATATATTCAAACTTTTATATAGCGCAACTTTCATGCTTATAGCATGCTCAGAGCGCTTTGGTCCAATGTGGGGGAGGCGGTATCTGGGAGAAAGTTTTTCCTCGCCTTTAGGCGCTCATTAAATAAAACTCTACCCGAGTCGGGTGTCGAGCCACGAGCCCCTTTCATAGGTAGCCAAGCCAAGTTCAAGCGTATTTAGCCTCTTGACCACGCTTCCCACTAAGCAATATTCCGATGTTAAGCCAGAATTTTTATAACGTCTCATGATAAAATACACTTATTATAACTGACGTCAACGCTTTTTCAATAAACACTCAATTCTGAAAGAAACAAAAACAACGTGTCTAACTTCAAACATGAATGACGTCATCGATTCCAGTGTAGTACACATGTGGCGCTAAGTGGAGCTAGTGTGTACACTTCTGTAAGCAAACTAGTAAGACAAAAACAAAAAGGAAGATATCGTCAGCCCGAAGGAAACAAAATCTCTTTTACAGCTGAAGTTTTTATTGGCTAATGCTATGATGTCAAGCTGCATCGTAATTGAGTGTATCATTGGTAGTTACTATACACCCTATCAGAGAGCAATGCTTTAACCAACATGAGCTAATAAGCATCCGAAAGAATGGCAATATTGAAATCACATAAATACATTTGTTGAGACAGACTAGTAATAGAAACTAAACGATTCAACTGAATCTGTAAATTGATAAACCAAATCAACCTCGACATCCGCTTTCAATTCTGTTTACGACAGAACTGGAAAAAACTAGATTCCTTTCAATGGCACATGATGGCAGTAAAAAAAAAGATTTATTATCCATTGAAGTGATTTATGACGTCACCACCAGTGACGTAGCAAGTTTCTTTTTGTTTGTTTTTTGAGACTGCACGAAGGTAGTATTACTATCCTTTTTTTTTTGTTTAGTAAACAGGCCTAAGGTTAGTTGGCAGTTCTTATACGTGAATGTAATACATACAAATACATCAGTTTAGAAAACATCTAGTTCAGTCATGCCGAACCTAATTCGACATGCGGGCCGTTTTCATCTCCAACAATCTGGTGTGGAAGGGGAACACAAATGAAATCGGCCCTGATTAGAAACTTAATTTATCTAATGATGCAATGAAAGTTTATCTTTTGTTATGCGTCATAAAGTGGCTTCATTTCTCTAGTTCAAATGTGAGAAACGTTGTAGCTAGCCTTAGTACGGACTCATTTTCTTGTTTCTTTTTTTGGTAAATATTCTCATCAATCCTCCAATCTCTAGGCTTATAGTTTAACAATCTTTTATTCGCGGCTTAAACCAAGAATGCCGTCCTATTTGTCTCATAATGCCGTTAGATATGTTTTTTTTTGTTTAAACAACTACTCTTTCTTTACATATTGAATATGTTGGCTTATTATTATGTTCCGCCAAAAAAAAATAAAGATCTTTTCCCTTCTGGTAGATTCTAGTCTCATTTCAGAAACACACATGTATTAAAGGTAAATAGTGAGGGCCCTAAAGTAAGAATAGATACATTTTTCACCTTTTATTTTGTATGGGCCGTATTTTGGGCATCACTGATCGAGTCGAACATCATTACATTATGGTTGATGGCAATGGATTAAAAACAGTTTTGTTAGAGATTAGATCTTGATGTCTCGGATAGAGCTAAACTATTGAAATGTCCGAGTGTCTTTACTAAGACCGGAGGGGGGGGGGGCTTGTAGTATGGCCAATAAACAAAAAAAAAAAATTCAACGTCATATATCTAACCAGTTAACTAGTGGTAGACGCAGAAAAGCCATATTTAATAATTAGAGACAAAAATTAAACAAACTTGATTAATTAACAAGAAAACACACAAAAAAAACAACAACACATTTTTTTAAAGACAATACCTCAGTTATACAACTTTAAATAAAACTAAAATATAAACAAACCGTGATTTTAACACCGTCAGCTTCTTGATCGAACGATTCTACCACTTAGGCCAGTGGACATTGTCTAAAAATACCATTATTTATTGTACTTTTATCTTCTTATCTTATGTAATACAGACGTTACTTCAAAAAAGAAGATGATTACGTCCTACGCGTCATGCTTTTAGTCATGCATATTAACCAATGGCTTCAATTCTGCTAAGTCACTGGTTTTCCTGGCTAGCTCAGGCAACCCATTCCATGCTCTAATAGCAGTAGGGAAGAAGGAGCTTTTGTACAAATTTGTCCTAGCATATGGAACGAGGAATGTGCCTTTATTTTTGTGTCTTTCTGAGTATTTTATTAGATTTTGTTTTTGTATTTGAAGATTATGGTTGAGTGTTTTATGTATAATTGCTACTTTACTTATGAGTCTTCTGTCCTGAAGGCTTTTTAAATTTAGTGATTTTACTAAAGGTGTTACTCTAGTCAGATGTGAATATTCGTTTGTTATGAATCTCACTGCTCTATTTTGTGTCTGTTCCAGTTTCTTAATGCTTTCTTGAGTTAAGGGGTCCCAAACAGAGGATGTATATTCTATTGGCCTAAGCAAGGTTAAATAACATTTAATTTAATGCTTTCATTTGATTTATAGAAATTTCTTTGAATATACCCTAATGCTTTGTTTGATTTTTTAATAGTTTCATCAACATGGGGATACAATGACAGTTTTTCATTTATTATAACACCTAGGTATTTTGCGTTTTTAGTCTGTATGAATGGTTTACCATGATTTAGATAAGTGGAATTAATTTGCTTTAGCTTTTTTGTTACTCTTAATAACTGACATTTTTCTGGGCGGAAAGACATGATCCAATTTAATTCCCATTTCTGTAATTCATCTAATTCTCTTTGTAAAATATATGTGTCTTGTGTTGTTTTTATTGTTCTATATATTATGCAACCGCTTGTAAATAAACTGACTTATGTTCCTAAACTGATGCAATTTGGTAAATCATTTATGTAAATTAAAAATAGTTGTGGACCTAAGACTGTTCCATGAGGTACACCTAAGTTAACTGTTATTGGTATTGATTTAGAGCTCTCTCTGTATCAGAAAATCCTTAATTCACTGATGCAATGGACCATCAATGCCAAAATATTTTAGTTTTGTTATTTTTATTACAAGTACACCTTATAAGATCTAGAATCTAGACGTAATCCATATAAGATTTACATAAAAATAGAAGCAAAGCTTAGATAATCTATTAATATATTTAAAGCGACTTTAAATTTAATAAACTGCTTACATTTCACTACATGACTACGACATGTTTTTTTTTTATTGTATAATTCCAATTATATAGGTCTAGGCCTTTACATCTAGACTTAGAAGACGATACGCAAAATTTTTCATGAACATTAATTAAATTTTTGGATTAATATGACCTTACATTTGGAAATGCCCGAAAGCGATTGTCCTTTCAAGAACGCGATTTTTTCTTAAGGTTGACCCTAAAATCCTTTCCTATGTTTGGGTAGAGCTGCAAGGCAGCAGAGGTAGCCAAGTAATGAGACCCTCCTGCCGAAACGAACTGGTTTAGGTGTCACTTACTTGCTTATGTCCCTTCTCCTGTTTTCTCAGTTTTGTCGGAGTCAATATCTGAGCCACACTGACTAGGCTTGTGCTTAATGTCATGAATGGATAATTTATATTTATGTCACATAATATTTATATGTCTATATCTCCTACTTTCACCAAGTTTCTACAAGTTCGAAATCATATCTACTTATTTGGTAAAACGTAAAGTCTCCCTTTGAGACCTTGTGATTTATAGGGCAGATGATGTAAAGGTCATTTTTTCTGTGGCCTACGAGGGTGTCATGTGGCCAGTATAACGACCAACCGTCTTTATTTTTCCTCAACTAATGTCAGGTACCCAGTAGAGCTGGGTGGACTCAAGACGCCTAAAGATCCCGAAATAATTTAAAATCCCAGTCAGCAGGATTCTAACCCGGGGTCCCCGGTTCAGAAGCCAAGCGCTTTACGGCTCAGCCACCGCGCCTCTATTTATTTACTTTTTCTAAATATTTTAAATGCCATTTTTTATTTTTGTTTATTGCAGAGTTAGTTGAGCTTCCTCCACGTAAGTTTTAAAATATCTCTTTCATCACTTCCGCCTCCAAAAGAGTCTTTGGACTTTTAGTTAAACTAAGACTTTAATTTCGTTGCTTCATATTGATCATTATTTATGAATGTAAAAAAATTATTTCAGTAAAAAGTGGTTGAACAAATTGTGCAATAACAAAGTTACTTTAACAACCAATATAAAACAGTGTTCTTTAAAAACAATTTATTCCTTATGAAGCTAATGTTGGTCTCTAATTTCTCACTCTTTTCATTTCTTCAAAAATGCCATGAGTTATCCAGCGAGCTTGGACAGTCAAGTTCTTCCAGAAAAGTGTCCAGTTCATTTCCACACAAGATGGTGCGCAACATGTTCATGAACGTTTATTTCTTTATTGAACACTTTATTGAATACAAAAAAACGTTGCAGTCGAGTTCTGGAATATCTGCTGAAAGCGTGGTCAGAATAGACAAATTTAATTTTACTATGATCATATTTTGAAAAACTATAACGGTCAAACAAAAGTGTTCATTACGTGGCCATTAGCTTTTTTTTTTCTTTTCCAAGAGACATGTAAACACTTTGTCCTAGGAATATCGGTAGAGCCGTTCTCTAAATACCAGCTCAGTGTCCAGGTTCCACCCAGTTTTAATGAGGAGTTTGCAAGCTAGTAGAAGTCGCAAACAAAATGGAGTAAACAAAAAGTACAAATCAAGACTTTGAAGTTTTCTTTTTTTAGCAGCTCCCAAAAAGGGAATAGCCGCTATTGACTTTGTTTTGTCTGTTTGCTCGTCCGTCTATCATTCATGTTTAGAACACATAAACTAGAAGAGATATTGAAAATCCGACATCATAATATTTTAGACCTGGTTCTGGTACAACAGCTACGTTTTTCTTTGTCTGAAAGCGAATTATCTAATATTTAAAAGGAAATATGCAAGCAGGTATTTTTTTTTATAAAATACACCATTTTTTTAATAAGTCACTATTAATAAAAAAAAAACACAAAAAACACACACACAAAAAAAAAGACACACATGACATCATACTGCGAGGAACATTTCCAAAGTATTGTCTGAAAATGCTATGTAATTAAAAAAAAAAAAACTTCCACTACTTGTATTACTTACAAATTTAAAGCGTGTTCTGTTAAACATGTTTTGTTGTTCGTTTGTTCTAAGGTAATGGTGACTGGGGCTCGTGGACACAGTGGAGTTGCCCTTTGAACTGTAAAGAGAAACAGATGCAGAGATTGAGGTAGCTACACTTAAAGATATCAACACTCAGTGGTTATAGACATTCATATGTTCTGTCTTTCTGTACCGTTATAGTTCGATTTGTTTTGACTAAGGTGGAGTTTGTGTCTGCCAAAAAGACGTTTCTCTTCTAAACTCTTTAAGATTCTACCATCCTTATCTATTATTTAACTCAGTCGTGTTGTCTTACTATAGTTGGCATACATAAAGTAGTAAAACATAAAAGCTCATGCGCATTATTATTATTCCTAATTTTTGACCATAAAGGTGCGGTAAAAAAATAAAAAAATAAATATCCAACGAGCCTTTGTATTGGAAGGTTATGATTGTCAGGGGAACAAAGGAGTTCGGTGTCTGTTTTTGTAATCGGTGTCCTGTTTCTTCAGTTTGATATTCTATAACAAAAATGGGTTTTTCTACAGAGAGGTAGTAAATGTTGTTTGCATAACTGAAATAGGCTAGGGCAAATAGATTAGGACCAACAGATTTTCAATTTATAACATATTCTTTGGCAGTGGCGTAGCTAGGGTGGGGAGGGGGTCCAAATTTGAAAATCCCCCCGGGCCCCCACTTGAGGGCCCCCCCCCCCCAAATGAGTGTCCGAGATTTGTTTTTAAATTAAATATTACGCCATTATCTAATGTCATGATGTCGAATCTCAAAGTGCAGGCGCCTCAAAAGAGGCCAAACCCCTCCGTGCCCCCAATTTCCCTAGCTACGCCACTGTCATACATAGCTTATAAAGCAACAACTACAACAAAATACAACCTATAAATAGAGTACACTTTATTTTAAAACACACAGTTGTAAAAGTAAAAGGGTTTTTATTTTTATATATCAAAAACTAGTTCGCTTTATTCTGGATTGATGAAAAAAAAAATCAAATAAAACTTTGAAAAATTCAATGTTTCATTGTTCGATTCTGACAAGATAATTTTCTTAGAATTTTTTTTTGTGTGTGCTTTTGTAAAGAGTTTGTGACAGTCCCGCCCCTGAACCAGGAGGACTAGAATGTTTTGGTCCACCAATACAACTTACTGACGATAACTTGTGCAATGCTATTTGTCCTAACGGTAAAAATATTGTATTCTATTTTACAAAGCTTGATTACGTTATTTCTCCCGCACCCATTATCAGATCAAGTTGAAACATTGCAGAAATTATTCATCGGCATGGACAGGAAAGGAATCAATACAAAATTATCCAATAAGTAAATTAATTTCTGGTTATTAATTGTATTGTTTAATACAAACAAGAAAAATTAATCCATCAGTGTTCACATATAAGGCAAATATGTAGGGTTTGGTCCCATTAGATAATTGTACATGATATTTTTCCTACACTCTTTCTCAGTTCAAGGTTAAACTTTGAAAAGTTATTTATTGTAATTAAAGAAACATGTATCATTAAAAAAAAACAATTAATTATTGGTAATTAATTATTTTGTTCAATATTGAATAAGGGAAATAGCTTCTACATTACTGAGAGATATAGTTGTAAGTCTGGATTTCTTCCACTTAGATATTTTTTTTTTTAAAGTAAATTTTAATTTTTTTTTCTATTCTATTCTAGTCTAGAATAATTTGAAAAGCTAATAATTTCGCTAATAGATTTCGCTTTATTATTTAAATCCTATGTTGGAGCTTCAGCAAAATGGAAGAAAATGCAATATCTAGCCAGCATGAGGTCGCTTCTCTTCCCACATCCGTTTGTGAATGTAAGCAAACGGTAACTTGAAACATTTAACGTCGATTTGGACTACTGGAAGACATCACCCTAGACCGCACTATGAGAGATAAGACAAACAAAGCTATGGAGTAATGACCTCAGCTCTGGAAGAAAACCCAAAAATGTATGGTTCATCAGCCTCAAACAAAATGCCACCTTCACCTGTGTTGTAAAGGCGGACTTGAATGTCTCTCCAGAGTAGGGTTCTTCAAGCATGGGAACAAGTATTCCACGAGTTGAGCCCTCGTCGTCGTCTCACGTCTAAAATAGGCCACTGAATATCTAGATCTAGATATAGAAAATAAAAAAGTAAATAGAGTATTATCATTTATCATTGTGTGTAGAGAAGATGGCGGATTAAGTGTGTAGGTATCTGATGAGGCGCTATGAAGGAGGTGTTTGGACTCCACTTTGGTGTATACTTCGTCATCTTTCTTTTTTTTTGGGGGGGGGGGGGGGGCTATAACATGGTTTCAATTTATGAGCTATTAGAATCATTCAACGTTGTATTGCAGACTGCCCCAATTATAAATGGGGTCTGAACTGTACTAAGGATTGTTCTAATTGTTTTACTCCTTGCGACAAAACCAAAGGAACCTGTGACAGTTGCAAAGCTGGCTTCCACATTCCTATGAAATCATGCACTTATGGTAAGTAAAGTGCTCATATTTTAGGCGTATCATTTTGTGTGACAGTAAGGTCACAAAGCTGACAGCTCCAGATAGTATATTGCTCCTCCTTCGAGGTCGAAGATGAGCACATTTCTTATTTCCTATGAAATCAATGATGACTGTAAAGTCCAATCCTCACTTTAAAAAGACGACCGTATACGTGGCGTGAGTAGGTTTGGTCAGTTGCAGATAGGCCTGCTTCTTCTCTCAGCTTTTTGTTGGTTTGGCGCTCTTTCGCCCTGGCCACTCTTCTTGCCAATCCTGAGACTCCGAGACTCACAGCTTCACGCCATGAGGAGCGATAGAGAACTAGTGCTTCCCAGTCTTGAATGTTAATATCACACTCATTGAAGTTGGGGGTGTATGGGGGTTCTGTAAATGTTGATAAACAAAAAAATGTGAACATGGAAATTAACTCTTTCTCTCCTAATTGACGATGCCAACGTTTATTTGACCCCATTAAACTAAAATAATTTTTAAATTTAGAAACTTTAATTTTTATTGTGTAAAAAGAGCATGCATTCTTCTATAATTCAATACCAAATAGAACATTTTCTGATATCAAACAAAAACTTATTGAAGTTTAAGGATAGTGAAATACAAATGAACAAAATGAACAACGCTATCGGCACTATGAAAATAATTGAGAGAAAGAGTGAAGACACTGAAAGGTACGTAATTGGTCCATTATCAAAGGGAAACAACCGAAATAAAAGCGATGCTATACTTTAATTTGACACTATCGACACTTTCTAGATTTGTTACCAAAGTCTTACATAAAAAAGAATTAATTAATTTTATATTATAGTATTATAATCTCCTATTACAACATGATTGGGACATGAAGGGACAGTAGAGCCTGCATAGTTCTTAAGTGAAGCGATGAAAGATATTCCTTTCCTTCCGTCTCTATTGTGCATTCTGCAGAATGTGACCAGTATTTTTTTGGATACGACTGTCGGGGCAACTGTATTGACCGTTGTGAGGGTCACGATTGTGTGGAGAGAGTTACAGGAACCTGCCCAGGTTGGTCATCAAATTACTTCTTCTAAATAAGTTTTTTTTTACTTATTTAATTTATTCTGCTGCTTTCATTGAAGAGGTATTGCCACGTGATGTAGCAGAGGATCGCTAGAAACATGCCAGGTCCAATGTAGTGTAAAACGTTTTCTTGTTCGCATATCCTGTCACTCTATTATTCCAACATTATGTTTTGTTTTGTTTTCCCAAGTCGTGTATACATAATATTAGGTGAACGATGTGTGGTCGAGAGGTTAGGCTTGAGCTTGGCCCTGGCTACCTAATATGGGGCTCGAGGTTCGACACCCGACTCGAGCAGAGTTGTCTTCACTGAGCGCCTAAAGGCAGCATAGAAAACCTTCTCCTATATACCCCTTCGGAAAATAGTGCGAGGCCGCTTCAGACAAAAGTGTGGGACAATACCTCACTGACTATAACAAAACCAAAGTCTTAGTCTACCGGACCTATGTGATGAGCACTTTGCTATACAGAAGTGAAATGTGGTCAACCTACTCATGGCAGGAAAATAGCTAAATATCTGACACCTCCGATGTCTAAGGCGGATCTTTTGAATAATTTTGTAAGATAAAATAACCCATGAGAAAGTGCTACGAAGAGCAGCGTGCCCAGAACATGCGATCTGTTATCAGCAGCAGACGCCTTGGTTAGCTTGGTCACTTTCATAGAATGCCACAAGGTCCCCTTCCATAAGATATTCTGTGTGGCGATCTAACAGAAGGCAGAAGAGCCGCTGGTCGACCACCTTTAAGGTATACTGATGTATGCAAACGCGACAGGAAACTCTTAAAAATCGATACTTGCATCTGGAAAAAAGTAGCACCGGATAGATCCACATGGAGAGAGAGCCTAAAGGAAGGGTCACAGATTGCAGATGCCATACACAACATAAGCAGAAAGAAGGGTGAAAATGCAACGGCGCCTGGTGTTCACAGATGCCTTACCTGTGACCGCAGCTGTTTATTGGCCTCTTAAGTCACACAGAAGTTGCAAAGGGAAAAGATGGTCTCTATCATGCCAAAGAGACAGATACACCCCTTCCCCACACTGGTCCACAAATGAGATCGCACCTTGGTGCCATTAGCAATTAGCATATTATAAGCATGAAATTTGCACTTTATAAAAACTATTCCTGCTCATTAGTTTAATTTAATGCTATTTATACTAGCTGACCGAACAAGTTTTAATTCTGGGGAAGCGTTTACTAGTATGAGACCCAATATATCAAGCTTTATCCTTTCCTTTGTTTCCTTAGGACGTTTGAATATTTTTTAAAGTTTATTTTTAGGGGAAATCTTGTTTTATTTTTTTACAAAGCTTATATCAACTCAATATGTTTATCTGTCTGTCTATCTGTCTGTCTGGTAAAAAGTGTATACACGTTATTTCTCCCACACTCATTCGCGTATTAGGTTGAAATTTCTTACAAGTATTCATTGGCATAGACAAGACATAAATAATAAATTTGAAAAGAGTAATCAATTAGACAATTAATTACTGGTAATAAGTTGTTGTTTTTTAAAATAGCAACAAGGGAAACTAATACTTCAGTATTCACAGATATGGCTAAATAATAATCAAGTTGATACTTTACACAATTATGTATTGTATCTATAAAACCGGAATCAATAAACAAAAATACCCAATTAGTCAATTAAATAATGATACGGGTAATTAATTATTTTGTTCGAGATCGAATAAGGGAAAAAACTTGTACATTATTAGTTCATATAGTTTTAAGGACGGAGTTCTTCCCTGCTGTTTTTTTTTAGAGGAATTTTTTTTTTATTTTGCTTGTTCTATTGTGATGTGGTTGTTATTGTTGATGTCATTGCGAGCCCTTCTCTGACACTCTTTCACTTTGTTCAACTGTTGTTGTAGATCTAGTTTACATGGTTGTTTGTTTCAATACTTGTTCTCTGATCTATCTCGTTCGGTCCCCTAAATTATATCTTATATCACGATTCAATTCTATATTATTATTATAAACTACAAAGTAATCAAACATTCTCTGCTCTGACATAGTTCATGTTTTATTGCGTCTAATGCTCTATAGCTTTTGTTTCTAATCCGCAGCCAAAAAGAGTTATAATTCCTTATATTTCCTTCTATTTTTCCTGCTTATCCCCATCGCCATCTTGTGTTATTTACCGTAAGTATTTCATTTATTAAAGTACACTATTATGTCATAATCTTTTGAGTGTTTCAGATAGCCTCTTTCATTTAGAGGAAACTATAGCATACTTACCGTAATATATATAATTAGCCAAACATATTATGACTAACTCGTTCTCTACATCCATGAAGCGAGATGCTTATTCATGTATATTTACAAAGCTTATATCAACTCATTTTTTTTTTCTGTCTGGTAAAAAGCTTAAAGACATTAATGCTCCCACACCTATTCTCGGATCAAGTTGAAACTTTGTTCAATTATTTATTGGCAAAAACAACACATAAATCTATTTTAAAAAATCACCCATTTATCAATTAATTTCTGGTAATTAATTATATTTGAAACCAACAAGGGCTATTAATCCTTCAGTATTAACACATATTGCTAAATATGTAGGATTTTGTCCACTTAGATAACTGTACACGTTATTTCTCCCACACCAACTCTCGGATCAAGTTGAAACTTTAAACAATAACAAAACAAAATATGAATACATTAAAAAAATAAACCAATTAGTCTATTAATTATTGGTAATAATTTTTGTGTTTGATATTGAAAATGGAAATAACTTCTACATTATAGAGAGATATATTTGTAAGTGCGGAGCTCTTTCCTTTAGATTTAAAAAAAATTATTGTTTACAAAGCTGTGTCTGTATGGTAAAAAGTTTGTACACGTTATTTTTCCGACACCCAATCTTGGATCAAGCAGAAATGTTGCGTGGTGGCTGAGCAGTAAGAAGCTTGGCTTCCAAACCGGGGTCCTGGGTTCGAATCCTGGTGAAGATTGTGATTTTTAATTTCAGGATCTTTGGGCGCCTCTGAGTCTTCCAGGCTCTAATGGGGTACGGGGGCATTAGTTTGGGAAAGCAAAGGCGGTTGGTCGTTGTGCTGGCCACATGACACCCTCGTTAAACGTAAGCCACAGAAACATCATCTCCTCTATAGATCGCAAGGTCTGAAAGGGGAAATTTTTTTTTCTTTTACCTGATAACACAAGAATTAATTTTAAAAATATATAAATTAAATATTTCATTAACTATTGGTAATAATCACGTCACATGAATATTTTGAACTTTTCCACTCGATATTCGACAACAATGCTATGACATAACAAGTAGTTCTAAGTTTAAAGCTTATCTAATTCAACCGGCCGGGTGCTTTCTTTAATTATTGCAATATTTTGACCTAAATCCATAGAGACGAGTTGATATTTTTTCCCATGACCTCACACGTCACTTTTAAATGTATCTTCTTAGCTCTTGTCGTGATCTGTGACATCAAACAACTATCCCATAATTTAATTCCTCCCTGTGACATAATGCATAACGATGCGGTTAAATACCAGCCTGATGTTTCATTGTATTTTCACAGTCAAAAGTATAAACGCCAGATCGAGTATGCCGAAACAGATTTGGACGAGTTTGAAAACAGTTTGCTGTCAGCACCTGATAACCAGGCGTTGAAGTCGACCTCGTCCAAGGCCAGCAGACGCACCGAAGCACGTACCGAAGATGAAACAATCAATAGCGTGATCTAGGAGGTCTTCCAGCGTTTTCCTCTATTCAAAATGAGTTCATATTTAAATCACGATTTTCAAGTAATCGCAGTGCATTCCCTTGGTAAATTAAGCATCAGTTTGACCCAGATATATTCAGCCACGTTTGCCGCCAGAGACATCTTCACCAGACAGAGATTTTTAATAAAGAACAAATATCAAACCCGCACACCTACAGTTAGTGTTTTTTAAAATATATTATGTTGTAAGTGGGTTTATTGATGTCTCTGTAATTTGACGTTTGCCTTTTTTCTATTACATGAGCTATGCCTTGCGAAGAGGATGACCCCCTGATGACCTGCTAACTACTGTCTTCTTCTTCTTTAACTGTCAGGTAGAGATGAGCCAAAGGCTCTTAAAACTCTAGGCCAGCCAAAGCGAACAAGAGCTCCCTCTCACCTGATAGTCTGCTCTGTCTGATGGATGGACTTACGTCGTGTCTAGGTTGTGACGTTCTCTCCAGACTCACAGCGTCACGTTCAAAAAGGATAAAGACTAAAACTCTATGGTCACATGACAAGGTTCCCTGTGACAAGGTTCCCTGTGACAAGGTTCCCTGTGACAAGGTTCCCTGTGACAAGGTTCCCTGTGACAAGGTTCCCTGGGGGGCAAGCAAAAACCTTCCTTCTGGAAAGAGCACCTGGAAAAAGAAGAAGGAAGCGAGACGGGAAGTCATCATCAAAGATTGGACCGGACCCTGTCATTGAAAGAGATTTTATCAAAAGCAAAAGACAGGGGAATGGAGAAAGATGGTCAACAGATCTTTTGCGGTGTCCAACAGTCCAACAGTGAAGGTGCCGCGAGTCACGTGGTCGTTTTTTTTTTTTAAAAGTTCGATCGCTACGCTGGTAGGACAAATATCCCTTATGAAGTAGCTCTGAAGCCTGGTTTAAAGGTAATCTTATTACTGAGCTAAAAGAAAGCACATTAGACATAATATGAAAGAAAAGTCTTGCTGTACAAAGAAAGTGATTAAACCCCCCCCCCCCCCCCCCCAAATAACAGCACAAATATAAGTAGCGGGTTATTTATTATATAGCACTTCTATAAAGGCTGTTCAAATTGTGAGAAGTAACAATGAATTATAAGATACATTTCCTTACGGATAATAAAGATAATCATTCTTCTTATTCTTCTAGCCAGCTTAATTGCTGCGGAGCTGTGAGCTCTTTTGCAGACTGTGCCATACAGGGTGTTGGTTATGTTATAATCATTATAATATTTCACTAACCTTAAACATTCTGATAACTGAATCTTCTTAATTTCAAAACGCTTTCACTAACATTAATGCAGAGACGGAATGTTGTGTTATATAATTTACCATGTGTTATTTATTACCATAAAAAGGGACATAACTCGGTTCAACGGTTTATTACGCTCCCATCTTGATTAACCACAATAGTTATGTTACTTACAAATACAGAGTGACATCGAATATTGAATACACATAGTAAACACTTCTCTGGAGCTGGTGTCATTATCAAGACTGTCTGGTATTCATGAGTAGCGAGGTTACTCTGTTCCCGCCTTCACCAGCACATCCTCCTAGAAACGTTGATGAGAGGAAATGTATAGCTGAACAGGACCTCCCGTACATTTCTACAGTACTGAGTACACTGCATGTGGTGAAAAAAAAACAACAACTCATAGCCCAGTCTCATACGCCACTTCGTTTTCTCACATGTGTCCATCGCGTGGTAAGTAGCATTACAGTGTTAGAATCAAATGAACTCTTCGTGGTTTTTGGCTTCCGGCTTCACTGGCCAGGGGAAATCGGGCAATGGTTCTATTAGGTGTGATCCTACAAAAAAAGAATGTAATTAAATGATCAGTGAGTTTACTAAGGATATACGAAAAAAAAAGGTTTCCATGAAGTTACAAATAATTCCTGACCTACCTTTGATCAGGGTCTCAAGAGCCTTCTTTTGACTGCTTTTGAAAACTCTACAAAGACATTAATGAATATTGTATGATGACAAGGTTAAATGCCGGCAACACATTTAATAGACTTTGACAAAACAGCTTGAGGATCTGTAGTTCGCAGATTACATCTGCCTCCTATCACAAACAATACATCCAGACAAAACTAAACAAGCTTGAAGATGAGGCGAAGAAGACTGCCTGGAAAATCAAACTGAGGTGATGAGAATTAATGAAACCCAAGAAAAAGCTCCAAGGAGTGTACCTACTAGAAACCGACAACTTTGTCTGTATTGAAAGCGTCATAAACAAGGGAAATAAAAGGGGGTGGGGTTAGCAGATGTCAAAAAACCAAATCAACATTTTTTGAATACTCTTTCAGCTGGTCTGGCGGTCAAGAGCATTGTGCCTAAAAATAAATGTGAAAGCACTTCTGTTATATGTTGCAAAGACTTGAAAAGTAAAAGATAGCAACACAGACAAGCTACATGCATTCACTAACAAATGTTTGCACCACATAATGGATGTTAGATGGCCGGACGAAATTTCAACATAAGTCTATGGGGAAAAACCCAGCGAACAACGATAGAGCAAAACGTAAAAAAAAAAATTGGGTTGGATTGGGCACACGAAACAGAAAGCTTTGCAAACAAAACCTGGACTGGAACCCACAGGGGAAAAGAAAGGCCGGAAGACCAAAGCAAACCAGTAGACCAAAAGGTAAAGAGCAAGATGGACATGGACCCAGCTGAGGGGAGTTGTCCAGAACAGAGTCCGATGCCGAAGTGCTTTGGCGGCCCTATGTTCCACTGGGAGTCAAAACGGACTAAGTCAAGTAAGTTTTTTTTTTTGTTTGTAAATTTTCTTTTGAGTGTTTTCAGGAAAATGAAAATTATTTTCTCTCATAGATCTTCGCATTTCCATAATATATATAACGGAGAGATTGCGTTGTTAAATAAATAATTAATAATAAATAGCTTGTGCGCACCAGAATTAGAAAATCATAAGATTTTGACAGCTAATGACATATGTGCTGAGGACATTGTTATAGAATAAGTTTGTCACTTCGTGGTGGCCAAACCATTTAGATTCACATTTAGTCGATGTAGTTGTTTGGCTTCAATAAACAAACAAAAAATCTATTTCAGCAATTACAATCTATTAGAGGTAACTGAGTAGAACGACTCTTTAATTTTAGTCTCCAGATGTAGACCTAGAAATACACTGCATATAGATCTACAAATGATATAGTATGAATCTGATATAGATCTAGAGTCTAGATTTAAAGTATAGATCTAGACTAGTATTTCGATAGATCTACAAATCCAGATCTAGAAATAGATCCACATCTCATTTAGGTCTAGACATACATTAAATATCTTTACATATTTAGCATATTGAGTGTCTATTTCAGCACCTCAAATTAAAAACATGGTGGTTTGGGCTAGGAATATTAGGATCATTCTCAGGATGTAATGCTTTTAAATTGGGAAGGAACATTGAAATCTGTAAAACAAAGCAGGATGTGTGGGTAACTCATGAACAGTTGATTCTAGACCTAGTTCTGCATAGTAGATTAAAATATCGAAAAAGTGAAATAAACAAAAACAATATTTAAAAAAGAAATAAAATGCTGAAATGCAACGAGAGATACAAATTAGGTTTGCTTTGATGAAGACTGCGCTTTTCTGCCCTTTCATTTTAGGTATTGGGGCGACCTAAAAGTTCGTGTTTGGGGATAAATGCTTTTAATTGGAGAATACCAAAAAAATTATGCGATGTTATTGCATAGCTGGCTTCTCTACTGAATATACAAGGGCCAAAATGTGTGTTGTTGCAGAGAGGCGTTTCATTTAAAAGTTGAGTGTATTAAGGGGGAGAGTAATAATGTAGGAAGGCTACAACTGATTGGCCAAAGAATTGTTTGTGCCAACGCAACATCTGGGTGTTTCAACAGAAGAACAGCACGGGTAACTGTTCTTATAAATGTCTATCTTTAGACGGTGAGAATAATTTTGTGCATCAATTTTGTTTCTTTGTCTGTAGCTGACTAAAAGAGACCGGAGTGTTTAGTTACACACTAGGGAAGCTTCTCCATGTGTTGACTGACGTAACTTTCTGTTCTGATGCCTTTCCTCTGTCTAGGCTAACGTGATGTCGTCTGCTAGGTGTCTGGAACCATGTTAGATTCTCTCGCAGACGATGTATGTGTGTCCTTGAAACGTTTCCTTTGTCCTTTTTGAGCTTTATTTCCGCAAATATACAGGCATAGCTTTCCAATAGCAGATAAATAGATAGATAGATAGATAAGATAAGATAAGATAGATAGATAGATAGATAAAGCTATGAAACAGATAAAATAGGTGAGTAAGTGAAAAAGAGATAACTATAAAATATCATCTATACTTTAGATATTTACATATTTTTTCCAAAAATTAAAAAAATTGTTTTTTATATGCAGCCCCTTTGAATGTTACCAGCACTGTGGGAATGCGATTTTGTACAAGAATATTGTTAAATATATATTCTATTTACCAACATGGAATGATTAAAGATAATAGAAAAAACGCACTAATGATAAGATCCTAGATCAACAAGAACTTACAAATAACAACTATAGCTACTATGTGTATAAGCTAACCCCAAGATTTATACATAGCATGAGACTGTTTAGAAGGTTAGGGTTTTAAAAAATTCATATCATATACAGGGTGCGTCAAAAAAATGTATACACCCTGTCATAGACAATTTATTTCCCGTTCTACAATGCTAAATTTCTGGACATGGTAAGCTTAATGTCCAATAGAAAAATAAATGTGATTGATGTGAGAAATGTCCAAAGTGGTGGCCTTCAGCATCAATACATTGCTGAGTACGAGTCAACACTGATTCCGTACATCGTACCAAAGTGTCCACCGAGATTTCTGCGCACACCGCCTGAATCTCATTCCTCAGAATGCGTAGCACACTACTAGCACTTATATCACTCTCACGTGCCTCTTGCCTTGATGATTTTTGAGGTAAACGCTGAAACAGTTCCAAGACCTCACTTGTGGACTCATCACTTGTAACTGTACGAGGTCGCCCTGATCGACCTTTATGCACATCACACACTGTTCCATGAATTTCAAATTTATCTCGTAGACGTGTAATTGTTAACCTTGAAGGTGGTTCTGTACCATACTCACGTCTCCACTGTCTTCGAACCGCAGCAACATTCTCAAACTTCCAGTACCACCATCTGCTTCCTCTCTTCAAAACTCAAATGCAGGTCCGCCATGTTGCAATTGCTGATGCTGAAGGCCACCAGTTTGAACATTACTCGCATTAATCAAATTTTTTTTTTTTTTAATTGGACACTTAGCTTTCTATGTCCAGAAATTTAGCATTGCAGAACGGGAAATAAATTGTGTATGACAGTTTAAAGTGTGTATACATTTTTTTGACGCACCCTGTATATTATATCATGTAGAAATTTAAAAAGCGATCTTTTCATGACATCCTTAAGAGAACTTTTTTTAGTCAAACTAGAACTATCACTTCAATAGACTAATCCTACTGATCATTAATTAAAAAAAAAACAACAACAACTAGTCGACAGGCGGCGTAGCATACGCCGCTATATTGCAGAACCAGCCTTAGGCCACTGCAACCTATGTGACCGCAGTGGGCCCCGCACTTTCATACTTGTATAAGTTATTAAATTAAACCATTTTATAACTTATAACAGATTTCCCGCGGCCTCCTGTCGATTTACCAGGAACTCCTGAAAATCTCCTGAAATTGAAAATATACCAAAAAGTCCTGGAAATATCCGGAAATTATTAAAATCTTTTGAAAACTCATACTAATCTCCTGAAATATATAGGCTAAAATTGTCATTTTGGGGTGTCATTCAATATGGAAAACGCCAATCCTACGCACGATAAAAAAAAATCGGCATTATGCAATACCCGTAATTGTGGAATCTAGTGAAAGAATCTTCTCGCGCCTCAAACTAATGAAGAATTACTTGAGGTTAACAATTCTCGTAGATAGATTGAAACATTTGGTAATTCTTGCAATTGAGCGTGATCTATGTAGGAAACAGAATTCTTATTATATATGACTTCGCTACACGCAAGGCTCGTGTAGTAATTCTGTGCGTAGTAAAGAATGAATAAAATGCAAAATACGAATATATTTTCTAATACAAACTCTTTAATTTTCACTTATTATCCGTATCCCTACCCAAACTGTTCTCCGCCAAATCCGTTTCGCATTGGGCCCCACAATAGTTTAGTCCGGCCCTTCTATTTAGTGACGGGTGAAACAGGGTAGATTACTTGTTCTCTTTCCGTGACTTCTTGGTCACAATGGTTAAGTCCGGCTCTGCTATTTAGTGACGGGGGAATAATAGTTGTTCTCCTCCCTCTTTTTTTTTTCGCCTTTAAAATTACGTGAGGCAACTCTAGTCCGTCCGACTTGCAGAAATAAAAGAGTGATCTTTCCATTTCTTGGTTTCCAAACTCTTGAGCCATGAAGAGAATTAAATGTAGATACTCCACGTGTTTCCTTGTAGAGATGCGTTTTCTCCTTGTTCTTCTGTTGACTGTGATTGAGTTCTCTAGCGGTTTGAGCAGCTACACATCAGTGAACCTCAACCTACAACTGAACAGCAGCAAATATTATGTAGACAACCTGTTTGTGAGTATGTCCATGCCACACATGAATGTAAGGTGGCGACAAATGCCTTACGAGTAAGTTGTGCGACTAGATTTGTTGTTGTGTCTTGTATGTATCTTAAAGTTTCTGATTATCTATATAGCTATTCTCAATTTTGTTGTTTCTAACAGTTTGTAGTTTTCTATCTTGTTGCAAAGCTTATATCAACTCTGTCTGTCTGGTAAAAATTGTGTATATGCTATTTCTCCCACATCCATTCTCGGATGAAATTAAAACTATGCACAATTATTCATTGGCATAGACAAGAAATGATATAATTTTTAAAAAGTAACCAATTAGACAATTAATTACAGCTAAAGTAATGGGGTTTAGTCCTCTTAAATAATTGTTAACGCTGTTTCTCCCTCACGTATTATCCGATGAAGTTGATGCTTTAAACAGTTATATTTTGTACCTAACCTACGTTCTGTCTTGATTAACCTTTGAGATACCGTTGTTGTTTGAAAAATAAATCCAAAATGACTCGTTTTACATACACTTTTTCTTGTCAGCTCGGGGGATGGTGCCGTGGCTGAATGGCTAAGCACTCGGCTTTCGAATCTGGGGTCCTGGGTTCGAATTTCGGTGAAGACAGGGATTTTCACTTTCGGGATTTTTTAGGGCGCCACTGTAATGGGTACCTGAAAGTTAACCGTTGGCCATAGAAACAGATGGCCTTAACATCATCTGCCCCATACATCGCAAGGTCTGTGATGGAAACTTTACTTTTTTTACTTTACTTCTTGTCAGAAGGTCGAGAAGGTCGAAAAGTTTGTCGTTAAGTAATGGGGTACCTGACATTAATTGAGGAAAAGTAAAGACGATTGGTCGTTGTGCTGGCCATATGAAATCCTCATTAACCATCAGCGTTAGAATGTAAGGATCGATTGAAAAAAAAAATTTAATGGCTTTTGTTTTAATTATTTTTTTGTAATATTATAGTCATGGTGGATTTAGAAACCTCTGCAAAGCTCTGGCTCCAACATCAATTCGTGTATATTTCAATCCACTGTTTTATAAAGGGAAATGGGTCCCTGTGTTCACTAACGCAACCACATCAACTCTTCAAGATGTGACTGGTAATACTTTTTTGTTTAAAGTTATAGTTTTAGAATATTAAATATAAACAATAATATATATATTCTATATATATATGTATATATAAAATAAAGCTTAAATTAACATGCACTAAAATTAGTGAACAAAAGTATGGGTTTATGTCTGTCTGTTTGTTGTCTATCTATCTACTGTCCGCAAGTCTATTTTCTATCCATTTCATTCTATCCATCAATCTAACTATCTATATAAATGTATTCTAAAATTATTTTAAATTTCACATAAACAATTCTTTGAAATGGTTTATGTAAATATATATTAAAAATTTGAAATCTTTTTGAAATAGTAATTATATAATAGAATACTAATGCAATTTTGTGTGTGTTCCATCGTGTGTTTTTTACGAAGCTTGCATCAACTCACTCTGTCTGTCTGGTAAAAAGTTTGAACACGCTATTTCTCCCACACCCAATTTCGGATCAAGATGAAATTTTGCACAATTATTTCTTTTATCTGACAACACAAAAATCAATAAAATAATTAATCAATTAGTTATTGGCAATTAAGGATTTTGTATGATATTCAAACAAGGGAAAGTCGCTTTTGTAGCTACTCGTCTGATTCTTTGTAATCCAAACTAATTGATTCCACTATGCTTAATATAAGCTTTTTTTTTTAAAAGTATTTTTTTACATTGCTTTGTTTAAAATTGTCTCTAGTTGAAATATGGGAGAGGTTCTATGACTTTATGAAATACATTGGCTGGGATTTGTCTATTGACTTCACCAACACACATCGGACCGCTAATGGACGGTGGGATGACAGGAACGCGAAAGCTTTCTTGGACTACGCCTCGAAGAACGAAATTCCGATTCCTGACTTTCAGCTTGGAAACGGTAAGTCACAATGCCAATCAGTTTTTAAACTAAAAATTTAAGTATTAGACACTGTACTTCTGCCTAATTGCGTCAACCACACGGGAATGTTATCGTGAAATAAGATAATTAATAATAAGTTCAGGAAAAAAATACTTCCATAAATAATCTCATAAAAAGCAATCATTTAATGAAATCGGTGTAAAAGCTACAGGAGTATTGACTAGCGAAGTAGTTTAATCTATACTATATTTCTGAGATGCCTGTCTCACTCATTACAAATTCTCCAACTTGGGTTGGGCGAAACAAGACGAACATTTCACCTCTTATAACTTACCTTGTGGGTTAGAACAGCGCAGTCAAGTTTTAGGCTCGAAACCAAAGCAGTTTGATTTCCCAAAACGATTTGGTTTTATTTGCAGTTTCATCCATTGAGTTTTTCTAAAGCCGACATACTAAAAGTACAAAATTAAACTTTCTTCCGTTTTTAGCACTATTTAAACTCTTTTTATAAGTACTTTCAATTAGCACTCCTTGGCATGAAAAAAAAAAAACAGTCAAAACTGGGACAAATTCCAGATGTGGACAGATGATGGTCTGTGCAATGATTAAATAAACAATAGATCTAACCTGGGAACAAACCAATGGAGTAATGGATAATGCTATGTAAAGATTAAAAAAAATTATTATTTTTGTTACTCTTTTCAGCCGTGTATAATCAAAATTCCTATTTCTATCGCTTTTGGCACGAACAATTTTTTATCATTTAGCCTATTTGACGATTGTGATATTTTAATATGGCCTTCTCAAAACTTTTGATTTTGTCTATGATTTCAAAATCTTTCCCAACCTTGACATTTTCTTTGCGTTATTTCTGTACATCGTTTCGTTTTTGTAAACAAATCTCTTATGTTTGAAGAACACCAAAAGGATCTTAAACAAATCTAATAAAATCAAAGTACGCTAATGAAACGTTAGGTTAACATCCCAATTACAAATTTAGAATTCCCATCCACTATATACTCAATAGAACTTTTCTATAACATTTCTTTAAAAAAAAAAAAACCAACACTATAATCGAAATCACCTTTTACTTTCCCTTAGTCTGTTAAACCCTTGGGGCACTACAGGTGCTCTGTCAACGGGCTTATTCCATTCCTATTTGTCTTTTTGTCCTGAATAGAATCTTTTTCAATGACAGACTTCAAAAAAATTAACATCCATTATTCCCTAAGAGCAAACTAATCGCTCTATGAGTTTTATAAAATAGGTATTGTCTTTTTCATTCAAGTGTAAAAAAAATAAAATAAATTGTCTAGTTTTGTGTAAAAAGTGTGAAGTCTGTCTGTCATTCATATCTCACAGCTTTTGTTTTTGTCTTGGGTTGTAACTCGTACATTAAACTTTCTGTATCAGTTGGCCAAACATTGAAAAGCATGTGTTTTTCAACCTAGAACCCCAAAATTATCGTGACAGGATTAACTACCAGCCGGCACCTCAACTTGTGCAAGATTATAAGGATTTACAAATCTTAATGAAAAAATATCCAATGTATAGCAAGAGTACATTAGTAGGCCCTGAAACAACGACAAGTACATCACCTGTCTTCTTCAAACCGTGAGTACATAGGACACATAAGACACTGAAACACGTTCATATACAGAAACACACACGCAGGCATATGTACGTTGACATACTTTGTATATATATATATATATATATATATCATGGGCGTATCCCCACCCAAAATGAAATCCCCCCCCGCAGGGGGGGATCGTAATTAAGTGACTGATTTTTTCCTTTGATTTTGTTTCTTTTAGGTGAGATTTCAATACTAAACCATCACTTGCCCCAGCACAGCCAATGTTTTTTTAGTTTAAAACCCCCTACCAGAGGGTTTTCAGTTTAAAACCCCTTACCTGGGGGCAGTTACTAATAAACAGTGACAGATAGAGGTCAGTACGTGTGACCCCGGCTTGATGACCCCGGCAGGTGTTCTCTGGAATCTACATGTATAAATAAAGACATGATGTGACGTTTCCTCACGTGTTGTTCCAGATGATACTAGCTGTGTTTGTGCAACATTGGAGGAACGATTAGGGACTCTATATAAGCTAGAGAGTTAATGTGAAAGTCAGTCGTGAGTGAGTCATCGGTAGTGTTGTCTACTGTGCGAGACAGTAGAAGAGAGATGTGTACAACTCGATGCAAGTTAACTAGGGTAGAGTTAACTGGAGTGGACTACTGTCGTTAAAGTCTATACAGCGAACTACAGTGGACTTGAGCCGTTACAGTCGATGTAAGACGTGTACGGCTCTGATTCGGTGGACTTGATACGACTTGGTTCAGCTATTGGAGGCCTGGAGCGACACTGGAAATCGCTACGGTGGTCTGTTCTGTGGAATACGGCTCGATGCAAGTTGAGAAGAGATGAATTGCAACGAAGTGAAGAGATGAATTGCAACGAAGTATAGCTAACTGTAAACAAACAGATATTGTACAGTCTTCTACGCTACATGTTACAGTGACGAATTGTTAGAGTTAATAGTCAATAAAGTTATATGAAGCTGAAAGTTGAGTCGTAAGTTCTTTGCAAGGTTTTTATTTGTGGGCCTACTAATACATTTAGCGAGAAGATTCAGAAATGCGTAACAATTGATGTCAGAAGTGGGATCTTTCTGGCTAGAATGTGTTCCATCAAACTTCTTATTGAACTTGACATGAAAGAACTAAGACAAGAGCTTCGAGAAAGAGGTCTACAGCTTAACGGAAATAAGGAAACGCTAACAGCACGTCTTAGACAAGCCCTGTTGGAGGAAGATGAGAATCCGGACACTTGCCAATTTGAAATCAAACCTAATATGACGGAGCTCCTGAGAACTTTGCAATACAAAATGAACTCGTTGAAAGAGAGCATTAAGAAGATCAGAAATCAACACCAGATTTTCTTCATTTAACCAGTTGGTCAAAGCCATGAATAAGAATGAACAAATAGCTACCACGCCCAACAAGACAGAAGAACAAACAGATACGATATAAGATCAAACGAGAATCATGATGAACGAGCTACGGAACACTAAGCAGTATCAGATTGAGTCGACAGATGAAGGAGTTACACCTTTGATGAACAGCGAACAATTGTCCAACCAAGGATGTGGCGATACAGACAATTACGATAAGGATGCTGGTGATGGTTGTGCTGTCTGTGACTGATAGCAAACCAAACGAATGTGGCCCACAAGAAAAGAGACAGTAGCTGTTACTATTTCAACGAGAAGCAGAATGAGACAGCTGAAGAAACAAGAGCAGAGACCTATAGTTTGACCGAAACCTTTGCTACAGATAAACCTGATATGAATACCTCAACAGCCAATCAGATCAAGACAACGTCTGCGTCCACGCCTGTTGCTGTGAGCCTTAAAGACTACTGTCTCTCTGCCAGTGTCTACAAGAGGAACTCGAAGCTTGATTATTGCACCCATATGTTTGACAAGAACTTTACGTACGTAACTTATCAAGAAGAATGTGATTTTCAAGAAATACACCAGCAAGGTCTGGACTTAACAGAAGCTTGTCCAGCTGTCAAGATCAGCGAGAGAAGCCCTGGTGAAAGTCAAGGAAACACAATATAATCTGATGCTGAAGTTGATGGACCTTTGCATGTTGAATATTATCAACCTGCCCCACAGTAGAGTCATCCAGACTCGGATGAAAGTGATAACGTGCTTGACAACTTGCCTTCAAGTGGACTTGCAGATCATACGCAAAGCATCCATCGAAGAATAATGCTGAAGCTTTTTTTTTTAAAGTTTTAAACCCTCCAGTTGGTTTTGATTTAAAATTCCCTTACAGAACGTTTAGAGGTGGAAAACCTTCAATATTATTCTAAAGCTAACTACAGTTACCAAATTCTATTACCGTAGCTAAATGGGGTTTTGAATTTTAAAAAAATACAATAACTCCAGAGATTTTTTAGTTTAAAACCCCCAACAGATCTCTTTTCTATATAAAATCTAAAACAAACTACAGTCACCTAATTCCAAGAGCGTATTCAAGAGAAGTAACACATTTCTACCAGTGGTGGGGCTCCATTAATAAACTGCAGTGAATAGTCATCTGCCGAAATTGAAAAACACTAAATGTGGCTCAACAAAGATGGCTAAGACAGATTTTAGGAGTCAGTTATAAAGATCAGGTCTAAATCAAAGACATCCTTTTGACGAACTAGGAGTCGACCCCTTGGTAAGATTGTGACAGAGCGTAGCAAGAGGTTTGCGGGACATGTTCTCCGACAAAATGAATTACGCATAATAAGAGTTGCGATGACATCCTAGTACAATTTGGCGCCACACATTGGCTTTTAATACCAGAAATAGTGTTTGGCCCCGCGCTGGGGGAGCTCCTAACTCTCCCCTAGACCCCCTTGCTGGCAATGGCGGAGAGTCAAAAATTTTTCCACTAACTCCAGGAGAACCTATTCTAGGGCACAATAAACGTCTTCCGAAAGAATAACAGGTGAGAATGAAATAAAGATTAAGTACACACATACATACATACAATATACATTTTTTTCCGCCGGGGGGTGGGAGGGGGTCGGGGAGGGGATTTCCCCCCCCCCCAACCCCCCTCCCGAAAAAAATCCTGGCTACGCCCATGATATATATATATATATATATATATATATGGCTCCTTTTGTCTCGAAAGGCAATGGATGCGCCCAAATGAGTCACTGGTTTTGGCTTAATCTTGAGACGGGGCAGAATCTGGTGTGGCAGACTTTGCCACAATTCATACATGTGTATGCCTCTGATTCAGGGCTAGCGGACAGGGCAGCTTTTTTTTTCCCTCTTGATTAAGGCCGCTTCAATTCTTTTGTTCTCAGCAAGGGTTGTCCCAGCACCATGCACAGTCTGTCTCCATGCACTCCGGTCTTTGGCTATGTTTTCCCACATACTTTCGCGGATGCCTGTGGCTCTCATGTCTCGCTTGCAGACATCTCTATATGTTAGTCTTGGGCGGATCTTGGGTCTGACTCCTTCCACAGGCTGAGCATATAAGATATCTTTCGGGATTCTACCATCTGGCATGCGGGTGACATGTCCAAGCCAGCGTAATCTTTTTTGTGTCAGGAGAGCATATATGCTGTTAATATTGACCAATCTCAAAACTTCCTAATAGGAGACATGGTCCCTCCAAGAGATGCCCATTATGCGTCTCAGGCAGTGCAAGTGGAAACAATTCAATCTGTGCTCTTGGTACATGTATGTTGACCAGCTTTCACTGCCATAAAGGAGAGTGCTCACAACACAGACGTTGTAGACTAGGACGCGCTTGGAGAGTTTTGCCAATGCTGTGGTAGCTTTTCCTATCCTTTTTGTCAGCTCGATGTCTAAGTCTAGGTTGCTGACAATATATATATAGTGTTACATAACGCGCATTTTGTTTACATTTTTAATTTCTAAGACAACGTTTGAGTTCTTTAAGCAATAAAATTCAGTAGAAGAGAAAAAAAAAAGATGTTGTGGCGATCAGGGGCACATCTAGGAATTTGGGGCCTGAGGGGCTTGACCTCTTTGGGGGGGGGGGCTGCAATTTGATAATATTTTTAATGTGAAAAACACTCATTTGGAAGCGCCAATCAATGTGGGTCCCGGCGGGTTTTTCAAATTTTCCTTCTCCTACCCCACCCTAGCTACGCCACTGGTGGTGATGAGATTGAAAACTTTGGAAACACGTACAAACTTAAAAAAAGGAAATTTACAGAGATTTCGAAATGTATAGGCAATGCAAACCTTGTCAAGGTCTCCATACTGAAAGATCTCTGTTGTCAAAAAAACCTTGTCAAGGTCTCCATACTGAAAGATCTCTGTTGTCAAAAAAACCTTGTCAAGGTCTCCATACTGAAAGATCTCTGTTGTCAAAAAAACCTTGTCAAGGTCTCCATACTGAAAGATCTCTGTTGTCAGGTAAACCTTGTCAAGGCCTCCATACTGAAAGATCTCTGTTGTGAGGTAAACCTTGTCAAGGCCTCCATACTGAAAGATCTCTGTTGTCAGGTAAACCTTTTCAAGGCCTCCATACTGAAAGATCTCTGTTGTCAAGTAAACCTTGTCAAGGCCTCCATACTGAAAGATCTCTGTTGTCAAAAAAACCTTGTCAAGGTCTCCATACTGAAAGATCTCTGTTGTCAAAAAAACCTTGTCAAGGTCTCCATACTGAAAGATCTCTGTTGTCAAAAAAACCTTGTCAAGGTCTCCATACTGAAAGATCTCTGTTGTCAAAAAAACCTTGTCAAGGTCTCCATACTGAAAGATCTCTGTTGTCAAAAAAACCTTGTCAAGGTCTCCATACTGAAAGATCTCTGTTGTCAGGTAAACCTTGTCAAGGCCTCCATACTGAAAGATCTCTGTTGTCAGGTAAACCTTGTCAAGGCCTCCATACTGAAAGATCTCTGTTGTCAAGTAAACCTTTTCAAGGCCTCCATACTGAAAGATCTCTGTTGTCAAGTAAACCTTGTCAAGGTCTCCATACTGAAAGATCTCTGTTGTCAAAAAAACCTTGTCAAGGTCTCCATACTGAAAGATCTCTGTTGTCAAAAAAACCTTGTCAAGGTCTCCATACTGAAAGATCTCTGTTGTCAAAAAAACCTTGTCAAGGTCTCCATACTGAAAGATCTCTGTTGTCAGGTAAACCTTGTCAAGGCCTCCATACTGAAAGATCTCTGTTGTCAAAAAAACCTTGTCAAGGTCTCCATACTGAAAGATTACTGTTGTCAAAAAAACCTTGTCAAGGTCTCCATACTGAAAGATCTCTGTTGTCAAAAAAACCTTGTCAAGGTCTCCATACTGAAAGATCTCTGTTGTCAAAAAAACCTTGTCAAGGTCTCCATACTGAAAGATCTCTGTTGTCAGGTAAACCTTGTCAAGGCCTCCATACTGAAAGATCTCTGTTGTCAGGTAAACCTTGTCAAGGCCTCCATACTGAAAGATCTCTGTTGTCAAGTAAACCTTTTCAAGGCCTCCATACTGAAAGATCTCTGTTGTCAAGTAAACCTTGTCAAGGCCTCCATACTGAAAAACGATCACTGTTGTCACAATGTGCTACAGACGAAATGGATTTAAAAATTAAAATTTGATTTTAAAGTTCTGAAAAGTGCGCACAAAATATTAGATTGTCTTTAAAAATACTGTTGCTTATCAATACTCCCTTTTTTATGTACAGTAGATACATAAACAAAAATTTGCTTGCCAAATAAGAAAATGTATAACTAAAACAAGAAAGGCATAAAAAATACTAATAAAAAACAACTTATATTGTGGTTGTATCAATTAGTTTAAATTATTCATGTAATTAAATTTCTAATAGATCTAGACTAACTATAATAAATCTGTGCGATTACAACTATTTTTCCAATTGTAAGCTATTTCATGCTTTTAGCTTTTTCAGTACACTATGATCCTATTAATTGTCTGGACCAGTTGGACAGAGTGTGTGTGTGTGTGTGGGGATAGGGAGAAAGAAGGGATTAGCTGGGTGATCGCTTTTATAGTTATCTATTGTTAGTTTTTAAGCTTTTCTGTCTACAATGTATAAAGGAAAAATTCAACTTATACCAGCTTATCAGTAAAATATCTTTCTCTTGATCGAGATATCAAAGAAAATAATTAATTACCAAGAGTTAATTAACTAATTTGCCCTATTTTTTTTTCTTGTTTTGTCAGTCATAGTAAATAATTGTGCGAAATTTCAGTTTGATCCGAGTGTAGGTGTACGAACATTTTACCAGACATACAGACAGAGTGAGTTGATATAAGCTTTGAAATATATTCTAGCGTAACTTTAAAAACATGATTTCAAAGACTACTAGAATTATTTTTGAATAAAAATGAATTAGAACCAAAATCTTCACTCATTACCTATAAATCAGGTATTATTTCATTTTATAGATTCATGGCGGCAGGTGGCTGTAACGTAGTGGATGAGATTGCATTCCATCAGTAAGTAAATTTTAGTTTGTAATAAGGTCTGTTTGAGTCATTTTAAATAATTCGATGTCGAATACTTGAAAAATAATTTTAACACTAAAGTTTAATTTAATGTACATTTCGCTCTAAGTGAAAATATTAGCATTACAGACACGTTTCGCCCGTTGTTTTTTTCCAGGCTTATGTTGTTTATTATGGCCGGAGTATCCCCTCCTTTTTAGAACTTGTGCCACAGAAACAGATGACCTTAACATCATCTGCCCTATAGATTGCAAATGTGGTAGACTTATTTATTCAAACCCTATCATGTATTCAAAGAAATGTTAGTCTTATAGTCTAGTGTAGTAGGTCATGTGACTTGAGCGGAAAGATATCGATGTCAAATATTTTTTTCCCTTTGAAGTCGATCGGAACAATGTCGTCCATAAAAATGTTAAAGCCAAAGTTAATTTTACGACAACAAAACATTTCAAACCCAATATCACAGCCAACCAGGACTTTTCCCGAGGTGGCCAACAAACTGAGATTTTTTTCTCATTAATACACAAACGCAATGAAATTTTAGAGGAAATCGTTATATATATGTATGGGTTGTCTGAGCCAGCCAGGAAAATCAGTGTCTTGGCAGAATTTAAGTCACTGGTTAACATGCATGACTTGAGGCATGACGCGTAGGACGTTATCATCTTCTTTTTTGAAGTAACGTCTGTATTATATAAGATAAGAATATATGGACATTCGGGTAAATGACCAGTGGGCCGGTACTCAAATAGGCCTAAAGGGTCTCATGAATACCATTATGGCACGCATTAAATTGTTAAAGGTTTTATAATATTCTCATATATAAGGGGCTATATGAGCTTCATCTTAAAACATCTTTAACAGACTACAGTGTAATACTAATTCAAAATTTTACACATTTTCAAAATTATTGTAATAGCCTACATTCGTAGACTGTGATGTTAGTAGGCTTCATCCTTTTAGGGCCTATAAATAGCAATTAAAAAGCAATATTAGGCCTATATTTCTTTTAAAGATATAAAGCATGCATACAGTTATCGATACATTTTACAAAAATTACATAATAATTTTGAGAACAGATAGGCCTATAATTGGAGGCCCATCATACGATATGCAATTTATGGGCTGTACTGTATAGAAATGTCTGGGCCGATTTAGACATCCAGCCCGCCCCTGGAGTACAGGATAAATAATGGACGTACAAAATGTGTCTAAGACATATAGTTCCATAATGTCCCAAGCCAAACCATAATAACATTCACCCTAAAATGGAAGCAAAAAAAAAAAGGCAATAACAAAACAACATTGTCATGAAATCCTCGGGTAAAAAAATATAAAATTAGGCACATATTGAGTTAAGACAGTGGATAGTTTGCCTAACAGTAATAAAATGGCGCAATATTGAATGAGTCGTTACCAAACGGATACTTTCTGAAAACAGTTACCATTGCTGTCTTGCTAACCACTGGAAACAGTTACCATTGCTGTCTTGCTAACCACTGGAAACAGTTACCATTGCTGTCTTGCTAACCACAGGAAACAGTGGGGAAACACTTTGCGAAACATGTCGTAATAATGTTTCTGACATACAATTGTGAAACTGTATGTAGCGTTAATTCATACAAATGTTGAAAAACATGCATTTGATTGATTTATAACAATCTTTCATATTAATTAGCAGTGTCATAAAGGAAAAAAAAAACGCTTTTAGTTTTGTGAGGTTTGCCTGTCTCAAAAACTAAAATTTACTGATAATTTAATTTGTTGATATTTTGCATCTTTCAAAGTTATGTGCAAAGGTCATTTTGAACCATTTTTCCTTTAAAAAATAAGGTGTTTTTTTTTTTCATAAAAGTGCCTACATCATTAGTAGAATTACTATTAATAATTAAAATAGAGTAAGCCATACTAGGCTATGAAAGTCGTTTTTCCTCTACATTTTCTAATAGTATTCCTACCCTCAGTCCTGATATTCCCAAAAATAATGATATAAAAATATTTCTTTTACTAAAATAGTGTTCTCTGTTCAACAAAATACTTACTTTTACCAAATACGTTTACTTTTGTTTAAAAACAGAGAGAGTGCATTTTGTATGTAGAAAATTCAAATGTAATTTAAAACTAGATTTATTAAACTATTTATATATATATATATATATATATATATATTTTCTCCACAATGTTTTATTTAAATATTAAAAGACCCTTCACCAACAATTAACTTTTAATAACAGTCATCACTTAGGGCAGGCTGAAGGATTAACAATCAATTCATTGAATATGAATATTAACCATGTAATACTACTAATAACAAGGTTACAGGGGCAGAGTGGAAACACAAACTCAAAATCAGCCCCCTAATTGGTCCACGAAGGCAATAAAAATGAAAGTTTCAATATTATCCCTATTAATATTGTTAAGTATTTCTGATCTTCTGGCTAAATGTACTAGTAAGCACACAAATAAAAACACTGCAAAGAACTTACGACTCAACTTTCAGCTTCATATAGCTTTATTGACTATTAACTCTAACAATTCATCACTGTAACATGTAGCGTAGAAGACTGTATGATATCTGTTAGTTTACAGTTATACTTCGTTGCAATTCATCTCTTCAATTCGTTGCAATTCATCTCTTCTCAACTTGCATCGAGCCGTATTCCACAGAACAGACCACCGTAGCGATTTCCAGTGTCGCTCCAGGCCTCCAATAGCTGAACCAAGTCGTATCAAGTCCACCGAATCAGAGCCGTACACGTCTTACATCGACTGTAACGGCTCAAGTCCACTGTAGTTCGCTGTATAGACTTTAACGACAGTAGTCCACTCCAGTTAACTCTACCCTAGTTAACTTGCATCGAGCCGTACACTGCAGAGAACTTGACGACTCAACTTTCAGCTTCATATAGCTTTATTGACAATTAACTCTAACAAAAATCACTGTAACATGTAGCGTAGAAGACTGTACAATATCTGTTAGTTTACAGTTAGCTATACTTCGTTGCAATTCATCCACTGTCTCGCACAGTAGACAACAGTAAAGAAGACTGTACCGACGATTCTACCTACGACTCCATACGGCTCACTCACGACTGACTTTCACATTAACTCTCAGGCTTATATAGAGTCCCTAATCGCTCCTCAAACACTGCACAAACACTGCTAGTATCTTCTGGAATAACACGTGAGGATACGTCACATCCTGTCTTTTTTATACATGTAGATTCCAGAGAATACCCGCTGCAATGTCATCTTGCCGGGGTCACAAGTAGTGACTTCTATCTGTCACTGGACATATTGCTAGTACCTTCTGGAACAATACGAGAGGACACGTCACATCCTGTCTTTGTTTATACATGTAGGTTGCAGAAAACACTTGCTGCAGTGACCTCTATCTGTCACTTGACATTGCTAGTACCTTCTGGAACAACACAAAAGGACACGTCACATCCTGTCTTTGTTTATACATGTACATTCCAGAGAACACTCGCTGCTGTGTTATCTCGCCGGCGTCACACGTTAACCTCTGGTCATTTGTAACAATATGATAAAGTATGAGCTACAAACTATCAACAACTACAACATTATCTCCATCGATAGATAAAGAAGAGACTTGCCAGTGTCGAAAGTTACTATTATATTGTTAGTCGGAAAGACAGATGATACCACAGGATACGCAGATTTATTAATGTTATTATTATTATTCATTTGTATTCAATGAACTGATAATACTGCTTATTAATTGTTGTTCTAAATTATATGTCACTTACATTTATATTCAACAGAATTTTTTTCTTTTTAAACAAACATTAATATATAGCCATACCCAGCTGTATCATGTCGTCAGCCGCAGTGGCGTAGCTAGGAATTTGGGGGAAAGGTGGGCTAGGTCTGTTTAGGGGCCCCTGCATTTTGAAATTCGACATCATGACATGACATGTGTGGAATACATGCAACATAGTCACTACTTTACATAACAACATGAATAGAAAAGATAACATGGTAAATTCGGACACTCCTTTGGGGGTAACCTCAAGTAGGTGCTCCCTCCCTCACCCTTGCTATGCCACTGGCCAGCCGGCTTAACAATACAATCACTTTGCGACACTTTGCCCCACACATGTGTAGGTTGTTGTTGATGATAGTTTGAAACTGATATTTGAGCTGATTATTTTGAAGCCCAAATATTTACCTGCATGTGCAGACAGCTTTTGGAGCCACTTTTGTATTTGTAATCTTCTATACTTTCTAAACTTAGTGCTAATTTGTTTTATACTCAGATATTACCGAAGCCTGTATCAGAAGCCAACGTATGCAGATTTTCTGAACATTACTGTGATGAATTGGTTGAACGATCAGCTACACTCCCTCAAAAACCAAATCAAGAGCCTCGGTTGTGACAAGCCGAGCAGACTTAGTGAGACTTCCAGCATTGCGGGAGGTTTGCCAGGAGTTGCGGATCGTTTTGTAGCTGGATTCTTGTGAGTTAGCCGCATCGACATACGTTTATCTGTTCGCTATGAGATAACGTCTTCTGTCAATCGCCTTTTTAATTTACATAGAAGTACTATTACATAGTCATAAGAAACATGCCATAGATATTTCCATCTACCTATCCCAGTGACGCTACAGCCTGGTCTGCCCTAACACATAACTCCATTAAGTTCTCTCTTGAGCTTTTCGTCTCCTTGACCTAACCCCAAGCTGTAGTACAACTGTCTCCACATCATCAATCCATCGCATTTTGGGTCTGCCTTTGGGTCGCCTGCCTTTTGGTTTTTGCTTGTTTACAATTTTCGCTCATGTGTTCTCTGACATTCTTTCAAGGTGACCTTGCACAACGTAGTCTCTTTTTTTTTTTGTTTATTTCTGTCACTATTGGTGGGTCTTCATGCAATTGATATTTCTCAGAGACTTTTCAAAGATTGCTTATTGTCTTCATTACCACTACACACTCTGGAAGAGAAACTAGTGGAATTGTTTTAATTGAGTGTTTTGAAAAGCGTTTACACTTAATTCAAAATTAGAAATAATGCCTCACCCAAAGCATTTCAAAGTCCATACAAACCGCCTTCAATTTTACTTATCCCTTAGTCTGTTAGACCGTTGGGGCACCATACAAGATCTGTCAACCGTCTTTCCTCGTTTCTCTCTCTTTTGCCTTTGATAGAATTTCATTCACTGACAGGCCTTTGATGTCTTCCCATCGCTTTCTCTGTCTTCCTCTTCTTCTTTCTGGTACAGTTCCCTGAAGGAATGTCTTTGCAAGCTCTATGGTCCTATACAAATACACAATGCTATTTCTAGGGTGGGGGAAGAGTAGACACTTAATAAATGAAAACTCTATTTCAAGATTTATTTGTTCTGAGTTTCGAAGATTATTACTTCCTAGTCCAGTGTTTGCCAAACTGTGTTCTAAAGAACCCTAGTGTTCCGTGAGACATGAATAGGTGTTCCACGAACTACTAGAATAATTTACTAGTACACGTGAATTAATCTCTCCCACAATATAGGCAAAGTGTTCAGAATGTGCGGAGTGTTCCGTTAAGGAAAAGGTTTGAGAACACTGTACTAGTTCAAACTTGTTAGAAGTCTAAGAATGTAAAATAGGGATAGGCTCGAGCTTGGGTTAATTATGATGACAGTTTGAAGAGAATACCAGACCACCAGGCAGTCAATGAGGCGCACTATGAGGCAATCAATGAGGCGCACTATGAGACAGTCAATGAGGCGCACTATGAGACAGTCAATGAGGCGCACTGTGAAAAAGTCAATGAGGCGCACTATGAGGCAGTCAATGAGACGCACTATGAGGCAGTCAGTGAGGCGCACTACGAGGCAGTCAGTGAGGCGCACTACGAGGCAGTCAGTGAGGCGCACAATGAGGCAGTCAATGAGGCGCACTGTGAGGCAGTCAATGAGGCGCACTGTGAGGCAGTTAATGAAACAAACTATGAGGCAGTCAATAAGGCACACAATAAAGCGCACCATGAGGCAGTAAATGAAGCAGTCAATGAGGCAGTCTATGTAGCATACAATGAGGCAGTCTATTTTGCATACAACGAGGCATAAAATGAGGTAGTAATTGGATGGCTGCTTGGTCGTGTGATAAGCGCGCTGGACTGTCGTTCGGTTGACTTAATGGTCCAGGGTTTATACCCTGCCCGCTGCCATCCACTGTAGTCCCGTGTTAGGTTTTGACTAGGAAGTAGATTATCTTCCACTCTGAAACAGCATCCGAAACATGTCAAACATTTTACATACAAACAAACATATAGATGCCAAATGTAGCCTGCTTCTTACGACATACAACAAGACAAAAATGGGTATAATAAACTACTTGTATTTTTTAAATAAAAACCCTTGCTTGTGACATACCGGACAGATAAAATAAAATATTGCCGGGTCTTTTGTGATTTGGTTTTATATGTTACAGTCAAAACCTTTTTTTTTCAGATGGTTAGACAAACTTGGCTTAGCTGCTCTCTACGGAATAACAAGAGTGTATAGATTCCACCTTTGGGGCAAAAGTTATTCTTTATTTGGGGGCTTTGTTCTAGCATATCCTGTGAGTTTTATGAAATAAAATTCCTTGTCTGTATTAGGAATAGTTCTCTTATACTCTAGCTCACCATTAATTACATATGGTCTTGCTTCGGTTCAAAGCTATAAGTTAAACGTTTTTCTAACATCTTTGCCTTATTGAAAATCATTGCATTATAAGAGCCGACTGTTAAAACACTTGTTGAAGACTTTAAATTCTTTCCTAATTGACGATACCAATGTCGATTTGACCCCTTAAAATTAAATTAATTTGCATTGTGTATAAAGAGCATGCAATCCACTTGAAGTCTATATCAAAAAAAGAAATTAATTAACATGTTTTTATAAGAAACAAAAAAGTTGTTGAAGTTCAATCATAACAGAGTAGTGAAATGTAAATGAGCAAAATAAACAACTCAATTGGAACATGGAAAATAATTACGGAGAGAAAGGGTTAATGCATAGCCAATTTCCAGATTGATATTTTATAGCTTTTGTTTTTTTTTTATTTTACAGACCGAGACTTTTACAGACAGTGAAATTCATGATGTTATTGTTTTTATCTGCGTTTAAAAATTTATTTACTTCAAGATTTATTTCGAAAGATTCGACAGGGTTTTATAAACAATTTAATCTATTTCAATCTAGAGAATATTTATCCGATAAGTAAACAATATATACTTTTACAAAAATTTGACTGTAACATAATCTTTTTTTATATGTTCAATTATTGTAATTTGTATTATTATCTCTGAATAATAGAGCGTGTCTTCTAATCTCGCTCTGGTTCAATATCATTTGTGGACATTAGGGGTGGGATTAGCATCTGGAAGATGTTTCAGTGCTGCCTTTGGAGGCTTCGACAAACACAAACTCAGTTATAGTCATATCTCGAAGTAAAGAAACATAGTCTACATTGAGATGCGAACTCTATCCTCTTCAGTTAGGTGGCAAAGTGGTTTATTCTATTATGCCACGCATCCCACTTGAACTTGACTTTATTGCCTGCCGGATACTTTTGACTTTTGCTACAAAGCTTGTAACTCAATCTGTCTGATGCCATAGTTGTACAAGTGATTTGTCTTAGTTTTCATTTCTGGATTGAGTTGAAACTTTGCACAAGTATTTAATGTTCCTAACAGAGTATGAATCAATCAAAGAATTAATTAATTAATTAGGGGTAATTAATTAAGTATGATATTGATTAAGGTCAATATATCTTACAGTATTGATATATATGGCTATAAATACACAGTTCTTCCCCTTAGATAGTTTTTTAAAAGTATTTTTTATATTTACTTGTAGTATTTGATGGTAATGCATTGTGAGGTTACTCTTTGACCTTATCGTATATTAACAAACAGGATTACTATTTGACCCTTTTGTATAAAAGACTGGTAGAAGGACCGGTGTTGAATGTTTCTTCCGATGTTTTGCAAGTCAGAGCCTACGCCAACTGCGTTCGTCCTCAAGAGTAAGATAGGATTTTAAAAACTATCGGGAACTGGTAGAAAGATAAGAGAAATATTGTATTAGTTGAATGTCATAAATTATTTATTTCTTGAATAGTGAGAGAACGTCTCAATTATCTCTATCATCTTCTAGTATCTTCTATTATCCTCTAGTATCTTCTACTATGGGCTAAGCCAGGAATCTTTTTCGGGGGGGGGGTTGAACCTAAAAAACGCCCCCCCCCCCCCCTTATCTTCTTGTCTCCAAAGTTAACCAATTGAAAAAAAAGAAGGCTTCAGAACTGAAGTCTCTAGTCTCATTAGTCCTAGGGGCATTCGACTCAGTAGCAGACATGAAGTATAAAGCGTAGATAGAGACATAAAGATGAGACCAAAAATAAAAACCCAGACAGTTCTGATATTTGTAAGACCTATTTTAAGAGTTTGTACTTTATAAAGTTTTTCTTTTTTTTCGCTTTTCTATTATCTTTTTACACATATGCATAAGATAACTTGTGGACGTGTGAAAACTCTGAATATATTAGAGACTTGTTTACCGCTAAACATCTAGAGAATCAGTGCAACTTTGTCAATTTATTCTTGACGATCGACAAGATGAAATATAAATATTATGTGAACTATAAAAATGTACTTTATATATCTTGACAACGACCTTTACTGCCTGTCAGTTTATGGACTAATAGTCTTTACCTTGGTGACCTTCACAGAGCCTTCTAACAGAAAACTGTCCTCAGAATTGACCCCAGGCTAGCCGCAGGAGTTAAATTCCTCTATATAGGCGCAGTAACAGCTGGCGGAATCACTGTGCAGTTGTACCGACCCTGCAGTAATCGGCCCCAGTTATAGCTTGTGCAGCGTGTCCTGCTTGTACCCCAATTAGACTAAAATAAGCAGTCACACTTCCCCTTCCCACTGGCAACAACAGCCCCCCCCCCCCCTCAGCCCAATGGCACCCATTTGACAAACAGTGTTACAGTTCCAGAGTAAATAAGATCTGAGGCATGACTGATTAGAAATATATCATAGTAGGTAGAAAATTTGCTTGGTTACAAGCTAGATTACACAAACAAATTAATTTTAGTATTAGTATTTATTAAATGTAGACCTAAAAACTGTGAGATCATGGATTACTTACTTAGACTTAGGTCCTCCCGCGCTGTTCGGCGCATTGGACGGCAAGCTGTCTCCATAAAGATCTGTCACTAGCAATGTCTGAAGCCTCCTCCCACCTGGTGTCCACTGTTCTGAGGTCCTCCATGAAGGTGTGTCGCCAAGTAATACGAGGACGTCCCTGTTTGCGCTTTCCTCGTTTTGGCTTTCATGTTATCGCAACTCTTGGTGTGCGTAATTCATTTTGACGTAGAACGTGTCCCGCAAACCTCATGCGCCGCTCAGTCACAACCTCACTAAGTGTTCGACTCCCAGTTCGGCATAGGATTTCCTTGTTTGAGACCCGATCTGTGTAACTGACTCCCAAAATCCGTCTCAGCCATCTCTGTTGAGCCACATTTTGTCTTTTCTCAATTTTGACAGATGACTTCCATGTCTCACATGCTTATGTAGCAGTTGCAATGACGATTGTGTTGAGAAGGTGTATTTTTGTCTCGAGTTCAATGGCTTGGCTAGTCCAAATAGGCTGAAGCCTTTGGAAAATGCTCCCTGCCTTTCCTATTCGGCACGCTACATCGTGGTAATCATCTCCATCATTTGTTATGATGCTGCCAAGGTACATGAACTTGTCCAGCTCTTCAAGCTTTGACTCGCCAAGTCTGACGGGGAACCCTTTGCCTTATATCCCACTCGCATAATTTTAGTCTTATCAAAGTTTATGCGGAGGCCATTTTTGGGTGCCTCTCTGTTTAGGCTCTTCGTCATTTCTTGAATGCATTTATTTGTAGCCCCGAGTAGTGCAACATCATCAGCAAAGTCACGCCATGGAATACCAAAGGCAGTCTGGTTCATTGCTCTCCTCATTATTTACTCAATGGCTAGGATGAAAAGGAAGGGAGATAAGATGCACCCCTGATTGTAAAAAACTCTGTTGTTCCCTTTTCTGTTTTAATGCAGCAACTAGACTGACTGTAAAGGTGTCGTAGGATCTGGACGAATTTTTCTGGGATGCCGTATTCTCTAACTATTTTCCATAGTGATTCTCGGTGGACACTATCAAACGCTTTTTTGAAATCCACGAAACTGATCGATAGCCGTTGTTGGTACTCAAGACTTTGTTCTATGATATTTAGTTGAACAAAAATCTGCTCTGTACATGATCTGCCTCTTCGGAAACGTGCTTGTTCTTCTCTGAGCCTTTCATCAACAGACTGTTAAAGCCGTCTCAACAAGACAGTGCTGAAAACTTTGCCCGGGACAGAGAGGAGAGTAATGCCCCTCCAGTTGTTGCAGTCTGCCTAGTTGCCCTTTTTTGGAAGCTTTACAATCGCTCCCTTTTGCCAGTCCTCGGGGACTTTTAAAGTTCGCCAACAGAGATCAGTCATTCTGTTAACAATGCACTGTCCCCCATATTTTAGCATTTCTGCTGATATCATGTCTAGCCCTGGTGCTTTGTTATTCTTTAGCACTGCAATGGCTATGGTAACCACCTCAGCAGTTATTGGGTCTGTCATGACCTTGAGATCATTGTCTGGAAAGGGGTCCATGAATATGTAAGTTAGGTCTGGCGACAGTTGGTTAAGGGTCTCTTTAAAGTGCTCTACTCATCTTGCATCCTGTTCTTCTTTCGTTAACAAAGTTTTGCCTTGCTTGTCTTTTATCGGTGCCCCATGTCCACTCTTTGCTCCAGTGAGATCTCGGACAATATGATGGAGGGTTTTTGTGTCATTTCTGCTTGCAGCTGCTTGTGCCTCTTGTCCCTTCTGCTCAATCCAGTCCCGTTTATCTCGCCGACAGCTTCTCTTTACTTTCAGATCTGCTTCCCTATAGGCTTCTTCCGCTAGGCTGCGATCCTGTGTTTCATTTTTCAGATCTCGTCTACGTTTGGCCTCTTTCCTCTCCTCTCATCTATCAATTTCCATGTTCTGTCTTGTATCCATCGTTCCTTGTATGAACCTCGCCTCCTTCCGATAACTTTTTCCGCGCACCCAAAAGTTGTATCTTTGAAGTTGGCCCACTCTTCTTCAAGGGTCAATATATCTGCAAGAGCCTCAAAGCGTTTAGTTAGTTTCAATTGGAATTGCGATGCAGTATTGCCGTCTTTAAGCTTCTCTACATTAAATGAGCGGGTCGTGTGGCTCGTTTTGGTTGGCATTTCAATCGGAGCTTACATTTGCCATTTGCATCTCCAAACGATGGAGGTCATCACTGATAGACGTGCAGACCCGCAGAGGAGCGGACATTAGCTCAGACCACTACCTTGTCAGAGATCATGGATAATTTCTTTAAAAAAAAGTACCCATATCAGACACTGCGCCCTATAAGTCATCTGTTTCTATGACCAAAGGTTAACGAGGATGTCATGTGTCCCCCAACTTGCATCGGGTACTATTAGAGTTGTTGGACTCAGGGGCGTCCTAAAAATCTTAAATTTCAAAACTTCAAAATCACAACAAATTTACGTAAGGATCAATAAAGCAGTCTTAGTCTTAGTCTTAGTAGTCTTCACCGAAGTTAGAATCCGAGACCCCTGAATTTGGAAGCCAAATTATCCCTCAGCCACCAAGCCGCCTACTTTCTGTAGGTTATAATGAAATGACTCATGTTTTATTTAAAAACTTTAGGAAATACAAGATTGGAGCCGTAGTCATCTACTTGTTAAATACCTTGGAGTATCCAATCAAAATTAACATCGAGCAGTTCAGCCGACATAAGGTGGATGTGTATTGGTTCACATCTGCAGGCAACGCTTTGATAAGCCAGTAAGTTTCTTTCTAGTTTATATCAAATACCAACTAATTTCTAGTAGTTAGGAACACCGCACTAATGCTAGAACTATCTCTTTACTAGTTGACCTGCACGAATGACTTTGGTTCATCTCAAGGTAATGAAATTCTGGCAATTAGAATTGGTAACATTGTTGTCGCCCACGTAGCAGTTCGCTCTAATTCAAATGACCCAAATAAAGACAGTGGCATAGCTAGCAATTGGACATCATTTGAGAACTCGGGGAGGGGACATCTTTAGGGGCCCCTGCACTTTGACATTCGACTTCATGACATAGGATAATGGTGTATGAAATGTAAAAAAAAAAAATTCGAACACTCATTTGGGGGCTACCCTCAAGTAGGGGCTTGGTGAGATGTTCAAATTCTCCCCCCCCCATCCCCCACTTCGTTCAAATTCGAAGATTAATGAGGAATGTAGTGTTTCCCGTGGCTACGCAGCCCCAGCTGCGACCTATACATTTTGCCACATTTCGGCCAGTGGTCAATATAGATTTTCTTTTTGCGTCTACGTCTGTCCTCAGCAGCGGATTTTCTTTGGGTCTCAAATGTGTATACCGCGGCCCTTGTAAGTGACCTCCAGCTGTCTCGTTCTGAAGCTGCCTGCAACCAGGTGCTTTCTTCCATGTCAGTTAAAGCAAGTTGGCGCCTAAACTGGTCTTTGAAGCGTTTCCGTGGGACACCTCTGTTACGTCGACCACCTTTTAGCTTAGCAAAAAAGACTGCTGTTGGCATACGTTCGTCCCCCATGCGGGATACGTGCTTTGCCCAGACTTAGGGGAGTCGCAAGGACATCGTTGTTTGTAGTGCGGTATTGCCACCGTATGTCCATATACTAAATAATCAGATGCCAAGCAGATGGGCAAGACTTAGGGACAGATGGATAGACTCGCCCGGAACAGAGACGCCTGGAGGAAGCTGGTTGTTGGCCCATGCCCCCTGATTCGATCAAAGGGAGAGATTAGATAGGCATATTGAGTTCACATGAAATAGATGTGCTAAACTTAAATGTAAAGACTGAATTGAATCAACCAAATAAACCCCAATAACACTCGCGCGTCTTTTTTTTCTTTTACAAAGTTTATATTAACTCTGTCTGTCTGTCTGTCTGGTATAATTATGTATGTTCTCTCTCCCAAACTCGGATCTAGTTGAACTTGTAGCCTACATATTTATCGGACCTAACAAAACAAGAATTAATATTAAAAAAACTTAACCAATTAGTGAATTACTTATTTTTATGATTTATTTTGATTGATATCGACAAGAGAAATTAATCCTACACTATTTAGAAATATGGTTGTAAAAGTGGAATTACTTTCCTTAGACAAGATTTTTTCTTTAAAGATTTTTTTTTTAGCTTGTTTAGATTATTTTTTTGTTGTTGCTAGTCTGGTGTATCCTCTGATTTTCCGAGCTGCCGCATGTGACATTACAAGAAGACTCTGACCTCGTTTATTTATAATAATATCTTCTAGAGCACAAACATAAATAACCCAAATTATATTTATTGTTAGAAAATACTTGCTAATGTCGTAATTGAAGTTGCAATTTTCAGCGGCTCTCAGATGGGAAAATACGATAATAGTTTTGTGTCGTGCGTCTGTCAGTCCTTCCACTTGTCAAATTTAGATAGTAAAACTGCTAGAAAAGATATTGAAAATCCGATATCTTTACAGAGATCTAATTATAATAACCTTTTTTACAGTTTGTTTTCAAGTAAAAAAAAAACAATGTCAAATTATTCTTTAAAATCTTATTGCTTCAGACAATAAAAAGTCCATGGCTTAAATATTCTTTTTCCTTGGGCTAATCTTTTGGGTCTGCCTATGAGTTTGTGTGATAACATACATTCTCATTGTAATCTTATTTTTGTATAACAAGATTTAACGTTTGCTTATTGGTGAAGCTCATGCTCAACTTGTGACGCTTAGCGCATTTTACAATTGTAATCTTCAGTAGTTCCAGCTTAATTCTAGTTCCTCAGTAGTTCCACTTTGATTTTAATTCCTCAGTAATTCCAGCTTGAGTCTAGTTCTTCTAAAGTTCCAGCTTGATTCTAGTTCCTAAGTAGTTCCAGCTTGATTCTAGTTCCTATGTAGTTCCAGCTTGATTCTAGTTCAAGCTTGAGTCTAGTTCCTCTGTAGTTCCAGCTTGATTCTAGTTCCTCAATAGTTCCAGGTTGATTCTATTTCCCCAGTAGTTCCAGCTTGATTCAAGTTTCTCAGTAGTCGGTAGTTCCAGCTTGATTGTAATTCCTCAGTAGTTCCAGTTTGATTCTAGTTCCTCAGTAGTTAGAGCTGGATTCTAGTTCCTCCATAGTTCCAGTTCGATTCTAGTTCCACGGTAGTTCAAGCTTAATTCTGTTGCTTTCTAAATATATTTTCTAGCACTACTACATCTGAAGTACTTATTATTTCCTCTATTCTGTACAACAGAAGTACACATAAAGTACTTATTACAAAGCTTATATCAACTCTGTCTGTCTGTTAAAATGTTTGAACATATTTTGTCTTCCATTTCCCATTCTCAGATCTAGTTGAAACTTTCCAAAATATTAATTAAACCTAACAGAAAATGAATCCAAAAAAAATGTAAACAATTAGTTAAGTTGTTGTTGGTGATTAATTATTTTGTTTCATTTCGAAAAAAGGAGAAAAAAAAAAGCAACTGAATGGGAGGTGGATGTATATATAACTATGGATTTAGTCCCCTTATTATGTTTACCACGTTTTTTTCTCCCATTATTTATAGTCGTAAACAATTAAATAATCAATCCAAAAATTAACCAGTTAGTTAATCATTTAGTACTAATTAATTGATTTTGTTTTATATAAAAGAAAGGGAGATGAACCTGGAAATTTAAGAAAAATGGCAGTAATTAGCGGTTCCTTACCTTAGATAAGCTTTGTTTTTAAATTCTTTTTTTTTTCTATTGCTTTCCCCCCCCCCCCCCCCCCCCCCCCCCCCATTCTGTAAAACAGATATGTAAAAGTCAATGACGTCTTGATGAACAGTTCCGGGAATCAGCCAACAACTTTCACTCCTAGGAACATTGATGCTGACGACATCTCTATGCCTGGACATAGTTTTGGTTTCATCGTCATACCTGAGGCCAGAGCTTCAGTCTGTACTTCAAACTTGTCACCCGTATTAATCATAAAGACTGCCGCATCAACAAATGAAGCCAGCCTGAACTTGCAAGGTCTTGAATCAAGTCTTCTAAGTTTCTTTATATTTCGAATTTTGTGTGCTAGGTTTACTTAAAAAAAATATTAAGGTTTGAGTTATACAATAGGTAAACAATCTCATGAATGAATTTACATGTTTTTTTTCTGATAATTTTGATAAAGTAAAATAGTTTAATAAAAAAAATATAAAAAGAACTTTCAAAAGTGTACATCATAACCTTGCAGCCCTTCGATGGTTTCTAGGATTAAGCTGTTGGAACTTTTCTGACTCATTCTCAGTTCGGCTAGGTCAACTGCAAATACAATAAAGAAAATATTAGAATAGAACAACCTTTTTTTTTACGAACATCTTATTTAATGGCGTTTTTTGAATTTTATTTTTGTATAAACTTGAAAAATGTTTACAGAAATAATAGAAGCCAATAAAAGGAAAGTGTTGTGTTGTTATTCTTAGACTTTAGTTTATATTTGAGTACAACAGAAGCATTAGCGATGTCCTAGCGAACGCCGGTATGGACAGTATAGAGGGATTTCCTATGTTCCGACAGTTACGCTGGGCAGGGCACGTATCCCGTATGGGGGCGAACGTAGGTTAACATCAGTCTTTTTTGGTGAGCTAAAAGGTGCTCGACGTAACAGAGATGCCCCACGGAAATGCTTTAAAGAACTGCTTAGGCGCCAACTTGCTTTAAATGGAGGTGGTCTATATTCAATGATGTAGCTATGGTTGGGGATGGGGGGAAATTTGAAAATCCCAACGAGCCCCTACTTGAGGGGGGGCCCCCAAATGTGTTCGAATATTTTTTTTAACATTTAATATGAAATAATACGCCATTATCTCATGTCTTGAAGTCTAAAGTTAAAATGCAGGGGTCCCTCACAAAGGCCGCGGGATACACATTTCAGACCGAAAGAAAATCCGTTGCCGACGACAGACGCAGACGGCGAAAAGAAAATCTTAATCGAACAATGGTTATGCTCGCCTTGAATGTGGCAACATATGTAAGTCACAGCAGTGTCTGCGGAGCCCAGGAAATATTGTATTTCTCATTGATCTTCGAACTCAAAGTCAAACCTTATTTTTATTATGATATTATATGAGTCATAATGTGTACATGTATAAATAGACTTAATACACACAATTATTCTTATGCATAAACTAGCCAAGTTTTAGGCGACATTGCCATTAAAATTAGGGCTGTCACAAAAAAATATATAGATGCCTGTACCACAAAGTAAAAATATTTCCAATGCAAAGTAGTCACAGTTTTTGTGTTTTTTAATTTGTTTTATTCATGTCACACTTTTTTAAAACGAGATTTAATTCATTACAGTTTTTTTTTAAGATCCTGAGGTTAAATAGAGCATAAAGTGCTTTCTAAAATCTGATGACCTTCTAACTAGAGAAAGAATAATACATAGGCGTAATTTTGTGAATATTATTTTCTTTGTAGTTTTGGATAACGACGTGATTTTAGTTCTGACCTACTTCTGATAGTTTGGTTTATATAAAAATTTGTATAGTCACTTAAAGCAACTTTTTGCAATTAAATCTCCCACTGTCTACCCAAGGAAATAGATTTGTAATAGATTTAGAAGAAAACATACAAGTCAATACTAACATGTCAACCTTAAGCCTAAATCAATGGAGATATATAACATGCAGAGTAAAGGAGACATGGGAAATGACTCATGACAAAATACGAGAGATCGCAGACGGTGAAAAGAACATTACACGGTTATCAACCCTTTGTCTAGGATGCTCTCTATTAAATATGTTGACTTTTGTGTGAACTTTCTATACCTTCACCCTATCTTATCTTTCTGGGTCATACATTCAAACATGTAACACAAGTGTAATGCTTCATTGGATTCATATGTTAAAAAGTATTATAAAGGATAAAAATAGTTTTCTTAACCTAGTAAGCTAATGGCTACACGTAAGTTTTGGCAGTTAAATTTTTTAGCCACAGTTTTTTTACTATGAACTATTTTAACCTAACGTAACTTTTTAGTTTACAAGTTTAAAATTGTACTTCTATTGTCATCTTTTTGAAGTTAGTATGATACGTATTGATAAACCTCGTGTTTAGCTTTCTCAAGGAAAGCCACTTGTGTAAGTTTCAGAAAAATTGCCAAGGGAATACAAAAGTTTTTGTGTCTAATTATGCTATTGGTAAAGTGTATATTAACATGGTAAAAGTTACAATAATAGAAATTGTGTTGTTTCTACTTTTATTTTTCTGAAGAATGTCTTTCTCGAATAGTTCTATAAATAGATCGTTTTTTTTTCGACGTAGAACTTAGCCTGCTAGTAATGTTAGCAGTTATTGGATTATTTATTTACATTAGATAAAAAAACCTATGGATCATCTTAGTGAGATGAATGCCTGGGCATTAGCTGTGGTCGGAACGATGTCGCCCACACATCAGTTCAGTGCTGCAAACTGCCTTAGGGTCGCCAGCTCCTGATTTTTCCTCAGGGTTGACTCCCGAAGCCTTTCCCATGATTGGGTATAGCTGCAAGGCAACATAGGTTTTAATTCAGAGTTTTCCTTCTCCTAGGTGGGTAGTCAGCCATGGCTAACGAGCCCCTCCTACCCGAAGCTTACTGGTTAAGACGCCAGTTACTTGCCTTTGCCCCTTCTGTTAGTGAGAACAGTTCCGCCGGACTCAATATCTGAGCCACACGTGAAGGCCAGGAGTTGGACTGGTTGTCAGAAGCTATTCGAGACGCATGCCATTTGGAAGCCTTATTTGTACAAACGCTTCTTCTTCCCTAGTGCTATTAGAGCGTGGAATGGGTTGCCAGAGCCAGTCAAGAAAACCAATGACTTGGCAGAATATAAGTCATTGACTAACATGCATGACGCGTAGGACGTAATCATCTTCTTTTTTGAAGTACGTCTGTTTTTCATAAGAAGATAATATAAGATTAGACATTTTCAATATTGGTTAATTTTTAATAGAATAAACTAAAATTACATTATAACCAAGATAGCAATCGCAAAAACCCTTAATTATCAGTTACAGTGATGTAACAAAGTCAAATGTTTGAATGGAAATCTAGATCTAGATTTTTTTTCTTACCCTTCGCCTTTTTTTTTGCCCTTTTTTATTTGGCTCTAACACAGACTAAAAACGCAAAATACACGAAAAACTTTCATGGAATCCCCATATTTATGAAACTATAAAAAAACTCAAACAAAGCATTAGGGTTTATTAAAAGAAATTTCTATAACTCAAATGAGAACATAAAACTAAAATGTTATTTAACCTTGGTTAGGCCATTAATAGAATATGCACACTCTGTTTGGAACCCCTCAACTCAAGAAAACATTAAGAAACTGGAGCAGACACAAAATAGAGCAGTGAGATTCATAAGAAACGAATATTCACATTTGACTAGAGTAACACCTTTAGTAAAATCACTAAATTTAGAAAGCCTTCAGGATAGAAGACTTAAAAGTAAAGTAGCAATTATACATAAAACACTGAACCATAATTTTCAAAATAAAATCTACTAAAATACTCAGAAAGACATAAAGATAAAGGCACATTCCTCTTTCCATATGCTAGGACCAATTTGTACAAATTCTCCTTCTTCCCTATTGCTATTAGAGCATGGAATGGGTTGCCTGAGCTGGCCAGGAAAACCAGTGACTTAGGATAATTTAAATCTAAACGCACAACGCGTAAGACGTAATCATCTTCTTTTTTGAAGTAACGTCTGTATTATATAAGATAAGATAAGAAGCAAATGAATATTCACATTTTGATAACATTGAATAAAATGACTAATTTAAGAGAGAGGACAGAAGACAAGAGAGTATTACCTAAAACATTGAACCATCTATTATTGAATGTGAGGTAAAGATCTATATCATATGAGATGATCCATAGCCGCTTCGCGACTGAAGGAGGCCAAATTATATGTATGTGGGCCCAGCATAGAAATCAAAACCGTTTGGCAAATATTGATAAAACTTGACATAAAAGTTCCTTAGATCATGTCGGAGACCGTAGTGTGCGTAACAATTACCATCCAACAATTGCAAAAAAGGACTGGGGGGAGGGTGTAGCTGATAAAAATTAATCGAAAAAAATAATATTTCTATTAAAGAATGAAACCTTTTATACAAATTGGGTAAAAAAACCCGTTTTTACAGTATTTTATATTTGATATAAGTCGGCTGAACGGGTAATTCACACTCCATCCATGTAGTCCCCGTGAAATTTAAAAAAAAATGTGAAGGCTTTATTCTCCATGCTTAACGTAGATCTAAATTCAATCCACTAGATCAGTAATACCTAAAATTAAGGCTCGTAGGCCACGGGTCATATCCAGCAAGTAATTTGTAAATAGAAAAAACAAGACACAAAGATAAAGGCATATTTCTTATTCCATATGATACGAAAAATTCGTCCAGGTGCTCCTTTTTCGACAGTGCAATTAAAGCATTAATGGGTTGCCTAAATCAGCCATGAAAACCATCAACATGGCAAAGTTTAAGTCACTGATTAACGTGAATGATGAGACTGACAGCAATCCGCAAAGGACGAAATTATCTTTTTTATTAAAGTAACTTCTGTTATTTATAAGAGAAGATAATAATAAATATTATTAATTAAAGTATATATCAAACTTAAGTTAAGATTGTAACTTTAAAATAAGCAAAGATAAGATAATTTTATTAAACCAAACAAATGGAAATTCAGTTAAACTTTAATTGTCCACCTCAGCTTCAGCGTTACTTCTATATAAAAAAATCCATTAAACAAGAACAACATTCACATACTAGACATACACACATATACACGAGCAATGCATTATGCAGAAGGTTTCAATCTACTTCTAGGTAATGATCAGTAACTATGAAAACCCCTGACTGAAACTGAAATAAACGAGTTTTAAATCTTTTATATTCTAGCCTCCAACGGGTCGAGACGACCACTCTGTTCGGAGATGATGTAAATGCAGTTTAATGGGCGCAAACTGAGTGTTTGTGAAAAAGCTCTTAAAGAGATTTTACCCGTGTTCGAGTGAAAATGATTTTTTAAGTACTCTATTAAGTCGATGTCTTCCAGTGAAGTATTACCATACTAGCAAAAGTAATTTTAAAAACGAAATTTTAACCAACTTCAACTTAAGAAACTTTATTGTCAAAGAGTTATTTCTTTGGCCTTTCTCTGTAAGTTATTTTATATCATTTTTTAATAATGGTTTAAAATGAACGATCTGTTACTTACTAGATCAAAATAAAAAAAATAAATGTTGTTTCCATAGACATAAATAAATATAGACTGGCCGAAGGAGGTAACTTCATGTAACTTGAAAACATGTATATCTATTGTATTCGGATTTTCAAATTATGAAAAATTGCATGATCTTCATTCTTAGAGATTAAACAAAACTACACTGCCTTCTTATTTACTTATATAGGTTATGGTTGAAATAGATATACTGCTTTTATACTGCTCATAAATGCTGTATAATAAAGTACACAAAATTGTAAGTCACAAATTTTCGTTTCATAAAACTCTTTAATCGGCCAGTCTATATTTATTTATGTCTATGTTTTTTTCATACAAACTCTTTATACGACTCATTCTGTCTTTTGGTACAAATTTTAAACACGTCATTTCTACCACTTCCCATTCTTTGATCAAGTTAGGACTTTACACAGCTATTCATTGCTCCTAACAAAACAGAAATCAAGCAAAATATTAGCCTAATAGTCAATCGAAGAGTGACAATTAAGAAATTTGGTTTTCATATTGATAAAGGGAATAAATCTTACAGTTCTGATATATATGAACGTAAATGTCGTTATATTTTATTGCAGTTTGACTACACTACTGTTGCACTTTTCCTAATTTTGTGTGTTTCCTAGTATGTGTTCATGAAGGGCTGGAGGCGCTGGATAATTTCTGATCTAAAATAGAAAAAAAAACGATAAAGGAGTCAGTGGGTTATAAAAGATTATGGTCTAGAATTTAGATTGAGACATGAATTAAAATATTTGACCATCCTTACATCCCATTCACAGATAATTGCGGCTTTTCCCGATCGCGTTCCTTGAAGTCGTTTTCTTACAATGACCAATTTTTTATTTTGTAATTTTAACAAACTCGATTTCATAAAGAATTGGAGTGTTTAATTTCATTATCACTTTTTATTCGATTTTTGTTTTATTTATTTTTAGTTTCAGTTTCAGTTTCCTTGTAAAGTGTACTTTTTTTTTATTGGATTTTTGTTTTATTTATTTTTAGTTTCAGTTTCAGTTTCCTTGTAAAGTGTACTTTTTTTTTATTGGATTTTTGTTTTATTTATTTTTAGTTTCAGTTTCAGTTCCTTGTCCCCATTCACAGATAATTGCGGCTTTTCCCGATCGCGTTCCTTGAAGTCGTTTTCTTACAATGACCAATTTTTTATTTTGTAATTTTAACAAACTCGATTTCATAAAGAATTGGAGTGTTCGCTGTTTGGTCAACACAGGTAAAAAGAAAGGTTTCAAAATTTTCAGCATGAATACCAGCTAGAAATGTTAAAAAAAAAAAAAAAAAGCAAAATAACACTACAATTCTGTCTCTCTTCATTATAATAATAATAAGGGTTGTCTTTGAGTCTGAAGATCAGTGAGGAATGCAGTATTTCCCGTGGCTGCGCACGCCCAGCTGCGAACAACATATTTTTCCACATCCAGGGCCACCATAACCATTATAATTGTACATTTAAAACATGATTGCCCACAGAGGAACAAAGTAAACATTACGCCTGTCTGAATATGACCAGCTCGAATAATGTTTGCATTTCCACATGTAGACAAAGAGATTAACAACTTTAGTGCACATCTTGTGTATGCGTTATTTACCCGTCCTCTTCGTAGATCCTTATTATTATTATAGCTTTTATATAGCGCTACTTTCATGCTTATAGCATGCTCAGAGCGCTGGTCCAATCTCATTTGTGGACCACTGGGGGGTGGGGGGTATCTAGGAGTTGGTTTTCCGTGCACGCAACTCTGCCCGAGTCGGGTGTCGAACCTCGAGCCCCCTTCTAGGTAGCCAAGACAAGCCAAGTTCAAGCTCTCGACCACGCTTCCCACCGTAGATTCGTGAAAATGCCCATAGTGAAAAAAGACAATGTAATCCTAAATTAGGTTCTTAAGGTTAGGGTTAGGGTGTGTGTGGTGTGTAAATGTGTGTGTGAGTTAAAAGAATGAATAATTGAGTCGCACTCCAAACTTTAGGGCATAATACATTTTACATTGTTTAATTTCATTATCACTTTTTATTGGATTTTTGTTTTATTTATTTTTAGTTTCAGTTTCAGTTCCTGCTCATAAATGCTGTATAATAAAGTACACAAAATTGTAAGTCACAAATTTTCGTTTCATAAAACTCTTTAATCGGCCAGTCTATATTTATATATGTCTATGGTTTTTTCATACAAACTCTTTATACGACTCATTCTGTCTTTTGGTACAAATTTTAAACACGTCATTTCTACCACTTCCCATTCTTTGATCAAGTTAGGACTTTACACAGCTATTCATTGCTCCTAACAAAACAGAAATCAAGCAAAATATTAGCCTACTAGTCAATCGAAGAGTGGTCTACTCAAGCAGGTAAAAAGGCAGGTTTCGATATTTTCTGTAAGAATTTTAAAATGAAATTCTATTAAAGGAAAATATCAGATATGATTGTTTTGTGAAGGGTAATTCTCTTATTTAAAGCCTCAAGGAGAAATTATTTCCGTAAAAAAAATTGTTTTAGTTAAGTCTTCCATAGTCTGTGGGTGGAGGGGATGGACGATGCAATTCAAGCGACAATTTGAAAAACTACTTATTAATTATTATTTTAAGTTATGTTCCACTTATATGCATACCAATTAGATTTTTCTCTTTAAAAATGTAAACATTATTTTATTAACTGTAGTAGTTAGTATGACAGAACTTACATAACTTAGCAATACAATTGTAAAAAGAAATTTAAAAAATCTAAAACCGTTTGCATAAATGGGTTAAAAATATGGTATCCCGTAATAAAGAGCCTCCTGTGTTTGTAACTATTAATAGTGAATAGTTGTAAAAAAAAATATTTTATGAAACTGCTTGCATAGTTGATTTAGAAAATTAAATTTTTTCGCTTTCAGAAAAGAAAAAGAAGCCGTTGCATCAGAACTTTGAATGGTCTAAAATTTTATGTTGTAGGATTTCACTATCTTTTCTAGTTTACGAGATCTAGAGGGGACGGACGGATAGAAAGACCACATAAAACTAATAACGTCTTTTTCCCTTTCTAGGAGCCGCTAAAAATGTAACGCTTATCTCACTTTTGCGTTATAACCGATCTAAACGGTATTACGTTTTCTAAAAGATGGTTTTGAGCTGATATCATAACGATTTTGTTTCGAAACCACATAATTTCTACGGGAATGTCAAATGAAGTCTAGAAACAAATGCCATTGAACCTCTTGACCAACGGAAGCGATTTCATTCAATACTGTGAAATGAGAGAGGAGCTCTTCAACGTTACACTGTCCAAATGTCACGATCATTCAATCCGTTATGAAGTAAATTGAAATTGAAGAGTTACAACAATACGTGTAATTTTGTTATGATATGCTACACAAAAACACACTAATAAGTAAATTGTATAATGTAACTTGTTTATTGGTTAAGCGAGACTCTTTGTCACAATAAGACGCCAACAGAATGATTGTTAAACTCTCTTTGGACATTCGACCGTTTGTACGCTCGCAAAATGCATAATTTTATAGAACCTTGGAATAATGTTTTTACTATATAAAAATTCTAATAAGAAATTTATTGGCCCTAATTACATTACAGATACAACCAATTTGTTCCTTGAAAGGAAAATTATCCCACAGATTGAAAAAGTTGATTTAGAATAAATTTAGATTGAGGCTTTTAGGAAAGCAGCCAAAAAAAACCCTCTTGGTTCTCGAAAAATAATATTTGAAAAAGAGGTTCATTTGTAAGTGATTAATTTTGTTCAGCACGACTGTTTTTAATTTCGTTTTGTTAAAGAACTATAAATCAAAGCTTTGAACAAATAATAATAACATTCGGAAGTGTGAGTTGAAATTAAGAACACTAATTAGATTTTACTGCAATTTTTCACTTATTTTAGGATCCATGTATAAATATACTATAAGAATGTCAGATTGAGTAAAGGTTGGGAAAAGGCGACTATGAAAAAATATTTGGGTTCAGAACACATCATAATTGTTACTCTCATGAATACTAAATTCTTTCTTTTAAAAAGAATGACAAATTCACTCGAAATTATATATTATAGTCATGTTATAGTCATGTTATAGTCATGTTATAGTCATGTTATAGTCATGTTATAGTCATGTTATAGTCATGTTATAGTCATGTTATAGTCATGTTATAGTCATGTTATAGTCATGTTATAGTCATGTTATAGTCATGTTTTAGTCATGAGATGGGACAGCAGAAAGAAAACGATTAATCACACAAAAGTCCTCTCCATTTTACAATTATTGCTAATGATGACATTAAAGAATAAGGGGCGACTCGATATAAAAATTGAATATATATTTAGCATATCAAATTTTTATTTGGGATATATTGTTTTTTAAATAAGTAATTTCTTCACTAAAGTACAAAAGAAAACGTATTGGTCTGTCCGGTGTTGAGGGGGGGTGGGCGATTGCATCTTTATGCCCTCATACTGTCCCTTCAGACACCACGCTCTTCCATTTAATATTTACTAATGATTTAATTTTAGATTAGAGTGTGGTACGACATGATATACAAATGGGTTACAATATGAATGAGTAGCTTATATTATATAGATATTCAACTCACTCCAAGGATTTGGATGAGGAGGGTGTTAGATGTAATCGTCCACCCCCACCCCACCAAATCAGCCAACATACTAGAAGGGTTTCGATTTAATATAAAGATTAGTTACTTTAAATATCAATACGTAGCTTATATCATATAGATATGTAACTAATTCTGTTAACAAACTGTGATTTCCACACAAAAATTGGACCACTCTTCCCCACTCGAAGACTTAACATACTAGAGGAAAAGAGGCATAATTTAAAAATTGGTTAAAATTTAAAAAAATAGTTTATATATTATTAACATTCCTATACAAATTGTGTGTTTTCTCTACTAAAAATGTCCCGCCCATCGGGGTAATATGGCGATCGCTTCTGCCGCCCCACCGGATCCGCCAGTGATGTAAGGTGCGCGCTAAATTATGAATGTTTATTGGAAATGCTTGTCAATACGGCGAAAGCTTTTTTGCATTTAAAGCGAATGAATTTATGTAAAAATGTTTTTAAAACTCAAATTTGAAAGTTAATATTTTATTGCAAAAATTAATAGACAACACATGGTATGGCTGCCTGGTCGTGCGGTTTGCGCGCTGGACTGTCGTTCGAATTTATCGACGGTCGAGGGTTCAAACCTTGCACGCTCCCATCACCCGTCGTCCTGCGGGAGGTTTGGACTAGGAAGTAAACTATCTTCAACTCTGAAGGAACATCCAAACATGTAAAACATTTTACAAACATTTTATACTTATGTGTTAAAGCAAAAAATGTGTTTTTTTTAAGACTAAATCATCGAAAACTCTACTAACGCCAAATAACTTTTTGAAATCCCTCTTTTAATAAGCAAAACAAAATATTTCCTTGGGTAACAAGTTAGAAAAGTTAGAAAAACTAATTTAAGAAAAATTGGTTGTTTAGGATTTTTATGAATAACATTTCAACTCTATTTATTTAAAATCGCACTTCTATCTTATATACTACATTCAATTTTCTAGCTAAAACGTTTCAAAATATAACTATCGTTAATATTATGTTCCGGATTTTTAAGGAAAATAAACTTCCTAACACCAAAGTATGGGATGAAAATCTCTTCACAAGGCTTTGGTACATTACATTTTCATACTAGAGAATCAGACAAATTTAATTTACGGTATTTACTTTATCTGAGATTCTCTTTATCTCTCTCTCTGAAACGGACTTAAGTGACTGATTTTTTGCTTTGATTTTGTTTATTGAGATTTTAATATTAAACCATTCCTTTCACCCGGCGCAACCAAGGGGGTTTTGAGTTTAAAACACCTACCAGTGGGTTTTGCAGTTAAATTCCCCTCTTCTATAAAACAACATAAACAAAAAATAATGCAAACGACAATCCCCAAATTCCAAGAGCATAGCTAAGGAAGATTTTGATTTTAAAACCCCCTCCGAAATTTATTTAAAACCCTCTCTTCAATATAAAAAAGGAAATTACACACTGAAAATGCTATAAGGTAGCCAAAAGGGGTTTTGAGTTTAAACCCCCCTTCAGCGGGGTTTAAAGCTAAAAATACCTCTTCAATATAAAAAAAAGGAAATTATACACTCCAAATTCTATGAGTGCAGATAAAGGGGGTTTTGAGTTTAACCCCCCCCCCTCAAGTGGGATTTGAAGATAAAAAAATACCTCTTCAATATAAAAAAAAAGCAAATTACACACTCAAAAATCTTTGAGCGTAACCAAAAGGGTTTTTAATTTAAACCCCCCACCATTGGGGTTTGAAGCTAAGAAAAATACCTCATCAATATTAAAAAAAGCAAATTACACACTCAAAAATCTTTTAGAGTAACCAAAGAGGTTTTAAGTTTAAACCCCTCTTCAGCGGGGTTTGAAGCGAAAAAATACCTCTTCAATATACAAAAAAAGTAAATAACACACTAAAATTCTTTGAACTTACCCAAGCCAAAGGGGAAATGTGTGTTTAAACCGCCTCCTTCAGATGGCTTTTTTTATTCTAACACCACTACAGATTTTTTTAAATTTAAAATCCCCCTACAGAGAGTTTTAAGGTTGAAAACCCCTTCTTGAATATTATTCTAAGGAAAACTACAGCCACCAAATTCTATGAGCGTAGCGGTCCTCAGAGGTCCTTAGGGCAGGTGGGAAGAGGCTTCAGACATTGCCAGCGACAGATTTTTGTGCAAACAGGTTGCTGTCCAATGAGCCGAACGGCGTGTAGGATCTAAGTCAGTAAGAATAGCACAATAAATAATAAAATAAAACTTTTTAATAGCAAAATAATCCACTGTAGATACCTCAGAATATGCATTTAGTTGGCTCTCAATACCAGAAATAGAGGTCTCAGCGCTCCCCCAGACCCTTTGTTGGCAATGGCGAGGAGTCTGCAGTTTTTTCACTAACTCAAGGAAGAACTCTGCCCGCAGTACACTTTTGCCCATGGTAGCCGGCCACCCACCCTACTGTGCCCACTACAGATATCAGAACTTTGGATTGAGACTCCACAAGAACTGTATCACCGGCATCCCTCTACCCGCTAGAGCGCCACCTCCAGCTGCAGAACCTCAAGCCAGGAAACAGCCAGCTGCAACCCAAGCAGGACGACCAGCTAAAATCAGAAGACAAAGTGACATACTCTCTTATTAAGTGCAAGAGTGATGATTAAATATAGCATAGATCAAAGATAGATGCAAACCCTCCCCCTTTTTATTCTTTCATGTAAATATTCATGTTAATAAATATTCTTCATTTTTAACTTTGTATCTCTCTTTCATTGCTTGTCTCGTTGCGTGCCTGCTCCCAATTTATATGCTGACGGGTTGGTGTGTGATAATTTCAAAAATAATAATCCCATAGACATTAAACACGCAAAACACACGTCACTTTCGCTAACCTGTCACACTTGCCACATGACACCCTCGTCGTCTTACTATGCCATATAGATCTCAAGGTCTAAGACAATATAAGGGGAGATCCTCCCGGGGTGGCCTCTGAATTTATGCAAAAACACAAATTCTCTTAATATTTCTATTTGTATTTTGTATTCTATTTCTAATAACGTAATTTTTTTTTATTTTGATTGTGACGTCGCTTGCGTATTCATTAGAAAATTCGTTTTTTTTCCTTAGAAACTTTTGAGATTGAATTATGCAGTTGCATTTCAACTCTTTCTCTCCTAACCGACGATACAAACGTTGATTCCATCAGAATGTGGTAAATAATTACGGAAAGAAAGAGTTAAGAACGGAATATATCAATCATGGTTAGTACATTTCTCATGGATAGTACATTTCTGAAGATTTAAATGTTGTTCATGGTTAGTACATCTCTTTAGATTTATATATTTCTCTTTTTTTTATTTTTTGGTTATTTTTCATTATAACATTTTAAACATTTTTTCAAATGTATAATTCAACAATAGGCAACACAAGACCCACCAATATTAACTCTGAAAGGTAAGATGGTTTATTTATTATATCGATGGGTATAGCTTAATACTTTATTTATTTCAAAAAATTTTGGTGGTCATCTTTTCTTTTTATAACTATCACCTAATGAACTTCTTTTGTTTTTTCTTCTGGCACTCCGTCACAATCAAAATACAAAAAAATTACGTTATTAGAAATAGAATACAAAATAGAAATATGAAATGTCTGAAGAAATTTGCATCCTAAACTACAAAGTAACAGATTCACATTTGGCAGTGGAACAACGTGCTTGTAAAAAAAAGCAGTCGACTTTCAAAAAGCAATTCACAATTTTGTAAACCCCATTATCACAATCATCAATTAATGTGGATGTCAGATGTCAAGATCTATGAAGATGCAATGATAGATGTCACGTTGAAGATTATCTTGACCTGTATCACACTAACGATGATCGTGATTGCCGAGGATCTTGAAATCTTCTTTTAATAAGATGATCGTATAGAAGTAGTTAGATCTAGTTGATAATACGATCATTCAAAATGTTGCCAGTTGATCATCTAGAAGTTGTCATTCGCTAAGTCGATCTAAGTATGTTACTATATTCAATGAAGAAACTTCTCTTCGACTAAAACAATTACTTTAATTCAGAACTTGAAAAAGCTATTCACAAATAATTACAATGGTTAAACGTACTTGAATAAAATGATGGATCTACACAAAATTAATTGAGTTCTAATACAAAGCTTTAGTAGAAGTTTCACTTCCAAGTTCCATACAATGACTGACTAAAAAACAGAACTTTTCCCGGGCTAAAAATAGATACTGTGTACGTGACATATTACCCCCCGCTTTCTTAAGCATTTGCATGGTAATAGAAATGCGTATAAATTAATACATGAAAAATAATTATGACATTATAACTCATTTGGTTAGTACTAATGTGAACATGTGTACATATCCAAAAAATAAAAAAATGGTTGAGATGCTACAAGATATTTGTAGTTACATAGTAAGTTGTATTATGTAATCAAATTTTTGATCATGGTTCATAAAAAATATGTATAATGTTTTTAAAACATTAACAAATTACTGTACAGTTGATGTCACATTCGAAATGAAATACGACTATAATAAAATATGATAAAGATGAGTATCTTTTCTTCGAAGGTACTTTGGATGAACATATTACAAACTTGATTTGATAATAAAATATCTGTGAAGAAAAAATGTAATGACGAAACTAAGTAATTAACTATATACATCTGGACAGTGTGTCAGCAAATACATTCAAGTGACCTGGTATTGTCTTCACATCAAACTGGTAGTCCATGAGTTGTAGACTCCAACGTGTTATTCTTCCGTTTGCCATCTTCTTTGAGTTCAGAAAAGCTAGTGGTGCATGGTCTGTCAGTAGTGTGAAGTGTGCACCCAATAAATATTTGGTGAATTTGGAAATGGCCCAGACAATGGCCAGACATTCACGTTCAATAGTGGAGTATCTAGTTTCGGCTTGGGAGAGTTTACTGCTGATAAAAAATACAGGATGTAAAGTCCCTTGGTAATCCTGCATTAAACATGCTCCAATGGCTGATGAAGATGCATCGGTGGCGAGATGAAAAGGCTTTTCTCGGTTTGGAAGTTTGAGTATACTGTCTCTGGAAAAAGTTGCTTTGATATTCTCAATTGTGGCATGTAGTTCCGTAGACCATGGAATCTTGATAGGTTGACCCTTCTTGGTGAGGTTGGTCAATGTTGATGTGAGTGCTGTGTAATTAGGAATAAATATTCTGTAAAAATTACACAGTCCTAGAATGCTTCTAACTTGCTTCTTAGTTGTGGGAACTTTGATGTCTAAAATGCGTTTGATGATATCTTCTTGTGGTCTAAGTGAGTTGTAGCTAACTCTATGACCTAGGAAAGATACTTCAGTCATGGCTAATTCTACCTTGCTGGGTTTTATCGTGAAGCCGTATTGTTGTATTATGTTGAAGACTTCATGTAATCCTTTCATGTGTTCATTCCATGTTTTATGGAATATGCAAATGTCATCTATGTAAGATACTGTGTCTTTTCGTTGGTTCAGTATTCTATGTATAGCTCTGTAAAAGGTGCTGCTGGCGTTGACCAATCTCCGAATGGCATGTAGTTGAACTGAAATAGTCCGAAAGATGTTGTGAAGGCTGTAAATGGTTTTGATTCTTCCTTCATAGGAATCTGGTAATAACCTCTAGATAAATCTAGTTTGGTGAAAAATTTTGCCTCTGAAAATTGTGTCATAAGATCTTCAGGGTTAGGCATGGGGTATGAATCGAGGCGAGTTATTTTGTTTAATTGTCTGAAGTCGACGCACATTCTTGGAGTTGATGCTTGTTTACGTTTGACAAGTACAATTGGTGCAGCATATGGTGAATTAGAATGTTCTATGATGCCTTGTTCTAACAGTTGATTAATTTCTTGTTTAAGGAAATCTCTGTAGTGTATTGGTAAAGGATAAGGTCTTGATTTTGTAGGCTTGGCATCTGTAAGTATGATTTCATGTTCGACAATAGAAGTTTTTTCTGGAACATCTGTGAATATTTCTGAATGTTCTTTGAGAATGTTTGTCAATTCTTGTCTTCTCTGAGGTGATAATTTATCAATTTTGATATCATGCCAAAATTCAGTTTGCTTCGTTGGTGTATCTGGCATTATGAAATCATTGCAATCATCCATATCATTTTCTTTTTCTTCAGGTATGACTGCCAAACATGACATAACTCTTTCTGTTTGTTCTGTACTTGTATCATCATCTGTTTCAGTATTGTACTTTTGTAGCATGTTGCTATGGTATATTTTCTTCTTGTTATGAATGTCAATTTCATAATCAACATCTGTGATTTTTTCGAGTACTGAGAATGGACCTTGCCATTTGATAAATAGCTTGTTGTTCTTATCTGGTAACAATAAACATACTTTGTCTCCTGGTTCAAATTGTCTGAGTTTTCTGGTTTTGTTGACTCTAGCTTGAGTATTTATGTTAGCTTTATCTGTGGCTTCTTTAGCTTGCTGACATGCTGATATGACAAGGTTTCTGATATCTATGACATGCTGGAATGCTGTTTTGGACTCTAGTGAATTTGAATCTGGTTGTATGAGTGATTCTTTCAGTATTGACATGGGTCCTCTTGGGTTGGCGCCAAATATCATCTCAAAAGGCGAGAAACCTGTAGTTTCTTGTTGACATTGTCTATAAGCGAATAGTGCCGCAGGTAAGAGTACATCCCAGTTTTGTGGATTGTCGTGAGCGATTTTCGATAAGATTTTCTTCAGAGTACCATTAAATCGTTCACATAGACCGTTGCTTTGAGGTTGGTAAGACGTTGTGAACTTCATCTTGACCTTGTACATGTTCATAAAGGCTTTGGTTATATCTGCTGTGAATTGTGTGCCTCTATCAGAAAGGATGACTTCTGGGAAACCTTTTCTGGAAAATATTTCTGACAAAGCTCTGGTAATGTCAAGTGCTGCTATATTGACAAAGGAATTGCCTCAGGCTATCTGCTACATGTATCAACCAGAGTTAAGATGTACTTGTGATTTCTGTCTGAAGCTACTGGCATAGGACCTATCAGATCGACTAACACTTTTTGAAAAGGCTTGTTTGTCAGTTCCATTGCTTGAATTGGTGCCTGTATTCTGTTGATTTTAGGACCTTTCATTTGGCAAAAATGGCAAGAGCCGACATATTTCTTGACATCTTTGGTGATGCTTGGCCAATATAATTCTTGAAGGATTCTTTTCTTCGTTCTGGTTACACCCATATAACCTGCTTGTGGAAGATTATGTCCTGTTGCCAATATCTCTCTTCTGTATCTTTGAGGTACAAGTACTTGTTGTATTGTTTCGTTCTTATTGTGACTGTTCTTCATAAGAATGCCATTCTGAAAATATGGTTCATTTGTGAATTTTGATTGTTTATTTCCTTGCGCCTTCTTATAAAGTCTTTGCAATGATGAATCGATCTTCTGTTCATGTTTGAATTCATCGTGTTGGAATTGTGGCATTACATCGTCATTTTCAGGAAATGTTCTGATTACTGGATCTGTCTCCTTTTGAATGATCTGTCCTTGAGTCTTAGGTATTGTTTTATTTTGGCTTGCTCGTTCAGATGAAAATTGTTCTTTGGGTTTGGTCATTGATCTGGTTACTACTGCATAACAATCTTGATTTCGTTCAATGTTGTTTGCCCACTCTAAAAGTTCTTGTGGTGTGCAGTCTCTGACTCCTTCAATGTTACCGATGATTAAGTCAACTGGTAAGTCGCGGACAACTAAGGCCTCGGTTGGACCACTAAAGAATGGCGTCTTAATGTGTATTATGGCTTCTTGTAGACTGCTGACAGTGCCATTGAATGCTGTGGCTTGAACTGATTTGCCTGTTAGTTGGTTTGACTTGACAAAACGTTTCTTGATTAATATAGATGTGCTTCCGGTGTCACGTAGCACCTGTACTTTTTGATTTCCTACCCAACCTGGATAGAATTTAAGACCATTTGTTTTCGCTATGACAGTCATGGTTGAATGTTCATCTCTATCATTTCTGTTAGAAAAGTTCTTCTTATATACATGTCGTGGTCTAGAGTCTTGAGAGTGGCTTTGTAACGAGGTCTTTCAGTATATTTTTGATTTCTTGTAGCTTGTTTGCCATGGTGTGGATTGCTGGTGCTGAACTGCTTTCTTCTGCATTCATGGGCTTGATGACCTTTCATATGACAATATGAACATTCAATAATCCTGGTGCGGCATTGAGAAGCAAAATGTCCTATGTTGTTGCATCTATTGCAAATTATTTTGTCATATTTTGTATACTGTGAATTTCGTTTGTCTTCTGAAAAACAGACAAAGTTTTCATCTGCTGCTGGTTTGACTGGCTTGTTTGGATAAGCAGCTTTATATTGTCTGATGATTTTGGTTAACGTTGGAATATCAGAAGGACTTCTTCAATTATATAAGATTGGATGTCTTCTGAATGAGCATGCGTGATATTGTCAATGATAATATGTTGTCTGATAGCTTGATAAGTGTTTTCCACTTTAGCAAGAGATATCCACCTGTCGAACCACATGGCCATGTTGGAAACGAAAATTTGAGGATCATCATCTTGTTTTGGTCTTGAGCTATAGAATTTCTTTCTATAGTTGTCTGACGTTGCACCGTACTGGCGTAATAAGGCTTCCTTGATATCATGATAATCACTACGCTCGTTGACCGACAACTGCGAAAAAATGTCAACTGCTTTTCCTGTCAGTAAACTAAGGAGGGACCTTGACCACTGGTTTTCTGGTAAACCAGACGTTGTTGCTAATTCCTCGAATCTAGTAAGGTATGAGTCCATGTTGTCAGTAGACTCATTGTATGAATGAATCTTTGACATGAGTTTATATCGATCAAAGACATTGGAACTTGCTTGATTAGTGTTAGCTTCTGTTGATTTTGAGTCTGACTTTAGTTTATTTTCTTCATGTTGCATTTTCAATTTTTCAAATTCCATTTGTGCTCTTTCATGTTCTCTTTGTCTTTCAGCAGCTTCTTTATCTTCTTGCCGTTTCTTCGTCTCATATTCTCTTTGTCTTTCTGCTTCTTGTCTTCGTTTTTCTTCAACTTCTTTATCTTCTTAACGTAGCTTTGCTTCTTTCTTCGTCTATATCTGTTTGCTCTTTTGCCCAAGCCATTAATTCATGTGGCAGTAATTTCAATATTTTTCCTTTGTCAAGATATTCTGACATTCTTTGTGTTTTCTATCTCTAGGCTTTGAATCCATTGTATAGTTCTTGTGTTTTATAATATATGAACTTGAATATATTAATATAGTACTTTTTGAATGTAACAATGTTAGTTATGCCGTCACTGGCTAATTATCTTGAACAGTAGGATTATGTCTACTACTGGAGTCGTTGTAGGAAGTGTAGATTTATTCAACCGTATAAGGTTAATGAAATATTGCTGAGCCGTGCTATGAACTTTCTCTCTCTTGAGATTGTAGATCTAGTAGAACTTGTCGTATTAAAGTCGTCGTTGTGTACGATTGACTTGATATCACATAGTAGAAATGACTACTTGATAGATTATAGTGCCAGGTAATTGCTACTGGGCTTATCTATAATACTAATGCCAGTTAAATGATACTGGGCTTATCTACTGTGTCAGTTAAATAATACTGGGCTTATGTTATGCCAGCTAAATATTACTGGGCTTATGTATCGTGCCAGTTAAATGATATTGGTCTTATTGCCAATGCCAATACAAAATAATAATAGTAGATCTCGAGAGTTATAGTGAAAACTCGATCGTAGATCTATATCTATGATAAGATAAGATATCGATAACCAAACTGACCTTTGAACACAGTAGAACTATTCTCAAGTTGAAGAAAATCGAAGTTTTGTAATTGACGAAGTTTTGAAAATTTTTCCATAGATTTTGAAAAAAAAATTATTTTTTTTGATGATCTTTTTGATGATCTTTTGATGATCTTTATCGAAGGTCGGAGGTGCCAGATATCACAATTGTCACGTATTACAAATTGAATTCTACTTTTAAATGGCTTGCCTAGGGGAACGTGACAATAGAAAAAGGTAGTTGTGTCACTTATCTTAAGTCTGAATTTAATCAGAGACTTACAATGAATAACAAAAAAAAAAATGACACAAGAAATCGGAAGGTAAAATATCAACTTAATGTTTAATCATAATATAACTCAATACAAAATGGAAGGGTTGACCGAAACCCTTTTACAAAAATGGCATGTAAAAATATTACAATACAAGAGTTTGAAAATATAATTACAAATACAAGCAAGGCCTTGAAAAAGAAAAATCTTAACTTACACGATCAATTGGTATACCACGCACGGGTCACGCAATGTCTCCGCTATTCTGTCTCACGGCTGTCTCCGTATGTCTGTCTGTCAACGTTACGCGAGCGGTCTTTATATAATCTACCGCGCGTCGATATCTAGTAATTTCTAGAACAGAAAGTCATCAACACCCAGATCTAGAACGCTCTTCAAAGAGACAGAAGAAAAGAAAAAAAAAACCACCCTCCTTTCAACCAGAGGTACACACATAGGTCAAGGACCGGTCACTGTCTGTGTGGCTTGACTCTTGAAGAATAAAATTAAAAAAAACTTATTACACAAAGGGGCAGACAACCTACAGGTCAAGAAAAAAAAACAATAGTATCTAGGCATTGTTACCTAGATACGTAACACAATCATCAATTAATTTGGATGTCAGATGTCAAGATCTATGAAGATGCAATGATAGATGTCACGTTGAAGATTATCTTGACCTGTATCACACTAACGATGATCGTGATTGCCGAGGATCTTGAAATCTTCTTTTAATAAGATGATCGTATAGAAGTAGTTAGATCTAGTTGATAATACGATCATTCAAAATGTTGCCAGTTGATCATCTAGAAGTTGTCATTCGCTAAGTCGATCTAAGTATGTTACTATATTCAATGAAGAAACTTCTCTTCGACTAAAACAATTACTTTAATTCAGAACTTGAAAAAGCTATTCACAAATAATTACAATGGTTAAACGTACTTGAATAAAATGATGGATCTACACAAATATAATTGAGTTCTAATACAAAGCTTTAGTAGATGTTTCACTTCCAAGTTCCATACAATGACTGATTAAAAAATAGAACTTTTCCCGGGCTCCAGCTACGTCACGTCCAACGCAGCTCATTGCAACCAATAAATGCAGCCCAAGTTACACTAATTAACATATCTCCACGTGAGAAAAAACCCGAGGTAATTGACGAGCTAAAAATAGATACTGTGTACGTGACACCCATGAATTTTATTTTACAATACCTCTATTTAAGTCATTCCTTCATGAAACCTGGAGTCAACAGAAACCTGGACAGCTTATCTCAAAACAGGTTTTTGTTATAAATTTAACAGTTGATGAATAACATTGAGAAAATAAATGACTAGCTATTGACACTTTTTGTCAAAGTAAATAAAATAAATCTAGATTAGGCAGGAATAGACTTTAAATAACCAACCAAACATGGCGTAGTTAGCCATAGTGTACCGAAATTATACGATAACAGGATAAATTTAAATTTGCTTCATTTTATTGAAAGAATATTTAAGCTTTACTAATATTTTTTACGTACATCAAATTTTAATTCTATAGTTACATGAAGATCTAGATCTAGACAAGATCTTAAGAGATCTAAATCAGAAACCTAGGTCTAGTATTGGATCTAGATGACCATATAATGATAATACCAGTAAAATAATCGCTGTTCAAAGTCCAGGTGGCTCCATTACTAAATCCACACTTTCACGCATCTGAAAAATCACGGGTTTGAAACCTGGTTTGATGCAAATATTTTTACAATTATTTTACTTTATATTTAATTTATTTTAAAGTTCTATAATGAATATACCCCCCCCCCCCCAAAAAAAAAATAAAAAAATAACCGAGCAATTTTCTAATCTTTTCCATTATTATTTTTTTGTATCTAACTTTCACGCTAGTTATTAAGGAAAAAACATTCGCTCTTTACGTTGTATAAAGAAAGTATTGCCTTAACAAAAGTATTTGTAAATGTTTCTCTTGTTTTCATTACAAAACCTCTATTCAACTCATAACCTTTTGGTTTCTGGTTGGGCTAAAAATCAAAATAATAGACAAGATCTCGAAAACGGCTCTATCGATATTTCTAGAAATTGGACACTTGATTAATATCGTTAGTAAGTAATGATTTAACCAATTAACCCTCAAAACTTTATTGCTGCACTAAATACATTTTTTTTCTATTAAATATCAATTTCTATAGGTTAAACTAAGACATAGGAAAAAGAATTTTATAAAACGATTCTGTGAGATGTACACTGTCAGTGTACGTAGCAGAAAGTGACCCCGTGAGTAATAGTATGTAAAAAATTTTTTTTTTTTTTTTTCAGATTAGTTATAACATTGAAAAATACAAAATTTAGCCTTTTAATGCTAAATAATTTATGTTTTAATGTTTTAATTACTATAAAATTATAACAATATAGTATAAAAAAAAAGCATGAAAGTACAACATTCTCCAGTACTATCCAATACTATCCCGGCAATATTTTTACAATAAATAATAATACGCTAGTGAGATATTCAATAATTATGTCCATAAACAAAGATTTTAAAAATTGTTGGTGAAGTTGAACCAATCACACTACAGTATCCACTGTATATTCATATGCTTATTAGTTATGTGATAATTATAAATTCCTCTTTTTTTCTATTACTATTCATTGGGTCACAGTCACCATTTGGCATTTTTCAAGCTTTTAGGCTGTGATAAAGTCTATAGACTAGACATGAATAACTACATTATAGTAAATAATGGTTTTTTAGAGGTAAACGTAATATGCTATGATATAACACTAGAACCTAATAACAAATTGTACGATTCTAATGTCACTAAAACTCAATTATATTTTTGTCTAATTCATTTATTTACTATCAGAAATCAGGTTCTGATCTTGATTCTTAATGATGACTTTGTGAACTGTCAATATTTCATTGAGACCCTAAATAAAATAATATAAATATTTATAATTATTATTATACTTTTTTTGTTTACATAACCATATATCAATGAGATTATAATTTCCTAAGGTAACAAATATTGTTCTAAGCAATCAGTTGAAATACAGCAGCCTGGACTAACTGCATAAATTAAAACAACAATTATTATATTATTGTTCATATTTTATCAACTAATAACCTTAAATTCATCATAATTAGTTATATAATAAGCAATTATAAGGGCAATATGTCATATAGGAATAATATATGATAATATTGGTTAAAAAAACTAATGTTTGTTCTTAATCAAGTCTTGATCTCTCTCGATACATATATCAGTAATTGATGACTACAGTGACATATCCTGCTATGTACACTGGGAGCGATACATATATCAGTCATTGATGACTACAGTGACATATCCTGCTATGTACACTGGGAGCGATACATATATCAGTCATTGATGACTACAGTGACATATCCTGCTATGTACACTGGGAGCGATACATATATCAGTCATTGATGACTACAGTGACATATCCTGCTATGTACACTGGGAGCGATACATATATCAGTCATTGATGACTACAGTGACATATCCTGCTATGTACACTGGGAGCGATACATATATCAGTCATTGATGACTACAGTGACATATCCTGCTATGTACACTGGGAGCGATACATATATCAGTCATTGATGACTACAGTGACATATCCTGCTATGTACACTGGGAGCGATACATATATCAGTCATTGATGACTACAGTGACATATCCTGCTATGTACACTGGGAGCGATACATATATCAGTCATTGATGACTACAGTGACATATCCTGCTATGTACACTGGGAGCGATACATATATCAGTCATTGATGACTACAGTGACATATCCTGCTATGTACACTGGGAGTGGACGTCACAAAAAATTATAATTTCAAAAGAACAAGCTACAAGAGTAAATTTTTAAAATCAATTATAATACTAGGATACGTTCTGTTTCTAAATCAATTAGTTTTCTTATCTTATCTTATATAATGCAGACGTTACTTCAAAAAAGAAGATAATTACGTCCTACGCGTCATGCATTTAGTCATGCATATTAACCAGTGACTTAAATTCTGCCAAGTCACTGGTTTTTCAGGCAACCCATTCCATGCTCTAATAGCACTAGGAAAGAAGGAGTATTTGAAAATATTTAGATAAATGCGTTATTATTTACATTTTCCGAACTAGTTTCATTTTTTAAATTTTTTAACAATGTTGTCACTTTCAAGCGCAATAAAATAATAAAACGCAATGATAAAAGTCAAACAGCACGTGACCAAATGTAGACAAACATGTTCTTAAACAAAAACAAAAGAAAAAATAGAAAAAAACTTTTTTTTAAATACATTTTTTTAGAGACTTACACTGCCAGTGTACAAAGTGGGATATGGGCTAAGGGGATGTGATCACTTCCCAATTATCATTGCTAAAATCTCCACTTATTGGGACGACCTCAGCGGTGGAAGCCAATTGGGATCAATTCCAAATAGATGCTCTGAGGATATCACAGAAAATATCCTAAATGAACAGATCGCAGCTGATACCTTTGCTAGCAAGGTAATTGATATTGCCAGGAAAGTTGTACCCCTAACATCCGCATATCCAAAACGGCCTAGTAAATCATGGGTTGATACAGCTTGCAAAAGTGCTATTGGCGAAAAACGACTGGCTGCATTTAAAAAGAATCATTCCCAAGAAAAATCTAAAGCTATTCAGGATAGCTAGAGCAAAGGCTAGACAAACCATACGGTCAGCCAAAAGGAATTCCTGGAAAAATTTTGTCGGCAGTCTGGATGTCAAATCTTCTGCTAAAGCTGTTTGGAGGGCTGTAAAGCGGATCAAAGGGAAAGAATCAAATGCAATAGGGCATTTGAAAAACTAAGGACAAACTGTTACGTCCCCCAGAGATATAGCTGACTGCCTTGCATCCTGAACAGCAGATAAATCATGCACTGCACACTACATGAAAGAATTCCAAAAAGTTAAAATCGGGAGGAAAGACATCCCATTGATTTTAGATCTGAGAACAATGAAGACTATAACAAACCGTTCTCGCTTGAAGAATTAAGGGATTTGCTGGACACAGCACCAGGAGAAGATGAAATACATTGTCAGTTTCTTAGACATCTTCCCGAGCCCTACAAATCTGCTACAAATCTATAACTGTGTATCGCAAAAAAACGCTTTCCCAAACAGCTTGAGGAAAGTCACAGTTATACCGATACCTAAACCGGGAAGAAATGGGTCTGACCCAGTCAACTTTCGCCCAATAGCACTAACAAGCTGCATCTGTAAAACCATGGAAAGGATGATAAATAATTGGTTGGTTTGGTACCTTATGAGAAATAAAATAATCTCCAACTACCAGTGAGGATTCCGGCAGGGGCGACAACAACTAACCACTTGGTAAGGCGGAATCTTTCATCAGAAATGCATTTCTTAGATGAGAACGTCTATTAATTGTATTTTTCGATATTGAAAAGGCTTATGATACAACCTTGAAACATGACATTCTACGTGACCTGGAGCTTAAGGGACACCTGCCCTGCTTTGTAAGGTAATTCTTAAAGGACTGAAAATTTCAGGTTGGCAACTCCGCTTCTAACACTTAAGACCAGGAAATTGGTGTATTCCAGGGCACCATTCTCTCAGTTACCCTGTTTAACATTAAAATAAACAGCATGTTAAAGGCTCTGTCCCCTGGCAAAGAGTGCTGTCTGTATGTTGATGATTTTGTCATTTTTACACATGGCAAAAACATGAATACTTTAGAAAGAAAATTACAATCATGTTTTAATAAAATTCAAATTGGGCAAACGATAATGGTTTTAAATTTTCAGACCCCAAAATAGTTAGCATTTTTTGTAATTTAAGGGAAATTCACCCAGACCCAGAATTCTTTTTTTTTACACAAAAAAAAGATCCCTATTGTGAAAAATACAAAATTTTTAGGCCTCACCCTAGATTTCAAATTTAATTTTCTTCCCCACTTTAAGGAACCTAAGAAGAAATACCAAAAGTAATCAAACATACTCAGAGTATTAAGCAACTTCAGCCATCTATAAATTACATAAATTACATGGAATCAAGTTCACGGAAATCAATTATAATCCCAAGAAAATATCAAATACACAATAATTAAAACTTTGTATTCTACAGACCGAATAAGTCTTAATGACTTAACTATATAACATTTTGCTCTTGTTGTATGAAGGAAGAGTAACCCTTTAGGGATTACGGGCACGATATGGCCTATAGTGGGAAGCGTGGTCGAGAGGCCAAGTGCGCTTGAACTTGGCTAGTCTTGGCTACCTAGAAGGGGGCTCGAGGTTCAGAGTTGCGTTTACTGAGCGCCTTAAGGCAGCACGGAAAACTCCTAGATACCCACTCCCCCCCACTGGTCACAAATGAGATTGGACCAAAGCGCTCTGAGCATGCTATAAGCATGAAAGTAGCGCTATATAAAAGCTTTAATAATAATAATAAAGTGTACCGATATGCCTAAAATTCAAAATTCAAACTGAAAACCCCCTTGGCTGCGCTGGGGCAGGTGATGGTTTAGTAATAATATATCACCTAAAATTAACAGAGTCAAAGCAAAAAATCTGTAACTTAATTCCGATTTCCCCCCCCCCCCCCGCCGCAGGTGGGGATTTCATTTCGGCACCCTCCCTCCTGGCTACGCCCATGGTAATTTTTTTTTAAGTCTAGCTGATTTATACATTCGCTAAACAAGGATTCTTACTGAGATTATGTGATGGGGTAAAAAGTGTTCCTTTTTTTTTAAATTTAACATTCGTTAAAGAGAAAAATAATCTTGTAAGTTTTAAATGGGTGGTATTGTCCTTTAATAAAATATAACTTTTGAATGTTTTTTCTTGTATTTTCAGAAAGACACAAGTTAATATTTGGAACGTGGAATGTAACAAGTTTTAATAAATATGAAAATGCGATTTTAAATGAACTAGAAAAATACGACGTAGATATAGTTTGTATTCAAGAAACTAAATATGAGGAAGGTACAATTAAAATTGGGGACTACATGCTTGTTACGAAATGCTATGAAAAAGACATGATCTACGGCTTAGGGTTTATGATAAAAAAAACATTGTATAAATACATAGAAATTGAGGAAGATCAAACCGAAAGGATTTGCTTCTTGAAGTTACGAACAGATGCAGGTATTGTACACATAATAAATGTTTATTTTCCACAAAATGATTCAGAAGTAGAAAAGAAAGAAGATTGTTTTCTTGCACTTCAGGATAAGTTATTAGATATTTCAGAGGATAAAATTGTTTTTATTTTGGGAGACTTTAACTCACACATTGGATCTGACAATCTAGCCTGGTTTAGATGTCTTGGAGAGCATGGAATACCTTGCGAGGTCAATGATAATGGATTAAGATTACTTGAGTTTTGCACTTTTTATGATCTCGGTATAACTCATTCATTTTTTGATCAAAGAGGAAATGCGCAAAACACATTTCAGAGTAAGTTAAATAAGTCAAAGTCATACATTGATTTTTGTATTACTCGTAATAAACATAGACAGTTTGTTAAAATGACAAAGGCAAATCTTCCATCACAAACTTCAATGGATCATCTTTTAGTGACAAGTGATATCGAGTTAAGCTTCAGCCTTAATGAAGACAAAACTTTATCTAAATCGCAGTTTTTGCTTGTGTCAACATTCGTCATATTATCTTGCCGAAGTCAACACAAAAATGATGATGTTGAAGAAAAATGGCAAGAAATCAAAAAGAAACTTTTTGGAACCGAATCCCATGACCAGCTTTATGAAGAAAATTTCTCCAAATTTCAAAAACAATTAGAAGAAATATCATTCATTTATAATTCAGTGCTTAAGAAAAACAATAATGGCAGAATGACCGAAACAGAAATGTTAGGGTTTGGGTGTGTTATAAAAGAAATTGTCAAGAACTATGAGGATGACTCTATTGAAAATATAAAAATACCGGAACAAACTATGTTAGATTTACTGAACAGTGCTATAAATGAAGAAATGGCTTCAAATGTTGATGATACTGACGTTTTATTTCAAGACTTGCCAACAGTAGAAGAAATAGAAAAGTTATTTAAATACTTTGAAGGACAGATTGACGTTAAAGCCATTTTGAGACCCAACACTGAAGCCATTTTGAGACCCAACAATGAAGCCATTTTGAGACCCAACAATGAAGCCATTTTGAGAAACGTTAAAGCCATTTTGAGACCCAACGTCTTAATTTTACAGCAGTTGTATGAGTTGTGCTATACATCAGAATATATTCCATTAGAGTTGTCCTTTGTTGGTCTTGCTTATCATAAGCACAAAACAGCTACAGATAATAATAATGTATTTAATCTTACATACTTAATAGGGCATTTATATGTTTTCATTATGTTGGTTAGAGTTAAAAAACCGAGAAAGAAACAAAACAAAAAACACTTCGTTTTAGACTGTGAATCAAAATCTGAATTATTGTTTCAATTATGTCGGCATCAAGAACAACATAAAAAAGAAGACAAGGAACTGTATAGAGGATTTGTTTCTATACTCAACAATTTGAAACTTACCAATACTGTATTTTTTGAACACCTAGCTAAACTAAATACACCAAAAAAACTTCTAAATATTTTGTCATCTGTAATACCCTTTATGCAATGTTCGAACTATTTATGCTCAGAGATATATTTCTGGCACAGAGATGCCAAGGCACATTGCTGTTCAATGGACAACATTCTCTTCGATTTATCGTGGTCACTTGTTAATGAATGCCTGATAGAGTCAACGTTTGAAGGTAATTTATCATTTGTTGGTAGTTATCTAAACACTGTAGTGATAGAAACACAATCAGGACAAAGTCTTAAAGATTTTTTATTACTCTTGCAACAGATCTGCCAAAATAATGGATTTCAAATGAGTAAACCTCAAGTGTTGGCTCACAACGTTAAAATCAGTCACAAATATAAAGCAACATTCGCAAGCATGGAAAGATTTCAACGATGTTCTCGAAAAAAATATTTAGATCTAATTTTTTCAAGCGATAACGAATTTGATAGCGAAATCTCATACAGAATATCTACATCCTCTATCATGTTGTCCAACATTTTAAAGACATTTTCTCCTGGAACAGAGGAGAACTATATGACAATTATGAGTCAGTTCGAAAAGCTAGTTATGGAGGAGCTCAGTACCAACAGTAAACATTTTGTTTTGTTTCCGAGACAGTTAAAATCTCTTGAGGATTTTCGAAAAAAATGTAAAATGCGAATTAAGTTATTTTGTGGCATATGCAGACCATCAGTTGAAACATTATTAAGTGTCAAACGGCTGCAATTTAGAAAAAGTTTACCACCCTATCTAGAAGATGAAATTCACAAAGATCACGTAGATCGCAGAAGTTATAATGACTATCATACACAATGCATACGTGATGTAGAATATCATAGAATAGGTTTAGACACAATTTTGGATAAAAGTAAAGATGAAAAAGAGGTCAAGGAACTGTTAGAAAGCACTAGTAGAAAGATAAAATGGAGAGAATTTAGCAATGCCCAAGAGCACGTCGAAAGGAAACAAAAAGTAAAATAATCCGAAAATTGGGGAAGAAACCTTCTATGTTAAAAACGAAGCCAAAAAGAATTATCTTGTTGAGAAAGAAGATTTACACATTTCTGTTCTAGATCCATGTACCATGCCTAGAAGTTTCAAGATGACACTAGGCTAGTGAATAGGGTCTACTATAGAATTATAGGGACACGCAACCAAGTTGAAAGAAATTTGTTTATAAATGCTACATTTAGTTTGTGGTTCTGTATATTATTTGGATTTGTGAAATTATTCTTTTTATTCCTATGGATTGAAGTGTTCTGAATTTCTATTTTAGATTGTTATTTCTCTGTACTCATGTGAAAGTCAAGTTACATGAAGACACCGAGCCGCTGCAGTGTATCGGCACATGACTTGACAAAATACATGTCATTTGAAAACATACAAACGAAAGATATAAAAATATTACCTCAGATGTCTATTATGACACAAAAATTATATTTTTTTCGAAACAATTATAAAACAACAGTGAAACGTAAGAAAAATGGAAGAAGGAAAATTGGTAGAAATGTTCAAATAACTTTAGAAAAGAAAGAATTTTAATGACGTCTCGTTGAAAATGTATAGTGGCCAATTAAATAATAAGGATTAATTTGTGAAAGAAATAGTACAGAGAAATAATTTGGTTCTGTAGTGCCAAATGGATAAATTTCTTATTTTTGTACACGGGATTCATAAATGAATGAAAAACCCATGCTTCTTCAATATATATTACATTCAAAATAATATATAAGATTAAATGTTTAGAAACCATTTTCATTTGCAAACTGATATGAACACTAGAAGAATGTTGGTGGCTATGTGTGTCAAGAAGTTAGAAGACATTGTTATAGACACACATTGCTTCTTCTTTCTCAAGAGGAATGTACGCGTCAAGATGAATTACTGTACAATTATAATTTAATTTCAGCCGATAAAGTATTTAGCATTATACAATTATTATCACCAGATTGCTTCAAACAAATAAACATATATCCTGAAATGTGTTTCCTGAAAAAATGTCCTTGAGACGTTGCCATTCTTCTGACAATTGTAAGTCGAGGTTTTGTGCAGGATTTTTGTGAGATACCTATATGCCCCTTCTCCTGTCTGTGGTAACGGTTAATAATGCTTACATAAATAATAAATAATAGTATTAGTAATAATAGTATTATAATGTGTGCATTACATTAAACAAAACATTAGAGCTATAGCAAATGAAATGGACGTTCACACCAATTCCACTCAAGAATTGCATGTAAACATTTCTATCACATAGATGGATTGTATTTATTCATTTAATTTAACTGTTTAGTGGCCAATAGCTAGATTAGTTGTTTTGTGGCCAAAAGCTAGATGAGCTGTTTAGTGGCCAATAGCTAGATTAGTTGTTTTGTGGCCAATAGCTAGATGAGCTGTTTTGTGGCCAGTAGCAAGATGAGCTGTTTTGTGGCCAATAGCCAGATAAGCTGTTTTGTGGTCAATAGCTAGATGAGCTGTTATGTGGTTATAGCTAGATGAGCTGTTTTGTGGTCAATAGCTAGATGAGCTGTTTTATAACCATTCCCAAGAAATAAAAGAAACGGTATCATGTTGCTGCTTAAGGAAGTCAACATCCTCTAGAAATCTTATTAGCCTACTTCGTAAACCTCCATCTATTGTGCAAGAATAATGGCGAGCAACATAGCAGTTGCATCCCCTGAGAATCTAGTTGTAAGTCTTGAATCAAGATCTAGATCTAGACGTAGACTCCAGACTCAAAGTTCATAAGGACCATATCTATTCTTTTCGGCCTACATTCTAGCTAATTCAAGTTATGCTCATAAATCAAATTCTTCTTTTCACTTACCTCATTAAATAGGAATGAAATGTTTCATTTGTAGAAACACTTGTAAACACTTGAGCGTCTTCAGATAACCACATGCTTGATTAATCGATGTTCAGTTAAAAATGAACGCAAACACTGTTGTAAACCTTCAACTATGGTGCGCAAAATGTTGTGTCTATTCATTCATTGAAACGCGATAAAACTGGTTCCAAAGAAATGCTTTAGTGAACGACTGTAAGCCAGTGACGTAGGAGGTGTAAAGTTTTTTCTGTTCTGCTGTGAGCCTAGTGACGTAAGCGGTGTCAAGTTTTTTTCCTATTGACGTCATATAGAAAATTTTCATTCATAAAATATTTTAGCCAAAATTATTTTTTCAATAATGAGACATTTTCAAATCGATATAAGGGTCGACCTCGAGTTTTCCCGATGTGGCCAATGAGCTGAATTTTTTTTTTCTTATTAATATACACGTACCTTGAAATTTTAAAGAAAATCGTTAGAGCCGTTTTAGAAATAAAATTTATATATATATATATATATATATATATATATATATATATATATATACACTGATGTGAACGTCCATTTCATCTGCTATAGCTCTAATGTTTTGTTTAATGTAATGCACACATTTTAATACTATTATTTCTAATACTATTATTTATTATTTATGTAAGCATCATTAACCGTTACCATAGACAGGAGAAGGGGCAAAGGCGAGCAACTGGCGCCTAAACCAGTAAGCTTCGGGCAGAAGGGGCTCGTTAGCCTAGGAGAAGGAAAACTCTGAATCCAAAACTCCGCTGCCTTGCGGCTATACCCAAACACGGGAAAGGCTTCGGGAGACAACCCTGAGGGAAAATCAGGAGCTGGTGACCCTTAGGCAGACTGTGGCACACCGTGCTACAGCCTGGCAGATCCTGCGGCGCTATTGATCCCAAACTGTATTGGATATTCCGTTTTGGCTAGAATGTTTTATGAATGAAATTTTCTATATGACGTCAATGGGAAAAAAACTTGACACCGCATACATCACTAGGCTCACAGCAGTACACTAAGACATTTCTTCGCAAACAAGAAAAAGTTTTAATGATTCAATTGGCGTAATGAAACATTTGCGCACCATCTTATTGTGGATTAATCTATTATGAGACTATGGAAGAAAAATAATGAAATTAAATATCTTTATGTATGATTAGTTATTGTGTTTTAAAGGCTTTGGAAATTGTTTACACTTTAATTGTGTACACCCGTAGGTAGCTTTTACTTTGTTATTATTTTGCTGGTGAATTATTGCAATGTGTTTAAGCTTCGAAGTCTACTGTCCCATACCACAACATAGGAAATGGTCATAATACAGCTTATATATGCCTCACTTCCACAACCAGGGCCGGCCATAACATTTGCAGGGCCCTATGTCAAATGGATTGCGCGCGGACCAGTAAGTGTAGGGATAAGGATAATAAGTGAAAATAAAGATTTTGTATTAGAAAATAAATTCATATTTGCATTACATTTTAATAACATTTTAATTACATTTAAATGAAAGCTGACGATGCCGTTTTTTTATATCACGCGTAGGACTGGCGTTTACCATATTGATTGACACCCCAGAATGACAATTTTGTCTTTTTAAAGACTTTTTTATGAGTTTGAGGAGATTTCCAGGAACTCCTTGAAAACAAGGAGACCACGGGAACCCTATTATAAATTATAATGGTTTAATTTAATAATTTACACCTAGAATTAGCGCGGGGCTTTGGAACCTTCGGGGTCCACTGCGGCAGCATAGGACTAAGGCTGGCCCTTATGATATCCAGCTCGCGGTCAACGAATTTTCATCACGCTGCTGCTTTTTTTGGTTAACCTATAAACCTCGGTAAAACAGAAGTCATGTTCCAGAAGTCACCCAATAAAACCTACTCATCCCAAAGATCACCGCGTATAGACATCCCTTAAAGTGGTAGATAACTTCACATTATCTGGGAAGCATAGTATCAAATGACGCATTGCTTTAAAGAGAGGTTGATATATGATCAGGGATAGTCGTGCTTTTGGAAGCCTCCAAGCGAGAGTGTGGCGAAATAAATCGCTCCGCCTGCCTACAAACATCAATGTCAACCAGTGATTCTCTCAACCCCTCTATGTGGATCTGAGACGAGTACTTTATAGAAAGCAACTAAGACTTCTTGAACGACTTCACCAAAGACGCAATACAAACAGCGATATTCTTGCAAAATGGTATGAACTTCTTATAATCCGACAGTCACGCTTTGCAGGGCACTTATTCCGTGTGGGTGACGAACATATTTTGGCAATCTTTTTTTTTTTGGTAAACTGAAAGGTTGTCGGAGTAACAGAGATGCTTCACAATAACGCTTCTTTAGAATACTAACGCGATGTTTTTAAGTCTGTTAGGAAAAAATGCGCGATTTTATTTTGTTACTTGATGAGTCTTACTAAAGCCATAATAATAAGACTTGTCTTCGAGTCCGAAGATTAGTGAGGAATGCAGTATTTCCCGTGGCTGCGCAGCCCCAGCTGTGACCTACATATTTTGCCACATCCAGGTCAAGCATAACCATTGTCCGCAGGTGGTCAGTTTAGATTTTCTTTTCGCCATCTGCGTTTGTCCTCGGCAGCAGATTTTCTTTTGATCTCAAAATGTGTATCCCGCGGCCTTTGTGTGTGACCTCCAGCTGTCTCGTTCGAAGGCCGAACCAGGTACTCTCTTCTATGTCAGCAAAGGAAAGTTGACGCCTAAGCTTGTCTTTGAAGCGTTTCTGTGGGGGCCTCTGTTACGTCGACCACCTTTTAGCTCACAAAAAAAAAGACAGCCTTTGCCATACGTTCGTCTACCATACGGGATATGTGCCCTACCCAGTGCAACTGTCGGACCATAAGAAATCTCTCTATACTGTCCATACCGGCGTTGGCAAGGACATGATGGAGCGCAAGCATCTTTGGTGAAAGCACCCAAGAAGTCTAAGTTGTTTTCTGTAGTTTCCATGTCTCAGAGCCATAATGAATATATTAATTGCAATATTAAATGTCAGAAAGTAACCATTTTAGAAGTTACACTGCAAAGACTTTCTTTCAAGCCAATAATAGCCCAATAGTTTTACGTGAAAGAAGCAATGTAAAACGTTAAGACGTGAGCTGTGGTTTTCTATAGGCCTACTGTTGGGGTACTTTCTATTCTAATCGCCAGGTAAAATTACATTGAGAACTGACAGAACGAAAAAGCAACTCTTCGGATTGATAGTCTATACCCGATCGTTCATTTTCGTAATCACAACAATATTCCCAAAATGACTTCGGGTATCTATCCTTCCTTAACAAATTATTCATCCGAGCGAGGCTCGGTCACCTGATATTATATATGTTTTGTTTTAGTTTACTAAAAAATAAAATATCAATGTTATCATATTTTTTGTACAAATTCCTTATGGGGGTCTTCGGGAAAATCCGCCATCATCTTTTTGTTTTATGTACGTGTTTTATATGCATATTATGTTTATTTTTCTTTAAAACAATAATTTATTTCATTGATGTCCAAAATACGGCCTTCGGGCTAGATCCGGCCCGCAATGTGTTTCCATCCGGCCCGCTGAAACATCCAAAATGTTTAACACGTAAAAAAAGTTCAACTACAACTATTAACTAAGGGAAGTACTAGATCCAAAGGTTAAAAAATAGTTTCAGGTCAATTTCGTTTAGTTTTTGTACCTTTTCGGTCATGTGGCCCGCGACACAAGTGTGAAAAATAACAATAGGAAAATCCAGAACTACAACAAAAAATATTTTCTCCTACAAACTTTTTTAAGCAGAACATTTTTCAACATCACATTTTTGGTATCGAAATGTTTTTGTTTGATGACATTTTGAGCACATTGTTTTTCCTTTGTCCTATATCTTAAAGATCAAAATAAAACAAAAAGTTTATCAATATTGTGGCTATGTAAATAATAATATGTGCTTTATAATTTGTCTTATGCAGTCAATATGCCTTCTTTGTAATAAGTCTAAAACAGAACAATATCATTTTTTTCTATCCATATCTTTATAAATAATTTTGTCTTCGGCTCTGTCTACACCTCCTATGAAATGATTGTTAGCTCTGATCATATTTGCTTGGTTTATTTAGACTTTCTTTTTTCTGTTTACGCAAATAATGATTGACAAAACACAAGGGATGAATACAAACATCTGATGATGCAACACTAGCAAAAATGTTATCAGACAAACTCCAAACAAAATTGCTGTTGCCATTGATAACATAATCGAACTTGACTTTTTTTGTCTTTTCCCGAGTACTACATCTGATGTCAATGCCATCATGTCTCACTATGCTGCTTTGAACTGGGGGTATCTAAAAGTGCTTATGGAAAAGTTATTAAACATACATTTTTTTTTATAGTCTTCATAAGTAGCTCAAAGACAAACACAAAAACTCTTTTGTTCCCCTGGCAATCAAATCATTAAATAGAAACAATCTAATATAAACTTCTCACATGTAAATTATGACTGAATCTGGTGTGAATGTACATTTTTTTAATAGTTATAATGTTTTGTTTGGTGCAATGCACAAATTGTAAGACAAATTTCCTTACGGCAATAAAAATTATAATTATTACTTTTATTATTATTATTATTATTAAACTGCAGATGCAAAGATATTGTTTTTTGATAATTATTTTCAAAGTGTAGGAGCAGATTTGGATGAAATCAGCAAATGAAGTCCATACGAATAGCTCCACAGTCAAATTTAAACCCGGAAAGAATGGGCTTACGCACAGATGGCTAGATTTCAAAATGGAAATGCGTATTCCCAGACCTGGAAATGCGTATTTTGAGGGGCAAAGAGTATTTTCCTAAATATCAAGAAATATACACAGAAAAGACTAAAATTAAAGCACATAGCATACATGAAGGGCAGCTATCCTAAAGTTAGGACATCATAAAGTTATATAAGACATTTTGTACTTAAGTCAAAACATTTACACTTTTAGTCTTTGTCTTAGACTTTTCTATGTTAAAATGATAACGCTCTTGTCACTTGGCAATTATCTTATGATCATAATGCGTCTTGTGTACTTTACATTTCATAATAGCGGCAATAGCACATTTAACTGGATCATTGACATCTAGTTTTATAAAAGTAATTGTGTTTATAGGCAATTTTTTTTAAGGTATCCAGACACTGGAAATATTTATATCACTCAGATTTTCTTCTTCCAGACTTTTTTTTTTGCTGTTAGCAATGAAAGCTTTGGCATCCTCTACAATTACTAATAACAAACATTTTAAATATTTGTTTTTCAGGCAGAAAATCCTAATAAGTCATTGAACTTCTTTCTAATATAAAAAAGCTTTGCTATTGAGTCTGCCTTAAATGCCCCTGATTTCATTATTTGAACGTAGGCCTTAATAAGTAATAGCTACTAGTGACTATAACAGTAGCTATGGAACATCAGTTTGATTCCCTTTATCATGCAAAAAGAGGGATTAAGCGCAATCAATGTTTCTTCTGTAAAAACATCTGCCGTTCTCACTTTCATCTCAAAAAAAAAAATCAAATCCAAGTATAGAATAAATCTAGATATGTAAGCAACTTAATTAAAAGTTGATTGCATATTTTAGATTCCATAATTGATACGAAATTGCTTCTTATGGGTAGATTTTATTTAGATCATGATTTAGTTACAGATATCTAGGGCCTTGAGTTTTTGAGGTACCTCTTCTACAAGAGTGGAATCTAAACTTACAGCCTACATTGATTGCTACATCTAGCCAGTAGTCTGAATCTAAGTCTATTACACACCTGGTCATATCTAGAGCTAGAATGTAGACTAGAATTAGATTTAGATCTAGAATCTAGATTTATATCTAAATCTAGCAAAATCTAGATCTATATTTAGATTACACAATTAGATCTAGATCTAGATCTCAACTCTAAATCTAGAATTAGATCTGGATCTAGTCTAGGTCTATATTTTGAATAAACCATTTGATTGTCATTGTAAATTAGCTTTCACTTTAGACTTAACTTAGGCCATCTTGACCTTTAAAAACTAAAAACAACAACAGTCATCATGAAATGGCTCTGGCTATTTATCCTAATAATTATTAAATGCACACTAGCTGAACACAGAACTAGATCTATCTCAGTCAACACTAAACTTAAAAAGGAAAAAACAGTCATAATCAATCATCACACTCAAGATCAATGCAACTTCAAAAATAACCTAACATACACATCCATAACATTAAAGAAGATCACCCATCACAAATAGCAGTTCTCAATCAGACACAGCAGAAATAAATACCTATCACTGTTAATATTAATAGCAGGAGATGTAGAGTCGAATCCAGGGCCTAGATCTAAAGATAGATGCAACATCTGCAAAAAAGTATGCACCATGAAACAGAAAGCCATTCAATGTGACACCTGCGATGAATGGTACCATGCATCATGTCTCCATATGAATACACCTGTGTATTATGCCTTAGGCAACAAAGATGCATCATGGCACTGTGTACCGTGTGGGTTACCTCAGTTTACATCAGGACTGTTTGATTCATTTGATGCGGACACTTCTAACTCATACAACATCCTAAACACCATCCCAAAACAAACTCACCAACCACTAGCCAGATCCACTCCTGTTAAACCTAAATCTACTAAAATTAATACCAAAATATCTTAAAACCTTAGTAATAAATTTTCAAAGCATTAGGAACAAAACAGCAGACTTAGAAACTTTATTAGAATGTGAGAAACCAGACATAGTTGCAGGAACAGAAACTTGGCTACATCCTGAAATTTATAATGCAGAAATTTTCAATAGTAATTCTAGTTTAGAATACATGCAAGAACTATGTAATCAGATTACTACACTTAAAGAGACAAATAAAAATGCAGTTTTTTGGATTATGGGTGATTTCAACCTACCTGATATAAATTGGAAAACACTAACCATAGATAAATACCAAAACCTAAGGACATAAATGAGCTTTTCATAGAAACTTTACACAACCTAAGTTTAGATCAAATCATTAAAAAGCCAACTAGATTAAACAACACATTAGATCTCTTCATAACCAACAGACCTGGATTAGTAGTTGATTATGATATTATCCCTGGTCTATAAGACCATGAGATCATAAAAATACACAGTCAGATAAAAGCAGTAGCCAATAGAAACCCAAAAGAAAAATCTTACTCTGGAATAAATGTAACCTAACACAACTACACCAAGCTGCATTAAACTTTCAACAAACATTTTTATTAGAAAAAGACATTAACCAACCAGTCGATGACCTCTGGAATTTCATTAAAAACCATCTCAAAAGCATTATAGAAAATCATATACCAACTAAATACACATCAAACAAAATAAATAAATGCTGGTTTAATAATAGACTAAAGAAGCTTTGTAAACAGAAGGAAAACCTATATAGAAAATTTAAAGAAACCAAGGCAGAAAGAGTTCACAAAAAGTATATAAAAATTAAACACCTAACCCCAAAAGTAAGCAGACAGCTGCAGAGTGAATACATAAACAATGTAATATCTAAAGATAACAACAAAAACCTATGGTCATACATTAAGTCTAAGAAAATGGAAACAACAGGCATAGCACCATAAAAAGATGAACATAACATAATGATAATAAAACTAAAGCAAACATCCTAAACAAATACTTTGCATCAGCATTCTCAGCCCCAGGAGACAAAGACATATTTCTTAATTTGAACCAAGTAGACAACATAGAAGATTTAGTAGTACAAGAAAATGGAATTCAAAAACTATTAGCCAACACCAAACCAAATAAAGCGTCTGGACCTGATGGTATTCCAGCTAGATTACTCAAAGAACTAAGCAATGAGCTAGCCCCAGTGTTCAAAATACTCTTTCAGGCATCGCTTAACCAGGGCAGAGTACCAAAGGACTGGAAAGAAGCTAATGTCACCCCCTATTTAAAAAAGGAGAAAAATCTGATCCAGGAAACTACAGACCAGTATCACTTACCAGCATCACATGTAAAATCCTAGAACACATAATATGCAGCAACATCATAAACCACTTAGACAAACAAAATGCCCTCACACCATACCAACATGGCTTTAGGAAATATAGATCATGTGAAACACAACTAATAGGACTAATTGATGATTTTTCTAAAGGTTTAGATAATAGTGAACAAATAGATGCTATCTTACTAGATTTTTCCAAGGCTTTTGACAAAGTTCACCACCATAGTTTGCTTAAAAAATTAAAATATTTCGGCATTAATGGTCCACTGCATAAGTGGATTAAAGATTTTCTGATAGGGAGAGAACAAACTGTAATAATAAATGGCTCTAAATCAACACCAATAACAGTAAACTCAGGTGTACCTCAAGGAACAGACTTGGGTCCACTACTATTTTTAATTTACATAAATGATTTACCAAGTTGCATTACTTCAGGAACAAAAGTCAGATTATTTGCAGACGATTGCATAATATATAGAACAATAAAAACAACACAAGACACATATATTTTACAAAGAGAATTAGATGAATCACAGAAATGAGAATCAAATTGGAGCATGTCTTTCCACCCAGAAAAATGTCAGTTGTTAAGAGTAACAAACAAACTAAAACAAATTAATTCTACTTATCTTATTCATGGCAAACCAGTAACACAGACTAAAAACGCAAAATACCTAGGTGTTATAATAAATGAAAAACTGTCATGGAATCCACATATTGATGAAACTATAAAAAAATCCAACAAAGCATTAGGGTTTATTAAAAGAAATTTCTATAAATCAAATAAGAACATAAAACTAAAATGTTATTTAACCTTGGTTAGGCCAATAATAGAATATGCATCCACCGTGTGGGACCCCTCAACTCAAGAAAACATTAAGAAACTGGAACAAATACAAAATAGAGCAGTGAGATTCATAACAAACGAATATTCACATTTGACTAGAGTAACACCATTAGTAAAATCACTAAATTTAGGAAGCCTTCAGGACAGAAGACTCAAAAGTAAAGTAGCAATTATACATAAAACACTGAACCATAATCTTCAAATACAAAAACAAAATTTAATAAAATACTCTGAAAGACACAAAAATAAAGGCACATTCCTCGTCCCATATGGTAGGACAAATTTGTACAAATACTCCTTCTTCCCTAGTGCTATTAGAGCATGGAATGGGTTGCCTGAGCTAGCCAGAAAAACCAGTGACTTGTCAGAATTTAAGTCATTGGTTAATATGCATGACTAAATGCATGACGCGTAGGACGTAATTATCTTCTTTTTTGAAGTAACGTCTGTATTATATAAGATAAGATAAGATAAATCTAGATTTACGCACATTTTATAAAAGGTGCCTGACATATCTCTGGTTCTAGATCCAGTCTACCATTACTAATCAATCATTTAATTCCCAATTAGTTTGAAGACTTCATATGAGCTGACACATTGAATAGAACTCAACTTTATTTAGATCATTAAGATCTGGACCTAGTAAATATTTAAATCTTAAATATTTTAATTTTCATCAAAACTGAGATATGAGAGGCTGCATTTGGAAAACGTGATCATGGGATCCCAATTTGTCAGCGAAATGCAAGTTAGAAATATGGTTTTAAACCGATCACGTCTCATCGTAACACTAAGGGATGCATTATGTTCATGTGTTTTGTTTCAAAGTATTTATAGAGTTAAAGATATTGTACAGATGTAAAAGTAAAAAATATCATTTCACCTAAAAGTTTGGATTTTGCAAGATGTTCAAGCAAAGGAATATGCCATATGTAATTTCTGTAAATAATACAACATTGAGAGCTTGTTTCTTTTCACATCACGATAGCATCTTATTACATCATGACATCGTTTAGAAAAGTTATAATATTTATTTGCTTTAAAAAATTATCAGAAAATTTAGATTACAAATTGATGAGACCGCAGTAAACCAATCACTGCAATGCTGTGAATGACTCAGAGCACAATACATAAGGACGCGGTGTCACAGCCCTGATCAGCACTTGTAACACTAGACATAAATAAATTAATATGGTCACATTGTGACGACCGTTAGCCTTCAAGGCTTGACCAAATGGAACGACTTCTTCAATATGCCCCTATTGATAGTTTGGTCATTCACAAACCACCTTGTCTTCAGCTCAACCAGTATTGAAAGGATAATACTATTGTCAAGGCGGGTTTTTGGGTTTATCTAGGGGTTTATATTATTCCCTGGGATCTCCACCTCAACAGGATAAAGCAGAAACCAAATAGTAACAGCATCTCAAGTTGCATGAAATTAGACATCGAATAAAAGATCATTGAAACAATTAATAAGTAATACAAGAACTGTTTTTAAAAATAAGTCAAGTACAAATGACAAAAGGTTTCAGCATATGCTAAACACTGAAATGTGGATATTTAATATTGCATTTGCACTTTTGCAAATAACACACCTTCACACGCACACTCCATCTCAGCCCTACGGATCAACAGCTTCGTATGCAACACAACGAACCACTCTAGACACAATCACGACTCCAATGGCGAGAAAACAACTCTATTCCTCCTAGTCCAAGCCTAACACCCGTTAAAACGGGGAAACAGAGCACTGTAGCGTAATCAGCTAATAAGCTCTCTCCGATGCAAAGACAATATGGGAACTAATCGTGACGTACACACATAATATTCTCGACAAAAAAACGCGCCCTATACAAACTACTTCCTATACATTAAAAATACAAGTATTCAACACGAAAAGAAAACATGACGCGTGCACGAAAACTATCACATTCTATAGGCTAGGCTCTAACTTAAACATATCTTCATGGCATACTTATGAATATTACAATGTATTACTACTAATAACCACATCAGTAGACCAAATAAAACAATTATAACAATGTATTACTACTAATGACCACATCAGTAGACCAAATAAATCAATTTTAACAATGTATTACTACTAATGACCACATCAGTAGACCAAATAAATCAATTGCGTTGGCATCACTTTCGTCCCGACAGATTTTGTTTGGAGATATAAAGGATTGTGGTTGATGATAGTTTGTACTTCACATTCTCTGATTTTCCTTTTGAAAAATAGAAACCTGCCTTTTTACCTTTATTGTCCGGTAAATAGATGACCCATACTGCAATTAACTGTTGGAACTATTTCAACGTGGTTTAAATTCGCCTTATTATTTTTATTAAATGAAAGTTGTCAATGCCATTTTTTAACGCGACTGGGATTGGCGTTTTCCATATTTAATGACACCCCAAAGTGACAATGTCAATTTTGTCTATTTTTCAGGACATTTTTATGAGTTTTCAGGATATTTTAATAATTTCAGGAGATTTTCATAACTTTTTTTTCGTATACTTTACAATTTCAGGAGATTTCCAGGAGCTCCTAGAAAATCAAGAGACCACGAAAAAACTGTTATAAGTTATAATGGTTTAATTTAATAATTTACAATCAGTGTTAGCGCGGGGCCTATGAAAATGCGGGCCCACTGCGGCCGCATAGGTTGCAGTGCCCTAAAGCCGGCCCTACCCATTAGCAGACCCGTTGAAGCAGCATCTGAGTTTTTCTTTAACACAAACTCTCTGTATAAATTTTTTAGTTGTTTTTTTTTGTCAGATGTCAGCCAAGCATGACTTGAACGTCACGCACCAATACTTTCTAGAACTTTTTTTGAGGCCTAAAAAAAAAAACCCCAGGAGCCCTTTGTTCAAAGCGTTATCGTTTTAGACATGTTTTAAATATCTAACGCAATTCAAACAGGAGAGACACCGCAAGTCTTTTAGTTTTTAAACCACGTACCGGTAACAGGAAGTGATACAATGACCTTGTTTGGTCGTTTCTATCCGTCTATGTTATATGTATATCGCAGGAATTGTGTGACTCCACCTCACGTCTAGAAATGTGAGACAACTGGAAAGAAAAAATAAAAGAGTTTCAAACCTGTTTTTTTTTTAATCTCATTTTCAAGTACCTGCTAAATAAGGTAAAAGGCGCAATCTAGATCCTTATACCTAGAGACATTCATGGTTATGGGTAGATGTTGAAGATTTTTTTTTTTACATGCTTATCTTACTACCTTTAGATAAAGTGTCACTTCGTCAACACATTTACTTGCCAATTAGTCTTTTGGACCGTGAGGGCACCACACATGATCTGTCTCCATTTCTCACTTTTCCAGGAATAGATTAACGTGATCGGTCATTTCAATCCTCGGTCACTTCATACCAGGTCATCTTATCTCCAGTCATTTTAATTCCCGGTCACTTCAACCCAGGTCATCTCATGTGCAGTCATTTCATCCCAAAATAAATTTGTCATCATGCAGTTGTGCTGTTATTGTTTTGATTTTAAACACTCATGTCATCTAATATACAGATATATTTATTTAAAATACATTTTTGATACTTTTAACATGTCATTAAAGTGTTCCACCTCCCCTATTCATTCTTGTTGAGAAATTGAATAATACATGTAACTAAGTAGATCTATTGCAAGTCTGGTGTGTACTTAGTTACATTGCTTGTATTTGAGGTAAAGTAAAGTAAAGATCCCCTTTCAGACCTTGTGGTCTATAGGGCAGAAGATGTAAAGGTCATCTGATTCTGTGGCCTACGAGGGTGTCATGTGGCCAGCACAGCGACCAACCGCCTTTACTTTTACCCAACTAATGTCAGGTACCCATTAGAACTGGGTGGACTCAAAGGCACCCAAGGATCCCGAAATAAAAATCCCAGTCTTCACCAGGATTCGAACCCGGGACCCCGGATCAGAAGCCAAGCGCTTTACCGCTCAGCCACCGCGCCTCCATTTGAGGTAGGGGATGTCAATATTACCCTGCCCATGTCTCATACCAAGGCGTGGAGTAAGTATTGGACAAAAACAAACAACTTTCGAGAGATAAAGAACAATTAGAATATTCATGATCATGCCGCTGATAACCTAGCACCAAAGACCTAGGTGTGAAAGACTCAGAAAAAGACATTGTCGGAGCTCAGTCATTTCTCCCCGCTGTTGGAAATATTGAAGTATCAGCATTGTACAAGAGTTTCTATTTATACTACTTAACGGAGACAAGAGAGAATAATTACTTTGTAGTTTGACTTACAGTTACCAGAAAGGCTCTGTCGTAGCAAATGTAGCCGATGGCTCTTTCATACTTGTTGCCTATTATTTTACCACCTTTACACAAGTCACTTTCAATTTGCACCAGGCTGTGATTCCGCCAGTAATGTATTGCATGTTCCAGAGCGAAACAATTGTAATGTATACTAAAATATAATGCTTGGAAGAAATTACATGACTTTCACCTTATCTCCTGAATTTATTGAGACAGACTTTGACAAAGTCGTACGTGGTCACAAACAGCTCAGCATAAGGGATAACTATCTATTCCCTCTAAGTACATGGAATACCTGGACATAATAAGCGGTGTCGCTCGAACAAAGTTGTGGAGAGTTGACATCAGGCCCTACTTTCAAAAAAAGAACATACCTAAATGGTCTTCGTAAGGATAGCCAGTTGAACAAGGCATCAGTTTTACAAGCTAGCACCGGCACTGAAGAATGTCTAAGAAATATTCAACACTGGCCAAGATAATTACAAACAATGTAGCATAACGAATACTTGAATCGTCTTCCGTACTTAAGATCAATAGCCTACCTATCACATTGATTTAGTCACACAAAGTAATTTTTACAATAGCTCTATATCTACAAATGTTAATTTTTTTTTATTTTTAATGGCATTAAATTTTACTTTCATCATGCAAATATAAATATGATTTTATAATTTTATAATTTGATAAAAGGATCAGAGCAAGATGTTAAGAAAGTAGAAAGCTACCTCCATTTTCTTAAGCCAGACGCGAGTTGCCTGTAGAGAATGCCTTTGGAATGTGAATGTCCTCCATCCGGCGAAAATATCCAAGCCAGTGCAGGCGGCGTTGTCTGATGACTGATAAGATGCTGAAAGAACCGTTTGTTCAAGGATCTCAGTATTGCACTCATCTCTTTCAATTGGATTTTCAAGATTCTTCTCTTTTGCTTTGCGTAGGTGGTCCATGATTCACTGCCTTACAGTAGCATGCCTTTAGACCACCATTTTGGTTGCTGTAGTGAGCTTCTTGTTTCCAGAACTCTTGACCTTAGTCTAGCAAAGGCCTTCTCTTTGCGTTTTTTTTAATCTCCTCTTCCTTATCTTGAATTGTAAAACTTTAAATAAAATAAATATAAAAAAAAAAGTTTGACCCAAACCGGGTATCGAACCCATGATTTTGAGACAATCAGCTGCTTGTTCGAACGATGTTATCCATTAGGTCAGCGGGCAATGCGAAATTGTACAATTATTTATTGCTACTTTTCATTATATGAACCTCTAGATCTAGATATCTAGAAATAGATCTATACTTCTGATTTCGAACTTTTAAAATGTAGTCTACATCTAGATCTAGACCTCATGGCAATAGCGTTCAACCCCCCCCTGAAATGCCCCCTCCCCTCTTTCAGGGAGTGGAATTTTGTGACTCGATTTTCGCTTAAAATTGTTGTGAGTAGGTGAGAATTTAATGATAATTCATCACTCACCCCCGACTACCATTGGGAGGTTTTGAGTTTACAATTCTCCCTCCATGGGGTTTTAAGGTTAACTCTCCCCCCCCCTCTCTTTAATAATCAAAAAAATAGAGCGAACGACGGCCACCCATGATCGTAGCCAAAGGAGGGGGGGAGTTAAAAAAAAAAACTCCAGAAATTTTCAATATTTAAACTTTCCCCCTCTGCATATAAAAGTAAAGCAAAGTACAATTACCTAAATCTATGAGCGTAGCCAAGAGGGGTTTTGAGTTTACAACCCCTAGCCCAGAGTGTTTTGAGTTTAAAAGTCTCCTCTAGATGATTTTTTGACAATAAAACTGCTCTTTCCAATAAAAAAAAATGTAAAGCGAATTACAATCGCAGAATTCTATGAGCGTAGCCCAGGGGGTTTTGAAGTTAACCCTCCCCGTTCCAAAAAATGGTAAAGCAAAGCTAAAAATTACAAAATTGTATGAGCTTAGTCAAAAAGGGTTTTGTGGTTAAAACTTGCCAACTCCAAATTCTAAAGCTAAACTAGAGTTAACTTTCTAGCAGTCACGTGACTCATTTAAAAACGTGCAGTGAATAGCAGACTTGTTGTTTTTTTTACCTACAATTTTTAAATTGAAGAGTAGCATGATAATGCACTGTAGATGTCTCAGAATATGCATATTTTAGTTTTCAATTTTAGAAATAAAGCTTGTGCCAGGGCTAAGAACCCCACTTGGGGAACTCACAGCGCCCCAGCTGGCAAGGGCGGTGTGTCTACAGCCTTTCGACTAACTCATAGGTACAAAAAGAGGCCCAAAAGAAACAAGCATCATACTCTAATGAAGATGAAGATTAATTACGCGTGCTCACAAATATCTTTCGGGCGTTTATATTATATATATATATGTGAATATATGATGGGGAAGAAGGAAAAATCTTTCAAGCTCCCCCCCCCTCGAAAAAATTCTGGCTACGCCCATGCTAGATTTACTTATAGATTTATTTTTATATTTGCAATCTAGCTGTCCTATTTTATTAAATGTACGTAAAATATAAACAAAGCTTAGATAATCTTTCAATAGACTTAAAGCAACTTTAAATTTAACAAACAACTCAGTTATTGATTCACTACGGCTGACTAACCCAGGTTTTGTTTAATAGAATAATTCCAATGCCATACGCCTTTAAATCAAAGACGATGTGCCAAATTAACCTCAACATCAATGTATTCAATTCTTGAATCACTGAAGCGTTACATTCGGATATTCCCGAAAGCAATAGTTCTTATAAGAACGCAGTAGTCCTTTCAAATCCATTAGTGGATGTCTGTCTGTGTCTAGTTCCATAGCACAATTTAAATGTATTTCTTTTTTTTTTTATTTTAAAAATTACTAGTCGACCGGCGGCATAGCATACGCCGATATTTTTACAGGGCCGGCCTTAGGGCACCGCAACCTATGCGACCGCAGTGGGCCCCGCACTGTCATAATCCTAGGTGCAAATGATTAAATTAAAACATTTTATAACCCATAACAGATTTTCCGCGACCTCCTGATTTACCAGGAGCTCCTGGAAATCTCCTTTAATTACAAAATGTATGAAAAAGTCTTGGAAATCTCCGGACATTATTAAAATCTTTTTAGAACTCATACAAATCTCCTGAAATATATACACAAAAATTGTTATTTTTAGGTGTCATTCAATACGGAAAACGACAATCCTACGCGCGATAAAAAAACGGCATTATCTCGTAATTGTGGAACCTGGTGAAAGAAGCTTTTCGCGCCTCAAACTAATGAAGATTTACTTGAGGTCAACAATTCTCAAAGATAGATTGAAACATTTGTTTATTCTTGCTATTGAGCGTGATCTATGTAGGAAACAGAATTCTTATGATATACTGTATGATTTCGCTACACGCAAGGCTCGTGTAGTAATTCTGTGCGTGGTAAAGAATGAATAAAATGTAATATATATTTTTATACAAACTTTTTATTTTCACTTATTATACGTATCCCTATCCGCGTTACGTTTCGCATTGGGCCCCACAATGGTTTAGTCCGGCCCTGCTATTTAGTGACGGATGAATACTACTTGTTCTCTCCCCCCCCCCCCTCTTTTTTTGTTCGCCTCTAAAATTACTTGGGGTACACTAGTCCGTCCAACTTGCAGAAATAAAATAGTGATCTTTCCATTACTGGGTGTCCAATCTATTGAGCCATGAAGAGAATTATATATAGAGAGATAATGGTCAAACCGGAGTTTCCCCCATGTAATCAACGAGCGTCGATATACATCAACTGTTAATTAAATTTCTATTCACTTCTGAAACCAATACATATGTATAAGAGAAGCATATAGTGAACAGCTTAAACGCTCTATCGCAGCCCCTTTTTAAAATTTATTTTTTGGCCTTTCTGTAACGAATTCGTTTATAATACATGAGAATATTTGGCTAAGCGTAACTCTTTTTTCTGCACGGTATGTATTGAAATGTAACTATTTCCCACTCTTGGTAGGGCAAGTTTATACGACACACTGCCATTCAACACAAGATAAGAGACACAATGTTGAGAACTGAACCATCAAGTCTCTCAGTGACACATGTAAGCAAACGGACGGATTACACATTTTATGAAAGTGGGGCACCCAATAAAAAACAAAAAAAAAATAAAATTTCTGGTATAGAATCTAGAACACCGACTTGCAGTAACATAAAAGAAAAAGTAAGTGTGACTCTTTTTCTTAGATCAGCGTAAGCCATGTTTTGTATTATAAAGTAGATAAAGTCAAGCATTAAAATCAGAAATAGCATTAATTCAAGTGAGGCAGAGATTTATCCCATTGTGTATGTATACATTTGTATAGTAGCATATTGTATTTGTATCATATGTCTATTTGATTTTTGTTTCCATTGTATTACTGGATATATTTAACTTTTGTCTTCAATGTGGCGTGGTTGAAATAATAGGCATTAAAACCAACATCTAATTAGAAACTCAAATCAACGTTTTCTATAAGAGCTGAATAAAAGAGAGAGAACGACTAAAATATTGAAATTTAGCGCAGTCATTCTCAACCTTTTATTTGTGAATCTTTGTCTCCTCCCTTGCCCCTAACACAGCGGTTCTCAAACTTTTAAGCCTGTCGACCCTTACTATCCCCCACTCTGCCGCGACCCCCCCCCCCATACACACACATACAGCAATAGAAGAATAGAAAATAACAATCCATATTTTCGATGGTATTAGGCGACCCCTGGCAAATCGTCAATCGACCCCCAAGAGGGTCGCGATGCACAGGTTGAGAACCCTTGCTCTAACATGAAGAAAAGTTTGTCTACTCTCCCATTGAATTGAGTTTATCGACTATAAGACTGATAGAAATAAAGAATCCTTTATAAAGTAAGTAGTTTTATAAAATAGAACAAGAAAAAAAGTTATAGATTGATTGGACAATAGTTATAGATTTAGATAACAGATGTCATAGGTTAAGAAGAAAATAGTTATAGATTCAGATAACAGATGTTATAGGTTAAGATGAAAATAGTTATAGATTCAGATAACAGATGTTATAGGTTACGATGAAAATAGTTATAGATTCAGATAACAGATGTTATAGGTTAAGATGAAAATAGTTATAGACTCAGATAACAGATGTTATAGGTTAAGATGAAAATAGTTATAGATTCAGATAACAGATGTTATAGGTTAAGATGAAAATAGTTATAGATTCAGATAACAGATGTTATAGGTTAAGATGAAAATAGTTATAGATTCAGATAACAGATGTTATAGGTTAAGATGAAAATAGTTATAGACTCAGATAACAGATGTTATAGGTTAAGATGAAAATAGTTATAGATTCAGATAACAGATGTTATAGGTTAAGATGAAAATATTTATAGATTCAGATAACAGATGTTATAGGTTAAGATGAAAATAGTTATAGACTCAGATAACAGATGTTATAGGTTAAGATGAAAATAGTTATAGATTCAGATAACAGATGTTATAGGTTAAGATGAAAATAGTTATAGATTCAGATAACAGATGTTATAGGTTAAGATGAAAATAGTTATAGATTCAGATAACAGATGTTATAGGTTAAGATGAAAATAGTTATAGATTCAGATAACAGATGTTATAGGTTAAGATGAAAATAGTTATAGATTCAGATAACAGATGTTATAGGTTAAGATGAAAATAGTAATAGATTCAGTCATTGGGTCTCTTTTGTATATGATTTAGAATAAAAATAATGAACCATAAATGTACGTCTCAAATGTATTTTGTAAGGCCTCTACTTTCTCTCTCATCATCGTCCCTATAGATCGCACGTCTGAAAGGGAAGTTTATGTTTTTGTTACTCTCCAAAGTATTTATTTATTTGATTTCTTTCTCTTCAACTTCCTAGTTCCTCCGCACCCCAGTTTACATTGCGTCCTGGTTTTGTAACAGATAGTCACACGTAGCGTGCATACGCATCACTTATCTGTTTGTGGCGTTCTAAATCTATATAACATGTTTTCCAGAAATTGAGTACGTATACAATCATGTATTAGTGTACGGCTGTAGAGATAAAAAACGTATGTCGTATAACATGCTTAGTATGCACTGAATAAATATAGATCTAAACTGGTTTTTGTGCATATTGGTAAAAGGTTATTACTACATCAGTTTGGTTACACGGACAGTGATAAATGTTTTGATCTTTTTTTTTTTAAAGATGTAAAGAGTGAATATTGTGTCATAAAATAAAACGCGCTGAGTGTAAGTACAAAGTCATTGATATTTGTATTGCTAAGGTTAACATTGATATTATATTGATACTTTACGCTATGTATATTATTAGCTTATTTATATCACAGCTGTGAATGCGTAGCTACATGAAATACTGAACTCCTCTTTAATCTCAAAGACAAACTTATTATTTTTATCATTAGGTGAACAACGAACTAACATTTATTCTCTGGCACTACCAGGGTCGAGTTTCTTTAAAGAGAAACAACATTCACTGTACTTCCTTTAAAAATGTCTACTGAGAAATTTTCTGGTGATGTGCCAGGTCTGCAGCAAAACCTGTCTCTAACCGGCCAAAAAAATCTTCTTACGGATGTTAAGGGCCTTAAAAGTTTCTGTAATGTCAGTTGCCATTATCCCCTAAGTTAATTTAACAACAGAATAATTAGTTATTTTAGACAGTTTCCATAACCACTTGATCTTCAAGCATAGGTTTCCATATTTTGTTTTTTCCATTTTGGTTTTTCTTGTATTATGGGATAGTGGTAAGGCGATTTCATTAATTGTAGCGTTTTATTTTCTTTTTTTCTATAAACAGTAGTTCATGGTCATTATTGTCATTGGCAATATTAGATGGTAAAAAAAAGTAAAAAAAAAATATTGCTTGTTAACAACCATGTACGTAGCTGTGTATGTGGAATGATGCGAATGTGTGTTGACAGTTAAAAAGAAGATTAGAAACTTATAGACATATTATTTTTTGTTGAACCAAGATTAGAGTTCTCATAATCTGCTATTGATGGGTTTATTTGGTGTATGATTAAGAGTCTCATATGGTCGTGTACGTACGTATACTAAGTAACATGTGGAAACTATTGCGTATCTGTTGTAAAGGCTGACAAATCAACACCAATAACAGTAAAAGGTGTACCTCAAGGAACAGTCTTAGGTCCAATAAGTTGGAGGTACTTTGTCTTGCTTGCAGCTTTACTTCGTTCTCCAGCATTGTACCTCAGAATCTTGTTCTCAGTGTTCTCCTGTTCTCTGAGGAAGTGACAGATTAACTTTTACTTATTGATGTGTTGACCGTCAATAGACAGATGAAATGCATGTTGCCATCCCTCCACTGAATTGTTTGTTCGTGATAGATTGTCCTGCACACGATATCGAACATTCCATAATGCTATCGGAAATCTTGAAATCACTCTGCGGTTTCGTCTCTGGCGACCAATATAATTGTCTCCCAATAGTCATACTAATTCAAATACAAATGATATACAATTTAAAGTACTCTCGTTCTCTGCAAATATGACATAATTTCAGATCTATTAATATTGAAAAAGATAGGGACATTAACAAAATGATGCCAAGGACATTAAATTACTATAAATCCGGCAATTTTATACACATCATATATAAGTCCGCGCTATTTTGTCTTGTGCTATTTTGTCGGGAAATTTCGCGCTATTTTGTGGGCGCTATTTTGTCGGGTCACCTAAAAAGTCACATTATTTGCAGACCATTGCATAATATATAGAACAATAACATCTATAAAGACAATTAGATGGATTACAGAAATGGGAATCAAATTGGAGCATGTTCTTCAACCTAGAAAAATGTCAGTTATTAAGAGTAACAAAAAAACTAAAATAAATTAATTCCATTTATCTTATTCATGGTAAACTAGTAACACAAACTAAAAAAGCAAAATACCTAGGTGTTATAATAAATAAAAAAAATGTCATGGAATCCCCATATTGATGAAACTATAAAAATAATCAAACAAATCATTGTGGTTTATTAAAAAGAAATTTCTATAAATCAAATAACATAAAACTAAAATGTAATTTAACCTTGGTTAGGCCAATAATAGAATATGCATCCTCTGTTTGGGACCCCTCAACTCTAGAAAACATTAAGAAACTGGAACAGACACAAAATAGAGCAGTGAGATTCATAACAAACGAATAATCACATTTGACTATGGTAACACCTTTAGTAAAATCACTAAATTTAGAAAGCCTTCAGGATAGAAGAATTACAAGTATAGAAAAAATTGTACGAAATACACTAAACAATAATCTTCGAATACAAAAACAAATCTAATAAAAAAACTCAGAGACACGAAGATAAAGGCACATTCATCGCTCTATATGCTAGGACAAATTTGTACATATGCTCCTTCTTCCCTAGTGCTATTAGAGCATGGAATGGGTTGCCTGAGCTAGCCAGGAAAACCATTGACTTGGCATAATTTAAGTCATTGGTTAATATGGATGACTAAATGCATGACGCGTAAGACGTAATCTTCTTTTTTAAAGTAACGTCTGTATTATTTAAGAAGATAAATGTCATCTACTAGTTTTGACGTCTGTATGTTTTAGCACGTTATACAGGGAGTGTCCAACTGGACTTCATTATGTGTCATCCTAGAATTAATTCATGCAACCTTCATTAGCCCTTACACTAGTGCTACATCAAGTATTAAGTCAAGTATTTTCTTAAAGACATTACACAGAGATTTGCATGGGCACCCGCAGGTTTTTTGGCAGGGGGTAGCATGTTGCCACCTACGACTCAAAGTCGCAACTTCAACTTTTTAATTACAGAAAATAATAAAAGACAGAAATGGATCCTCCTCGCCTCCCATACCTATGTGTCAAGTTCATTGTAAATACTTGTTTCATGAAATAAATACAAAAAAAACTAACATGTAAATAAACTATGTACGTACACGTTGGTAAGTTTATCCGTGCACCCCGTGCATACCAACGGGAGATCAAACAAAAAATGCAATCGCTGCAAAAACTGTCAATAGGCACTATTGGATGTTGGATTCGAAAACTATTGAATTGCTGCTCGTCACGAAGGACAAGCCTGGCAGTTCTGATATTCTCATTTACGTTGCAGCCTCTACATCTTTGTAGGATGTAGACATTATTATTGCTTGAAAAGCGAGACTTTAATGAAGAAACTAGAATCAAGATACGGAATGTAAAGCCGTGTTCTGTAATAACCCCAAAATCCAAACATGTGGTTTTTGCTCAGTACGTCTGTCAACTGCAAATTTTCGGCAGTAGAGACAAGATTGTCTGCCAGAAGTGTCGCCACATTCAGGATGCCATCTCTAAAGTGTTCATCAACATGGTCACTTTTTTGTTTTTTTTATTTATCATTAATGTGACTTCTGATGTGCTGTTGAGCCACTTATGGTAAGATGGACAGACTGCAACATCTGGGAATCTGGTTCAAGAACAAATGAATATATAACGACAATGGAAAGACAATTAAGAAACACATGATAGGCAGGCACTGAGTACACATATGCAGTTTGTCTGGTTTGACTTACAACCGTTATTTTAAAATACGCCAAGCAATCAAAGATCTTAAAGTTGTGATTTAAAGGGTGAAAGAATTCGCATTTCCCAGTCCATCGTGTCTCACACAAAAGAGGTAATGTCTCAGTCCATCGTGTCTCACACAAAGAGGTAATGGTTCAGTCCATCGTGTCTCACACAAAGAGGTAATGTCTCAGTCCATCGTGTCTCACACAAAAGAGGTAATGTCTTAGTCCATCGTGTCTCACACAAAAGAGGTAATGTATCACCAATGCTCTCTCTTGGGACTTTGACCGAAGAAATAGATCATCTTCTTGATGACATCAACATCATTACATATATAAGGACCGTAATTCAGGTCAATGATAAGTTTAAATTTGTGGGACAATGGACAAAGGCTGCATTTGGATATTTTTCACGTTTATTTGCCTGAACACAATTCTGAATTCTAGCTATCACGAGGCAGCTATCGTAGCCTTGGCCGAGCAGTTTGTTCATGTCTAGACAGTACTTAATGTATTCGCTGACAATGACGTTAGACACAGAACGAAACCAATGAATTCTTCTCCGTTACAAAGGTCATCAACAAATCCAACGCATAAACACATCTATTTAGTGACAAAGATACCGAAATAACATGAAAACGCAGCTAACTCATGCGCTGCTGTTCGTATATTTTGGTGTATCATGTTCTAGGCCTTTAGTAAATCTAATGATAACTTTGATTGTGTGCGCAAGAAAACAATACGTCACCACTAACTTGCTCTAGAATATTCAATTGCAAGCATATATAAAAGCGCACATAGTCGGACTACAGATAAGCTTATTATAGTTTATTACATTAATAGCTTATCCTTATTAACTTATTTTTCAATAGAAGCACTACATGTTAAGTTGCGCTCCTAGCGGAAGTTAATTAATTTGAAGGTGTAAAAACATGCTAAAATTTGGTTACTCAGAATTCACAGAGTGCCGGTACATGGTCAGCAATCAATTCCTGATAAGCTACAACTACAAAAGTACTTCAGTCATCAGTGGAAGCATTAGTTGTCCATTTCCAGTTTGATTTTAATTGCTCTGATGGTGCAAACAAATGGCTAGAATTAGGCTGCTCAGAATCCAAGGGGGTGCAAGTGCACCACCTCGCACTCTCTCTGTGGGCGCCCATGGAGATTTGTTATATTTGTCTTGCACCAACAACATTGACGTAGACATAACACAAATATTCAGCGCCTCTTTCGTGTTAGAAGATGAACACAATCTTTTTTTCCTATGAATTTTAAGATAAACAAAATCTCAAATCTTGTGAAATTGATGATGGAAGTCCAAGTTTTGCCTTCAACAGCAAATACTCAAAACTCAAAACTGAAATCATTCAATGCTCCAATCTCGATACCATGCAGTTAGAGTAAGGATCGCTCTTTTCATTTGTACCGAGCAATGTCAAAATTCGGTTTAATTTTGTTTCGATCGAAAGTAGGGTTCTACCTTGGTTCGTTCGGTTCGGGTTTGGTTCATTTTCTATCTACTTGAAATGTAATAGTTTGTATATTCATATTGTTAAATAGCAAATAATATTTTCTTTTTTTTTCCTCCTACAGTTGGCATCATTTGAGGAATAAGACTTTCTAAAGTACAACAGAACTTGTTTGATTTTCAATGCAATGAGGACAAACACAATTATACATGAAAACAAGGAGCTTGTTACATTAAAAAGCCAGCTTGGAGTAGTATGTAGTAATTAGAAACTGTCTAATTACTATAAGAAACTTGTTATTATTATGTTATTGTGTATCATCGCTATTGCCAACTATTAATTCAGCATGTCTGTTTGTAACATTTGCTGTGAGTCATTAGGACAATGTTCACTATTCCATGAAGCTAAAGTGGAGAAGTTACTCAAAGGTGGCGCCCATCTCGCGCACTTGAACTTGTCTCACTGGCCCACACTGACTCTAAGCGACGGTTATCTTTCCACGCTATTGAAGCATGGGCTCAACACTCAAATACAAAACTCGTCTGGCGATACAGCTTTACACATAGCTTCAAGTCTTGGCAGAGCAGGGGCTGTTAAGTTACTTTTAAATCACGGAGCTGATTGCAATGTCAGAAATAGCAGTGGCCGTACTCCAATATGTCTAGCTTCGATGAATGGACACAATGACATAATACAAATATTTCTAACTAAAGGAGTCGATGTGAATCAAGTGGATAAATTAGACAAAACTTTACTAATGTTAGCTGCAGAAAATGGCCACAGAGATACTTGCCAACTTTTATTAAAAAATAAGGCATTTGTAAATTATTGTGGTCGAAACGGCAGCGCATTGCTGTGTGCAGTACAAGCCAAGCAGATAACAACGGTGGAGATTTTACTAAAACATCACGCTGACGTGAACCAAACCACAGGAAGTAATGATACTGCTCTAAATATAGCCATTACATCTGGATGTCACGCTATATGTCTTTTGCTGTTATCAATGCCTGGTATTGCCATAAACAAGGCGAACAACTCTGGCACGACCCCGTTAATGGTGGCAGCTACGAAAGGAGACGAAACGCTGCTTGAAAAGCTATTGAAGCTAAAAGCCGATGCTAATAGAGTAGACAAAGACAAGAATAACGCTTTAATGTTGGCGTGTGCACATTTAAGGACTTTGTCAGTGAAACGCCTTCTTCCAATTAGTCAAAACCTGAATGAAGTCAACAGCAATGGTCAAAGTGCAATTATTCTAGCATCCGAGGCTGGCTCTAAAGACATCGTGAATGTCTTAATTAAAGCATCTGCTGATGTTCACGCAGTCGATCTAAAAGGAAATAGTTCTCTAATTGTTGCTGCTTCCAGAGGACACTGCGATGTAGCGAAACTTTTAATCAAGAATAAAGTTAATGTTAACTGTGCCAATAACTTTGGAACCACTGCTCTGATGTTTTCTTGTAAAAACCAGTCCGGCTGTTTAAAACTTCTCTTAGATAATAATGCCGATGTCCACGCCACGTGCAAACAAGGAATGACAGCGTTGCTCGTTGCATCAGAAGTTGGAAACTACAAAGCTGTCAAACTGTTACTTAAAAGAGGATCACAAGTAAATCATACAGATAACTCGGGGGAAACAGCATTGATGAAGTCTGCAAAACATAAACACATAAGTTGTGCTCCCAATACCACCGATGAGTGCAGCTATGTTCGAATAGTTAGGCTGCTGATACAACGGAAAGCTAACATTCAACTGACAAATGCTCTGGGATGGACAGCATTTCATTTAGCGTGTAAAGATGGTGAAATTGAAATTGTTGATCTGCTGCTAAGAAAATGTGCCGATACGAACCAGAGAAATAAACAAGGCAGTTCGCCTTTAAAAATAGCTGCATTAGGAGGTCATTTACCTGTGGTAGAACTGTTGCTAAAGAGTAACGCCAAAGTCAATGAGCAAAGTAATGGATGTACACCTCTGCACATTGCGGCGCAATCAAAAGATCAACCTGACTTAGTGAAATTGTTGCTACTTTTCGGAGCTGACCCCAAGATAAGGACAAATGAAGGTTACACGGCACTCTTTCTTGCAGCTGAAAGAGGTCACGTGAAAAACGTTAAACTGTTGATTCGTTATGGATTTACAATCTCAGGCGACAGAGTGTGTCCGATGCTGTATGCTGTAATTAGAGGGCATGCTCAGTGTGTTAGCATATTTCTGGAACATACACGTACACTAGCGGTGCATCATAAAAAGCTGTTCTTGTTTGTCGCCGCTAAAGCAGGACATTACCCTGTTCTCGAAATTTTACTAAAATTTTTTTTATCGAAACAGATTCCTCTCAACTCTGTATTGAATGCTGCGGTTAAATTTGATAGTTTGAAGATTGTCAAAGGACTTCTCCATAACTTTACACAACATTTTGAAAAAAATGATGTAAATGAAGCGCTGATAATCGCTTGCAATGAGAATCGACCCCAGGTGGCAAATTGTCTTTGTTTATTTGGAGCAAATGTTAATTATCAGAACAAAATGGGATTTACACCTTTGATTCTTGCAGCTGCAAAAGGATATTTGGAAATTGTCCAAGTTTTGATCTCTTCGCGACGCTGCAACGTGGATTATAAGACCGAGGCTGTCACCAGCTCAGCCAGCTCACCCAAGCCTGCTACAACTCTTGCTGAGGCATTGACCTCAATAACTGCTCTACACGTAGCTGTCCAGTGTGGCCGCCTCGAGTGCGCAAAGACTTTGCTGAAAGCTAATGCTGATGTGAATGTCGAGAACAATTATGGATGCACGCCACTAACGATTGCCAAGTTCAATCACAACGAGCAAATGTTGAATCTTTTAACCAACTACAACGCCAGAGAATCAGGTAGACATTTTTAGATATTTATTTTTAACAATATGTTAGCCTTGCGACTATTAGTTATTAAAAAAATTGGATACTTATTTTTTATTTCGCTAATGCTCAATGACATATTTCAAAATTGTATTTCCAGTTGTGTCCAATGATTTACTGCAATCTCAGAGGTACGTCACGATTTTATTGTTATTCTACATCCCAATTTTCAGTTAATTCAATGTTAGACATAAACTTTAAGCCTGGTCTTATCTGAATTCGTTTGCGATAGATTAAATAAGAAATATAGTAAATTCTTTGGATATTCCTTGGTTGTGATCCATCCTGAAAAAGTTTTCAAAACATTTTTCTTAAATCAATATTTCGTAAGTTTGAAATGTAGTAACAAAAAAAATTATGCTAAAAAACAAAAGTGATGAAAGTACCATTTGCTTCAGATTTAATTATTTCTTCTTCGTTCAAGATTTAAATCTGTTGACGTTTTCTTGGAAATTTCTTATATTTGAAATGGCCACATGAAAGTTCTATAACAGGAATATAAAATAAGATTAGGATTATAAAGATTGTTAATCTTAAGCCTCCTCTAAGAGAAAGGTAGTAAGAGAAAAAGTGGAAGAGAAGAAAGATATATATATAGATATAGATATAGATAGATAGATAGATAGATAGATAGATAGATAGATAGATAGATAGATAGATAGATAGATAGGAATTTTTTTTTCACTATATGCATTTCTTCTTTACCATAGCATATCTTAATTTATAGTTTATTTTTTTGTTGACAGGGCGACAACCAATATAATTATTCAAGGTCTTTCTAGTTTACACATCAACCAAGTCGCTGATGTCGACATACAGAATGCACTCAAAGTTTTTCTTTAAATGTTTCCTCTGACATTTGCTTTCAATATATTCAAGATTCACCATTAAAGCAAAGAACTCAAAGATGATAACAATGTCATTTCCAATGAACGCCAGAAGGTTTTGGTATTCTTTGTTTTGAAAAACCAATTAAATTTCTTTTGTTCTCTCTCTCTATTCCTCTCTCTCTCTCTCTCCGCATATATGTCTTACTCTTACTCTCAACTTCTTATATTTTCCCTCTGTGCAATAAGATTTGAAAAGACAAAATGTTTGTTAAATGGTGGGAAGCGTGGTCGAGAGTTTACGTACGCTTGAACTTGACCTGTTTTGGCTACCTTTGTAGTGGGCTCGAGCTTCGACACCCGACTCGAGCAGAGTTGCGTTTACTGAGCGCCTCAAGGCAGCACGGAAAACCTTGTCCCAGATAAACAGTCACCACAAAGTATAAGGTAGATAAAGTAAATATGTATTTAGGTCTCTGAAAAAAATAGTAATATAACAGTAGCAAACGTTTCTATGATTATAATACAAACACAAACACAAACATTGGTCACGTGATGTTTGAAAATAAAAAGAAACATCTAAAACATTGACAAAGGGACATAAACAATGCAGAGTAAGTTCGAATTCCCAGCTTGAGCTAAGTTGTGTTTGATGAGTTGTGTTTGTGTTTGATGAGCGCAGCACAGAAACCTTTTGTCATAGCCTCCACCCCACACACACACACACATGTCCACAGAAAAAAAGTTGACTACTTTTGTGTATACATTTATTTCATTTAAGTTGAAGTAAAATAATAATAAGGCTCGTCTTCGAGCCCGAAGATTGGTGAGGGACGCAGTATTTTCATTGGCTACGCACCCCATCTGCGACCTACATACTTTGCCACAACTAGCGCAGGCATAACCAAGTAAAATACAAAATAACATTTAATGAAATTAAAAAAAAAATAACTATCAAGAAAAAATAAAATAAGTGAAGACCTTGAGGTCTATAGAGCAGACGTGACGTAAAGGTCATCTGTTTCTGTGGCCTACGGTTACAGAGGGTGTCATTTGGCCAGCACAATGACCAACTGCCTTTACTTTTTTCCCATCTAATGTCAGGAACTGGTACTCATTAGAGCTGGGTGGACTCAGTTGCGCCCAAATATCGAAAAATAAAAAATAAGCTAATGTGTTTGTTCAAAAGGATAAGACCCGCGATCTACTAGCCTTAGTTTGGGTATTACTGATCTACTGAATTTAGATCTATGTCAAACATGAAGAATGTTATATATTTAAGCGAAAAAAAGGAGAGTATGAAAATAGGTTTACCCGTTCAGCCAACAAGTTCATATCCAATAGAAATGTCTGTGAAAACGGATCCTACCCTATTTTTTTCATTATTTAATAGAGATACATTTAGGTATTTTTCTTCTATTTTTAGGGACCTCCAGTTGTGGTATATATATGTAGGAGTAATTATCTTCTTTTTTTTAAAATATCATCTGTATTAAACATTAAACATTAAACATACACTACGGTCTCCAAATGATCTAACGATGTCAAAATTTATCAAGATTGGTCAAACGGTTTTGATTGTTATTCGGGACATACATAAATATACATACGCCTTACTTTCTGCTTTATATATTTAATTAAAAAAGATTACGTTTGCCTAAATTAAGTACCGTATTGGTGTAAATGTACGCGTTTCTTTTTGTTTATCACATTCAACACACGTAACAAAAGGCACAAACGTGTTTACTGTAATAGTAATTTCAAACTTCCGTCTGTAACAAGGTAGGAGAGGATATAGGCCCTTGGATGATGATGAACAGTTAATTGTTATGCTGAAGTCTTAGTTTTTTATCTAATAAACAAAAATCTAAAGTACTGGTATATTCACAGGGAAAGATTTAACTGTTCTGGTATTTAATTACTGTTGTAACGTGAAACCTATAACAAAGCTGTACCTGTACCTGTATCTAAACTTGGGCACAATGAGAATTAAAAAATAAAAATTGTACACATGTTGTAGGAACCACGTCTGCTTTGTTTTAGTATAGTTCAATATTTTAGTGGAGACTCTTTTCACTACAATAGGATTGCCTTCTCAAAGTCATAAGTTTAAAACCCAGGAAACAATGCTTTGGACACAACTGCTTCCTTCAATATACTTGGAGAAGAAGATTTGTTTTCTTCTTCCTTCAAGGAACATTAACTGATTATATAATTATTAAATCATATTATAAAATATAAGCGATTATGTATTACTGTTCATGTAATTGTGAATGTAATGAATGCATTATTAAATACTAATTCTACATATCAATACAAATGATACCCAGGTATTTACTGGCCAAATACTTTTAGATAATTCTGTACGTTTTTAATTTTCTGAAGCAAATAGTTAATGATGCCTCAAAGAGAATAAATATTTGTTGAAAAGTACCAAGTAATCACATTTTTTAAAAGCATGTGTTAGCATAAAAATGTCACATAAAACAAGCATAAAATTGGTTTACATATAAATCAGAGGGGGCGCGGAGGCTGACTGGTTAAGCGCTCGGCTTCTGAACCTCAGTGTTACAAGACGCTAGCAGTGTGCTGGCGCCTGCTGCAACTGGTCGTTGTCTAGGGCGATTCTGGAGGCCTGACTGTTGACGCTGAAACTTGGGTGGCTTTAGCACTGTCGCGATTCAGGTGTTTGTTTATACCATTAACAAATAAAACTCAACACCAGAATGATAATTACAACATGTAGCGTCTCACTTTATTAATATAGAATATAGAATAATATCATGAAAACAAGCAGAAGCGGGAAATGCGACCGTCCGCTCTACAGAACCCACGCCAACTGCCCCTTTGTCCCCAAATTCCCTAGGTCACCCCGCCCTCGTTGTAGACTAGGTCACCTGGTCACGTGACAACAAAATACACATTAAAAGCACAAACAAATACCCATTTCCCCTTCCAGTACCAAAACAAATCTAATTAAACTAATTAAAATATATTAAAAACATAAATAATTGCATTAGATTTAAAATAGAATATATAGTAAAAAAAAAACAAACAAACTTTCCACATTAACTGAGGCCATGATGGCGGGGTCAGTTGGGTCAACATTCCTTAGCCAGGCCTGTAGTGGACTGTTGTTGTTCTGCTACACACACACAAACGGGTGTGGGCTCACAGCGGTTTGTGACACCCCCCCCCCCCCAACTCAAGCAGAACAACACGGTCAATAGGGTCATTCTGGTTACTGTTGGAAATGACAAAACAAAACTTCTGTAACACTTCTACAACTAAAATAGAATTGAGAAAAAAACACTTTTTATGTATACATTAATCTACACATCGGCAGAAAAAGTAAAACTTAAAAATTGATACAAAGTAATACAAGGTATTCTAATCACCCATTGAGGTCACACACACACACACACACACACACACAAGTGAACAAATAAGTACCCTAGTAATTCAGTTAAACGAACCCAACGGATACAATGCAATGAATAGTATATTAATACTCAGCTATGCAAAGAAGAAACAAATAGATACATAGTAGTAAGACATCTGGTATTCATTTTCGATACCCGGATTATCTGCATATGTAGTCTCCTTGTAACCAGTAAATAATAGGTATAAAGACGAGCAGTTTTGACATACATGAGTATAGTGAATAGAACTAAACTAGATATGTAGATATACGAAAACCAAAATTAAGATACTTAATGTAATACAAATCTGAAAAGATATGACAATAAGCACGACAGGCTAAATACGAAAAAAAAAATGCCAATGTGAATCAGAGCTACTTAAGCTGAAATAAAATAAATGATAATAAAATAATAAAAATGAAAATGAAGTTAAGTAAATACAATAATGTAAACGTAGGTTGACTGACTTGTGCACAATAGGTTCATACAGTGGCATTATCAATCATACTGTCCTGCAAGCCTATTCTCTAGGACACCTGCTAAGAAGATCTGCCCCTACATTGTCTTTGCCCCTAATACTTTTTACAGTGAAACTATGTGGCTATAAGGTAAGAGCCCATCGAATCAGACGTCCATTATTCAACTTACCTTTGTGGATATTCGTCAGAGGTAGGTGGTCAGTTTCTAAGATAAAATGCGAGCCATAGAGGTATCGTTCAAGCTTTTTAATGGCCCACACGATGGCCAAGCCTTCTTTCTCTATAGCCGCGTATTTCTTTTCCCTGTCCAATAACTTCCTACTAATATATGCTATTGGGAATTTCCCATCTGGAAATTCTTGTAACAGGACTGCCCCTAGCCCCTGATCGGATGCGTCAGTTCTTACAATGAACTGCCTGTTGAGATCAGGCAGTCGAAGAATGGGATCGCTGGATAGTATGGCCTGAACAAATTCGAGTGCCCATGTATCTGTCCATACCACTTGATTCGGCTTCCCTTTCTTAGTCAAGTCAGATAAAGGTGCTGTAATGGCTGCGAAGTTGGGGACAAACCGTCGATAAAAGTTTATGAGCCCCATGATTGCTCTGACTTGGGTCTTTGTTGGGACCTCTATGTCTAAAATTTTTGAAACCTTGCCATTTTCGGGTTTTAATGAACCGTTGCCTAGCTCGTATGCCATGAACTCTAATGATCGTTTGGTTGGGCGCGCAGTCAGATTTGCACGTTCCAACCTAGACAAAACTTTACCTAGTGTTTCTAGATGAGCCTCCCAGTTTGAGGAAAAAATCAAGATATCATCCAGATAATTGATGACTCCTTCTAAACCATGGAGTAGGCGCCGCATACATCGTGAGAATGTAGCTGGAGCCGTACAAGACCAAAGGGCATGACACGCCACTGGTAGTGACCAGATGGTGTTTCAAATGCTGTCTTTTCACGTGCTTCCGTTGCTAGAGGCACCTGCCAATAACTTTTGTTAAGATCGATTTTCGAAAGAAAATAAGTCGGATCATGAGCAACCTGAGCTAACAGTGCATCTAAGTTAGGGAGTGGTTCTGCATCAAACTTAGTGACCTTATTTAACTTGCGAAAGTCCACACAAAAGCGGTTCCCGCCATCGGACTTTCGAGCCATAACTACTGGAGAAGAGTAAGGAGACCGCGAGGGTTCAATCAAGCCCATCTCCAGCAGCTCATTTACCTCCTTCTCAATAATTTCCCTCATAGCGAACGGGGTCGGATACATTGATTGACGAACTGGGTTGTCGTCAATCAATCGAATCTCGTGTTCAATGAGATCCGTTCTGCCCGGCCTTTCAGTAAGCACCTTATCAAAACGCTGCAATAATAATAATAGTTCCTTCTGATGGGTTCTATCTAACTCAGGAGATAAAAAGACATCCTTGTATGTCTCCTTACCACCATCAGTAGGGAACAACGAACTTCCGGTGTCCGGACCTTCTTCTTCCATGTCTATAACGGCCCCAACAGAGACATTATGTTCCCCTGAATGTTGGGGTCCAGGGCTTGAGTCGCCCTGGCTCCCTCCTACTTTCTCTCTATCAGTATAGAACTTAAGTAAGTTTCCATGGAGTAGTTTTGGACCCTTAGGAAATTTAATCCTATAATCATTGAGCCCAACCGTCTCAATAACTTCACATAGACCCTTCCATCTTACTAATAACTTGTTCTGGTCGTCGGACAACAAAACGAGGACCTTTTCACTAGGGGAAAACACCCTGATTTTGGTCTTTCGGTCATGATACCGTTTGGCCCGAGCACTAGCCTTCGACTACTCTTTCATGGCGGTCTAGCATGTGCTTTCTAATTTGTTGCGGAGATCCATCACGTACTATTAGGTAGTGCGTATCTCAGGAGTTTCCTGTTCCTTCGCCCATAATTCCCGAAGAATTTGACTAGGGCCCCTAACAGTCCTCCCATACAACAGTTCAAAAGAAGAAAACCCTATAGTCTCTTGAGGGGCCTCCCTATATGCAAATAAAAAGGCGGGGAGATACCTGTCCCAATCGTGAGTTCTCTCACCACACATGCGTCGAAGCATGTTCTTCAAGGTACCATTGAACCTTTCGACCAGCCCGTTGCACTGGGGGTGAAACGGGGTCGTAACCAATTGCCTCATCGACAACAAACGGGTAATTTCACCCATAAACTTGGAGGTAAACTGTGCCCCTTGATCGGTGAGCATTTCCCTAGGGACTCCAACCCGGGCAAATATCTCAACCAAGGCCTCTGCCACTGGAATAGTGTCAATTGAGCGGAGTGCAACGGCCTCTGGATAGCGCGCATAATCAACTAAAGTGAGGATATATATATTTCCTCGTTCATTGGGTGGGTCAATCGATCCCACGATATCCACTGCAACTCTAGAGGAAGGGGTGTCAATCAAAGGCATTTAACCTAGAGGAAGCTTCCCCGTTCGGTCTCTGGGAGATGTGCGTTGGCACATGTCGCAAGAGGCGCAGTAGCGTTTTACATCGGCGCTTAACCCAGGCCAGTAAAACTCTGCGGAAACTCTATCTATGGTCTTCTTAGACCCGAGATGTCCCCCAAATAAAATTTCATGCCCAACACGCATGACTTCTTCACGGTGATCCTTCGGAACAACCAACTGAGTGGTTTTCATTCCTTCTTTATCTATAAGTTCTAAGTTCTCTATATAAGAGACTTTCCTTATGGATTAACTTCTCAGAGCCCCATGTAGACTCTCTAGTACTCCCAATACCTGCCCATTCTCTCTGTTGAATGAGAGTGGGATCTGACTGTTGGGAAGTTTTAAATACATCTGGGGATATACCGGTGGGTGGACAAGGTGGCGTGGCAAGTGGTTTGACAGCCGCCTTTTCCCTTCTAGCAATCCCACGGGTGATAGCTGCCCCAATTTCTACGGGCGAGCTTGGGGAATCCAACCCAGCACTCTTAGTAAAATGTGAGATATTGGCCCCCTTGGCCTCACTCCTTTCTAATGTATCAACTACATTAGGTGTGCTTGGGCACATCATCCCAGCCATCTCAGCAGAAGAAGATATGTTGGCACTCTTGGCCGCACTTTCTTCAGATTGTGCGTCACATAAATTAGGTGAGCATGGGGGAATCACACCATTCACATATGTAGAGGACGAGATCTTTGCACTTCTGTCCTCACTCTCCTCAAAAGTTACATTAGCTGCATCCCTCCAATTAGGATTTGGTTGAAAAGGATCTGCAGCGCCAGGTATGTTTCCAACTACACAATCATATAGTGGATGATCCAACAAATGGGCCTCCACTTCCCCAGTAAAATAAGGCGAATCTATCTGCACCATGGCAGTCGCCACTTTCAACATAGTACTGTCGATGGTTTTAATCCACCTAAATCGACCAGTACGCTTAGGTGACAGGGTAGATCGCACTACTACCACTGAGCTCCCAGTGTTGCGTAGCACTTTGATAGGAGTTCCATTCAGGAACCCATCAGCTATGGGACGACTTCCCTCTTCTTCTCTCCAGACCACAGGTTTCCTCCCATTTACCTTATGGCCTGCTTTGGGTTTGGGAGCGGTTGCCCTCCCTTCCTGTACAGCACCTACCGGACTCACCTTCCGAAGGTTGCATGACATGGATTTGTGCCCTATCTTCCCACACTTATAACAAACAACATCCCCTTCGCCACGCCTGTTATCGTACCTGTCTGCCATCTAAGCCTCCCTTTGGACTAAAGGTTACCCTCTTATCAGTTGCGTAATTGGTATGGGGTGTGGAACGACTCCCCATGTATCCTAGACTGGATCCTTCCCCTTGGGTTTAGATTTCGATGTTTCTAAACTCCTGGTCGCATGTGCCAGTCTATAGTTTTCGGCCAACTCTAAGGTTTGGTCCTAGGACGTGGGGTTTCTTTCCTTTAGAAATATAGTAAGCCCTTCTGATGCCTCATCCAATAGCTGGTCAATCAGTAGTAGCTGAAAAAGTCCCTCGAGTGTCTGTTCGGCCCCAGACATTTGCACCCATTTATTTAGGTACCCCTTGATTCTCGTCCCAAAAAGTTGATACGTTTCTCCCCTTTCTGTACGAGCTCTCCTAAATTTCCCTTTATACCCATCACTAGTGTATTCGAAGGATTTTTACAAGGCTTTCCTCAGAGATGGGTAATGTTTCGTCACCTGCACCTCGTACCTCATTGCAGTATTGAGGGCTTTTCCTGTCAAGAGGGACAGCAGATAAGTGGCCCAGTCATCCTGGGACCACCCAACTGTTTGGGCATGGCGTTCGAAGCGGGTGATGTAGCTATCTAACTCATCCACCCGTTCGTCAAATTTTGGGAGTTGTGGGGGTTTAACAGGATTACGGGGTGTATCTAAAGAAGAGCTTGTTGACGATTTATCACTGGTGTCCGCTTGTCTATTTAACCTAGCTAACTTTCCTTCTGAGACTCTATTCTAGCTAGCTCTCTCTCAAACTCTAACCTAGCTATTTCTAAATCTTTGTCGGCCCTTTCGGATGCAATCCGTGCTAACTCTAACTCCTTTTCCCTATCTGCCTTCTGTGCTTCTCTCTCTACCTGGCGTTCGGCCCTATCGGCCTCAAGTAACTCAAGCTCTAACTTCCTCTCCTTTTGAGCAAACGAGAGAATGTTCAACTCAGGGACACCGATACTCCTACCCAGCGAAATGAACTCTTGGAGGTCTCTTACCATAGCCTTCACAGAATTGAAAGTATGAAAGTTTTTATTTGATATTGAGGTAGAAGCTACAGAAAATTGGAAACTATGAGAGTATTCTAAAGACTGTTTTGCTCACAGCAGAAAAAGAACTAATTTATAAGAGTTAACAACTACATGAATAGCCAAATGGGAAAAGATATCTGAGTAGAGAGTCACGATAATGAATAGACAAATCAAATTAAAGCTAGGTCTAGATTAAAAATAGCAGCCTTAAAATAAACAAGGTAAGCCTTAGATTAACAATAGACTCCAACTAGCAAGGACAGTATGGCGACAATAAGGTAACCACTGAATAGCAAAAATATATAGTGCAAAAAGTCAGCCTACCTTAAAGCATGGAATTTTAGTTAACAAAACAAAGCAGCTGAAGATCCAGTCTCTTGCGCTGATCCCTCGACGAAACTAGCTTTTGAAATTTTGGAGTAATTTGATTTTATAGTTAAAAAAATGAAATACAGTGGAATATATAAATTTAAAGTCAATGTCACCACCACTGTAAGTAAATTATGTCCATATAATGACTATTCACAACAACACATCAGCAGTATCGGCAGCACAATTTAGACTCGGACTCTGGAGATGTAGACTAGACTGTAGTGGTTTCTCGGCTCGAGGTATTAAGTAAAGTCCTAGACCTTACAGGTGTAGACAGACATAGACTCAGACTGTGGAGATGTAGACTAGACTGTAGTGGTTTCTCGGCTCGAAGTCTCTAGTAAAGTCCGAGACCTTACAGGTGTAGACTTAAACATAGACTCAGACTCTAACGATGTAGACTAGACTGTAGTTAAATAGTAGTCTATCAAGTCATTTGCATTTTACTTGTTCCACTGGATTCTAGTATAATGGCTCTGCCCCCAGCGACGATTGTGGCTAAATTTGCCCTAAAAAAATCAGCAACAGTTCCAAAACGTACAGCAGTTGATCAATCAAGGATGAGCCGTCCACTTTAGTTGTCACAAGACGCTAGCAGTGTGGTGGCGCCTGCTGCAACTGGTCGTTGTCTAGGGCAATTCTGGAGGCCCGACTGTTGACGCTGGAATTTGGGTGGCTTTAGCATTGTCGCGATTTAGGTGTTTGTTTACACAATTAACAAATAAAACTCAACACCAGAATAATAGTTACAACATGTAGAGTCTCACTTTATTAATATAGAATATAGAATAATATTGTTACGTATTTCTGAATGTTCTGGCTAGATGTACTAGTAGGCACACAAATAAAAACACTGTAAAGAACTTGACAACTAAACTTTCAGCTTCATATAACTTTATTGACTATTAACTCTAACAATTTGTTATCGTAACATGTAGCGTAGAAGACTGTTCAATATCTGTCAGTTTCATTTAATCCAAACAATCTAGCCTGGTAATCATAGTCTTCAACTGTAATCCATATGATTTCTTTCTCCATTTGACTCAGTGTTTCCACAAGTGTAGGAATATTTGTCGCAAATCTTTCTACTGATGTGCTAGAACTATTTCTTGGAGAGTACAAGAGCACATTAACTGCATCTAGTATTAAAGACAGCTCTTTTATCTGTTGTAGTTTCTATATTACCTGCAAATAATATAAGCATTTTCTTCAATTTGTAAAATTATATACTAAAATAATTTTTTTTTTGCTTTTTAATCTTATAAACCATAAATAAGTACTATTAGAGCATGAAATGGGTTACCTAAGTCATCTAGGAAAACCAATGACTTAGCAGAGTTCAAGTCATTAATTAACATGAATGACTATAACTACCAAGGGCAAGTAGGATGTAATCATCTTCTTTTTTGAAGTAGCTGTATTTAATAGGTTAAAATGATGCACTTAAACCTAAAATTTTATTTTGAAACACTTTACCTCAAAATTTGTGTGTTGCTTAATTTAGCTGCAGAAGCATTTGGTCAGCAATGCTATAGCTGTGTCATTCTGCAATACTTCTGTTTTCACATTTCCATATGGATAAAAGAGGGTAATATTATTTGTTGCATTTCTGCACACTTCTAGTAGCCTTTCATATTGTTCATGGCCTGGATAGTGCACACCATTGAAATGTATACCTAGGCCAGTAGCTCTAATTATATGTTGTAAACAAGAGACAAGTCTTTCTTCAAGCTGTAAAAAATAATTTATACCAATATAACTTTTAATTAAAAGGAGTTATTACGTAGCAGAAATGGTACCGATTCAAAATGCAGTAGAGTACATTGAAGAACGACTTAACGAGAAAACAGCACAACCCAGTCCTATTGTGCTATTTACAGACTCTCTGTCGAGCCTACAAGCCATGGAAAGCTCAGCCTACACGCTCCCGGAATCACTGGCAAAAACACTGGCGTGCGTGGGATGCCTAAAAGAAAAACACGAAATTCGGACGACATTCCAGTACGTACCAGGACACGCGGGGGTCGAAGGTAACACGAAGGCTGACTTATTAGCCAAGCTCGGCACAAAGCTGGACCCTGTGGACGAGCCACAGACTTTTGAACAGGCGCGTGCGATAGTGGACGAATGGGCAAGAGATAAATGGTGCAAAAGCTGGGAAAACGGTAATACGGGAAGGGAAGTCTGGCAAAACTTAAAAGGGCCCTCCAAATCGGACGAATGGTAGCAGCTGAATAGGGAAGAACAGGTGACAATCGCTAGGTACAGAACGGGACACTGTCCGATTGGAGCCTATTTTGCTAAATTTAAACCAAACTTCGATTCTCGATGGAGGCATTGTCAGGTCTACGTCGAGACAGTAAACCACATTCTTTACGAGTGCGCAACACTACACCCCAAACATGGCCATTTGAGTAAAGCAAAAACTGGTTTGCATGAAGAGCTGGCTCTGTACGGAGACAGAGAAGTTCTGAGAAGAACTGCCGCTTTCCTTGTCCGTGTTATCAGAAAATAGAGTTCTCAACACGATGCCCTAGTGCGATGAGACTTACACGGCCTGAAAGCAACAAGCTATTGTACTAAACTGACCACAGATTGCAATGTCACAGGTCTGTGTTCAAACCTACTATAACAATTGGTCTTGATGATATTCTAAGCTTTAATTAATTATTATATTTCTGGAATTTCTGAAATAAAAAAAAAATTCAAGTGGCTTATTTTATTTTCTATAATATACTCTAAATTATTTGTGCTTACTTTTCAACATATAAGTATATATCTATATCTATATATAACTGTCTATCTATCTATCTATCTATCTATCTATCTATCTATCTATCTATCTATCTATCTATCTATCTATCTATCTATCTATCTATCTATCTATCTATCTATCTATTTATTTATCTATCTATCTATCTATCTATCTATCTATCTATATATATATATATATACACACACATACACATATATAATAATAATAATAATAAGGCTTGTCTTCAAGTCCGAAGATTACTGAGGAATACAGTACTTCCCATGGCCGCGCAGCCCCAGCTGTGACCTGCACATTTTGCCACATCCAGGGCAAGCATAACCATTGTCCGCAGGTGGTCAATTTAGATTTTCTTTTCGTCGTCTGCGTTTGTCCTCGGCAGCAGATTTTCTTTTGGTCTCAAATGTGTATCTCTGCGGCCTTCGTGAGTGACCTCCAGCTGTCTCGTTCCGACGCCGCATGCAGCCAGGTGCTCTCTTCTATGTCAGCTAAAGAAAGTTGACGCCTAAGCTGGTCTTTGCATCTTGACGACAGAAGATGTGTAGGGTCGAAGTGTCCTATGAGGAGATAGGACACTTGCAGGACACATGATGGATGTAAACCATTACGACATTGCGAAATGGTCCAATGCAACAACATTTTTAAAACCCAGACCCTGAGAGTTCAGAATTGATATTATTTAGTGTAATATTTTTTTTTGTCTGGGCATATAAAAACAGTCATCATGTCATCATGTCAAATATCTCTATCACATTGGCATTTTATGTTTACATTCGTCTGCGTGTCGAAATTATCGTTTTGGAAATGGTATTCCGTATAATATTTTTTATTATAAATACCGAACAATAACAAAAGATATAGGCCTACAAGTAAAAACAACGCAATGTTTCATGTCTTATTATTGTATTATTAGTTTAATCAAACACATCTGTTTAAAGCAAGAATTGAGTTTTATACAGCACGGCTTAAACTCGAGGGATCTCAAGCTGAGACTTGTGTTCAAAACTTTAAGATAAAAAAAAACAACATTAAAAATAGTTTTAAAATAAAAAAATAAAAGGCTTCTCTAAAGGAAAGAGCTCCGGATTAACAACTATATCACTTAATAATGTAGAAGTTATTCCCTTTATTTAATATGAAACAAAATAATTAATTACCAATTATCAATTGACTAATTGGTTAATTTTTCGCTTAAGGTTTCAACTTGATCTGAGAATGGTTGTGGGAGAGATAACGTGTTCAATTATCTAAGGGGACAAAACTCTACATATTTAGTCATATATATGAATAATGAAGGATTAATTTCCCTTGTTTGTATCAGACAAAACATTTAATAACCAAAAGTAATTGACTTTTTGATACTTTTGTTTTATTGATTCATATTGATTCACGTCTTGTCTATGCCAATGAATAATTGTGTAAAGTTTCCACTCAATTTGAGAAACGGGTGTGGGAGAAATAACGTGTACAAACTTTTGACCAGAATTGATTGCAGTGACCACAACAGTCTTTTTGAAACTGTCTGGTAAAGTTGAGCCTTCGGCTTTTTGACCTCTTGCAAAAGTGAACAAGAGCTCCCTATCACAGGCCTAAATGATAACAGTGTACACTGTTCTGTCTGGCGGGTGGGTCTGACTCACGGGTCAGAGGCCGCGTACACCCGACCACTGCCATTTTCCTTTTCTATACCAGGCTAACCGTGCAGGACACGCCATGTATGTAACGGCCCCTTGAGGAACGGCGCTTGGATTGTGACAAGGTAGTGGCAGCTTTTTTACAACTCCGCACAGTGCAATGAGGTTGTTGTCACACCCCGTTAGACACCCCAACGGGAGTCTTGTTTTGCTACCCTTTAGCCTAATCGTTCCCTCCTAATATCGTTTCCACCAGGGCACCTCTATGAGGCAAGGTAGCATGCCCGGAACCACAAAAGTCTGATTATTCGCTAGGCCAGCTACAAACATTTTTAACTGAACTCGAAGATAATCTTATGATTAAAAAAGCTTATGACTCATTCGAACAGAATGTCTTGTACCCTATATTCATACATCCTATAGAGAAATACAATCATTTGTGTCCTCTGTTGTTGTTTTTTTCTATGAATAGTAAACCTTTTTAAAAATTGTTTATTTTTGTTCAAATAAAACGATTTGCTTTCATATTATAAAAATAAACTCTGTTGTACCAGTGTTTTGCGAACTGTTAGGCTATGTCAAAATTTTTTTTCTAGTTTTTAAGATTAAAAGTGGCAGACGGACCCCTTTTGGGAGCCGTTAAAAAATTAATATTATTTTCCATCATATTTCCATTTATCTAAAAATATAAACTAAACATTTTTTTTAAAGTTTCCTTTGACTCTGATATTGCGGAAATTCTGTCCTCGTATCGATACTAGAACTAAATAAGTAGAAGATACTCTCCATACCATCTGTACATACTTTCTTAGAGTATCGTACTCCATTTAATGGCTAATAAACTGACACTGCGATCTTGTCCAACGGTGACAGATAACACATTGAATGTATATATGTAGAGCATGTAGACAAAATTCTGTCGGCACTGCGGTTTCACAAAAAATCAGGTATTGTTGAATACACGTTGAGATTTACTGAACATTTATTAAGATACATATTTTGCTTAATATTAGTATTAGGGCTCTGTGTGCGTCAAAATATCTCTTGCAGCGTACTAATGTTTGCTGCCAAGTTTTATATTATTTTGAAGAAATCTGCGCCATTGAGAGCTACAATGCAGTGACCATGCCGGCAGACGACAGTTTATAAGACCAGATGCAGGCTATTATGGGTAAGCAACGAACATCTTATTTTAAACTTCGACATTGTTATGGATCAAAGACACAGTTTTGAATCAACTACTAGTACCTTAAAGATGTCCCCAGAGAAATGACTCTCCTTAATAGGTCAAATTGACATTTGATTTATATTTAATTTTTTAAAAATTCATAACGTATGTGTGTAAGCTCCTTAGTTAAATAATTAACAGAGTAACCACAGTTCCTGAATACCATAGCGTTTGTTTTGATTTGATGTGCAACAATTACTAATATAGTATTAAACTTTTATATTTAAATTCTGGTAAAAATTGTCTTTGAATATTTTCGGTATAGGTTTTAATTTATTTGATTAAAGACCTTTTGAAGCTACTCCTTCGATATCAATGTTAACATAATTTTTTTAATGGAAATGGTAGAAGAGGAAGACTTTAAATTGAAGACATTGCAGGAAAGACTAAATCCCGAGGACATATGTTGGGCGTAGGTTTAGGTAGGCGGCACAGTCGTCGACCAAACGATAATACCAGACGTGCTTATAACAAGATGTCGTAATTACAACAAGCTATCAGTTGAGGTAAAGCAAGCCATCGCGGAGGGTACGAGACTGAAATGAACCAAGACATCCGCTAGCCTGGATCTTGCGGATGGACGGCAGGCATGGAAACTCCTTAATAACTTGGCTAGGGCGAAAGAAACCAAAAGCAGTAGGGCCCCTGCTAAAGGCTCAAGGCATGGTGGTCACAGATCGTCAAAGGTCGGATGCTCTAAACCGTGCCTTTGCGGCCATGTCGAAAGCACTTAATGGCATCAGAAAGGCCAAAGCTAAACGCTGCATGGTCTATGGCGAAGATGAGACGAGCACATTTACCCATGGAGAGCAAGCATTTGCACTTCGGAAGTGCAAAATACGGAAAGCGCCGTGGCCAGATGGTCTTATCAACGAGATGCTCAAGAATCTTGGCCCAGCTGGCGGACTGAAACTGTTGGAATTGGTCAATCGAACTTGGACTCAACGATCGTATCCCTTCTCAATAAGGATAAAGTCCCAAACCGGGCGGAAAGCTATCGACCCATCTCGTTGACGTCCAATATTGGAAGACGGCGGAACGCATGGTCAACAGAAGACTCGTATGGCTCCTGGAAGTGAAAGGTCTCATTGCTCTGAACAGGGCGGGTTCAGCCAGCACCGAAATGCGATTGACCAGTTGACACTATTCATGTAGAAGGTGGCGGACGGCTTCCAGTGGGGCAAAACAAATCGCAAGCGGTTTTCATCGATCTCAAACAAGCCTATGACAGAATATGGAGGCCCGGTTTGCTGTTAAAGCTCATGAGGTTCGGCTCTCAGTTCTTCACTCTTTCTTGTGTTCATCAAAGACCTACCGGCCCTCTCGCAATGTCAAAAGCTCCTGTTTACAGACGATATCGTGTTGTGGGAGTCAGGAAGAGATCGCTAGCAGCTCATTGGCACTCTACAGCAAGCACTGACGACAGTGTCTTGTCTTGTTACGCCAGGCTGTGGGGCCTCAAGGTAAACCACTCGAAGTCGGTTTACTCGTGGTTCACGTCAGGGCGTGACAATGTGAAGGAATCAGTTGAGCTCCGGATGGACGGCAAGATTCTGGCATGGGACAAAAAGCCAAAGTATCTCGGGGTCATCCTCGATCAAAAACTGACCTTGTGCGACCATATCCAGCACGTACGCGAGAAAGCCTCCGAGAGACTGAACATCGTAAAAAAGCTAGCTGGAACAAAATGGGAGCAAAGGCGGGTATGCTGAGATCATTGTACATAGGTGCAGTTCGGTCTGATATAGATTTCAGTCTACCTGCTCAAATCTGGGCTTCGCAAACGTCTCTAGCAAAGCTTGATGCTGTTCAGAACCAAGCTATTATACTCATATGCGGCACGTTTCGCAGAACGCCAATTACCGCCGACGAGATCATGGCCAATATGCCGCCGTTCTAGTTGCACAGAGAGCGAGCCGTTCTACTAGCTCACGAGAGATACGGACGGATGAAGGATGGATGTCCGCTGAGAAGTTTGGTCGATAACTGGGAGAGCAAGAGGAGTCTCAAAAACCGGCCCTGCTACATGCATGTGGCAGGTGGGCTAGTCAGAGAGATGAATCTACCTGTGGAGCGGGTGCTCTTTCCCCGTCCGGTTCCTTCCCCCTGACAAAGCTTTCGGCATGCCGACGGGACAGAAGAGCCTACTTGACCCGGAGCTGACAAAGCGGTGCGATCCTACACGGCTATCACAAGCAGCCAGAGAGACCATCACTTGGAATCCGGCTGATGTGTCCACCATCTGCACGGACGGCTCTGTGTAGACGCTCGAGGGCACTGCGAGAGCTGGGTATGAGACGGTGGTTCGACTCTCTGGCGATCCCGAAAGTGTGGAGCTGAGTGGACCCTGCAATGGGAAAAGCAATACGGAAGCTGAGCTGGAAGCAATGATCGTAGCATTGTGTGGGTAGCGAAAAAATCGTAAATGGATCCACGGCCCCAGCGGAAGGGCAGCATGCAGGCGTCGGGAAGGTAGAAGCGCTCCTCGCGAAGTCGTAACGTCTTCTGCAGGTCAATGTAAATAGTTTTATACAGTGGGTTCTATCGCATAGTTTTCTGGTCAGTCATCAGACTTTTTAGCGAAGGCCGCGTCGGCAACGTGCACCATAGATGTTAAACCGTGCACTCTCGCGAGTGTACGATCCCTAGCCGACACACCACGTTTGTTGGCACTTTGGTACGACAGTTGGGACGTAAGAAGTTAAGTAGACCAGACAGAAATGACGCATGGTTGGAGCTCTGCCGTGCGGAACAGGCAGTCCTAGCCCAGTTCCGAGTCGGGCATTGTCCACTAGGCGCGTACTTTGGACGGTAGGAAAACTACGACACACCTTGCCGCGTAACAAGAGTTACGCGCTCTTGGCAAGATGGCTGCTCCTTGTTTACTGTTATCAGAGATGAGTTAAAATTTTCGTTTTGTTGTATTCAAATCAAACCAAATTCCTTAAAAAAGCTTTTCAACTAATAAACTAATATCTTTAAATTATATATTTAACTTAATTCAGCATTTTTTTCCACTAATTAATTCAAATTAACAACTCTTAGTTTAGGACTATTTTTTCCTTTTTTCATTAGCCTTATATAGATCTAAATATAATTAGATAGATCTAGAATCTATATATTTAATATTATTTAGATCTAGTCTATATTTATTATTATATCCTTAGATTTTAGATCTACTCAGTCTAGTATTAGACTTAGACTTTAATTAAGGCTTTAGATCTACTAATCATCTACTAATACTACTAATAACAACTAATAGTTATATTCTATATAGTTAGTTATACACGTAAATATATTGCGCAAGGTTGTTAACGCCGGAAGTGGTAATGGTCTTAAGCCCATCATTACCTACAAAGTGCTTCCAATGGCATGCGTCTCAAATAGCCTCTGACAACCAGTCCAACTCCTGGCCTTCACGTGTGGCTCAGTTACTGAGCCTGGCGGAACCGTTACCACAGACAGGAGAAGGGGCAAAGGCGAGCAACTGGCGCCTAAACCAGTAAGCTTCGGGCAGAAGGGGCTCGTTAGCCTTGGTTGGCTACCCATCTAGGAGAAGGAAAACTCTGAATCCAAACCTCCGCTGCCCTGCGGCTATACCCAAACATGGGAAAGGCTTCGGGAGACAACCCTGAGGAAAAATCAGGAGCTGGTGACCCTTAGGCAGACTGTGGCACACCGTTCTACAGCCTGGCAGATCCTGCGGCGCTACTGATCCCAAACTGTACCGGATACTCCGTTCCTTTGGTCACATCAGCTGCGCGGAGAGGGGGGAACTGCTGTGTGGGCGACATCGTTCCGACCATAAACAATGCCCAGGCTTTCATCTCACTTATTCAAAGCCCTAACCCTAAAAAACTGGAGAGGACACTCCAGCTTCGCCTTAGGCGTCGGCCAAACACGGGAAGTGGCAGTCACCGGTTATAAGCTCGAATTCTCAATTGACGTAGAGCAGGGCGCCAGGGGCCACTTTCGTCGGTGGGAGGGATCCTAGGATTCCAATGGACAGCTACCGCAAGCCTCAAGCTGGGCAGCCCCCAGCCAATAAGGTGCTGTCCCGTCATGCCTGTCTTCCTTGTTTGGGTACACGAGGATAGGACAAAATCTGAAAAGCAGGAAAAAGCCAATGTACCAGTCGACATGAAGAAAAAAAAGAGGAGCTCCACTCTTAAACTGGGCACATGGAATGTGCGTACTCTACAAACTGGACTTAATGAAAACCTACCAGACATAGAAGATGTCAGAAAATCTGCAATAATAAACGATGAACTGTCCAGGCTCAAAGTAGACATTGCCGCCCTTCAGGAGACTCGTTTAGCTGACTCTGGATCAATCAAAGAAAAAGACTACTCCTTCTTCTGGCAAGGCAAAGCCGAAAGTGAAGTAAGGGAACATGGCGTTGGTTTTGCAGTTAAGAACACACTGCTGAACACAGTAGAGCTGAAGTGCAACGGTTCAGAAAGACTCCTATCACTACGCCTTAACACATCTATTAAACATGTGACTTTGATATGTGCCTACGCTCCTACTCTGAGTTCCACACCAGAGGCCAAAGATATGTTTTATGACAACCTTTCGTCTGCTCTTAGCGAGATCCCAACCACGGAACAGGTTATCATCCTCGGCGACCTCAATGCACGCGTTGGATCTGACAACTCTGCATGGGACAGTTGTATTGGGCGTTTTGGTGTCGGAAAAGTAAATGAAAACGGACAAAGGCTCCTCGAGGTTTGCTCACTACACTCCCTCTGCGTCACTAATACCTATTTCAAGACTAAACCGCAGCACAGAGTATCTTGGCGGCACCCTCGCTCCAAACACTGGCACCAACTAGACCTAATCATGGTAAGACAAAAGTGCTTAAAATTTGTCAAGCTTACCAGGTCCTACCACAGTGCAGACTGCGACACAGATCACTCCTTGGTATGCTGTAAGATCAATCTCCTCCCCCCAAAAATCCACCATACCAAGCAGATTGGAAGACCCCAATCGGATGTAAGCAAGATGTGTCAACCTGATCTCCAGATACAGTTTGCGGAATCTTTTGAACGCGAGTATAAAAATATCTCTGAGAATACAGCAACTGAAAAATGGGAACACCTCAAGTCCACCATACAAAAAACTTCCCTGGAAATCTTTGGAAGAAAAATTACAAAACAAAATGATTGGTTCGACTCTAAAGCAGTTATTTTAGCACCTGTCATCAGAGCAAAGAGAGATGCACTCGCTACTTACAAGGCAAAACCTACCCAACACAACCTGCTAAGCCTGAAAGAAGCTAGAGCCAATGCAAAGAGGACAGCAAGGATCTGTGCCAAAGAATACTGGGTAGAGCTCAGTGAGAGTATTCAGCTCGCAGCCCAAGTGGGCAACATAAGAGGGATGTACGAAGGAATCAACAAGGCTCTCGGACCCTCCCAAAACAAGACAGCACCTCTGAAATCAACCACTGGGGAAATTATAACAGACAAGTGCCAACAAATGCACAGATGGGTGGAACATTACTCCGAGCTCTACGCCACAACAAGCTCAGTCTCTGACTCAGCCCTTAAAGCCATCATACAACTACCCACAATGAACGAGCTAGATGAAACACCCACCCTTTCAGAGCTTAACAAAGCCATAGACAACATTGCTGCCCGCAAAGCACCCGGATGCGATGGTATCCCCCCAGATCTTCTAAAACAATGCAAAACTACTCTAATCCAACCTCTACACGAACTGCTTTGTAAATGTTGGCAAGAAGGTGCTGTGCCACAAGACCTGCGGGATGCTAAAATCATTACACTGTATAAGAACAAAGGTGACAGAAGCGACTGCAACAATTACAGGGGAATCTCCCTCTTAAGTATTGTAGGCAAAGTCTTTGCTCGAGTGATACTTCCCAGGCTACAAACACTCGCTGATCGGGTCTACCCAGAATCACAATGCGGCTTCCGCTCTGGGAGATCCACGATTGACATGATTTTCTCCATCCGCCAACTCCAGGAAAAATGCAGAGAACAAAGGATGCCTTTATACATTGCGTTTATTGACCTGACAAAGGCCTTCGATCTAGTTAGCAGAGATGGCCTCTTTAAAATTTTACAGTTAATAGGCTGCCCACCCAAGCTACTAAATGTAATCATATCTTTCCACCAAAATATGATGGGCACAGTGCAATTCAACGGTGCCAGCTCTGAAAGTTTCAGTATAAACAGCGGAGTTAAACAAGGATGTGTCCTGGCCCCAACCCTCTTTGGAATACTATTTTCACTGCTAATCCACAACGCGTTTGACAAATCCACTGAAGGCATCTATCTCCATTCTAGATTTGATGGCAAACTCCTAAATATTGCCAGACTGAGGGCCAAAACTAAAATCAGAGCCACCCTCGTAAGAGATATGCTATTCGCGGATGACGCAGCGGTAGTGGCACACACACAAGAGGAACTTCAGTCACTAATGTCCCGCTTCTCTCAGGCCTGTAAAGAATATGGCTTGACTATTAGCACGAAGAAAACAAAAGTTATGGGACCACCTACTACAGCACCACCCTCCATCCTCATTGACGATAATAAGCTGGACGCCGTAAACGAATTCTGCTATCTGGGATCCACAATTACAGATGACCTGTCCCTAGAAGAGGAGATGAAAAAACGCATAGGGAAGGCTGCCTCGACATTCGCTAGACTCAGACTAAGAGTTTGGGATAACCATAAGCTAACCACGGTGACCAAAATGGAAGTCTACAAGGCATGCGTTATGAGTACACTGCTATATGGCAGTGAATCATGGACCACATACGCAAAGCAAGAGAGAAAACTAAACTCATTCCATTTGAGATGTCTCCGTAGGACCTTGAATGTCACATGGAAAGAAAAAGTGTGCAATACTGAGATCCTTGCGCGATCAGGTATTCCCAGCATTTTTACAGCCCTCAGACAACGCCGTTTGCGCTGGCTTGGACATGTTCGCCGGATGGAGGACAAGCGCATCCCGAAAGTCATCCTCTATGGTCAACTCGCGACTGGCACAAGAAAAACTGGTCGCCCCCATCTCTGTTACATAGATGTAATAAAACGCGACCTCAAATCAGTGAACATCAATACTGACAATTGGGAAGACATAGCTCTAGACCGCAACAGGTGGAGAGAGACAGTGACAAAGAAAGCTATGGACAGTGAAAGTACATGGGTCTCAGCCCAGGAAGAAAAACGCACAAACCTAAAAACGGCCAGCTCCTCTACCACCGAAGCAAAAGCCAAGGGGACCCTAACTTGCGCTATCTGTGGACGGGAGTGTCTCTCCAAAATAGGGCTCCACAGCCACATGAGGAAGTGTGCTCTGAGATGAACCATAGTCGTCCTACGACTGAAGGAGGCCAATGAAATATTTTGATCTAGAAATAGATCTAGTCTAGGTCCATATTTTGAATTTAATAAACCATTTGATTTGATTTAATTGTCATTGTAAATTAGCTTTCACTTTAGACTTAGACTTAATTTGGGCATTGTAAACCTTAAACTAGATTTAGACTAGACCTTTAAAAACTTAAATCAACAACAGTCATCATGAAATTGCTTTGGCTATTATCCTAATAATTACTAAATACACACTAGCTGAACACAGAACTAGATCTACCTTAGTCAACACTAAACTTAAAAAGGAAACAAGTCATAATCAATCATCACACTCTAGATCAATGCAACTTCAAAAATAACCTAACATACACATCCATAACATTAAAGAAGATCACCCATCACAAATGGCAGTTCTCAATCAGACAGCAGAAATAAATACCTATCACTGTTAATATTAATAGCAGGAGATGTAGAGTCAAATCCAGGGCCTAGATCTAAAGATAGATGCAACATCAGCAAAAAAGTATGCACCATGAAACAGAAAGCCATTCAATGTGACACCTGCGATAAATGGTACCATGCATCATGTCTCCATATGAATACATCTGTGTATTATGCTTTAGGCAACAAAGACGCATCATGGCACTGTGTACAGTGTGGGTTACCTCAGTTTACATCAGGACTGTTTGATTCCTTTGATGCAGACACTTCTAACCCATACAATATCCTAAACGCCATCCCAAACCAAACTCACCAACCACTAGCCAGATCCACTCCTGTTAAACCTAAATATACTAAAATTAATACAACAGCCTCACTAAACAAACCTACTAATAAAGTAATACCAAAATACCTTAAAACCTTAGTAATAAATTTTCAAAGCAATAGGAACAAAACAGCAGACTTAGAAATTTTATTAGAATGTGAGAAACCAGACATAATTGCAGGAACAGAAACTTGGCTACATCCTGAAATTTATAATGCAGAAAGTTTCAATAGTAATTATGAAATTTTTAGAAAAGATAGGGCTGATAATCATGGAGGAGTTCTTCTAGCAATAAAAAACACTCTTATAGCTGAAGAAATTACCTTACCTAACTCAAAAAATATAGAATCAACATTTTGTAAAATTAATACCACCTCAACATCCCTAATAATAGGCAGCATTTACAGACCACCAAATTCTAGTTTAGAATACATGCAGGAACTATGTAATCAGATTACTACACTTAAAGAGACAAATAAAAATGCAGTTTTTTGGATTATGGGTGATTTCAACCTACCTGATATAAATTGGAAAACACTAACCATAGATAAACACCAAAACCTTAAGGACATAAATGCGCTTTTCATAGAAACTTTACACAGCCTTAGTTTAGATCAAATCATTAAAAAGCCAAAAAGATTAAACAACACATTAGATCTCTTCTTAACCAACAGACCTGGATTAGTAGTTGATTATGATATTATCCCTGGTCTATCAGACCATGAGATCATAAAAATACACAGTCAGATAAAAGCAGTAGAAAATTCAAAACCCAAAAGAAAAATCTTACTCTGAAATAAATGTAACCTAACACAACTACACCAAGCTGCATTAAACTTTCAACAAACATTCTTATTAGAAAAAGACATTAACCAACCAGTCGATGACCTCTGGAATTTCATTAAAAACTTCTTAAAAGCATTATAGAAAATATTATACCAACTAAATACATATTAAACAAATAAATAAATGCTGGTTTAATAATAGACTAAAGAAGCTTTGTAAACAGAAGGAAAACCTATATAGAAAATTTAAAGAAACCAAGGCAGAAAGAGTTTACAAAAAGTATATAAAAATTAAACACTTAACCGAAAAAGTAAGCAGACAGCTGCAGAGTGAATACATAAACAATGTAATATCTAAAGATAACAACAAAAACCTATGGTCATACATTAAGTCTAAGAAAATGGAAACAACAGGCATAGTGCCATTAAAAGATGAACATAACATAATACATAATGATAATGAAACTAAAGCAAACATCCTAAACAAATACTTTGCATCAGCATTCTCAGACCCAGGAGAAAAAGACATATTACTGAATTTGAACCAAGTAGACAACATTAAAGATCTAGTAGTACAAGAAAATGGAATTCAAAAACTATTAGCCAACACCAAACCAAATAAAGCGTCTGGACCTGATGGTATTCCAGCTAAATTACTCAAAGAACTAAGCAATGAGCTAGCCCCAGTGTTCAAAATACTCTTTACTTAACCAGGGCAGAGTACCAAAGGACTGGAAATAAGCTAATGTCACCCCCCTATTTAAAAAAGAAGAAAAATCTGACCCAGGAAACTACAGACCAGTATCACTTACCAGCATCACATGTAAAATCCTGGAACTCATAATATATAGCAACATCATAAACCACTTAGACAAACAAAATGTCCTCACACCATACCAACATGGCTTTAGGAAATATAGATCATGTGAAACACAACTAATAGGACTAATTGATGATTTTTCAAAAGGTTTAGATAATAGTGAACAAATAGATGCTATCTTACTACATTTTTCTAAGGCTTTTGACAAAGTTCACCACCATAGTTTGCTTAAAAAATTAAAATATTTTGGCATTAATGGTCCACTGCATCAGTGGATTAAAGATTTTCTGATAGGGAGAGAACAAACTGCAATAATAAATGGCTCTAAATCAACATCGATAACAGTAAACTCAGGTGTACCTCAAGGAACAGTCTTGGGTCCACTACTATTTTTAATTTACATAAATGATTTACCAAATTGCATTACTTCAGGAACAAAAGTCAGATTATTTGCAGACGATTGCATAATATATAGAACAATAAAAACAACACAAAACACAGATATTTTACAAAAAGAATTAGATGAATTACAGAAATGGGAATCAAATTGGAGCATGTCTTTCCACCCAGAAAAATGTCAGTTGTTAAGAGTAACAAAAAAAAACTAAAACAATTTATTCCACTTATCTTATATATAGCAAACCAGTAACACAGACTAAAAACGCAAAATACCTAGGTGTTATAATAAATAAAAAAACTGTCATGGAATCCACATATTGATGAAACTATAAAAAAAATCAAACGAAGTATTAGGATTTATTAAAAGAAATTTCTATAAATCAAATAAGAACATAAAACTAAAATGTTATTTGTCCTTGGTTAGGCTTATAATAGAATATGCATCCTCTGTTTGGGACCCCTCAACTCAAGAAAACATTAAGAAACTGGAACAGACACAAAATAGAGCAGTGAGATTCATAGCAAATGAATATTCACATTTGACTAGAGTAACACCTATAGTAAAATCACTAAATTTAGAAAGCCTTCAGGACAGAAGACTCAAAAGTAAAATAGCAATTATACATAAAACACTGAACCATAATCTTCAAATACAAAAACAAAATTTAATAAAATACTCTGAAAGACACAAAGATAAAAGCACATTCCTCATCCCATATGCTAGGACAAATTTGTACAAATACTCCTTTTTCCCTAGTGCTATTAGAGCATGGAATGGGTTGCCTAAGCTAGCCAGGAACACCAGTGACTTGTCAGAATTTAAGTCATTGGTTAATATGCATGACTAAATGCATGACGCGTAGGACGTAATCATCTTCTTTTTTTAAGTAACGTCTGTATTATATAAGATAAGATAAGAAATGCATCGAGGACGACGAGACAACAGAGCATATTTTTACGTATACCAAGCTCTGCATGAAGGACGATTGGGACAAGGAATTGAGAGAGAGAATACTGGTCCATGTGTGGCAAAAGGTATGCCCATGTACGGGTGACAAAGCGTCCTTACAACTCACTGCCCGCTTCCTCTTCCGTGATCTAAAGGAGTAATTCTCAGCATGGTTCTTTACTAATGGGGTTTCTGATTCGGAAAGACTAAAAAAACTAAAGTAGCAATAAAAGAAAAAAAAACAACTTACCAATAAAAAACACTACCCAGTAAAATACTTAGCAAGACAAAAGGAGAAAGTCACAATTCTCTTTCCCCTCGCTAAAACAAGTTCGTTTAAGTTCACATTTCTACTTTATGTCCTTTATGGCATGATTCGGGTTGATTGAATCAGACATAAACCAATGACTTGTCAGTTTGAATATTAAATTAGCAAGCATGACTAAATTAACACATGGATTGGTCCAGGGCGTATTTTTTTCTTCCTTGTATGGACGTCGATTATATATAAAAAAAAGATTTGACAAGATATAGATGTACGGCATACTAAACTGTGTGCAGCAGGGAGTGTGATAATGTGTAGGCTCATTTATTTTTGCACTAGTTGCAGTCCACCCAACTCTAATGGGTACCTGACTTTAGCTCGTTAAGCGTGGGTCACAGAAACAGATGACATAAAATCAGTAGTTGAGTATAAATTATTGTAACATTTAAATTCAAGATTTGGGGAAAATATGTTAGATTTCAATTTATGATCAGTAATTGATGTCGATTGAACCATTGAATTTTTCATTACACTTCAAAATTAAAGTAGCAGTCAATAGTCACACAAATATTAATAGTTTTAATGTGTGTATATACAAATATTAATATAGACAGAAATTCTGAAAAGTCTCGTTTGCCTTTAATATATTTAAACAAAAGCAAACAAATTAATCTAGAAGTCTGTTTCACAACATAATATCTTTATTTGCAACATACTAAGAAAAATTCTTTAGACGCTGGTTGGAGCATCATTCCACTAGAAACATGAGTACGTTGTAAAGTTGACTAGAAATTAGGGGTGCACCGGGTAGTACTTTTTTTTTATTCGGCCGGAGCCGGATAGTGAAATTGGATATTCAACCGAAGCCGGAGCCGGACACCTACATGTCTTTTACATTCCTTGTATTACTTGACATTTTGTAAAACTGTTAAATAACATATCCATATTTGCATTAATTTTTTTTCTATATCCATATTTGCATTAATTTTTTTCTATATCCATATTTGCATTACTTTTTTTTAGTAGAAATAGAGTAATCTCTGAAACATGAGTGCGTTGTAAAGTTGACTAGAACTAAAATGTTCTATAAGCTTGATTACGTTTTCAAAGTTGGCTAGAAATAGAATGTAGTTAATTAAATGACACTTGGATTCTAAAACAAAGGTCTCGCGTTTTAAACCCCTAGATATTAAGATCTATACTTCACGATATTTAGAAACCCACACAACTCTAATGATGTGTACCTGACATTAGTTTGGGAAAGTTCAATCGGTTGGTTGCTGTGTTGGCTATTGGACACCCTTGTTAACCATCAAAAAGAGAAACAAATGAGCTTCACATCATCTTGCTAAATGCATCGCAACGTTTGAGAATAAGAAATTTTTCTTTTAAAATAATTTTTACAAAGCTTATATCAACTCACTCTGTATGTATGGTAAAAGGTTTGTACATGTTATTTCTTCCATACCCAATCTCGGAATAAAATGAACTTGTGCACATTTTTTTCTTTTACCTCACATCACAAGAATCAATTTAAAAAAAAGCAATTAATTAACTATTGGTAATTTATTATATCGCTTGATATTTCGAACAAGGGAAAGAAATCGCACTTGCTAAATATGGTCGTATAAGTTGAATTTCTCCCCTTAAGTAATCTTGAGCCCTTAGTGAACATTTTTTAAAAAAAGATCATGTAAACATTCACCTAGATACCCCCTTCTTCCCTCCCCCTTTCACAATTAGTCCAGACAAGTCATAGGATCAAAGCGCATTGAGAAATGTATAAGCGAAACAAACAAAAAATAGTTCAAATATTTCTACCGCACAGATTTATATGTCTAGGTCAATTATACATATAACTAATTACATTACTGATCCACACTAATTGATACAATTACTTTAAATAATTTTAAAAAGTATTTTTTATGTGTTTCATGTTAAACATTTGATTATCTAGTTAGTTTAAGTGACATAAAAACATCAACTTAAAAAAGGAGCTTTCCTAATTAACAAATAATTTTTTTTTTCAATTAACTCTTAAAATTATCTTTTTGTTTCAGATTGAGAAAAACGATCAGCTGTCAGAAACGAAGAGACATAGTTCCACCTGGAAAATAAACACAATGTTAAGTGGATAAACCCAACTTTCATTTTCTGACCATAAGAGCACAAACTTTTTGTTTTGTATATGTATATATGAAAAGAAATACTAAACTCTTGAGGTGTAAGCCTTCAAAAATTCTGTCTATATTAACATTTATTTACACACACTTTCACTTGAAAATATATACATGAATACATGAAATTTTTTTCATGGATCTTTTAAATTTAACCCTCATAAACTTAACATTGTTCAATTTTTCTGTTTTGAATGAAACAGAGAGAACAGGTAAAAAAGAACTCATTACTAGAAATAATGATTTCCATCCAGAGAATTTCAATTTTAAAGAAAATCTTAATGATTGGAAAGACAAAGGACAGACTAATGTTTCTTTTAATCAAGAGAAAGTAAAGCCTAAATGGAATCAATTGAAGTCTCGTAAAAATAAAACAAGTCAAGCAGAAGATTTGACAAACTTTGATGCTTTCAAATCCAAGATTTTAAGTCTGTTCACAGACATTTTCCCAAATGTGACAAAACTCAAAAGTTTAATATCCGACAGAGAAAATAAGTTTTTATCCAAAATGATAGAAGGAAATCATCCCAGTCAAATTCCTCAGAATCTTAACGACACCTCCGCCATCTTGTCAGTAAACAGACCTCTACAGAAAGAGTGGAAAGGGAAACTGATAGAGATAACAATAAAGCTGCGTTTCTCTGTTTTCTTAATGGCTTCGTATGTACAACATTTAATGATGAATTACTTCTCTATATTTTATCTGGACAAATTAGGGATGAAGACAATGATGACTAGTGACAAGCAATTCAGTTACGTGTTCTCCTCTCCAAAGTACGCAGTAAATAAAACAACATCAGATTCAAACCCATGCCACACATACATCTCTTTCATTTGGCCTTCCTCTACCAGACTTCTTCGAAGCCTAAAATATTACGTCAACCCAACTTTGGCTATACTTGGTCTGTGGCAGAATTTTCTGTGTATCATAGTGCTGAAAAAAGATGGCTTCTCAAAGACATCAAACTTGAATCTGTTGTCAGTTATTGTGGCCGGAAGTTTTCAGCAGCTGCTCTCTATAAACATTGCAGAGATCTTGGAATTTCATTCAGGAGTTGACATGTACGAAGCAGTCTCAACATTCACTTGTGTTAAAAAAAGAAATCTTGTTTTACAAGTGTTTAAACACATCTTTCTGTTTTTAGGGACTTGGGGTCAATATGTGTTCTCCTCGACATTCTTGCTGATAATAATCGAAAGATTCTTATCTGTATTTCTACCTTTAACATTTAAAAAATATGTTACTAGGAAATCAATGGTCTCTTGTTTGTGCATTATATTTCTTATGTGGTTGCCATTTGCTGTACTCAAAATATCCTGTCTCTACAGTTTAGAAATCCTACTTACTACGGTATCTACACCACCACAATATCAGGAGATGTTTTGGGTAGAAACATGTTATAACTTTTCTACAACCTTTGCTCTAACAATTCTTTTAGTAAGTAAGTGTAGTCCCCTTATCTTAGCTCTGGTTGGTAGTGTCGTGATTGCAATTAGAATTAAAATCATATTAAATAAACGTTGCAAGTTAACACACTTATCCCACAAGTGGAGTTGGTCAAAGCAAACTACAAAAGTTCTACTGTCAACTTGTTTGTTGTTCATTATATCGGATACTTTACAGTATATCCTGTCTTATATAGCTATTTACTTCATTCAAGAGTTAGACATTGGGTTCCTCCTTCATTCGGAATGGATCTCTTTCTCTTTTCTATTAACTTCTTGTAATGTGTTCTTTGTAATTATTTTAAAAAATAAACGATTACTTGGGCATTTTAAGACATTCTTACAGTCTGTCTCTAATACTCAACAAACTGAAGGTAGTTTCACGTAATTTATAAGTAAGTATGTTAATTGACACATGAAATTAATAGGACAATTTTTTTTTTAGAAGTAACGTCTGTAATTAATAAGATAAACCTGAGATAAAATAAATAAAAAATTATATTTAAAAAAAACAGCCTTGACATAAAATGTAATTGTAGAAGAACTTGATTTGTAAAGTGTTCTAAACACGGATCACAAAAACAACTGTCAAGATTTTCCATGAAATGTAACAGTTGATTTATATCGCTGAGAAAAGAATTAATAGCTCGTTAAAAGCACTCCAAATAACTAGTCTGACCGTTATTAAATTTTATAAAGGAAATTTAAATTTGGCAAGAGAACTATGTTTAGATCGTTTTCGAAAGGATTGTCGCGTTTTGCTCACTACGCCCCATAGTGTAGTAGATATATACATTATGTAGGGAGTATGTATGTATGTTTGTATGTCCCGCATAGAAATCAAACCCATTTACCCATTGTTTATAAAACTTGGCATAAATGTTCCTTAGATCATGACGGAAATCTTAGTTACGTTTAATGTCGAACCCACTACCGGTAGGCCCTAAAAATTAAAAAAAACAAAAAATACAAAAGTCTTAACCAAGCAGGTAAACACGTTTTCACAATATTTGATATCAATATGTCGGCTAATCTGGTTAACCTATTTTAACAATCTAATTTTATTTTCGTGGCTAAATATAAAATAAAAATTAAAAAAAAAAATTAAGAGGACATTCGCCATATTTGACATGGGTCTGAATTCAATACACTAGATTGATAGTCCTCAAACTAAGGTCTTCAGACCGCGGGTCATATGCGGCTAATTTGTTACATATAAAACATTTTTATAATAATTTTTTTTGCATCAAAATATTTGAAAATGGAATTAAAAATGTTTGTACAAAAATTGTTTTGTCTGTATATCACTTCATTTCTTTCAGCCTTGCTTGTTTCTTACATTTACCTTTTCCATCTTTCACCTACTCTCTCTCTCTCTTTCTTTCTCGTATTCTCAGTCTCTCCCATTAGTATGAGAACAAAGCTTGTAGTTGTCAATTTGTAAAACCTTTTAATAATAAATTATGTTATAAACATGAATTTATTTCGATCAGTAAAAAAAAAAAACAACCTTTATCAAATCATAGACTTATGTTTTACTCTGTAACAATGCCTGTGGATATTGTCTTAAAATATAAGAACTTTTCATTGTAGTCACTGTAAAAAATGTTTGTTTTCGTGTTAAGAACAAAATACTATTCTTACAAAAGTGCTAAATATCATTTGACGTGGAGAGTACTCCTAGGTTTTAGTACATTTTGTTGGACTACGTAAATAATCAGTTTTGGATGGCTTTGGACCAAATATAGTGGAGAACTTAAGTTGCGTGAATTATCATTACATCTTCAATAATCATGTTGAGGGTTTGTTTTTAATGTACAGAATTGAATGAAAATGTATTAATGTCGTAGTGCTTTGAATTGTCTAATATCTTTTGTAGTTTTGCAATCTAAAAGGAAGTATGGACAGACAGAAGGACTGACGGATTAGATAAAACTAATTGCGGCTTTTCCCATTTCGGGGGAAGTTGAAAAGGAACATTTTTGAACGTTCAAACACACACAAACACAACAAAATCACAAACAAAAATAAAAATGTATTCCTTTTATTGTTTGTGATGTTTCTTTTTTTTTAATTTTAAAAATCTCTTATTTTTTCTCTTTTGATTGGTGTAAGTTGCATTGGATAGCTAGAATAATCTGTTGATTGGTGTACGTTGCATTGGATAGCTAGAATAATCTGTTGATTGGTGTAAGTTGCATTGGATAGCTAGAATAATCTGTTGATTGGTGTACGTTGCATTGGATAGCTAGAATAATCTGTTGATTGGTGTACATTGCATTGGATAGCTAGAATAATCTTTTGATTGGTGTACGTTGCATTGGAAAGCAAAAATAATCTGTTGATTGGTGTACGTTGCATTAGATAGCTAGAATAATCTGTGGATTGGTGTACGTTGCATTGGATAGCTAGAATAATCTGTTGATTGGTGTACATTGCATTGGATAGCTAGAATAATCTGTTGATTGGTGTACGTTGCATTGGATAGCTAGAATAATCTGTTGATTGGTGTACGTTGCATCGGATAGCTAGAATAATCTTTTGATTGGTGTAAGTTGCATTGGATAGCTAGAATAATCTGTTGATTGGTGTACATTGCATTGGATAGCTAGAATAATCTGTTGATTGGTGTACGTTGTATTGGATAGCTAGAATAATCTGTTGATTGGTGTACGCTGCATTGGATAGCTAGAATAATCTGTTGATTGGTGTACGTTGCATTTAATAGCTAGAAAAATCTGTTGATTCGCGTACGTTGCATCGGATAGCTAGAATAATCTTTTGATTGGTGTACGTTGCATTGGATAGCTAGAATAATCTGTTGATTGGTGTACATTGCATTGGATAGCTAGAATAATCTGTTGATTGGTGTACGTTGTATTGGATAGCTAGAATAATCTGTTGATTGGTGTACGTTGCATTGGATAGCTAGAATAATCTGTTGATTGGTGTACATTGCATTGGATAGCTAGAATAATCTGTTGATTGGTGTACGTTGTATTGGATAGCTAGAATAATCTGTTGATTGGTGTATGTTGCATTGGATAGCTAGAATAATCTATTGATTGGTGTACGTTGCATTGGATAGCTAGAATAATTTGTTAGATGAAGGTCTCACAGTCTCATTCAAACTATATACACACCAGAATGCTGTTCATGAAGCCCAAGTTTTCACTCTTTCACTTTTGCTCGTACTCCGTGTTTCCTTCATCTCTCTAGATCACCCACCTCACTCTCCCTTTCTCTTTCTATATCACTTTCTCTCGTGTCTCTCTTTAACTTACAATTTCGCTCAGTCTCAGTTTTAAAGTCTCTTCCCTAACTCTCTCTTTTACTAGCCCACTTTCACATACCTACTCTCGCTCTCTCTCTCTCTCTCTTTCAGTTTTGTTTCTCTACATTTTTCAGTCACTATTTTTATTGTTGAGTCTCTTTTAGCTACCTGACAATTACTGTATCCTAGGAACTCCTCTGTCTCGCACTGTTTTCTTTCCTGTACTCACACCTACCTTTTCACTTTCTCTCTCTCTCTGTCTCTCATTCGTACTTACTAATACAATCTCATTGACTTTTCTTGAATCCCTTCCTCTATCCATATCTTTCTCCTAAACTTTTTCGTCCGGTTGATCTTAAACTTACCTTCTCTTTTTGTTTTCTCTTTATCTCGAACTTTCTCTCACTCTGTCACTTTTATTCTTTCAACTCCATCAGACTTACTTTATTAACAAACAAAATATTCCCTTTATTTCTATCCCTTTCTTTGATATAAATAAAAATCTCATTTACTATCAAAAAGTTAAAACAACAATACAAAAGATTATTTAAAATCGCCATGATATTTATAACATTTAGTTTTCTTGCCAAAAGGACTAAAACTCTCTTAGTAGAATATAAGTTTGTTTTCAATTTAAAAGTAACTCCAAATGATTCTTTAAAATACTAGTACTTGAGATTAAAAATAAATAAATCAAGGCATGAATATTACTTGCGTATTGGCGCATCCGACGGGGGCCGCCTCTGAGTTTGTTATTTAAAACAAATGTTTCCTAATAATGGTATAAAATAAACATAGGCCTATATTAGTAGAATTTAGATTCTACAATTAAAATGTTTCTTTAAAATGTTTCGTATATTTCTTCAGAGTTGAAGATAATTTAGTTTCTAGTCCAAACATCCCGCAGGACGATGGGGGATGGCAGCGGGCTATGTATGAATCCGGAACAATCGAGAAGTCCAAGCGACAGTCCAGAGCACATACCGTTCAACCAGGCAGCCACTAATTTTAACTTTGTAGATATTAAAATGAATAGAATTTAAAAGTAGTCAAGGAACTGTCAACATTAATTTAAAACACTTGAAACTATCCCGGATATAAAATACAAATCTCGTTGTCAGACATTCCTATTCAATTTTTGTTTAATGCGGAAAAAAAAATTAGTAGAGAAGTCAATTTTCGATAATAGCTCGAGCCATACAACTTATTAATTACAATTTAAGATGGCATATATCAACTCAAGTCATCGAAAACGTTTAATTTGATTTGTTAAAGTGTAGTTTGTATACCTTGCATGTTCTAGATTTGTACATTTCTTTTTTTTTTTAAATTTTGGAATTTAAAAATCGTTTTGTTTAGTATACAAAAAGAAACACAGTTTTTCATAAACTGAAACTAATTAGAATAAAAGAAGAACATTTGGAGTCTTAGTCAATTAGAGATCCGTTTGACGACACAGCAGTAAAGTAAAATTCAACAAACTCTCAAAACGTTATACTACAGTCAACTTTTGAGAAAGAATGAAAGAAATGATTTGTTAGTGGAAAGTTATTTGATCTCAGCATATGAAGATGATTATGTAAATTCAATGTAGTGCACCGACTTTAATAATAGATTTTTGGCTGATGCTGAAATAAGTATTGTGCAGGGCAAACGGGAAAATGCCTGGTGGGCCGGCACCAAATGAGCCGGTCTTGTCGCGACCAAAGAAAAACAAATTTCAATACAGACTAAAAAAAAAATGTGACAGCAGCAAGACACAGATGTCCGAACACGTTTTCTTTTTGACTAAACATTTAGTTTCAAATTCAACAAGAATATCAAAGTGTACTTATTATCATTAGCAAAACGTTTGACAGTACTCTTGGCTATGCACGAGCAGCATGAACTTCACCAATGCTTTAATGTCTTCGAGGCTGTGTTTGGACTCATCAGTTTACTGGTCGGCATGGACGTTTGTCTATTAGTTTTTGCTCCTTTATCTCCCCTGTCTTTCAATGGTTCTATTCACAAAATGTTACCGAAAAAAAGGGAAAAGAGAATTTCAGTTAGAAAAGACCCGGATGTAAGGCAGCGTTAATTAGATCTAGCTCTTTATCAATACTTAGTAGACATTATCTTATACACACACACCAAACTTATTCACAGCCCAATATGGGTATAAAGCTCTACTTTCTTTGATTCTTAAACAAAATTTAAGCTTTCTTTTTGTTATTTTTAATAACATTATAGATCTGAAAATTTTACATGTAAGGCTTACAACAACAACAATAAATGTTTACTGTATGGTTTTAAAAAAATAAAATATAGATTAGATTTTTAAAAAATTTTCACCGCTAGTGTAATTGGCAAACTTATGCTTAATAAAATACTGATCTTGTTTTATTTAGCTCTACCACATCAGATCTTTAGTGAAAGGAGAGTTATATTTATATTTGAAATAATGGTCATTATGCTGGGCCCTATGCGAAACAGATTTCGTGAGCCCAGTCTGGGTAGGGATAAGGATAATAAGTAAAATTAAGATTTTAAATTTTAAAATAAAGAAGTATTTACATATAATTCATTATTTACTAAGTACAAAATCATGATCAAATTAACTTTTGCCTATTTTACAAGCCTTGAATGTAGCGAAGTCATATCATCAAAATTTGGTATCCAACATAGATCACACTCAATAACAAGGATTTACCAAATTGTTAAATCTATTTTTGTGAATTGTTTAGCTCAAGTAATTTTTTATTAGTTTGTGGCGCGAAAAACATTTTTCACCAAATGCCACAGTTGAGGGTATTGCATAATGCCGTTTTTTTTTTGTTTTAAACGCGCATAGGATTGGCGTTTTTCATATTGAATGATACCCCAAAAAGACAATTTTGTCTATATTTCAGGAGATTTGTATGAGTTTTCAGGAGATTTCGACATAAATAATTTCCGGACATTTCCAGGGTTTTTTCGTATATTTTGCAATTTCAGGAGTTTTTCAGAGCTCCTGGAAAATCAGGAGGCAAAGGGAATAAAAGTCATAATGGTTTACTTTAATAATTTACACATCGACTTAGCGCTGGGCCTATGAAAGTGCAGGGCCCACTGCGTCGCATGGAATGCAGTGGCCTAAGGCCGACTCTGTATAGTATATTCATTTACCATTCGCGTTTTTGAGAATGTACTAGGATGACGCAAAAACTGTTCACATTAAGTGCAATGAGTCCCTCTCTAACCCTTTTGCATTCTCTGATCTTTTAATGGAATGGTTTGCCTGAGTCCAACAGGAATACCAACAACGTAGCAGATTTTAAGTCACAAATCAACATGCATGGCTAGATTGACACATGAAATGCGTGGGAGGTATTTATCTTATGTTTTGAAGTGTCTGTAATCAATAAGTAATACCAAAAAGTTTCTAAAACATTAAATAATTTATTCATTTCAAACTCATTAATACTGCTATGGCACTGTTTATAGTGTTCAGACCACATATTGTAGGCCTACATGTATAAATTAAATACATTACGTGATCATATGCAAGCATACATCCAGTTTTCGAAGCGTTACCGAACTTTATATATAGGCCTGTATTAGACTTATACATATGACACATGGGCATAGCCAGGGGAGGGGGGAGCGTTGAAGTCCAAACCATCACTTGCCCCAGACCTCATGGTCTGAAAGGAGAACTTTACTTTACTTAATGCACCAGTGCATCCGGGGGTGTTGATCTTAACATCTCCCTCCAGTAGATTTCGAGGTTACCCCCCTTCATTAAAACAAAAACAAAAAAATAAAGCAAACGACAGGTACCCAATTCTATGAGCGTAGCTAAAACGTCTAGCAGAAAAGTAGCAGGATAATGCAATGTACATACCTCAGAATAGGCATTTTTAAGCTTTAAATACACGAAATAATGTTAGAATCCGGATTCCGCCCCGGATCCAAATGAGGGAGTATATACATATACAGTCAGTATGTAATGAAAATTAATTACGTACACACACACTCATATAAATATATATGATATATATATATATATGCCTGAGCTAGCCAGTTGCCTGAGCTAGCCAGGAAAACCAGTGACTTGGCAGAATTTGAGTCATTGGTTAATATGCATGACTAAATGCATGACGCGTAGGACGTAATCATCTTCTTTTTTTGAAGTAACGTCTGTATTATATAAGATAAGATAAGATAAGAAGATATGTGCAGAGGGGAAAATAACAAAAAATCACCCCCCCTCTCCGAAAAAAACAACAACTGGCCACGCCCATGATATGACATGCCATTTGTGGGCCGGTTTATATGGTAATGCCCGGGTCGATTTTAATACCCAGTCCGCAACTGGTATTGTGTGCAATATTTTCGTTTAGAATTGTGTCTAATAAATATATTAAATATAACACGATCTTTCAATTCATAGAAACATAATATTTGGTTTCTTTATTTGTAAATGTCAAAAAATGTTGAAATGTATTCTTTAAACTCTAAAAATCTCCAGTCAGGTCGAATGTTAAAAAAATAGAGTTTGCTTTTCAGTCTGCTTAAATATTTTATAGAGCAGTATTTCTTAAAGTAAACAGAATCACTTAAATAAGGCCAAATCAAATTTAAATCGCTTCTTCACGAGGCCATAAATAACGAAATGATTAATAGGCCCCAAAGTTAGAGAAAATTGTTTTAAGATCTTCAATACAAAACTTGAAATAAGGATAAAACACAGAGGACATAGAGTTTGAGAAACCAAATCATTGGCCGTAACACGATTCATTTCAAAATTCATTATATAGGGTACAAAAGGGACAATTCTCATAAGCACTTGGAACAATCGCAGTGGTTTCCTTAAACTAATGCAGGCTTATTCCTGGCAGCAGGGTTTAAATTCTGAGACTGAAAATCAAACAAGAATTATAACGTAGAAATCCTTCCATTTGACCATACATTTAAGCACGACAAGAATATTTTATAATTGGGTCTGCAGGGATCAGCATTTCGTAAATCAAGGTATCTTCTTTCATTGGATGGGTCCTAAATCTGAATAAGTGTACACAATTAATTATTTTCATGCACCTTTAATATTTAGTGAAAGGATAGCGTGCATGTTATTTAGAACACATTTTAAAAAGTGAAAGTTAAATTTAAAAAAAAAAGTCATGTTTTCACGACATAAATTTGCCATAATTAAATTAAATAATTAACAGTTAAAATACAAATATAATAATAATTATTATTATGTTCAGTTTATTATATTTAAGCTTTTTGAAGAAATAGTAGTTTGAAATTTAAATGTGCTAAACTGTTCAACAGAGCTAATGTTATACTAATCTTTGTTCAATTTTAACAATAACCCTTCCCTCAGTAAAAACTAAAACAGTCTGGGTGTGTTTGCTCAAAAACCTGGACTCGGATCTTTGAAACGGTTCTAACATTTGTTCTAGAAATGTAGCAGTTCCCTTGTATCATTGGGAAAAAAAATACAAGCTTATCGGCCACACTGAGAAAACTCTAGTTTGACTGTTATAGTTTGTCAAAAGTATAAAAAGAAATTCATTTATATTTGGCTAGAGAATTAATAAAAAAAATTACCTAGAACGGTCTTTAGTCGTCGGGTATTTCCACATTGGTTCAAGTGTTTAATAAATTAATATTCAGTAAAACTTTGCGAATAGTTTTCTTAGTCTAGTTATAAAGACCTTACCATTGGATTATAATAAGGTTAATACATATATGCTTAACCAGGGGTTTGTTTTCAGAGGGAGGAGGGGGGAGAATAGGGCGCGGCAAAAAATGTTCCGTTTATTTAAAATCTCACATTTCTTGGTTTATGAAGCAGAAAGTAATCGCTCTATAAGTTGTATAAAGGAGACATTGCCATTTAAAAAATATTTATATATTTTTCTTGTTTTAAATAAAGATATACGGCTTAAGAATTAAACGCGCATTTTATCAAAACAAATCTGACATAACCCTAATTGGTGCTTATGGTAGTTCAAACAAAATAACGTTGACGCCTCATGTAACCATCCACACTGGTCAATTTGATCTGCTTGTTAACCACGACAAGGTAGTTTGTTAAATGTTCAAATGAGTCAAGGTGCAAAATATTTAAACTTACTAAAAGGGCAGTCATTTAAAAGTTAAGTACACATAAATTTGCTTTAAGATAGTTGATTTCAATTGTAGAATAAGAAATTAATAATAATAATAATAATAATAAAAATAATAATCCCGGGTTTGGGATTAGGGTGCCCGGCACCATTACCCGCCTTTCTCCACGTGTTTGGGCCAGTCTGTAGTGATAATCAAACTTGAACGAACATCCGAAACATGTAAAACAAAGCAGGCAAAGTATTAAAGGTTTGATATCATTGGGCTGTATTAGCAAATTACTCTTTCTAGAACATGATAGACGAGACTACTTATTCTTGTACCTAGCCGTGCCAATGCAACTCAAATTTTCATTTGTTAATATTTCATTTTTAAGTTATATTAGTGGGAATTATTATAAATATAAAGAGGGACTTCTTATTCTCCGACAGTTACGCTTGGCAGGGCACGTATCCCGTATGGTGGACGAACGTAAGCCGAAATCAGTCTTTTTGTGGTGACCTAAAAGGTGGTCGATGAAATAGAGGAGCCCCACGAAAACGCTTTAAAATAAAGAGTAGGCGCCAACTTGCCTTATCTGACATAAAAGAGAGCACCTGGTTGCAACCGGCCTCAGAACAAGACAGCTGGCCGCGGGCGACACATTTGGGACCAAACAAACATTCGTTGCCGAGGACTGACACGGACGATGAAAAGAAAATTGTAATCGACTACCGCTGACAATGGCTATGTTTTTCGTGGATGTTTGCAAAATATGTAGGTCACAGCTTGGGCTGCGTAGCCATGGAAAATATTGTCTTTCTCATTAAACTTCGGACTCGAAGACAAAGCCTTATTATTATTTTATGCAGAAGAGAATCAAGATAATTTTTGAAAAAGTACTATCAGGAATAATTTTGACGAAACAGCTTGGAAGTTCTCTAAACAGAAACTAGGACAGAAAATGAGATAGTAAACAATACAGTAAAAATAAAAACAAGCAAAATATGAAAAAATACTTGAAAAAAAGCGTAAGGGAAGAACTTTAGATTTACAACTATATCTCTAAAAAATGTAGAATTAATTTCCCTTGTTGTTAGCAAGCAGAATTAGTAGTTACCTATATTTAATTGACTAATTGTTAATTGTTTTATTGATTCATGTTTTGTTCGGTACAGTAAATAATTATGAAAAAGTTTCAACTTGATCATAGAAGGGGTGTGAGAGAAATTACGTGTACAATCATTATCAAACGGGACAAAATTCCACCTATTTAGCCAAACCGATTAATAGTAAAAAATGAAATTCCCTTCTTTGTATAAAAAACATAATTAATAATTAATTAACTATTTGATTTTTGTTTCTTTTTTTTTTATCGCCGTAAAGTTAAGGTTTTCGTCTAACGACTTTCATAGACTTTCATCGTCCGTGTCAGTCCTCGGCAACGAATGGCCCTGGAGACTTTCCGGAGACCTTCAACGCCTTCAAGCCCAGTGCATTTTTTAATATACAGAGTTTCTTGGCTCTGACTGAATATTTGGACCATGTGGTAGAGTTGACAGTTTAGATGCAAAGGCCATTGCGGTCAATGAAGCCTTAAACGTCATACATCCAAATAAAAAAATAGATGAGTTTCTGTTCAAGGCGTTTGCACGAGACGATTGGAGCCTCTGAAGCCCTCACTCCAATGGAGTTAAATGACAATCTATGTTAAAGCTTAAGATTTACTTTTTAAATGTTTGTCAATTTTACATGATTGAATGTTCCTCTTATGTTTGAAGATACCTACATCTAAGCCACTACCTTCGGAAGGACTACATATCTAGATCTAGATAAAAAACCCAAATATAACAGATCTCGATACCATATAGATTTACAGATCTAGAGTACTTGTATACATTCAAATAAATGAAGTCAAAATGTAAACGTTTGTCGATAAGTTCTGATCTCCTGATTCTGTGACAACTTTAACTCTTAAAGCTTGATATTTGAAATGCAATACATTTTTACGCCATTATAATTGTTCGCTTTTAATGTCAATTTTTGCAGAGAATTTTACTCTATACAAATATGGCATATCAGATTTTTAAAATAACCTTTTATGATATAATTATTATATAAATATGTAATATATGACATTTCAAGGTTCTCACACTGTCCAATGATCATTCTTGTGTGCTGGAAGTCGACGTCAATCCAACCAGAGGATCTTCGCAGATTTGATTTCTACATTTATATACTATTTTTTCCCCATTCTATTAAATAATTGATACAATAAAACCTCAATTTAACAGTGCACATTTTTTTTTATATCTGAACAACATTAAAATTAATATTATAAAACTTGCAGTACACATGAAAATAATTACAGAATATTTTATTTAAAGAGTACTATACATAGTCACTCAAAGGGTTTAGGGAAGGGCAGTAGAGGTATTCGCCCCCCCCCCACACACACACCCAATCGGCCAACAGGGAAACGACATAATATAAAGATCGGTTAAAATGTCAGGTTCTGGTATCATATATATATATTTAATTGATTCTGTTAGCATTTCTACAAACAAATTTGACCGCCCCTTCACTCGAAAGTCTAGGGGGGGGGGCGAGATTGATGCCATCGCCCACTCCCGACCCCACCAAATCGGCCAACATACTAGAGGGGGGCGAAATAATTTAAAAATAGGTTGAAATATAAATAATTAGTATATATCATTAACATAAGTAATAAATTCGTATACAAATTGTGTGAATTCTATACTAAAATACGTCCGCCCCGCCTTTGGGGTGGGGTCAGACGAGTGGGGGGAACGATTGCCCCTACCACGCCCCCTGGATCCGCCAGTGATCTATGTATATCAGCGTAAATATTTTATAAAAAAGGTTGTATATAATTAGATAAGCAATATTCGATAATATATCCTCTGCATATTTGACATTTTAATGCTAAGATAATTTTTAGGGCAGATAAGGTAATTAGGCTAATTGATGTCCACACGTCCTGCAGACTAAATGGCATTTGCAACTCGGATGCATATTTAAGTTATAGAGTAGCCGCTGCATTTTAGGCTTGATCATGTCTGCTTCTTGACGCCACGGCCTATCAAACAAGGTTTATTTCGTTTGAGAATGTTTGCTCTGAAAGTAGCAATTGTTTGGATACATGTCTGTATACTTTAGTTGATTCTCATTAGAGAAACATGACGGTAAAGGATAGGATGATTATTTATTTTATTGATTGATATATTTTAAGAAAACAATGATCGTGACCTTACTACTGACCCCGACACTGATATTTAATGTAACAAATTCGCTAACCAGGACAGTGACACTAACCATGACTGATGGTATACTTAAGTTTGGGAAAATGAATTAATTAGTCGCCTAGGTGAAATTGTTTAGAGATAATATTTTGTTTTATCAGAAGCGAATTCCTATTGACAAACTTGTTAAAAATTAGACACTACCTGTGATACATATTTTCTTCATATATTAATAACTTTCTTAATAAATTCTATTTTTTTTAAGTTGTGAAAAGTTACATGCATTTTCTTTTACTAAAGTATCTACTTTTTGTGAATTTTTTTATACTTCAACATTTTGTTAGAAATTTGGAAGAAAATTACTGTCGATAATTTTAGGTTTTCAAGTCATCAATATTTATTACTATGGCAGTATCATAAATGTATTTATAAAGGCATATAGTTTTTTTTGTTCCAGAATCTTTTGTGGACATTGGATTTAACTTTTAATTAAATCATTAGCAGCTAGCGTAAAAGGGTTGGTAATAATGGCCTCTCACAAACGTATGTTATTTTAGCGTTTGGAGATGTGATGTTTAGAGTGCAAGCTGATAATTGCTATATGTCTCTAAAAATGAAGCTTCCGTAGTTATCTCTTTGAAACACAGAGATCTATGAAAACAAATGATGTTTCTAAGACAGACGGCCAACTAAAAACTGACATAAGTTTTGTATGTCTCTTATTAGATTTGAGCGAACTCTCTTGTGTCCTTAAAATCATCCCAAAGTTCTAAGTTTTTTTTCAGGATTCAAACTCGATTACGAATTCGAAACGTTGTGTCGTACATTTACATGTTTCTAGACATCTAACATATTGCTTTAATTTAGTATGTTGTTAGACATTTAACATATGTTTTAATTTAGCATGTTGATAGACATCTAACATATTGCTTTAATTTAGTATGTTGCTAGACATCTAACATATTGCTTTAATTTAGAATGTTGCTAGACATTTAACATATTGCTTTAATTTTGTTTGTTGCAAGACATCAAACATAGTGATTTAATTTAGCATGTTGCTAGACATTTAACATATTGCTTTAATTTGGCATGTTGCAAGACATCTAAGATATTGCCTTAATTTAGCATGTTACTAGACATCTAACATATTGCTTTAATTTAGCATGTTTCTAGACATCTAACATATTGCTTTAATTTAGCATGTTGCTAGACATCTAACATATTGATTTAATTTAGCATGTTGCTAGACATCTAACATATTGCTTTAATTAAGCTTATTGCAAGACATCTAACATATTGTCTTAATTTATCATGTTGCAAAACATCTAACATATTGTCTTAATTTATCATGTTGCAAGACATCTAACATATTGTCTTAATTTATCATGTTGCAAGACATCTAACATATTGTCTTAATTTATCATGTTGCAAGACATCTAACATATTGCTTTTATTTATCATGCTGCAAGACATCTAACATATTGCTTAAATTTGGCTTGTTGCAAGACATCTAACATATTGCCTTAATTTAGCATAATGCTAGACAACTAACATATTGCCTTAATTTAGCATAATGCTAGACAACTAACATATTGCCTTAATTTAGCATTATGCTAGACAACTAACATATTGCCGTAATCTAAATGTTGCCAGAAATCTAACATGTAACCAGACTTCTAATATGTTGCCCTACATCTAGCATGTCACTAGACATCTGATATGTTGCCCTACATCTAGTATATCGCCAGACATCTAACTATGATCTAACACGTCCCTAGGTAATGATAGACTATGTAAACAATTAGTATCCAGCATGTTTAAGTTGAAAGGTCAGTGTCACGGGAACATGTTACCACAGAAAATCGCCAAAACTTTCAGCCCAGCCTCTGAATCTTTATTCTGATCATTAGTTATAGGCAGAAGTTTTGAAATGCTGATAGCATCAAGTCGAGCAAAGCGCTTATTAGAATTACGTTTTGACAAAGATACAGATGAACAAAAAACGTATGAGGCATTAAGAGCTATCTTTTTGTGTCTTTGCGGGCTAAGAGAGAGTGTAGAAAAACTGTAGATTATTAAAGCTTTAAATAGCATAGATGACGCAATCTGATAAGATGATACGTTGGGACGTTGCTTCGTTCAAGTGAACAAAGAGATCAAATTAATGAAAAGAGTTCCAATTTCAGATTTAAGGGTATGCTATGCTGATCTCTCGAGTCGTAGCCAAAAAAAGTGAGTGTAATATTTAGCATAGAAACCAAAAAAACGACAAATCCGCTAGAGATACATATGGTCAATGTAGTTAAAACAAGTTAAGATGGCCTTCTTTTTGTTTTGTTTCCACTATTCGTCATTGCTGCTAATGAGATGACAATCACTTGACACTTTTGAATATATATCTAGACACAGATGCAAGTTATTTGACAATTTCTTGACGATATCTTGAGACTGTGTTAACAGTTTCTTCTATATGGCACATATCTTAAGCAATATATTAAACAATATATTTCCCTATTATGCTTAAAAAATCTTTTTTTTTCTTTACAGTTAAATAAAGATTCAACGATATGTAGCCAGTAATGTGAAGCATGAATGCAGGACCAGTAAAATTCTATTTAAAAAAACATGTTTTTTTTTGCCACGATTGAGAGAGCAAAACCTTACATTTAAACTTAGCTTAAGGAAAATCTAAAACTTTGTTATCAGTTTCTTTAATTTAGCATCCTCAACTTTTTTTGAACACATTTCACTCAAAACTAAAATCAATCAGTCTTATAAACAAGAAAAACATTCAATTTTTTGTTCTAAATACAAACACCTTTATTATTAAACTTCCAATATAATAAAATAATAAAAAAAGAGTTTTTTTCTGTGCGGCCAACGAGCTAGTAATTCTTTTCTCAGCGATATACACCAACTGTTAAATTTGTAGGAAAATCATTAGAACCATTTTTAGATCAACTGTCCAGGTTCCTGGATCCAGGTTTCTGCAGGTTCCATGAAGATCTGACTTGAATAAAGGTATTGTAATAAACAAGAATTCGTCTCCGAAAGTGAAAATTTAGGCTCACAAAATTGTAATTTGGAATACTTACTTTAATCAAGCAGAGAAGAAATATTTTCTTTAAGTCAAGGATGGATACAAAACAATAACAGTTTTATTTTAATCTAGAATTGATACCAGAGAAGGCATGTTTTCTTTTAACCCAACGACATCAGAGCCTGATACTTGTTCGGAAACAATTCGGTTTTACGATACAGCACATATAACAAATGCAACACTTTTAGAATCAATAAATAGAACTATTAATTCTTTAAACTTTACAGAATATATGCGTGTGATATTAGAACAATCTGATCGCTACACAAACTGTCTTTCCAATGAGTTTATGAAACGGGCAAATGCTTCATTGAACAACGTTTTAAATATGCCCCATGCAACTTTCACCACAGACTTAGGATCTTTGACTTCTTGTATTTCTTTACTAGCTACAAATGTACGACATATAATGAGGAATTCTTTCTCTGTCTTTTATATGGGCGAATTGAAAAAAAGGATTGCTGGTGCTTATGGATTACATAGTGACGGCATGTTTTCCTTTTAGAACAAAACGGAACTAATTTCAAACCCCTGCCAGACATATATATCAAACATTTGGTCTTCGTCCTCCGGGCTTCTACGAAACTTAAAATACTACGTGAATCTAACTTTGGCTACTCTTGGTCTGTGGCAGAACATTCTGTGTATCATAGTGCTGAAAAAAGATGGCTTCTCAAAGACATCAAACTTGAATCTGCTGTCAGTTATTGTGGCCGGAAGTTTTCAGCAGCTGCTCTCAATAAACATTGCAGAGATATTGGAGTTTGATTCAGGAGTTGACATGTATGAATTAGTTTCTGCATTCCCTTGTGTTAAAAAAAGAAATCTTGTTTTACAAGTGTTTAAACACATCTTTCTGTTTCTCGGGACTTGGGGTCCATACGTGTTCTCCTCTACATTCTTACTGATAACAATCGAAAGATTTCTGGCTGTGTTTCTACCTTTACAATTTTAAAAAAATGTTACTAGAAAATCAATGGTCTCTTGTTTGTGCATTATATTTCTTATGTGGTTGCCTTTTACTTTTTATAAAATATTATGTCTTTACAAACTTGAACTACGGCGCCAGTACAGGTCGACCTCTTTTGGTTAAATTCATGTTATAAAAATTCGATGATCTTTGCTATTACAGTTCTTGTAGTAAGCCAATTAATTCCCCTCATCTTAGTTTTGCTTGGAAGTGTGGTGATTGCAATAAGAATAAAAATCATATTTAAAAACGTTCCAAGTGAACAAGTTTACCTCACAAGCTGAGTTGGTCAAAGCAAACAACCAAAGTTTTACTGGCCACTTGTCTGTTGTTCAGCATATCCGATGTTCTACAGTACATCCTGTCTTATGTAGCAGTGCACTTTGTACAAGACTTGGATATTGGGTTTCTTCTCCATTCTGAATTGATCTATTTCTCTTATCTCCTTACATCGTGCAGTACTTTCTTTATATTTATATCAATTAATACAAGATTACTTCGACATTGTACCATGTTCATTCTGTCTGTCCAGAAACCAAATAGAGCTAGGTACACGTGATGTTCCAATAAGTGAGTCCAATACAATTCTATTTCAACGATTTCTCAAGGAGATTCATAGTAGAGAAAATTAGAAAAGCTTTTTTAAATGAAGATGTTCTAATAGTCCAGGGAAAGGTATGAGCTGCTCAATTTCTTTTTAAAGTTGTATTGTATAGAATACTTAACTTGACATATCCATAAACAGACATTTAGTATGGAATAAATATTGTGTATTGTTTTCTTAAATCTATATTTTCATGCTATTTCTAATCTTATATTTTTATCTAATCTTATAAAATAAAGACGTTACTACAAACAAAAAAAGAAGATGATTACGTCCTACGCGTCATGCATTTAGTCATACATGTTAACCAATGACATAAATTCTGCCAAATCAATAGTTTTCCTGGCTAGCTCAGGCAACCCATTCCATGCTCTAATAGCACTAGGGAAGAAGGAGCATTTGTACAAATTTGTCCTAGCATATGGAACGAGGAATGTGCCTTTATCTTTTTATCTTTCTGTATATTTATTACGTATTGTTTGGTTTTGTAGCTTACCGATATTACTTTTAAAAAAAAGACTCATGCATGTTCATCAGTGACTTAGAATCTGCTAAGTTGTTGGTTTTCCTGGATGATTTAGGCAACCCTTTTCATTTTCTAATGGCACTAGGGAAGAAGGAAGCGTGGTCGAGAGTAAGCTTGAACTTGGCTTAGCTTTGCTACCTATGAAGGGGGCTCCAGTTTCAAAATCCGAATCAAGCAGAATTGTTTTTACTGAGCACCAAAAGACAGCAAGAAAAAACCTTCTCCCAGATAACCCTTCCTTCCCACTAGTCCACAAATAAGATTGGACCATAGCGCTCTAAGGATGCTAGAAGCATGAAAGTCGCTCTATATAAAAACGTACAAAAAAAGAAGCACTCGTGTGAATTTGTCCTAGCATATTGAATAAGAAATGTGTCTTTCTAACCATTTAATTAGGTTTTATTTTTCTATTTGTCAATTATTATGATTCAGTGTACAATGTATTAGTTGTACTTTAATTTTAATTTTTCTGTCATGAAGCGTCTCTAAATTTAATGATTTTTCCTAATAGTGTTACTCTAATCAAATGTAAATATTCGTCAATCAAAGATATCAATGCTATATTCTGCGTTTGTTCTAGTTTCTTATGTTATCTCGAGTTGCGGGATCCAAAACAGACGTTGCATATTCTAATTGTTATAAACATAAAGATAAGAGAGTCGAAAACCATGTCTGTATTGTATGGCTCTAATACACTGAATGACTACACAACACAAATTTCGTGAACACATTCTCACGGACGAGTTACAAGCACATGTAAACATAAGAACGACAACCGATACAGAATATAACTTTCATAACATTCACCCCCGGTTCAAATAATGCTAAATAGTATTATAAACAATGAAAGAATTAAGTGCAGAATAATAATAGAGATTCAAGTAAACAAACAATGTAGAATAGCATGACATAATGTAACATGTTGATAAAACATGGTAAATCAAATAGCTTATTAAACTATATCATGATAGATCAAATATCACATTAAAGCCAAGTCAACAAAACCAAATGAAAGTAGTAAATAAACAAATGTCATTTTGGAGACAAAACTGAATGTAAAAGTAAGAGCTCTAGTAAGTTGATGAGCTTTTACACTCTGTAGTTGGGCCTAGTTCTCCTTACTCTAAGATTGTATGTATGTGTAGTTTCATCTGCTTGAGTTTCGGACGGTCTGGCTATGTCTTCGGTGGTGCTGGTGGTTTCTTCAGGCATTAAAGAATCAGTAGGTTGATTCCTGGGAGGTGAGCTTTGGACGGGGCAGCCGATATCAAGCTCTGTTCTACTCTGATTCTCATTTTCTATAACTTTTTGTTCCACCCTAGGGGCTAACATTCGTAATGAGACAGTTTCCTCTCGACCGTTGGGTGCTCGGATTACAGCGTACTAAGGGTTGCATGTTACCAAATCAACTTCCTCTGTTATGGGATCATATTTAGATGATCTAACGTTCTTCTTCAGCAGGACAGGACCAGGACCGGTCAACCATGTTGACAAGGATGTCCCAGAACAACTTCTTCGGTTGAACCCAAGAAGTCGTTCATGTGGTGTCCTGTTAGTTGCAGTGCATAGTAAGGACCTAATGGATTGCAGAGCATCATTTAGTACTAGTTCCCATTTAGCTATGTCCAATTCCTTAGAATGTAGAACCAAGGTGATGGCTTTCCATAAAGTCCCGTTAAGTATCTCTATTTGTCCGTTTCCTCTCGGACTGTAAAGGGTCGTTCTACTGGTTGCAATTCCTCTCTCGTGGAGGAAATGCTGCACCTCTGTAGACATAAACGAAGTTCCCCTGTCAGTGTGGACGTACGCTGGAAATCCAAATAGGGCGAATAGTTCATTGAGACATTTAACAACCGTAGAGGAAGACATATCGGGACATGCAAATGCAAATGGGAATCTAGAGAATTCATCTATAATGGTAAGTAGATATCTATTTCTCGAAACGGTAGGGAGAAGTCCCTTGAAATCCATACTAATTCTCTCAAAAGGTTGAGTTGCTTTAATCAGTTCTCCGGTCGGCTGTCGAAAAAAACGGGGTTTTAGTTCTGCACAAGCTTGACATTGTTCTATTACAATTCTGACGTCATCACAGGAAAATGGAAGATTTTTAGTCCTTACGTAGTGCAATAGTCGAGAAACGCCCGGGTGGCAAAGACTAGTATGCAGCAATTTAAGGTCATTGCGAGTGATGGCAGATAGATAGTTTCTGAAAAATGTATCAGCTACAGTGTTCTGCTTGCCAGGCTGATAGATGACGTCATAGTGGAAACACGAGAATTCAAGTTTCCACCTTTGGATTATTTCATGTTTAATTTTTCCTTTGTTTGACCTGAAAGAAACAGATCACTGATCCGTAACAAGTGTGAACGCTTTACCAACTAAGAAATGTTTCCGTTTCCTCAGCGACTCAACAATGGCATATGCTTCTTTCTCAACTGAATAATGTTTTCTTTCACTTTTTGTTAATGAGCGAGAGAAGAATGCAACGGCAAGGCCATCTTGATTGAGGGTAGCTGCAATGGCTATATCAGAAGCATCCGTCTCAACGGTTAAAAGGCGATTCGGATCAATAGTATTTTTTTCAAACTTTCAAATGTTCTTTTGACTTCTTCGAAGACAGGAAATTGTTGATTTCTTGTTAACAGGCTTATTTTTGTTGAGAAGTTAGGTATCCACTGTGAGTAGTAAGCCAGAAGACCCACTACTCGTTTCTGTTCACGCATGCTCACTGGTACGGGTAATTACCTTAGAGCGCGAAATCTCTCAGGATCCGGCTTTAGTTGTCCTTTGGAAATCTCGTATCCTAACAGTCTCACTTTAGCAGTGCTAATTTCACTTTTTGTTTCATTAAGAGTGATTCCATACTTTTGAGCAGTATCAAGAAATCGCTGTAGGTTTCGGTCGTGTGATTCAGAGTCCATACCGCAGATGGTCACATTGTCCACATAAGCAAAAGTTTCAGTGAGTCGTTCGTCTTCAATGATTTTGTCAATCGTACGCTGAAAACGGGCGACTCCATTCGTAACGCCAAACGGAATCCGACAGAATTGATACAGTTTCCTACATGCTTCGAAGGCTGTGAACGGCCTTTCCTCTTCTTTTATACGAATCTGATGATATGCACTTTTCAGGTTTAAAGTGCTATGTACAGAGTATTGCGAAATCTTCTCTGCCAGTTCGTCAATTCTGGGCATAGGGTAGGCGTCTAGTAGAGTGAACCGGTTTATGGTTTGGCTGTAGTCCACAACCATTCTTTTCTTATGTCTGTCATTTGTTGTGACTAGGACTTGTGCATGCCAGGGAGATTTAGATGGTTCAATAATTTCATCCTTTATTAGTTGTTGAATTTCCTTCTCTATAAACTTTCTATCTGGAACTGAGTATCTGCGAGACCTTGTAGGCACTGGGGTACAGTTTGGTGACAGATTACTAAATAGGCTAGGAGCCTCTACCCTCGCTGGCTGGAGAGTACTCAGGCATAACGATGGTTTCCGACCATCGAAAGGAATAAACAAGTTTTGGTGCAAACTTATAAAGTCAAGTCCAAGAATTACGTCAGAGCATAAATTGTCTAGTAGAGAAAGTCTAACTCCCTCGTATCGTTCATTTTTGAGACGTATGTTAGCGTTGATATGTCCTTGAGTGATTCGAGATAGATGGGTGGAAGCCATAAAGATTATGTTGCCTGAGGAACATGTCTGCCATTTGTGCTTCTTAGCGATGTGCGTCAAAATATAGCTTAGACTATTTAGTGTTTCGAAAAAAACAACATTGTAGGGAATATTAAATAAAATATTGGTGCAAACTTAATTATGAACAAATACAATTTTGATCTTGCTTTTTTTTTGTTTTTAACACACGATGGATAAATAAATAATTAAAATAACAAAAGCCAACAGTAGCTATCAGGGCTTGGGTTTACTTCTGTAACACAGGGATCATTTCTAGCTGTAAATCTTTCAATCACCACACGCAGTACAGCACCAACATCACAACTCCCATTGTTCACAGAGATCCACTGCGACATGGTTCCAACAAAAAGTTACCAGAAAGGACGAATGATTTGGTTACCTTTTAGTGTAAGTTTACTATTGTCGAATATAAGAATAAATGTTGTGCAAATCATATGAATATTGCTGGCGTTAAAAGAATCCATTGATATCTGATGTGCAAATGAATATTTCGATACGAAACTTTGCGTATTAAATTTGCTTTAATCATTGCATTAAAGTTAACACGATATTTTGTTCATTCCTTGTATATATATTTCAACAATCTCGTTCGATATTATTTTTATATTTGCCTTTTTTTCAGTGTTTCTCAAGCAAGAGTGTTGTTACTTCTCAAAGTTTGAGGAACTCTGCTATTGATGTTGTTAGCTAGTAACGCATTATGTGTCAATGTTAGTTATTAAGGTTACTTTTATAATGTTGTGAAATAAATTTATGTTCCAAACCCACTTAAGACACAAAACAAAAATTTAAAGAAGCAATCCAAGACAACCAAAGTAATGAATTGATGTCATAATGTCATAACCCGATCCCTTTCTAATTTCTGAGACAAATCATCATTAGAAAAAAAAAAGAAAAAACTAATATAATCACAGTAAATAATGTAATAATTTGCATGAACCTATTCATACTTCATGTCAAGGCCTAGCCCTAGCAATAGAGTTTATATGTTAAAATGAACGAATCAAACTCTTAAAGATGTTGATACTAAAAAGTACTTTGTTTGACCACACCTAATGTTGCACATAATGAATCCCATTAACTTGAAAAACTTTATTATTAGTGAAAACAATTGTTTTTTAATTTTTTATTGTTTTTTTAAGACATTGAGAAATTATTATTTTTTTTTTAAATTTTATTTAGTAAAGATTTTACATTACATTTAGAATATAACTTAACATTAAGAATATAATTCAACATTTAGAATATCACTCAACATTAGAATATCACTCAACATTTAGAATATCACTCAACATTAGAATATCACTCAACATTAGAAAATTACTCAACATTTAGAATATCACTCAACATTTACAATATAACTAATTTAGAATATAACAACATTTAGAATATAACAACATTTAGAATATAACTCAACATTTAGAATATAATTCAACATTTAGAATATCACTCAACATTCCCGAAATTCAGAATTCGTCTTCACCGAGATTCGAACCCAGGACCTCTAGGTTCGAAAGCCAGGCGCTTAACCACTCAGCCACCTCGCCCAAATTTTTTCCCAAGATCTGTTGGAAAAAGAAATAATTTACACATACATTTTTTTGGACCTAGATTAATTACAATTTTCAAAAATCATAACAAGGTAACAAAAGGAACAAGCTTTGTAGGCACGTGAAACAGCGTCTGTGGTGTCGTTTCCCCAAACCAATGCATACTACTTATAGCTCCCACAATTCAGGCAAAGAGTTGAACTGTTACAATTGAAAGAAGAAGAGATAAAATATGATTTGTAGACCTACATGATAGAACCTTTTTTTTGTGTGTCTGGAGGGATGTGATTCGAAATGATGGATACACTCAGAACCAAATGTATACGCTTCTTGAATACAATGTTTATATTTTAAGTCTATTGAAAGACTACCATACAAGTTCTCAATTTTACGTGTTGTTAGTAAAAGTCAAATTAAAAAAAAATTACTATTGTTTCCACATATTCAATACAAAAGTGAAATAAATAGTTTTTAGTTTTCTTTCCCTCTCTCGTATTGCAGAGGTTCTGTAATGGTATTGATACTAGGCACGTAATTAGTGGTTCTCCCTATACCATCTCGATAACTGCAACTAATTTCATTAACAGTTAGTCAGTATTTGATGGCTAATAAACTGACCATGCGATACAACTAGTTACAGATTACATGTGGAAAGTATATATATAGTTTGTCGAACAATGCTGTCTGCTAAATATCACATAAACTAAATCGTAACATGTGTATACTTTAAGTTGAATTCGATTGAGCGAGTGGTCTCAGTTCTCTTCAATATTGAAGGACCTCACAATGTTAGGGAGCAAACTTTCACTATAAGGTTGGTATTCATTTGTAAGAATTCTTTTAGACTGACACTGACACTTCAGTCACATGACCGAAGAACAAAAGGTTGTCTCGATCAGTACCGGTGTGAACATTTGATAGTGTAGCGTGATCTTAGACATTGTTATAGGTTCATCATGCTATTTCTTGTTATTACAATACCTCTATTGAAGTCAAAACTTCAAGAAACCTGGATCCAGTTGCCTGAATAGCTCAAAATCTCAAAAACGGCTTTAACGGTTTTCCTATAAAATTAACAGTTGATGTAAATCTTGAGAAAAAAATAACTAGCTTGTTGGTCACATGGGGAAAATTCTAGTTTTAAAAGTTATAATTTTTAAAACTAAATAATAAACAAGGTTAAAAAAAAACAGTTTGTATGGAAAGACAAGCTCGTAATTAGCTCTCGAAGTGGTCCACTCAGGCAGGAAAAAAGGCAGGTTTCAATATTTTTTGGAGAATATCGGTATTAAATTCTATCAGAAGTGGCCCACCCAGGCAGGTAAAAAGGCAGGTTTCAATATTTTTAGAAAGAATATCATAATGAAATTCTATCAAAATGACATAGAAGAATGAAGAAAGAAGGTTGACAGATCCTGTGTGGTGCCTCAAGGGTCCAGCAGACCAAGGGATAGGTGAATGTGAAGTTAGATGTGAACCTGGCCCTAACTGATGTCTTATAATGAGTATCGAATTGATCTCATTGTTTTGTAAAGGAAAAAAAACATTTCCGTAAAAAAAGAATTCCTTTAGTTTTGTGTACTTTTGTTTCCTAGAGCTACTGTAGATGACGCATTAATATTAAGAAACTACTTATTAATTGTTGTTTTAAATTATTTTCACCTTATTTGCATAGCAAATGGATTTTTTCTCTTAAAAAAAAAGTTAACATTTTTTTTGTAAATGTAGTATTGTGTTATAGATTTTTGCAAAAAGCGGTAAAACAATTAGCAGTTTTGTGTGTGTGTATCCGGTGTACGAAATAAAGGAAGTGTTGGTAAGTTATTTTTTTCCAAAGGTCTAGTAGTGATAAAAGAAAGTTGACTACGTATTGACATAGTGTTACAACTTAAACTCGGCTATGCCTTGTATTCATCTTAACTTCAATTTCAATTAAAAGTTATTCACATTGTTTAAAATTATCTTACGAGCCTCTAGTGCAGCTTGGAGTGCTGTTATAGTGTAAGCTTATGCTATATATCTGGTTTTGAGACTGTGGAATTAACTCCTTAAGGTAAAACAAAACAATAGTTAATAACGACGACAAGTTGAGTTTAACTTTGGTAAGTCACAGTAGTTCCAGCCAGACCAGCAGAAGCGTCATTTTTTTTTACCTTTACCTACCCATTGTTTGAGGCACCATGCAAGATTTGTCAACCATCTCTCTCCGTTTATCTCTGCCTTTTTGTCTTAGATAGAGCCTCTTTCAATGGCAGGCCTTGTCTAGTCTTTAATCTTCCCATTGCCTATTCTGTCTGTCTTTTTGTCTTAGATAGAGCCTCTCTCAATGGCAGGCCCGTCTAGTCTTTAATGCTCCCATCGCCTATTCTGTCTGCCTTTTTGTCTTAGATAGAGCCTCTTTCAATGGCAGGAATCGTCTAGTCTTTAATCTTCCCATCGCCTATTCTGTCTGCCTTTTTGTCTTAGATAGAGCCTCTTTCAATGGCAGGAATCGTCTAGTCTTTAATCTTCCCATCGCCTATTCTGTCTGCCTTATTGTCTTAGATAGAGCCTCTTTCAATGGCAGGAATCGTCTAGTCTTTAATCTTCCCATCGCCTATTCTGTCTGCCTTATTGTCTTAGATAGAGCCTCTTTCAATGGCAGGCCCCGTCTAGTCTTTAATCTTCCCATCGCCTTTTCTCTCTGCCTTTTTGTCTTAGATAGAGCCTCTTTCAATGGCAGGCCTCGTCTAGTCTTTAATGCTGTCCTCCCATCGCCTTTTCTGTCTGCCTTATTGTCTTAGATAGAGCCTCTTTCAATGGCAGGCCTCGTCTAGTCTTTAATGCTGTCCTCCCATCGCCTTTTCTGTCTGCCTTATTGTCTTAGATAGAGCCTCTTTCAATGGCAGGCCTCGTCTAGTCTTTAATGCTGTCCTCCCATCGCCTTTTCTGTCTGCCTTATTGTCTTAGATAGAGCCTCTTTCAATGGCAGGCCTCGTCTAGTCTTTAATGCTGTCCTCCCATCGCCTATTCTGTCTGCCTTTTTTTTTTCTTGGTACTATTCCCTGAAGGAAGGTCTTTGCGAGCCCCAAAGGCCTTGTAGTATGGCCACAGATTTGTTAGCTTGCTATACTTAGCAGGTCATCGTGGGGTCCAATGGCTCTAGTAACCCTGTCTCTCATCTCTAAGAGTCACTAACGTTGTAAAAACTAGTTGGAAGGCATGATAACGAAATGAAAATAAAACAGTCATTTATTTCATTCAGACTAAATCTATTTTTAAGATGTGTGAAAACACTAATCATAGTAATTAGGTTGATATGCAATGAAAGCTACGTAATCAGAAGCTTTTCATTTGCATTAATGCAAGTTTATTCTTCTTGAAAACTGTCAGGTAGAGTTGCACCTTTGTCACATGGAACTCTAGCCCAGAAAAAAAGAGACCAGTATAAAATCTGGATTAGAACTAAAGTAATATTAACATACGTTGGCAGGAAAGTGGCCTGGTTGTGACGCATATGGTCAGACTGTGTGGACCACGTGTAACTGCCCAGCGCCAAGCTCGTTTGTCCAACATGAATACCCCTAAACATCTAAAACAAACAACAACAAACTTAAAGCAATGTTACAGACAAAAAAAAATATTAGACTATTGTAATCAATGATAGCTATAGATCATAATAGACGAGACTTGTTCATGTTCTGTGTTCTAATGCAACATCAAGTTTTCATTTATCACTATTTCGTATAGGTTTTTTAGAAATTTGCTAAATATAAGAAGGGAGTATTACAATTATTTTTAGGAGATAATTCAAACTTTTTTTGGAAAAGTACAGTTTTTATTTTGAGGAAGTTCTCCAAATGTTTCTGGGTGTCAAATGAACAAAACAATTATAATTTTAATTATTTAAAGCAGATGTTTCCCAAAAAATTTCCTTAACGTAACACACTTCTCACATTCTGAGTATTCATAACATCAATAAATAATCACTGAACAATGCTTTCCCGCTAACCGGAAGACATTGCTTAACTTTTTAGAAAGATTAAATCACGTGGTGGCCTACTAGTTAATTTTTCCAGTTGTTCGTAGAACAGCAATTAAAACCTATTGGAACACTAGTGTCTGGGAAACGCTGATTTAAATTGGGATGAATGCTAATTTATCTATGTGATATTCAAAATTAATAAAACATGTGTTTGCAAGAGTTATTCATTGTAAAGTATTATACATTTAAAAAAAAACAACTGTTTATTGTCTATCTTAAGGTTGTGAAGAAAATGTGTATGTTTTGAAATATATAAGCTAAGTGTGCTTTGCAAGGTAGTTACATTATATACTATATAATATAAAACATCATCACTTTGTAAACAGAAGGAAAACCTATATAGAAAATTTAAAGAAACTAAGGCAGAAAGAGTTTACAAAAAGTATATAAAAATTAATCACTTAACCCAAAAGGTAAGCAGACAGCTGCAGAGTGAATACATAAACAATGTAATGTTTAAAGATAACAACAAAAACCTATGGTCATACATTAAGTCTAAGAAAATGGAAACAACAGGCATAGCGCCATTAAAAGATGAACATAACATAATACATAATGATAATGAAACTAAAGCAAACATCCTAAACAAATACTTTGCATCAACATTCTCAGCCCCAGGAGACAAAGACATAATTCTTAATTTGAACCAAGTAGACAACATAGAAGATTTAGTAGTACAAGAAAATGGAATTCAAAAACTATTAACCAACACCAAACCAAATAAAGCGTCTGGACCTGATGGTATTCCAGCTAGATTACTCAAAGAACTAAGCAATGAGCTAGCCCCAGTGTTCAAAATACTCTTTCAGGCTTCACTTAACCAGGGCAGAGTACCAAAGCACTGGAAAGAAGCTAATGTCACCCCCCTATTTAAAAAATGAGAAAAATCTGACCCAGGAAACTACAGACCAGTATCACTTATCAGCATCACATGTAAAATCCTAGAACACATAATATGTAGCAACATCATAAACCACTTAGACAAACAAAATGTCCTTGGTGTTATAATAAATGAAAAACTGTCATGGAATCCACATATTGATGAAACTATTAAAAAAATCAAACAAAGCATTAGGATTTATTAAAAGAAATTTCTATAAATCAAATAAGAACATAAAACTAAAATGTTATTTAACCTTGGTTAGGCGAATAATAGAATCTTCAAATACAAAAACAAAATTTAATAAAATACTCTGAAAGACACAAAAATAAAGGCACATTCCTCGTCACATATGCTAGGACAAATTTGTACAAATACTCCTTCTTCCCTAGTGCTATTAGAGCATGGAATGGGTTGCCTGAGCTAGCCAGGAAAACCAGTGACTTGGCAGAATTTAAGTCATTGGTTAATATGCATGACTAAATGCATGACGCGTAGGACGTAATCATCTTCTTTTTTGAAGTAACGTCTGTATTATATAAGATAAGTCAGACTTGAAGTTGAGTGCTAACGCAATTAAGCAAGAGATGAGTATGTTATTAATGTTCTATATATGTTTCTTTGAAAGTAGTTAATCATTTAACTATTTGTTTTTCTGATATGGGGCTAACGGATACTAGGTTTCTTAGTTTAGACACGAGGTCTCGAATTTGACTCCCGATTAAGTGTGGCATTATAAACTTGAGTTCTCTTTTTGACTCCCAATGAGTCCACTGACAGAGTTGTTGATGAATTTAAAGGCGGACATGTTGTTGTTGTTGTTGTTGTTGTTGTTGTTGAAGCCATTTTTGACCGTTGGTGATAAAATATTTGATTTAAAAAAAAAGGTGAATTTCTTTCATAAATATCCAAATCAAAATTTAGTTCTTGTTGCATCTAAAGTTGAGGCAATAATTTTAAAGAAATGTTTATAAGACCAGAACTTTCAGAATTAAATTATCCTTCTTTTTATTAACTTTTAATTTTTTTTCCAGATTTCTAAAGATGAGTCACCTTTTATCAAGTCAGAAAAATGTCAACGCTTTAGGAAGAAGGCCAAATTAAAAAAAAAATATATTTTGATTGACAATAGAAAAAAATAAATATTTTTCTGCAAATACATGTTCTACGACCAACACACCACCTGCATCAAACATGCCAACCTTATAACTTCATACCAATACACAATTTAGCAAACATCTCTACATGGATTTCTTTAATTTGACTCTCTTACACCTCACATTGTTTAACATTTCTTTTTTGAATGAAACAATGATAACTAATGAAAAAGAATATGTCACACAAATAAACGATTTAAACCCAAAGAATTTCATTCCTTCAAAAAGCCTAAATTGTCCAAACGATAAAAGAAATAAGAAGAATATGTCATTCAATCACGTGACAAAAAAGTCCGATCGGTATTTTAAAAAGACTCGTCACAATAAAACGATAAGTACGGAACAATACAAGCCTACAAGCTTCACAGCATTCAATGCCATAATATTTGATCTGTTTAAACATGTTTTCGCTGCTGAAACTATTCATAAAAGTTTTAAATCAGACAAAGGAGAAACAAAGTATCCCAGAATGCCATGTAGTAATAATACAACTCAATTTCCAAAGTCTTTCAATCATTCTTTAGACAATGCTTCAGTCACAAGACCTTGTGAAAACAAAAATTTGAAGGAGATTTTGGACAAAATCAGAACAAGGCTAAGTTTCTCCATCATTTTAATGGCTAGCTTTGTTCAACAAATTCTAATGAACTCTATATCTGTCTTTTACTTTACAAAATTAATGACGAAAGCAACTTTTAAAACAGACAAGCAATTATACAACATGTCGCTCTTTACAAAATCCCATGTAAATGAAACAAATGCAGTTACAAATCCATGCCAGATATACATATCGCACATTATGACTGAATCTTCGGGACTTCTACGAAGCTTAAAATATTACGTGAATCCAACTTTGGCTACACTTGGTCTGTGCCAGAACATCGTGTGTATTTTGGTGCTTAAAAAAGATGGCTTCTCAAAGACATCAAACTTGAATCTGCTGTCAGTTATTGTGGCCGGAAGTTTTCAGCAGCTTCTCTCTATAAACATTGCAGAGATCTTTGAGTTTGATTCAGGAGTTGACATGTACGAAGCAGTTTCAGAAGACTCATGTATTAAAAAGAAAGACTTTGAACTACAAGTGTTTAAACACATCTTTCTGTTTCTCGGGACTTGGGGTCAATACGTGTTCTCCTCTACATTCTTACTGATAACAATCGAAAGATTCCTGGCTGTTTTTCTACCTTTAACATTTAAGAAATATGTTTGTAAGAAATCAATTGTCTCTTGTTTGTTCATACTATTTTTTATGTGGTTGCCTTTTGTTCTTTATAAAATATTTTGCCTTTACAATTTTGAAATCTTACTGACAATGTTTTATACACAGCCACATTTGGAGTTGTCTTGGGTTAATTTGTGTTTTAATTATTCAACAATATTTGCTTTTACAATTTTTATTTCAAGTAAGTGTGTTCCCCTCATCTTAGCTTTGGTTGGTAGTGTTGTCATGGCAATCCGAATTAAAATCATATTGAACCAACGCTCCAAGCTAGTTAGATTACCTCACAAGCTGAGTTGGTCAAAGCAAACTACCAAGGTTCTGCTAGGGACTTGTTTGTTGTTCAGTATATCTGATTTTTTACAGTACATCCTATCTTATGTAGCAGTTAACTTGATCAAAGAGTTAGATATCGGGTTCCTCCTTCACTCTGAGTTTATCTCTTTCTCTTTTCTCCTGACATCTTGTAACACTTTTTTCGTATTTATTTCAACTAATAAAAGATTACTTGGACATTGTAAGCAGTACCTACACACTCTTCATTTGATATTTGCGAATTAAACATGGCTGGTTTTTTTTTATGTTTCTTATGTACAGAAATAGGAGGTGTTGATAGATGTTTGAAAGCTCTAGTACACTCTAGACTTTTTCTTGAAGCAAAAATATTTTTTCTTTGTTGGTAACAGCGATCAATTATTTAAGCGTCCTTAGTATTGCCTAGATTATCTATATCAGTGATGCCCAGCCTAGACCGGCACGCGGGGTATTTTAGATTGACACTCATGTCGCGGGCTATATCAATGAAAAGAAAAAAAAAATTAATTGCCAATTTTTTTGAGAACTCTTGTTGCAAGTGCGCTGTGACATCCAACCAGAGACTTTGTCACTTTTCTTCAAAGTTTTAGATTGAGGGCTTACTTTTTTGTTTTCTCCCATTTCATTAAGGCGCGGCACATGCTAAATGGTACAGTTCCGCTTGAGTTGATACCAAAAGACGAATCAAAATTATGCAGGAATGATCCCCTAGGTTGCACAGACAAGATGTTAAGGACACGGCTAGTTTAAGACGCAGCAGACTTTTAAAAGAATTAAAAATAATAGAAGAAGCCCCCCCTCCCTCCCTGAACATTAAAATATAAACGTTACATAAACAAAAACAAAAAATAAAAATATGAATATTAGAATAGCAAAGAATGGAAACAGTGGATGAAATAGTGAGGTGTGGTTTTCTACATAATTGTCCGATGTTTGGGCGGGCCGGATAACGCCATTAAGCGGGCCAGATCTGTCCCGAAGGCCGTATTTTGAGCATCACTGATTTATATGGTTATTTATTCTCTTAAAATTTACTTTTGTTTTTATTAGTATTTTATCGCCATCGCATTTTTTTTGTATATAGCTGTATTTTGTTATTTAAAAAAAACGTAAATTGATCATAATATGCTTCTATTGTGTTAAAAACCTAGACCTAAATATATTTTATCTAGACTTTCTTTTATAACCACAAAAAATGTCGTGAAAAACGTAAAAAAAAAGGATTTCAAGTCATTATATGTAGTAGTTTTTGTTTCAACCCTAACCTATGTAACATATAATTTTTAGATCTAGATCTAGTCATTAAACAGCGAAAATAAAAGGACTCTATTCTCATAATACTATTTTACAATTTTTAGATACATAAAAACAAAATGAATCTATTTAAATGTACATAAGATGACTAAAATCAATAGACGTGAATTAATTCGATCTAGGATCTTCAAGACATCATCTTAATGCAAACTAACAGGAAATGGCTTTATTTCATGACTTGCGTGAATATATAGTTCTGTGAATAATAAATAACTATCTATAAATATATATAGACTTATGAGTTGATCAGATGTGGATAAGAGTTTGTTTCCGTTTTCCAGTCTCTCTCTCTCTCTTTCTCTCTCTCTCTCTCTCTCTCTCTCTCTATATATATATATATATATATATATATATATAGATAGATAGATAGATAGATAGATAGATAGATAGATATAGATATGGATAGATAGGTAGATTGATGAATATCGTCCTCTGATTAAAAACTTATCGTGCAAATTTCCAATAAGTATTTAGAGCATTTTTCTAGTTTTACATAAATTGATTCATCATTTCAATGTTTACCTGTTTGTTCTGGTTGGTTTTCTTTATTAAAGCACGTTTTAGAACTCAAACGTTTACGAAAATTAAGAAATTTGTTAGAGACTTTTTGCAGTATCAGTAGTTATAGTTAAGCTAAATTCTAGACTTTTTTTTTTTTTGCGTAAGGGAAGGGATATAAAAAAGCCGCTACTTATATTTTTTTCTTTCTAGAAAAGGTATTCCCCTTTCACACCTAGAGATGTATAGGATGTATGTTTAGTTAAAAAAATATTGTAATAATAATTATAAATAGTTATATTTTTTAATTAGGGTATCAAAGAAATAGTAACAGTTCACAAAGTCATCATTAAGAATCAACATGAGAACCTGATTACTCATATTAAATAAATTAATTAGACAAAAACAGGTTTGAGTGTTAGTGACTTTAGAATCACTCAATTGTTATTAGGTCCTAGTGTTATATTATAGCATATTATGTTTACCTCTCAGACCTCAATGTTATTATATATAATTATATGTACGATTCAGTCACTCATGTACATCTAAATTATCACAAGGGAATTGAGTCTATAGACTTTATCAAAAATAACAAACTTGAGAAAAATGCCAAATGATGACTGCCACCCAATGGAAAGAACTAAAAAAATAGTAAATTTATGATTATTACATAACTGTATATATGAATATACAGTGGATGCTCCGTGCGTTTGGGTTAACTGTACTTAAGATATTAAAATGTTTGTTTATGGACATGATTTTTGAATATCTCGCTACCCTATTATTATTTATTATTGTAAAAAATATAACTGTATACAACTAGGTAGTACGGGATAATGTTGTACATTTCATGCTTTTTAAAAATTATATTGTTATAATTTAATAGCAAATAAAACATTAAAACAATATATTTAGCATTAAAATGCTTAAGTATTGTGTGTGTGTGTTAGAACTGAAAGATTATAAAAAAACAAAAACAAAAACGTGTTTACATAATGTTCCTCACGGGGCCACTTCCTACTATTGTACACTGCCACTTCCTACTATTGTACACTGCCACTTCCTACTATTGTACACTGCCACTTCCTACTATTGTACATTGCCAATTCCTACTATTGTACACTGCTACTTCCTACTATTGTACACTGCCACTTCCTACTATTGTACACTGCCACTTCCTACTATTGTACACTGCCACTTCCTACTATTGTACACTGCCAGAGTACATCTCACAGAATCCTTACAATATGGAATTATTCAAAATATCTTTTTTTTTCAATGTCTTAGTAAGACCAATGGAAATTGATATTGAATACAAAAATATATTGAATACAGTTTTTGGGGGGTGAATGGGTTACGTCTAGTAAAAAAAAAAATGAAGATAATAAAATAGTTTTCATGGTCATTTACATTTTCATCATAATGCTTGTAATAAAATATACGTTTTCTTTTTTTATTGTTCTAGACATTTCTGATTGTGGACATTTTGTTTCGTATTTGTAAAAGACTACTTTTAGTTTTTCCTTCCTTTATAAAACCATACAGTTCCAGGGTCAAACTCAGGAGTTCAACACATTTTTACGTTGGTGCCACACTTGGAGAAATAAAAATATTCGCACCCTCCCCTGCACTTTAGACAGAATTATAGACTATCAGTCGGGTCTAAGAATGTTTTTAAGAATTTAAAGAAACTTAAAGACATATAATTAGATCCTAGCACGATTTCGGGTTTTATTCTGCACTTCAAGAATGTATTCTGTTTCCCTTTAAAGAAGCTCGACCCTGACAGTGCCAGAGAATTACAAAGTGAAAAAATTTTGAAAAAACAAAACAAAACATTGTGTATCTAAGCGGTAGACTTTTGCACTCACAACGATATCTACCTATAATGTAGAAGTTATTTCCCATATTTGATATAAAAATAATTAATAATTAATCAATAATTAATAAGCTTTTTGGTGAGTTTTGTAATTGATTCATGTTTTGCTTAGTACGATACATTTTCTACTTGATCTGAGTGTGGGTAGTGGGATAAATTACGTTACATTTATTTGTTAAAGAAATTCAAGCTAAAGAATTGGATTTTCTTTTAGTCGAGAAGAAATGTTTCGTTTCGTTCTCTGTGTCAACAAAAATCCACAATTTTAATTCGAAGTTCACTGTCCTACATTTACTTTGACTGGCTACACTTCTCTCGAGACAAGAGCACAAGACAAATGAACATCTTTATTTATCTGCAAGAAGAAAAAGAAATTTAAGCGCAATAGGAAAAAAAAGTAAAATTAAATATGTATATAAAAAACAAAGCTTATATTAATTTGTATCAATTAGTTTGGATCAGTCATGTAGTTAACTCTGTAATAGATCTAGACTAAAATAATATTTCTATGCGACTAGAAATACGTTCAAACAGATTGTTTTTGGGTAACAAAATTTCATGTTTTTAGCGTTCTCAGTACGCGATGTACCACATTTGAACAAGTTGGAAAGTGGGAGAAAGAATGGGATATCTGGGATTTGGAACTTTGGGATACTTAGTTCACTCCAGAGGCCACCCAACTTTAATAGGGAAGTGCAAAAAACAAATATAGCTATAGTTACTGTTATAATAGTAAATATAGATGATTTATAAAGTATAATTACAAAGATAATTTTCTTTCTAATAAAAATGTTTATCAAAATGTCAAATAATTATAAAAGCTAATACTATTTTTTATGCACCATTAAAGTTTAATAACATAAAATCTTACTTCAAAATGAAACTGATGCGCTCCCTGTTTCTGGCCTCATTCTTATATGCTTTCGAGTCTTGGGCGCTGACTGCAGAGATAGAGGGGAGAATTCTAGCAATGGAATTGAGATTATACAGAAGGATCTTAGATATCAAAATTTAAAGAGAGCATCACAAATATTCATAAAAACCAAGAGATTAGAGACAGGGTTACTGCAGTGATGGGACCCCACGATGACCTGGTAACTATTTAAAAAAACGCAAGCTTTAAATCTATGGCCATAGGGGCTCGCAGGGTACTTCAGGGAACAGTACCAGGAAAAAGAATAAGAGGCAGACATAGAAAGTGATAGGAATACGACACAAGGGCAAAAGACAGAGATGAATGAAGAAATCTTGCATGGTACGACAACGGTCCAACAGACTAAGGCATAGGTTAAGGTAAACTTACATAAAAACATAATTAATAAAATCATCACGATATTAAAAATGTAAATAAAAGGCTACAGAATAAATTTTATTAATATATGTTTTGATATGCACTGCAACTAAGCCAAATTATAATTGTACTCTAAATAAATTAATTAACGCTAAAAGGTGATTCGTATTAACTTACATCTCAATTAGTCATAGTGCACGTTTGTAAAGCGATAAGCGAAATGGTTACGGTAGATGTAAATGTCCAAATCGGTAACCTGTTCAAGGTCAGCGTCTTGTTAAATATTTTCAGTTAAAATAAATAAACACTCTATCATTCAAATATCTTATAGGACGCCTGTTTCTGCAATGATAAGAAACTTATTTTTGCAGATTATTACATTGTCATGAGCCAAGTGGTCCGAGTGCCATTATGCTTTTCTTCCTTAGCCGTAAGTAAAAGTGGTGCATTTTTATGAAAAGACTGCTTTCATAATAGATTTTAAAAATTAGATTTTTCTCTTTTATAAAAGAAAAAGTAGCCGTGGTATCAGAACTTTTAATATACTAAAATATTATCTTTTCTAGTTTACGAGATCTCAACGAAACTGACGGACAGACGGACAGACATTTCACACAAAACTAATAACGTCTTTTACCCTTGCTCATTGTTCACCCATGATAAGAAAATGGACGTCATGCAAATTGACGTCCTTCGACAATGAATGGTTGCGTCACTGTCATGGTGTTATTATCACAGTAAGTGACATGGCTTTAAGGTCAATCTCACAGTACTTGTTTATGTTGACGTTAACGTCACATTACATAATGAGGAAATCATTGAACCAGACTGCCTTTGGTATTCCATGGAGTGAACAACTCCGATTGACGGACTTGGACTTTGCTGATGATGTTGCACTACTCGGGGATACAAATAAATGCATTTAAGAAATGACGAAGAGCCTAGACAGAGAGGCTTCCAAAATTGGCTTCCGCTTAAACTTGGATAAAACTAAAATTATGCGAGTGGGATATAAGGCAAAGGGTGCCCCGTCAGACTTGCCTAGTCAAAGCTTGAAGAGTTGGACATGTTCACTTTCCTTGCAAGCGTCATAACAAATGATGGGGATGCCTACCATGATGTAGCGTGCCGAATAGGAAAGGCAGGGAGCATTTTCAAAAGGCTGCAGCCTATTTGGACAAGCCCAGTCATTGGACTCGAGACAAAAACACACCTTCTCAACACAATCGTCATTCCAACTGCTACATATACATGTGAGACAAGTAAGTCATCTGTCTAAATTGAGAAAAGACTAAATGTGGCTCAACCAAAATGGCTGAGACGGATTTTGGGAGTCAGTTACACAGATCGGGTCTCAAACAAGGAAATCCTATGCCGAACTGGGAGTCGAACACTTAGTGAGGTTGTGACAGAACGTCGCATGAGGTTTGCGGGACATGTTCTACGTCAAAATAAATTACGCACACCAAGACTTGAGATAACATGGAAACCAATACATTGCCAATGACACATCTTTATGGAGACAGCTTGCCGCCCAATGCGCCGAACGGCGCTATAAATCTTCAAACATTCTCAGATGACCAGGAAATAAATTTGAACATGGTAATAAGAAGTGCTTCAAAACACGATTCTAAATAGTGGCTTCAGTTTCTTACTTTTTATTTAAAACAAAAGTAAATGTCAGCAATCTGAGTGTTTGTGTTTAAGAAGGTGAACTAGTAAGAGAATGAACTGGTAATCGGGTGAACTGGTAAACAATGTTGTCATGGCATTGGTTAGACAAGGTAATGTTCACGGCTGTTAAAGTATATAGACCGAGTACAAGTAACAAACATAAAATAAAGATAGACCAGAAAATGTAAACGTTATCTAGATGCCGATAAATGAAAGTATAGATCCTAGAGTCCTAAATGCATCTGAAGTCAGGTTCGGGTATAGATCCTTGAGTCCTAAATGCAATAAATTCGCTAAAATTATTTTATTGACCATAGGCTATGGAACCTTCTAATTGTATAAGTACTTGAATAGCACAGTGGCTACTTTGACGATAGGAAGTAAATGCCTCTATAATTACGTTCCGTGTTGAAAAGAACGCAATATCGTACAGTATATTAATGTACATGACAGAGCTACAGCTTTATTGTTTCCATAAGTGTTTTAATAAAAAAGTTTCGAATGGGAAAATGATGACAATTAAAATATAATATGAGGACATTGTGTCGTGAAGTTTTACAAATGTGATATATTTTTCATCTAAGCTAATGAATCCTGATATGAAGAGTTAAGAATTGATTTCGTGTAAGGTTATCAGATCATGGCATACAAGAATAAGTATCATGTAAATTGTATGTATAGAATGGAGCTAGTTTTAAATTTTTAATGTGGAAATGAATATTTTGATACAAAACTTTGAGTATTCGATTTGGTTTAATCACTGCATTAAAGTTAACTCGAGCAGATAAATTTATAACAATACAATAATTTTATAAAATATAATCCACCAACTCTGTTAGGTATAGTTTTTAGTGTCATTATATTTTCAGTGGATCTCAAACTAAACGGGTCAGCTAAAAGACGTTTTGCTGAAAATGATGGACGTTACTAGTACACGTTTGAGAATCTCTGCTGCTATGGAAGCTAGTAATTCTATCTGTAGTAATGTTAGTCCAACCATTTCCCTCCCACACGCCAACCCTCCGTGAAGTTCTGACATGAAAAGAGGTATTGTAATAAACCAGTTCCAGTGTGATTTCAAACGAAAAATTCTCAGGAATGTAAAGTTTACTTTAATAATGTTGTGCATAAATTATAATATAGCCTACACAATTAGATCTAAAACTATATAGATCATGTCTATCATTTACACAGATAAAAAAAACAATGACGTCAACAATGGATGTTGTTTAGCTACCAAATATTACTCCTTTTTAAAAAAGCTCTTTTCAATTCAGATCTTCATGGAACCAAGGAAGCTTGGACGCTAGTCTCAAAAACGTCTTTAACGATTTTCCCAGAAATTTAATAGTTGATGTATATTGGTGACAAAAAAATTACTAGCGCGTTAGCGACACGACGAAAACTCTAATTTAACCGTAAGAATTTGTTCAATTAATAAATGAAATACATTGAAATTTGGCTATAAATGACAGTAAAATACATGCGTAGTCAGCCGTAATGTAGTTGTTAATTAAATACAAAAGTTTATTGATAGATTATCTAAGCTTTGTTTATATTTGTAAGTAGAACTATACAAATTACATAGATTATGTCTAGATTCCAGATCTAGAAGTATATCTAGATCTAGATAATATAAGAGTTCTGAATAAAATAAAATTAGATCTAGTTCTAGATGTCTATATGATGAAAGTACCAATAAAGATTTATTCAATTATGCAATGCCCGCTTGGCCGAATTGGTAGCATCGATAGCTCAATGAGCTAACGCTATTAAATCACTTCTACAGCCGGTTATATTTACATCTTTTGTAAGTTAATTTTTATCATATATTTTATTTTATGTTCAGTTGTTCAATGGAAACCTTGTCTTTTTTATTTTATTTTAAATTAATGTTGTTGTTAGATTAGACTTCACTGAAAAGAAAAGCATCAGATGTAAAAACTAGATCTAGAAATTTATTAGCAAGTAAGTACAAATCACAATATAAAATATAGATTATATACGGGAGAGAACCGCACAATTACCGACACATATCTCAATACTGCAATATTTATCTTCTTTTCTATCTATACGATAAAGCAGAAAGTAAGGCGTATGTATGTCTTAAATAGAAATCAAAACCGTTTGACCAATCTTGATGAAACTTGCATGGCTACCTGGTGATATGACAGAGTTGATTTGAAGCTTCGTAAAATTCAATGACCATCACTGTATTACTGTGGATGGCTACCTGGTGGTATGAAAGAGTTGATTTGAAGCTTCGTAAAATTCAATGACCATCACTGTATTACTGTGGATGGCTACCTGGTGATATGACAGAGTTAATTTGAAGCTTCGTAAAATTCAATGACCATCATTGTATTATTGTGGATGGCTACCTAGTAATATGAAAGAGTTGATTTGAAGCTTCGTAAAATTCAATGACCATCATTGTATTACTGTGGATGGCTACCTGGTGGTATGGCGTTCGCAAGAACTTTCAAAATCCCGATGAATCCAGGCACGAAAGTGTGAAAGAAAGCTGTGTAGCATCCTAGAGTCCTAAATGCATCTGAAGTCAGGTTCGGGTATAGATCCTTGAGTCCTAAATGCAATAAATTCGCTAAAATTATTTTATTGACCATAGGCTATGGAACCTTCTAATTGTATAAGTACTTGAATAGCACAGTGGCTACTTTGACGATAGGAAGTAAATGCCTCTATAATTACGTTCCGTGTTGAAAAGAACGCAATATCGTACAGTATATTAATGTACATGACAGAGCTACAGCTTTATTGTTTCCATAAGTGTTTTAATAAAAAAGTTTCGAATGGGAAAATGATGACAATTAAAATATAATATGAGGACATTGTGTCGTGAAGTTTTACAAATGTGATATATTTTTCATCTAAGCTAATGAATCCTGATATGAAGAGTTAAGAATTGATTTCGTGTAAGGTTATCAGATCATGGCATACAAGAATAAGTATCATGTAAATTGTATGTATAGAATGGAGCTAGTTTTAAATTTTTAATGTGGAAATGAATATTTTGATACAAAACTTTGAGTATTCGATTTGGTTTAATCACTGCATTAAAGTTAACTCGAGCAGATAAATTTATAACAATACAATAATTTTATAAAATATAATCCACCAACTCTGTTAGGTATAGTTTTTAGTGTCATTATATTTTCAGTGGATCTCAAACTAAACGGGTCAGCTAAAAGACGTTTTGCTGAAAATGATGGACGTTACTAGTACACGTTTGAGAATCTCTGCTGCTATGGAAGCTAGTAATTCTATCTGTAGTAATGTTAGTCCAACCATTTCCCTCCCACACGCCAACCCTCCGTGAAGTTCTGACATGAAAAGAGGTATTGTAATAAACCAGTTCCAGTGTGATTTCAAACGAAAAATTCTCAGGAATGTAAAGTTTACTTTAATAATGTTGTGCATAAATTATAATATAGCCTACACAATTAGATCTAAAACTATATAGATCATGTCTATCATTTACACAGATAAAAAAAACAATGACGTCAACAATGGATGTTGTTTAGCTACCAAATATTACTCCTTTTTAAAAAAGCTCTTTTCAATTCAGATCTTCATGGAACCAAGGAAGCTTGGACGCTAGTCTCAAAAACGTCTTTAACGATTTTCCCAGAAATTTAATAGTTGATGTATATTGGTGACAAAAAAATTACTAGCGCGTTAGCGACACGACGAAAACTCTAATTTAACCGTAAGAATTTGTTCAATTAATAAATGAAATACATTGAAATTTGGCTATAAATGACAGTAAAATACATGCGTAGTCAGCCGTAATGTAGTTGTTAATTAAATACAAAAGTTTATTGATAGATTATCTAAGCTTTGTTTATATTTGTAAGTAGAACTATACAAATTACATAGATTATGTCTAGATTCCAGATCTAGAAGTATATCTAGATCTAGATAATATAAGAGTTCTGAATAAAATAAAATTAGATCTAGTTCTAGATGTCTATATGATGAAAGTACCAATAAAGATTTATTCAATTATGCAATGCCCGCTTGGCCGAATTGGTAGCATCGATAGCTCAATGAGCTAACGCTATTAAATCACTTCTACAGCCGGTTATATTTACATCTTTTGTAAGTTAATTTTTATCATATATTTTATTTTATGTTCAGTTGTTCAATGGAAACCTTGTCTTTTTTATTTTATTTTAAATTAATGTTGTTGTTAGATTAGACTTCACTGAAAAGAAAAGCATCAGATGTAAAAACTAGATCTAGAAATTTATTAGCAAGTAAGTACAAATCACAATATAAAATATAGATTATATACGGGAGAGAACCGCACAATTACCGACACATATCTCAATACTGCAATATTTATCTTCTTTTCTATCTATACGATAAAGCAGAAAGTAAGGCGTATGTATGTCTTAAATAGAAATCAAAACCGTTTGACCAATCTTGATGAAACTTGCATGGCTACCTGGTGATATGACAGAGTTGATTTGAAGCTTCGTAAAATTCAATGACCATCACTGTATTACTGTGGATGGCTACCTGGTGGTATGAAAGAGTTGATTTGAAGCTTCGTAAAATTCAATGACCATCACTGTATTACTGTGGATGGCTACCTGGTGATATGACAGAGTTAATTTGAAGCTTCGTAAAATTCAATGACCATCATTGTATTATTGTGGATGGCTACCTAGTAATATGAAAGAGTTGATTTGAAGCTTCGTAAAATTCAATGACCATCATTGTATTACTGTGGATGGCTACCTGGTGGTATGGCGTTCGCAAGAACTTTCAAAATCCCGATGAATCCAGGCACGAAAGTGTGAAAGAAAGCTGTGTAGCATGGGCTTTATCTCTGAAACTTTTTCTTCTTTATGAAACTGTCAGGTAAAGTTGAGCCTTTTGCTCTTGAAACTCTAGGCCAGCAAAAGTGAACAAGAGCTCTCTCTCACCGGCCTGAAAGAGAACAGTGTACACTGTTCTGTCTGACGGGTGGGTTAGACTTGTGGCAAGAGGCCGCGTACACTAAGACCCCCGCCATTTTCCCTTTCTATACCAGTCTTACCGTGCGGGACACGCCATTTATGTAACGACCCCTTGAAGAACAGCGCCTGGATTGTGACAAGGTTGTGGGATCTTTTTTACAACTCCGCGCAGTGCACTGAGGATGCTCTCGTACCCCCATTAGGCAACCCCACGGGAGTCTTGTTTTGCTACCCTTTAGCCTAATCCTACGATCGTTTCCACCCGGGCGCACTATGAGGCAGGGTAGCATGCCCGGGTATCTCTGAAACAGAATCCAAACGAAAAAAGCTAATTCATCTGCCACCTTGACCTGTGTTACATATTGACAGTGTAGATGCACTAGAATAGGACGCTGTGGTCTAGGTCTCTAAAATTAGTAGTAAAGAGTTTTAAAAGTGGTGTATGGTGTATTAATGTGCAAAAATAATTTAAAACAAGAAACGTTTATTTTTTAGAAGAAAAATGTAATTTGCTGCATGAAAACTTAAGCATTAAAATATCAAATACCATGCGGACTGATGGTTGGATAGAGAGACAGTAAGAAAGACCACACAAGACTGATAGTGGCTTATCCGCCCTTCTGTGATGTCGTGAAATGAAGTGATCACAGATTTATTACAACCAAGAAATATTTAGTTTTTTTCCCCCTTTTCTCGTATTGCAGAAGTATAGAATATCGATACTAGCACTAAATTAGTAGAAAAGGCATACTATACATACCATATAGCTTACTGTCACTACAATATTGATTGAGTATTAGACAGTATTCATTTCTAAACAACTGATATTGACTCTATAGAGTATCAGACGTAGGAGCACACATTGAAAGATGTCATAATAGTCGGTAGTGGTGAGCAATAAATATTATATCGTTTTCTTTCACATTACTTTTGGATTTTGTTTTAAATGTATTTGCTGATACAGTAAGCACGGACACAGGGACACAGGGACACAGGGACACACAGACACATGGCATTGTTTTGTATTTTTTCTTTTGTTTTGTACTTTTTTAACTAAGGCCTATTGACGTATATGGTACAACTCAAGAGTGTATACAAGTAAGTGAGTACTTTTATTTTGTATTATTTAAATTTTATATATACTCAAGGAGTAGAAAAGCCAAAGTAAAAAAAAAAATGTTAAAAGCTGATTTTATAATGTCATGTAAATAGACATTTTATAATTTCCTGCTTTTTTATCTGAATTTTCATGACTGTTAGCTTTAAACTATTTTGGTACAACTTAACATTGTTAATTTTATAAGCTAAACTAGCAAAATACCCGCGCTTTGCAGCGGGAGGATTATTGCATTAACATTTCAAATTTGCTTTAATTAATAGGCCTACATGTAACAACAAAACATTCTCATTTGTGCCAGGAGTGTTACCGCAGGGAATGTAGCGCATGTATTTTTGGAATAACCGGAACAACGCAGTTTTTGTGTGGCTTTTTGCAATGTTAGTCCGATAAGTAAAAATAATGTGTCATATGTACTGCCTTAAATATTTCATTACTAAGAAGAAAAGTAAACCTTTTGAAATAGAGAAGAAACATACATGTACCAATACACAGTTATTTGTTGAGGATCTCTTTGTACACAACGGTGTTTGCGAATTTTGAGATGGAATACGCGACTGATGAGGTCGTGGCGGTCTTGAGGTTTCTGACGCGGAAGGAGAAGTTCAGAGATGTCGGTCCACTTAGGATTGCACGTGAATGTGATGAATAAGTCGGGGCGGCCATGATGACGAACGTAGGTCATCGCGTCTTGTGTACGCTCGTGCATGTAGCGAGGTCCTCCAGTGAACGACGATGGTAATATCACAGCCTGACCAAGCTCCGTGACATTAGTGTCGTTTTTATCAAGAGCATCTTTCAAGTGGACGTAATTCTCAGCGCGCAGTTTCTTCTGATTCAGCCTGATAAAAGTCAGTCTCTCTGATTCAATTTTGGCGTACATGTCAACTAAAAACTGATTCAATAGAGTTCGGAAGAAAAGGATAGTGTTTTCATGAGGCTTTCTGATCATAAGACGATACGAATAGAATTTGGCTGCATCAATACCTTAGTGGCAGGATGAACTTGAGGCACTGAAACAGAGTAGCCGTCGTCACCATGGCAGAACATGAGGGGATATTGAAGAGCATCGTAGGATCTGTGGGTCTCCTTGATGCGTTGCAGTCGATTGTCTCTGCTTTTCAAGACGATATCTCTATTCTCGAACGTTTGCCCAACGATGACAACACCAACCTCACGTACTGCAGGCTTGTTGTATCTGCCTTTGTGTGCATTTGATGGTTTTTTGTCGGCGTGAATGACAACGTGAAAGTCCTTGTCTTCCTCTGAAATGCTGTCGATTGCGTAGTGGAAGTCTTTGATATAAGTGTTGCAATCGTGCAGCATTGTCTGCAATTGGTGCACCAGGGGCGTGTTCAGTCCAGAAACATTAGCACACCGTAGTTGTGCTTCCTTCTCATCGTCCCCGACGAAGTAAATTTGCAGGAATTTGTGTTGTTCAGTCGGCAGAGGTAAGAGACTGCCAATCAAGTGATACACTTGTCCCTGGACTTTGAATGAAGGCATGAAGTGTCCCTCAACGACCTGAGTAGCACCAAATGAAGTCATTTGAAATGCGCTGTTGTATTTGCGAATGTTGTTCAAAAAATTCTCACTTTGAGGATGTTCTCCATGCACCAGACCATGAAGAAGGTCAGGAAGCTCAGGTGAAGAAGTGAGAAGGACTTTACCACCGTTGCAGCACAAACCAGGAGACTCGCATTTCCACCTTTTAGCTTGACAATACTCGCAGACAACGTCCATGAATCCAATGTCCACTGTTTTGTCAGATTCGTAATCTATATCTGGATCGTACTCAAATCCACAATCGGCTTTCTTCAGCCAAACCTGTTGTTTTCGCATGAGACGCTTTTCTTTAGTTGGATCGTACCTACGAACAGAAGATCTGTGAACATCAGGATGCGATTTTTGATATTTCGCGACAGCGTCTGTATTAACTTCAGGATGTGCCTGAGAGTATTTCGCGACAGCGTCTCTATGAACTTCAGGATGTGCCTGAAAGTATTTCGCGACAGCGTCTCTATTAACTTCAGGATGTGCCTGAGAGTATTTGGCGACAGCGTGTCTATGAACATGTGGATTTTTCTGGTTGTATTTGGCTGCAGCGTCACGAAGTTGTTTCCGTCTTGCTGCATCAGAGAATGTACCACGACGCCTGACACGCGTCCTTTTTACTGTTTCGTGGTTTGCCTCAATACTTGCAGGACTTGTGTTTAAGTGACATTCGGGATTTGCCAAGCGTTGTAAGCGTACAACCGGTGTCATCGACAACTTCTCATCCAGGTTTTGAGAGTTTAAACACTCGTAGACATCAAAATGTCCACTGCTCAAATTGTCACCTGAGAATCGAAGATGTTTGAGAGGCATTGGAGGTTGTCCGAAGGTGTAGAATATTTGGCCATTTCGATATACTTGAAAACGGCAAGAAAACAACTCAGAGGCAGCCATCAACTCACAGGTAGAACCATAAGTTGAGGGCTTAAGCATTTCACTGTGATAGTGCTCCTGTGTTGTGTAATTGTCTCCCGTACCATCATCTGTCTACACCTTGAACCTGTCCCAGTTGTTGAGCACATACAACACAATGTCCCTTCGGACATCAGCAGTGAGTCTGATGTGGCCGTGCAATGTGTAGCACAGAGAATGGAAAAGGCAGGATCCATCAGGGGGCATGGAAACCACCCGGTAAGCCACAGTCCTTTGATCGATGGTGACCATCTCGAGAGACATGTTCAGTGGGGGTACGCTTGGAGCGATAAATGAAACGTGAGTGTAAAATACCAGCAGTCGAATAAATGAGTTCACTGTGATAGTGCTCCTGTTTTGTGTAATTGTCTCCCGTACCATCATCTGTCCACACCTTGAACCTGTCCCAGTTGTTGAGCACATACAACACAATGTCCCTTCGGACATCAGCAGTGAATCTGATGTGGCCGTGCAATGTGTAGCACAGAGCGGACGTTGTCGACCGTTACGACCGTTACGCGTACGATTGGGAAACGAAACCTGCTGCACTTTTGTACTTTTGTAAGTAAGCTGTAGGGAATGCGCCTGCCAAATTTCACCCTTGTACCTACACGGGAAGTTGCAGAATTAGTGATGAGTCAGTGAGTCAGGGCTTTGCCTTTTATTAGTATAGATTACTTTTACATGTACCTTTGATAAAACAGTTAAGCAATTAAAAATAACCTTTTTTGCGTGGGGTAGGAGGCACGTGTATGACTTATATACATGAGAACATGTAAATATGAATGAAGGAATTAGTAAGAAAGACTTGCGTGAGTTTGTTTAGAGTTTAGAGCTCGAACATCAATCCCACTTTACGTTTTGTTTCGGTTTCAAAAAAACAACAACTTATATTGCTTTATTAATTGACAAGCCAACTAATATTAGAAAATAATCAAAACTTCTACTATTTTGTTCGGTTTATTACATCATATCATATTTTTTACCGGTCATATTTCCATCTTTTGATTCTAATAACAACAAGGCTTGTATTTAAGTCCGAAGATTAATGAGTAGTAGTCCCCATGGATTGTGTTTAATATCTTTAATGTTTAAACCTATACTGTTCTCGTCGACTTTATATGTTCAAAAATACTTTAAATATAGAATCTATCTACAAGGTCAACTATTTAACCCTTTAAAAAACAACATTGAAATAAAACATTTGTACAAAGATTATATCAAATTTCTCTGTCTGTTTGGTACACTTTTTGTACATGATATGTCTTTCACGCCCAAGCTCGGACCAAGTTGAAATTGTGCGCAGTTATTTCTTGTACCTGACAAAACAAGAATCAGTTTAAAAAAACAACCAATTAGTTAACCAATAATTGGTAATTTATTATTTTATTCGGTATCAACCAAGGGAAAGAAATAGTACATGACAGATAATGATAATAATAATTTAATTTATAGAGCGTTGTAAACAATCATGATGTAGGCTCAAGGCGAAGTAATAACAATACAAACATAAACACTAGAGCTAAAATAATAAACGTATCTACATTTTGTTTTCGGCATTTATTTGCATGCCATATGCTGCGGAAGTCTTGTAAATGCGCATCATCAATGTCATCTGTAATTCTTCTTCATTCAACGCTCACAGTACCTTCATAGCTCTCTAGAGCATCTTCAATTATTCTTTCAAAGAAGATATTGAAGAGTGTTGGTGAAAGTAGGCAACCTTGTCTTACTCCAACTGTGGTTTTGAACCAGTCCCTATTATTATTGTTGATATACACTGCACTGGTGGCATCCTTGTAGAGGTTCTGGATAACTTTAATTATGTTTCTAAAAGGGCTTTAAAGGGGGCATCAGTATAGGAGGTGAAAAGCTGACTAGTGTTAACAGCTTCAAATACCTCGGAGCTATTGTCTCAGATGAGGGAACGAAACCCGAACTATTGGCCCGAATAGTACAGTCCACAGTAGCCCTTTCAAGACTCAAAATAATACGGAAAGACAAAGGCTTAGCCCTCGGCACCAAAATCAGACTGATGCGCTCCCTGGTCATGGCCAGATTTGTATATTCTTGACAGTCTTGGACGCTGACTACAGAGCTAGAGAGGAGGATATTAGCAATGGAATTAACATGCTACAGAAGGATTCTAGGTATCAAATTCAAAGACCGCATCACAAACCAAGAGATAAGAAACAGGGTTACTGCAGCGATCGGACCCCATAATGATCTGCTAATTATATTAAAAAAACGCAAACTGAAAATCTATGGCCATATCACAAGATCTTCGGGGCTCGCAAAGACCTTTTTCCAGGGAACAGTATCAGGATCATCATCATCTTCTTTTTTGAAGTAACGTCTGTATTATATAAGATAAGAAGATAAGAAAAAGAAGAAGAAGCAGACAGAGAAAGCGATAGGACAACATTAAAGAATGGTCTGGCATGCCATTGAAACAGGTTCTAGCTAATGCAAAAGACAGAGAAGAATGGAGAAAGACGGTCGACGAGTCTTGCTTGGTGCCCCAACGATCCATCAGACTAAGGGATAGGTAAAGGTAAAGAAATCTACACATATTTTAAACAGCTAGGTCTTAATGTTCTTCTTGTACAGCAGCATGTCGTCTGTTTCAGATCAATGGGGAGTGAGCTTCAAACCTTTGGTCCGCGCACTGAAAAAGCCAGCAGACCGTAACTTTGTAGTTGAATTAGTCCCCTTCATACTTTATATAGAGAATTAAGGCGTCGCATAAAAGTTTGAAACAAACAACATATATAGCTATGATATCTTCTATTTGTCATAAGCGCTGGTTAGTTGAATGGCTTGAGGAGTATTTGTTACATTTCACTTTTTTCTTTCAGATTGTTAAAGATGAGACCAAGTCATTGATTAAGAAGCAATGGAATAAATGTCAACACCAATGGAAGTCTAATTAAAAGTATATATTCGGATTTCTGTAACAATAAGGAAAGAAAAAGTGTCTCTGTAAACTGCTAAATTAATTAATCTATATTTAGATGCATGCATTGCTATACTCCTTAATTATATTAGGAAAACATTATGAGCATGAAATTTAATTCCATGGATCTTTTAAATTTAACTCTCATAAATTTAACGTTGTTAAATATTTCATTTTTTAATGAAACAGCTAGTAGAGATAAAAGGGAACTGTCCACAAGAAGAAACTATTTGTATCCAGAGAATTTCAATTTTACTAAAATCTTGAATTCGTTACACAAAGAACAAGATACGGAGACTAGTTCTTTCAGTCAAGTGACAGAAATAACAAGTTGGTATCGAGAGTCTCATGAGATCACATTCAGTACAAGACAAAAAGAAAATCTTATAAACTTCACAGCAGTAAAATCCTCGGTACTCAATTTGTTCATGGAAACATTCCTCAATGCAACTCAACGGAGAACAATGATATCACAAGGAGACTTTATATCGAAAGTGTTAACTAAATTTAATGAAGGTAAATATTTATCAGCCAAGAAACGGAAATCCGAGGATACAAATTATATATTGCCACTAACTAGCGCTATAGGTAAGGACAAGAATACAATGAGGATAAGTTTTTCTCTTTTTTTAATAGGTATGTATGTACAACATTTAATGATGACTTCGTTCTCTGTATTTTATCTTGGTAAATTACAGTGGGAGACTATCTGGACCAGTGACAAACAGTTAAGTTACGTTTTTTCTGCTCAAGAACTCCATGCAAATGAAACAATACCAGTTTTAAATCCATGTCATAAATACGTTTCTTACATTATGTCGTCATCCAGACTTCTGCGGAGCCTGAAATATTACGTGAACCCAACTTTGGCTATACTTGGTATGAGTCAGAACATTCTGTGTATCGTAGTGCTGAAAAAAGATGGCTTCTCCAAGACATCAAACTTGAATCTGTTGTCAGTTATTGTGGCCGGAAGTTTTCAGCAGCTGCTCTCTATAAACGTTGCAGAGATCGTGGAAATGTTCTCAGGAGTTGCCATGTATGAGGAAGTAGCATCCTTCGTTTGTATTAAAAGGAAAAACCTCGTCTTGCAAGTATTTAAACATATCTTTATACTGCTCGGGACTTGGGGTCAATACGTGTTCTCCTCGACATTCTTACTGATAACTATCGAAAGATTCATGGCTGTGTTTCTGCCTTTACACTTTAAGAAGTATATTAATAAGAAATCAATTGTATCTTGTCTGTGCATAGTATTTCTTATATGGTTGCCATTTGCTTTATATAAGATATCATGTCTTTTCAATTTTGAAATCTTACTTACTTTACGTACAAGTTTACGGAAATCCGAAAAGTTTTGGCTAGAGTTTTTTTATAATTATTCTACGATATTTGCTTTAACAATTTTTGTTCTAAGCAAATGTATTCCCGTCGTTTTTGCTTTGGTTGGAAGTGTTGTGATTGGAATCAGAATTAAAATCATATTAAATAAACGTTGCAAGTTAACAAACCTATCCCATTCACTGACCTGGTCAAACCAAACGACCAAGGTTCTTCTGGCAACATGTTTGTTATTCTGTATATCCGATTCACTACAGTACATCCTGTCTTATATAGCAGTTTTCCATTTCAAAGATTTAGATATCGGCTTCCTTCTTCACTCAGAGTTTATCTCCTTCTCTTTTCTCCTGACATCTTCTAATACATTCTTTGTATTTATCTCTACAAATAGAAGACTACTTGGACACTTTAAGCAGCTCGTTCAATCTCTTCATTTAAAATTTAAATCTACTACAATCAACTTTAAATAGCAGCTTGTTCTGGTGTTTCTTGGGTACAGAGCTATAAGCTATTTATTTCAAAGCTCTAGCCCGGTATTACACACGGCCCACTGGATTTGTTTTTCTGTGTATCCCTGATATACATAGGGCATGCTTATCTTCTTATTTGAAGTAAAGACTTTAATATATAAGATTAGATAAGATATAGTTTATAAAATGTACATTAACGCTTGTAAGCATTTATGTCATTATAATATCAAGTTTCTTTTTAAATTCTGGTAAAGTGTTACGTTATCAACATAATTCAGATTATTTATAAATATTTTTTTTTGTATTTTTGTTCCTTTTTGTTTAGGTTATCTAACAGGACCCACCACTCATCCCATTTTTTTTAAATATTTGTTTCTACATGTCTGTATTTTGTTGCTTTAAAGTAAAACAAATTGTCACAAATCAGAAAACAAACCGCGACTGTTTTATCATATTTATCATAAATAAAACTCATAAATAAATATCTAAATCTCTGCTAACTTCTCGTAACTATTAAGTAATTACTTAATATTTGTTATTATTTAACATTATGTAGCATTATGCTTTATTTTCCACAATCTGTAAATTTAAATTAGGCCTCCTATGAGTTCTTATAGTTAAACAATTCAAATTAAACTGTAGGCATTTATTTCATTGTAAATTTGATTTTAAAACGAGAGAGCTCATTGTAAACATTCAAAACTCGGCACATTTAGGGAGAGTATTTGACAGCGTTTAGTTGTTTGAGAATTATTTTGTTTAATAGAATACGACAATAGTGCTTTCAAAGTGACTCGACAAAATAGCCCGAAATTTCCCGACAAAATAGCACAAGACAAAATAGCGGTAACTTATATATAATATTTATAAAAGTACTGTATTTTAGTAAGTGAAGGTCCTGAGCACTAGCGGATCCAGAACTTTGGGGGAAAGCGATTTTTTTCCAAACCCTTACCCTAATGCCCAGTAAACCCTAACCCTATGCATAAACGTGCGTACAATATATATATATATATATATATGAGAATAAAATAAAGCAGTGTTTCTCAACAAAAAAACAGTCATGTTGAGGCCTTTCTCTTGCAAGCTTGGGGGTATGAGGGAGCGCTGTAACGTACCCTAGTTGGGTTCGGGGCAAAGCCCCGACGCAAAAAGCGTTTTCATGCATTCTTCATTGAGAAAACCCATTCTCCTGACCTAAAGCTCATTATTCATCCTATTATAAAGGACCTTTTGAAAAATATTCTAATAGGAATTTATAGGCCCTTAATACATTGCCAATAAAACCAATTTGTTCCTTGAATGATAAGATACCCCAAATATTTAAATTAAGGCTTTGAGGATCGCTGCCGAAAAAAAAATTATTCGATAAATAATATTCAATAAAATTCAAGCATAAATTGTGAGTTATACTCCACACTTTATTTAACTAGAAAAATATCAGATTGAGTAAAAGTTGGAAAAAGCCGACTATGAAAAGATTATCTGGGTTTAGAACTCATCTCAATCGTGACTCTCATACTGAAAAATTTCGTTTGAATTATAACTTTTCCAAAGCAAAGTCTTTCTTAAAATAATTATGATAAATTCATGTGAAATTACATAAACTCTGTCTGGAAAGGGGAAGGACGGTAGAGTGAAATTATTAATCCTCGCTCCTTTTTATAATTTCTGCTAATGATTGCATCTGGATTAAAGAATAGGGGTGGGGCGACTCGATATAAGAATTTAATTTATTGCATATATAAATTATGTTAGTGACATTTTCTTTTATTTTGTAATTTCTTAACTAAAATACAAAAAGAAAAAGTATTGGTTTGTTCGATGGGGGTGAAGGCGAATGCCCCTCCCACCAGGTACAACCCTTTTTCATTTTATATTTTATAATTACTTATCATTAAATTTGAGATTAGAGTGTGGTGCGACATAATATACAAATGGGTTCACATATCAATACGTAGCTTTTATTATATAGATATTCAACTAATTTTGTTCACATACAATGATTTCTCCATAAAAATAGGACCGCCCCCCCCCCTTTCAGAGAGATAGAGTGGGGAGGGCAGTACATGCTATCCCCCCCCCCCCCAAATCAGCCAAAATACCAAAATTGGAGCGACATAATATAAAATGTATATATTAATTCAACTAATTTTGTTCACAAACTATGATTTCTCCATAAAAGTAGGACCGCCCCCCCCACTCAAAGGGTTTAAGTGGGAAGGGCTGTAGGGGTATTCGCCCCCCACCCCCACCCAATCGGCTAACAGGGGAACGACATAATATAAAGATCGGTTAAAATACCAATAACAAGTTTTAATCATATATATATATATATATATATATATATATTTAATTGATTCTGTTAGCAAGCTATGATTTCTGCAAATATATTGGACCGCCCCCCCCACTCGAAAGTGTATGGAGGGGGGGAGGCGGTATTGATGCCACCACCCCCTCCTGAACGACCCGAACCCTCCATATCGGCCAACCTATTAGAAGGGGGGCGAAATAATGTAGAAATAGGTTGAAATTTAAATAATTGGTATATATTATTAGTATAAGTAATAAATTCGTATACAAATTGTGTGAATTCTATACTAAAATTCGTCCTCGCCCCTACCGCCCCCTCCTGGATCCGCCAGTGGTCCTAAGCAGTATTTTTGTTGAGATCTCTATGATCTCTTCAGTATCAATAGATTTAAAAGTATGCCATATTTGCAGAGAAGAGAGTGTTTTAAAATTTTATCTCATTTTCCTTTTTCACCAATGATTTAATTGCATAACAATTTCTTTGAAATATAGTGACCCCGTTCAAAGTTAAGTTGTATCATGATGTGTGTGTTACGCTCGTGTGTTATCTCTATGGCCTCCTTAAGTCGCAAAGTGACTATGAATAGCTTTGCATTAGCTGTGGTCGGAACGATGCTGCCCACACATCAGTTCCCCCCCCCTCCATGCAGCTGATGTGTGTTATAGTATAGTCAGAAATCTTGATTATCTGCGGCATCTCTCTTTGATCAAACCAGGGCGCCTCTTTCTCCAACATTGCAAACTTAGATTTGTCAGGATCTTGTCAGGATCAATATTCTTATATGTAAATACTGCCTTCGAATAACTTAATGATGCTCTCTCAGGTGTTTAACGGAATTTGTATGACTATTGAGACGAAAGACGAAACCACAGATTTTTGATAGCATGATAAAATGTTAGAGAACGAGTACTGAAAAATCTACCAAGTACAAACATTTCAATGGAAGGATGGCACCAGCTATCTATTGACCATCTCAGGTACTAAATGCTGGAGTACGAAGTAAAGCTGCAAGCAAGACAAAGTACCTCCAACTTAACAGACGTCTTGCAGATATATTGCCAATGTACGAAAACATGCCATTGATGAAGTTTCTATGTGACTTACTTAGACTTAGGTCCTCCCGCGCCGTTCGGCGCATTAGGCGGCAAGATGTCTCCATAAAGATCTGTCACTGGCAATGTCTGAGGCGTCCTCCCACCTGGTGTCCACTGTTCTGAGGTCCTCCATGGAGGGGTGTCGCCAAGTAATACGAGGGCGTCCCTGTTTGCGCTTTCCTTGTTTTGGCTTCCATGCTATCGCAACTTTTGGTGTGCGTAATTCATTTTGACGTAGAACATGTCCCGCGAACCTCATGCGACGCTCCGTCACCATCTCACCAAGTGTTCGACTTCCAGTTCGGCATAAGATTTCCTTGTTTAAGACCCAATTGATATAAAAACTGAAAACCACAAAATGTAGTAAAATCTAATTTCTCACAACGTAACAGACGAACAATCGAACTACCTGGAGCTAATACATTTTTTCACATCATTCTATGTGACATTGCATACAATTTAATTTTGTGAAAGTGTGCATGTGTATGTTATGTGTGTGTAGGCCTAAGTCTGACAATTATGGAAGTATATTTGCGTGTTATTGAAGTGCTTTTTTTCGAGTATAAATTAATGATATTGTTACGAATCTCACTATCCAGGCTCCATACACCACCAACTAAAAGAACTTGACAACTCAGGGCTTCAAAGTAACGGAACAGTTTAATTTTCAATAAATTGCAGCGATACTATACAATTGGCAACACGTAACACAGGATGTACAAATATTTCTCCGTTAATAGCCGTACCGCACTGGCCTCTTCGTCTCGTTCCGGGCTTGCACTGGGTTTCAACAGTTCAGGACTGACTTCACAAACTGGGCTCGTTGTGTCAGACTCGATCACAGACCAAGATCAAGACGCCGTTCGTCTCAACTGTACTTGACAGTACTCCGCACTGAACCATCGTAATGCTCCGTATAAAACCACACCGCTGAACCACACTGAACTGTGCTGTAGTCGACCGGATTGTAGTGAACCGGGCTCTGAACCGTCATGACTGCGACACCTCCGCTCTTTATATAGGGTCCCTGCTGGCCTTCTAGAACCGGACAGAACGTCGCTCGACAATTCTGGGTGGCCAGATGACTACATCACTCGTGACGCTCATGAGCTCTGTTCACGACGCCGATCCTTCCCTAACCGTCATGTTGACACTCTTCATGGTTGACCGTTCTTCTAGCACTGGCCTAGGGCGATTAGCGTGGGATGACTACACACACACCACTACCCCCGCCTGTGCCATCACCAGGTTTATAACAATATTAAGATATTATTCATTTTAGCTTATTATAGTTTTTACATATGTTGCATATTTATATTTTAAGATATCTAAAGTGTTTCCTGAAAAATTGCTATAAATAATGATAACATTAAAATACAAAAAATATTTTTTAAATTAATATTTTACGATATCTAAAGTACTATAATCTTTCAACCTATAGTCGAAAAGTTACCTACGTTCATTAAAGGTACCAACCACGCCCTGTTAACACTAGCAAAAGTCATACTACAACCTGACAAAGAATACATACTCTTCCTCCTAGATGTCAGCTCCCTTTACACTTCCATCCCACATGCTGATGGCTTTAAACCCATCCGTTACTTTTTTGATATACCAGAAAACAAACACAAATCTATATCCACTGACATTCTAGTTCGCCTTACGGAGCTTGTACTAACTCTCAACTCCTTCGAGTTTAATAGGCAATTTTTCGACCAAATCAGCGGAGTAGCTATGGGTACGGCATTCGGTCCATCTTATGCCTGCCTATTTATGGGCTTCTTAGAACTCAACATTTGTTCATCCTACAGGGGCCCCATGCCCGCATTTTATAGGAGATACATTGATGATGGTCTAGGCATAACATCTCTGACAGAGAATGAACTTATCCAATTTATTGAGTTCACTAACAACTTCAATCCCGCCATTCGTTTCACTTACAACATTTCCAGAACTAGAGTGAACTTCTTAGACATAGAAATAAACATAACCCGAAATTCTCTGTCTACATCCTGCCATTACAAAGACACTGACAGCCAAAGCTATCTTCTATACTCGTCATCCCATCCACCATCCTGTAAAGATTCTATCCCCTACTCCCAACTTCTACGTATCCGCGCCTTTGCCAAGATGACAATGACTTCACTGAAAAAGCAACTGAAATGATAGAGTTTTTCTTGCGTCGTGGCTACCCTCAAGCTATTTTAGACAAAGCCTTATCGCGAGTGGAGAATCTTAAAAGAGAACAAGCTTTCAAGAAAAAAACGATATCTAGCAATGATGGGAGGCCCAAATTGATATTAACCTATCACCCTCACAATGTGAAAGCAAAAAACAACTTTCTCAAAAACCTGAACATTCTCCTAGCCGATGAACATACTCGCGACGTCTTTTCATCCCCACCTCTTGTAGTATTCAGGCGAGACCAAAACCTATACAAGACATATTAGTACACACTAAACTCCACAACATTTCAAGTGAACCTGGCACTTGGCCATGTAAGCGACGTAGTTGTCAGACCTGCAAACACACACTCGCCACCCCCACCATCACCTGTCCTAAAATGACCATCAAGATCAGTGGCAAATTTAACTGTAATAGTAGAGGAGTCATAAATGCTATAATATGCTCAAGGTGTCAGATGGTTTATATTGGAAACACAGGCAGGACCTTAAAAACACGACTCCAAGAACACCTTAGAGACATTCCTAACTTTGCTACTAAGCACGTCTCTATCCATTTCAATAACACACATCATAGGGGTACCACCGACCTCCTCGTCACTGCCATACAACAATGCAACGACAAAAACACCCGTCTGCAGATCGAAAACAAACTTATTTACATGTCAGGCACCCTCCAACCTAACGGGATCAACAACCAGCACACTTTTATTTAATAAGCGATGGGCACTAACACTACGGTACCCCCTTTTCCCATTCATCTTTGCCTGACATCTCCACCCCCTTCCGTTTTCCCGCGCTTTTACACCAGCGCAGCTCATTTCTTTTCTGCCTCGATAGAGAACAACATCGGACAGATAAGTTAACTTAAGACTATTTTGTGTTAATTGTTTTTTATTTTTTGTTTGTTTTGTAGCTGATGAAGGCCTCGTGGCCCAAACGTCCTTTGTTTTACTTGGTCCGGCAGGGTTACATATATGCATGTTTTTCGTATTTTCTATACAGTCGTTTACCCCTGCAGCAGTAAATCTTGGTTTTTTGAGTATTTAATTTATTAATATTATATTTCAATTATTATTATTATTAATATATATATATATATATATATATATATAATAATAATCTTTATTGTCCGTATGGAAATTTGTCTTACAATTTGTGCATTACACCAAACAAAAAACATTATAACTATATATATATATATATATTGAGCTAATCATTAAATAAATAAATAACGTTTAGAATATTGATTGTGTTTTAAAGGAGACTTTTGTAACTATAACAGCAGCCTAAATAACAAGTGTTTCGGAGCAAATCACGACGAGCACTTTAAGCCTTTTAATGGATATAAAAACTCTAGCATTGCTGAATTTTGTGAAAGACATGAGTTATTTAAGTTCATCTATGCTGTGAGCCCATTGACAATTAAAATTACCGTTCAACACACAAGCGTTAATAGAAAATAGAAAAATCATTCCTACAACTACAGTACTGTAAGTGGTGATAGAGAAGCTAGCGGTTTTATATTGGATGTTAAGAACGTCAATGATAAAACGGTTAAGATCGCCACTGCTATGCACGTCGTCTGTAATGAGGACGAAGCTCTGGGCACCTCTTGTTATATGTATTATGACGGAGAAGACAGCTTTGGAACGTCAGAAAAATTTGATGCAGATATTAACAAGGATTGGTGTGTCTTTACTTGTAGAATAGATGCACAGGAATTCGAAAATATAATCCAACATGTGACAAAATACAAAACTGAATTATCAAACAAAAATCTGTTTTAATCGAATTGCTATATTAAGAGAAACAGATAAAAAGGTTTTATTACTATCTCACCCACACGGATGCTATAAGTATCAATGGGAGATTTAGTAATGGAGAAAGATAATAATTATTTATACAAGACTCCAACATGTGCTGGTAGTAGTGGGGGATATTTATTGTTGGATTTTCAAAATCTTCTATGTTTGTTCACAGTGGATGTGACATTAACGAAGAAAAGAAAATAGGCTATAGCAGTGGTGACATCACGTTACATGCACATTCAAAACAGTAGCCGTTTGACCTAAACTTTACAAGCTTCAACGCATGGTGAAATAATATTTTCCATTTTTCTTCTAGTTTTTGAGATCTGAGTTTGAAAATCGGACAGATGAACAGAAGGACATTTTGCACAAACCTAATATAAGCTTTTGCGGGGGTCGCTGAAATGTTTATAAACATGCTTATCTTATCTTATATAATACAGACGTTACTTCAAAAAAGAAGATGATTACGTCCTACGCGTCATGCATTTAGTCATGCATATTAACCAATGACTTAAATTCTGCCAAGTCACTGGTTTTTCTGGCTAGCTCAGGCAACCCATTCCATGCTCTAATAGCACTAGGGAAGAAGGAGTATTTGTACAAATTTGTCCTAGCATATGGGACGAGGAATGTGCCTTTATTTTTGTGTCTTTCAGAGTATTTTATTAAGTTTTGATTTTGTATTTGAAGATTATGGTTCAGTGTTTTATGTATAATTGCTACTTTACTTTTGAGTCTTCTGTCCTGAAGGCCTTCTAAATTTAGTAATTTTACTAATGGTGTTACTCTAGTCAAATGTGAATATTCGTTTGTTATGAATCTTACTGCTCTATTTTGTGTTTGTTCCAGTTTCTTAATGTTTTCTTGAGTTGAGGGGTCCCAAACGGTGGATGCATATTCTATTGGCCTAACCAAAGTTAAATAACATTTTAGTTTTATGTTCTTATTTGATTTGTAGAAATTTCTTTTAATAAACCCTAATGCTTTGTTGGATTTTTTTGTAGTTTCATTAATATGTGGATTCCATTACAGTTTTTCATTTATTATAACACCTAGGTATTTTGCATTTTTAGTCTGTGTTACTGGTTTGCCATGAATAAGATAAGTGGAATTAATTTGTTTTAGTTTTTTTGTTACTCTTAACAACTGACATTTTTCTGGGTGGAAAGACATGCTCCAATTTGATTCCCATTTCTGTAATTCATCTAATTCTCTTTGTAAAATATCTGTGTCTTGTGTTGTTTTTATTGTTCTATATATTATGCAATCATCTGCAAATAATCTGACTTTTGTTCCTGAACTAATGCAATTTGGTAAATCATTTATGTAAATTTAAAATAGTAGTGGACCCAAGACTGTTCCTTGAGGTACACCTGAGTTTACTGCTATTGGTGTTGATTTAGAGCCATTTATTAATACAGTTTGTTCTCTCCCTATCAAAAAATCTTTAATCCACTGATGCAGTGGACCATTAATGCCGAAATATTTTAATTTTTTAAGCAAACTATGGTGGTGAACTTTGTCAAAAGCCTTGGAAAAATCTAGTAAAATAGCATCTATTTGTTCACTATTATCTAAACCTTTTGAAAAATCATCAATTAGTCCTATTAGTTGTGTTTCACATGATCTAAATTTCCTAACGCCATGTTGGTATGGGGTGATAACATTATGTTTGTCTAAGTGGTTTATGATCTTGCTACATATTATGTGTTCTAGGATTTTACATGTGATGCTGGTAAGTGATACTGGTCTGTAGTTTCCTGGATCAGATTTTTCTCCTTTTTTAAATAGGGGGTGACATTAGCTTCTTTCCAGTCCTTTGGTACTCTGCCCTGGTTAAGCGATGCCTGAAAGAGTATTTTGAACACTGGGGCTAGCTCATTGCTTAGTTCTTTGAGTAATCTAGCTGGAATACCATCAGGTCCAGACGCTTTATTTGGTTTGGTGTTGGCTAATAGTTTTTGAATTCCATTTTCTTGTACTACTAAATCTTCTATGTTGTCTACTTGGTTCAAATTAAGAAATATGTCTTTGTCTCCTGGGGCTGAGAATGCTGATGCAAAGTATTTGTTTAGGATGTTTGCTTTAGTTTTATTATCATTATGTTATGTTCATCTTTTTATGGTGCTATGCCTGTTGTTTCCATTTTCTTAGACTTAATGTATGACCATAGGTTTTTGTTGTTATCTTTAGATATTACATTGTTTATGTATTCACTCTGCAGCTGTCTGCTTACTTTTGGGGTTAGGTGTTTAATTTTTATATACTTTTTGTGAACTCTTTCTGCCTTGGTTTCTTTAAATTTTCTATATAGGTTTTCCTTCTGTTTACAAAGCTTCTTTAGTCTATTATTAAACCAGCATTTATTTATTTTGTTTTATGTGTATTTAGTTGGTATATGAATTTCTATAATGCTTTTAAGATGGTTTTTGATGAAATTCCAGAGGTCATCGACTGGTTGGTTAATGTCTTTTTCTAATAAGAATGTTTGTTGAAAATTTAATGCAGCTTGATGTAGTTGTATTAGGTTACATTTATTCCAGAGTAAGATTTTTCTTTTGGGTTTTGTATTGGCTACTGCTTTTTTCTGACTGTATTTTTATGATCTCATGGTCTGATAGACCAGGGATAATATCATAATCAACTACTAATCCAGGTCTGTTGGCTATGAAGAGATCTAATGTGTTGTTTAATCTAGTTGGCTTTTTAATGATTTGATCTAAACTTAGGTTGTGTAAAGTTTCTATGAAAAGCTCATTTATGTCCTTAAGGTTTTGGTGTTTATCTATGGTTAGTGTTTTCCAATTTATATCAGGTAGGTTGAAGTGACCCATAATCCAAAAAACTGCATTTTTATTTGTCTCTCTAAGTGTAGTAATCTGATTACATAGTTCCTGCATATATTCTAAACTAGAATTTGATGGTCTGTAAATGCTGCCTATTATTAGGGATGTTGAGGTGGTATTAATTTTACAAAATGTAGATTCTATATTTTTTGAGTTAGGTAAGGTAATTTCTTCTGCTATAAGAGTGTTTTTTATTGCTAAAAGAACTCCTCCATGATTATCAGTCCTATCTTTTCTAAAAATTTCATAATTACTATTGAAACTTTCTGCATTATAAATTTCAGGATGTAGCCAAGTTTCTGTTCCTGCAATTATGTCTGGTTTCTCACATTCTAATAAAATTTCTAAGTCTGCTGTTTTGTTCCTAATTCTTTGAAAATTTATTACTAAGGTTTTAAGGTATTTTGGTATTACTTCTTTAGTAGGTTTGTTTAGTGAGGCTGTTGTATTAATTTTAGTAGATTTAGGTTTAACAGGAGTGGATCTGGCTAGTGGTTGGTTTGTTTTGGAATGGTGTTAAGGATGTTGTATGCGTTAGAAGTGTCAGGATCAAAGGAATCAAACAGTCCCGATGTAAGCTGAGGTAACCCACACGGTACACAGTGCCATGATGCATCTTTGTTGCCTAAGGCATAATACACAGATGTATTCATATGGAGACATGATGCATGGTACCATTCATCGCAGTTGTCACATTGAATGGCTTTCTGTTTCATGGTGCATACTTCTTTGCAGATGTTGCATCTATCTTTAGATCTAGGCCCTGGATTTGACTCTACATCTCCTGCTATTAATATTAACAGTGATAGGTATTTATTTCTACTGTGTCTGATTGAGAACTTCCATTTGTGATGGGTAATCTTATTTAATGTTATGGATGTGTATGTTAGGTTATTTTTGAAGTTGCATTGATCTAAAGTGTGATGATTGATTATGACTGTTTTTTCCTTTTTAAGTTTAGTGTTGACTGAGGTAGATCTAGTTTTGTGTTCAGCTAGTGTGTATTTAGTAATTATTAGGATAAATAGCCAGAGCATTTTCATGATGACTGTTGTTTATTTTAGTTTTTAAAGGTCTAGTCTAAATCTAGTTTAAGGTTAAAAATGCCTAAGACGGCCTACGTTAAGTCTAAGTCTAAAATGAAAGCTAATTTACAATGACAATCAAATGGTTTATTCAAAATATAGACCTAGACTAGATCCGTTAGATTGTCGTCTGAGCTGAGCCGAAGGCTCTTCGAGCTCAAAGTTTGAAAAGAAAAAAACCTGTTAGGTCGTCCAGCCGTAACAGTAAAAAAAGAAAAACAAACCTGTGGGAACACAGTTCTGTTTGAGAGCGACCCGAGTCAATGCCTATATAAAGCATTGCTATATCCAATGTCTTCGGCCTCCGACACATGGCCGAAGGCCTAGGAGCACTGGGAGCCTCCGTCATCTTCCTTCTTTGTACCAAGCTAACCGTGGGGGACTCGCCATTTATGGGACGGTCCTTTGAGGAACGGCGCATGGATGTGTGACAATTTTTGTGAGGACTTTTTTACAACCCCGCCCGTGCAAGGGGTGGACTCTCGTCTACCCGTGGGCATCCCCACGGGAGTTATGTTTTGCCATTCATTTTGCCTAGCTATCTCCTCAAATAGCCGTTTCCACCCGGGTGCCACGATGAGGCAGAACAGCGAACCCGGGTAGACTAGAGCCAGATCTAATTCTAGATCAATATATTTATGTGTTTAACTAACTATATAGAATATTACTATAAGTTATTTTAGTAGACGATTAGTATATCTAAAGCTTTAATTAAAGTCTAAGTCTAAGACTGACTAGATCTAAAATCTAAGTATACAATAATAAGTATAGACTAAATAATATTAGATATAATTATAAGGATTAGTGAGACAAAATAGTCCTAAACTAAGAGTTGTTAATTTGAATTAATTAGTGGAAATAATGCTGAATTAAGTTAAATCTATAATTTAAAGATATTAGTTTATTAGTTGAAAAGCGAGTAGGCAGGCACTGGTGTGATGAATATGAGGATGCCACGCGGTGGGCTTACTCCCGTGGTAGTTGCAGACCGGTCCTGGGACTTCAGCCTGGAATGCCTTCAGTTCTTAGCCGAGGGTGATGATTGACTCCTTCTCAACGGGAATGTGTGGAGAGTTGCTGAGGTCTGCCTTCAGGCAACCAAACACGCCAGCCCTGGTGTAGGAGGCTATGAAATGAGACATGAGAGGAGCCTGAATTATTAAACCATACAGGCTGGTTGGCGAGGGACGCATCCTGGGTAGGAGCGTCTCCCTCAGGCTAACTAAGGTACTTGTCAACAACATTTTACTAGGTCTAGTAATAATTGATGTACAAATAATACAATAATAATAATACAAATACATACATAAATGTACAAGGGCATAAATGAGAAGGGAGACAGGGGGGACCATATTACGGGGTTGTAGCCCCTGTGACCCCATTGACCCACAGGTAAACAAGTCCGCGGTCGCTCGTGACCAGAGGACCGTGACAAGAAGAATGGAAGGGGAAAGGGGGGGGGGGTAGAAAAGGGCACATAACTATGCCGGCCAACAAGCCGAAACTAGTGGGGTGGGCACACGAGACTGATTCTCGGGCCTAGGGATGCATGGTAACAGCACAGTATATGCATAGCAAAAACAAGCATAATTATAATGTATATATATATATATATATATATATATATATGCACAGGTAAGGAAATGATCTAAACTTGAGTAGGTCCAGATGAATATGGATATGAATAAATAACAAATGCATAAAAAGACATTAGGATTAACTAAATTGTAAGGTGGATGTCCACCGTTGGGAATACAGCCGACATTGACGAGTTATTAAGGAGCACATATTCTTAGAGATTTACAAATATAATATTTGGAAGCAAACAAGTGTTAACATGGTAATGATACATGAATATACATGTTACAGGCGAAGACACACTAAATAATAATGATAAAGTTTTTCCAACTCACCCGCTTTGCCTTACACAAGTTCCCAAATGAATCGTTGACTTGAGAGTCTTCTGACTTCTCAGTGATTCTGATCTAGAATGGCATTAACCTGAAACTTTCGTCTCCGGCTTTTATAGGTTCCCAAGCGGTATGTTAAGAGTAGGGACGATCCAATGGCCAGCGAGTCTTTTGAGTTAAGAATTGTCAAATTGGACCGATCTTTCGTTTGGGGCTCACTCACCTGACTTCTTTAACCCGCGACCCGGGGGGGGGGGAGGACGAAGGAGGATGAAAGAGGAACCATGCAACAATTATCAGGCTGGACCATCGCTCGATGGTACAGCGGACGGGAACGATTTGAATAGCACTTGGGCGTTAGGAGTGTCGATTCAAAGGGATGTACTTGGACACCAAAATTTAATGTCTCTGGACTTCGCGGTTGCGTGCCTTTGTTTCGGCGTTTGGGGCGTAACTTTCAATTTTAATGTCCCTGAACTTAACGGCTACCTACGTTTGTGTGTAACTTGGGATGTGTGTTTATGGCCTATAATTTGGGGGTTGGATCCAACCTTGGTGTAATAGGATGTTCGTGTTCTACACTGGTCGGTTCGGTGTTAAAAGGGGCTATACAATGCTAACTAGTGGTTAAGAAGGGGGGGGGGGGATAGTTCCGCACTGGTCAGTTCTGTATTGAAAAGGGACGCGTTTCGTCACAGTACTCTCATTGAAAATAGTGCTAATTCGTTTATGGTGCTGAGAAATGCTTAGGTTGTAGACTCTTTCTTGAGATGTTGGATGTTACAAAAGGTTTCAGTGACATTCTGGGATGTATATCTCTAGATGTAGATACTAAGTAAGAGATTGAATAAGTGAAGAACTTCTAAACAAATACAGAACTTTAATTCAAAAACTAGGCATGTACTGTATTTACAACAGTTATCTGTATCAAATAAAATATTTAAATTTACTACTAGTTTAAATACAAATACAAGACTGATCTCTATCATTTCCAACTCAAAACTAAAGTACGGCTTAACTATCTGAGAATCTAAAAACGACTCTGACTTTTTCTTTATTCTCGCTCTCTTGTCCTTCCTTTACCTTAGATCATGACGCTAGGCTTTAGCCAATGAAAACATTTTCTACAACTAATCAAATAATTTTCTATCAAGTGTCATGCGCGTGATCGGCTAGTCTCTGCTACGTTATTGGAAATTCCGAGGTTGACATACCTCAACAGATTTTTTTTTTTTTTTTTTAAATTCCATAATAAACAAGATTACAAAGAGAGTTTGCGTTTGTCACACAAACTCAGAGGCTCCCTGTCGGATCCGCTTATTCGCAAGGACTATACAAGACATGATTTAGTTGTTGTTTTTTTCTGTAAAATGTTTTGATTGTTCATTCAAAGTTAAAGATAATTTACTTCCTTATCCTAATCTCCCGATGGACGTCGGGGAGGAGGGGGGGATGGCCTCGAGCAGGGTAATAAACCGTGACCGTCGAGTTAATCAGTCCTGCGCGCTAACCGAACCACCAGGCATTGCTGTTAATAACTAACTAATTGCCTCTTATTGAAAAAGAGATATAATACACATTACGGCAAGACATATATCGGATATGCACAATATGTCAGACAAGCGGTTTTAGATAATTTTTTGGTAATAATTTTTCATTGAAAAAAAAAGAAGAAAAGAACAAGGCTGCTCGATGTCCCAGGACAGTTGCCAACAGTGCTATAGGGATTATCCTATAAATCAAACTAAAATAAGGATGCAGATTTATCTAAATTAAATTTCTGATTTAGCACTCTTAAGATCTATATCTACTAGATCAGAGGTTCCCAAACTTTTTTGCCTCATAGACCCCTTGCCATGTTTTTTTGGTTTTCCGTAGACCCCCAGCTTAAGTTATATTAAATTTCAGAAAAATTTTCAATTTCAAATACACATTTTGTTTAAAATAATTTCTAACTAGTGACACCAGGAGTGAAAAAGTAATTGGAAACTACATTTTCAGTTGAATCTTTTAAAAATAAATTTAATAACAAAATTCAAATTTAAACCAATTATAAAACAATCAATTATACATTGGAAACTTGTTCTTTTTAAAGATTTGCAAGCTCACCATCTGTTGCTACGGAAATTATGTTATATATAGGAATTTATTTTTTTATGAAGTAGTTCTTTAAAACATTAAATATTATTGTGCTTCAAATATCATAGTAAGAGTTATCAAAAAGAGCAGTTTTTTTTTGTGTGGATATTTTGAGCAATAATTATTTGAATAAAAAAAATACATCATTACCAGACAAGGTTGACTCACCCAGCTGTATAGAGAAATATGTTGTTTGCAGATTTATGTCTCTTGCAAAGACTTACATAAGAAGAAAAAAATATTTGACAATATTCCAACAGAGCTCAAGAATTTTACGAACTAAAATCCATTGCCATGCCACCACAAACGGAGGTGAATGGCCCTATGGAGAAACAAAATTAAGTTTATTGTAACTAATGAGCTCTATGACAGCCACAGAGATAAAATAGGAGCATTGGAGCTAACAGCTACCATGCTAGCGAATCAGTAAAGTTCACTAAACAGTTACATTTATTTCGTGACCAATATAAAAACAGTCCTTCAAAGCTTGACGAACTCTGATTCCTCCTAAATAAAAAAAAAATGATACATGGACTGATGTTTGGTGATCACCTTGCCTGCTCTATTAATCGTCTGTAGGTCTGGGCTAGGACATAATTATCCACATAATGTGAAGGAATATCCAAAAGATTTAGTACAAAACAAATTGTGTGACCTTGTAAAGCTCAACAACAACAGCAAGAACACTGTTTTCCAATGTTGAAATACAAGGAAACAGAAGGCTGACACACTTACCAAATGTGAGAAAATACAAACTTGAACATCGCACTCTATCCGGAAGAAATGAAGAAACCAATTGTGAATTGTAAAAACGAGAAAAGGACAAGCTCTCATTCGAAATACAAGAAAGGTGAAACCTAAACTATGCCGATAGGACCACTTCTAATTTTTCGCATCAGAACCTTACAAATCATAATGAGAAAACATGTGTCGTGCGCATCCGGCTTGGCAATCTCTTTTGAGCACCATAAAGTTTCGTGACTTTATGTTCCTCAGGGTGCGCCTTGTTGTCATTACGTTTTTGCCTTTGTCGGGGTTGTGCTGACTTTGCTGAGTTGCGTTCTTTGGTTTTTTCTTACCCAGTATTGAGTAAGTTCGTTTATTTTACTGCTTTCTGAATATCGTAGCTCGAAATTCGTTGCTTCTATGATCTTGGGAATGGCGATCTCATGGAATGTTTATTTATTATTATTTATGAACGCAGGCTTGGTCCTTTGTCGTAGTCATGTCTGATTCATAGTGTCTTGTTTGGTATGGCCCGAACATCCATGGCATTGGGTTGTAGGCTCTGTTTCCTGATTGAATTATGGCACCGAGTTTAAGGTGTGATATATTTCATTGCATAATATGTATAACTTATGTTTCCATTGTAAATACTATTGACCTTTATTCATCACTCATGTCGTAATATTCGATACATTCATTAAATTGTTAAACGTTCAATCTTGTTGTTAACTAATGTACATTAACTTACGTTGTCATAAATATCGTTCATGTTGAACAACTGTTGGTATTCACTACATGTTCACGTTGAACAACTGTTGGTAGTCACTACATGTTCACGTTGAACAACTGTTGGTATTCACTACATGTTTAGTTGAATAACCTTTACTCAATGTTAGCAGGCCACAGTTCTTACGCTAGTATTATTTGTCTTGTTTGCAATGTTCATGTTGGTGAGCTCGGGATCGTGTATCATACCCTAACTAAACTGTTATCCCACCCTGACAATATGTTCCGGAAGCTCAAAATTGAGACCATTGAAATTCGCCCATTTTGGAGTGTGACCAGAGAATGGCGACCATGTCTTCAAAATTGCCTTATTCATCAAGAGGCCTAAAACAAGGTACTAGCCACAAAACCCAAACATGAATGTCTTTTACCAAATGTCACGACCCGATTATCCCCCTCTCGTTACAACTTCCTTTTAGTTCATCTCTAATATATAAATATACAAGTAGTATTACATTGGCTCTTTTTGTCTAGTGATGATTCTCACTCTTGGTGCCTGTAATTACTTTGCATAATTATTAGAGTACTTTGAATATATATATATTTTACTAATAACAACAATGTCACAACATCCATGACTACATAATAAATACTCATAAACTCAAACTCTCTAATTAAAACTAATATTTAATATTCAATAAAGACATAATCAACAAAAACAGCAATGAATCACCCATGTCAATCAGGCCACCACGGTTACTCCATCCTCCATGCGCTGGACCCAGCGCCGCAGACTGCTTTATAGCTCAGTACCGCTGTCCATGTCATCTGATGTCAATCACTGCATGTCGCTCATTGTCTTGCTGACTGGTCATCGCCACTGTCGCTAACATCTATTATGTGTCTCTACGCTTAGACTGTCCCATACGCAAGACTGCTACCCAGATTGTCAGACTGTCACTCTAAATAAACAAATAACCAAAAATATCGCTAACAACTCGCTAAAGCGCCATTCTGTTTATTCATAATCAACTAACATCTAATGCTAGAAATGTAACTAATAAAAACATTTCTTCTTACCCTGGTCCCTTAGAATTAATTCCTACATGTTATCTCTGGCAAACAACTCACACCTCTTGGAGCCAAGATCGCGAGCCAGCCTCGGCGACTTGCTCCAAATGTTTGTATGTGTCGTTCACCAGAAAAACACGACACACGCCCCTGCTAACACTACATGGCGCTGTGTCCCGGCTGACCTAAACACTCTCTCTATATAGGGGAGACCCTATCCCACACCTAAACCAACGCTACTAAATCGTCCGTGTCTGTCCCAACCTACAGGTATCGAGTCGCCCTAGAAGCTATACATTTAAGTGACAGACTATTACTACCCTTTGTCTGTACTCTGTCAAGTCTATCGGTGAGTCGTGAAAACACCTAACAAAATAATTAACTTAGCTCAAACACACACACACACATCTGTGAACGTTTGTGTAAGAGATTTTTTTAAAAATTCTTCAACGGCTGGTAAAATCAATAATTTGCCTATCGTGTGATGTTTTCAGTATTTTACTATAAGTAAAGAGATCTTCTTATCTTATATAATACAGACGTTACTTCAAAAAAGAAGATGATTACGTCCTACGCGTCATGCATATTAACCAATGACTTAAATTCTGCCAAGTCACTGGTTTTTCTGGCTAGCTCAGGCAACCCATTCCATGCTCTAATAGCACTAAGGAAAAAAGGAGTATTTGTACAAATTTGACCTAGCATATGGGACGAAGAATGTGCCTTTATTTTTGTGTCTTTCAGAGTATTTGATTAAATTTTGTTTTTGTATTTGAAGATTATGGTTCAGTGTTTTATGTATAATTGCTACTTTACTTTTGAGTCTTCTGTCCTGAAGGCTTCCTAAATTTAGTGATTTTACTAATGGTGTTACTCTAGTCAAATGTGAATATTCGTTTGTTATGAATCTCACTGCTCTATTTTGTGTTTGTTCCAGTTTCTTAATGTTTTCTTGAGTTGAGGGGTCCCAAACGGTGGATGCATATTCTATTATTGGCCTAACCAAGCTGTTTTGTATTGGCTACTGCTTTTATCTGTGTATTTTTATGATCTCATGGTCTGATAGACCAGGGATAATATCATAATCAACTACTAATCCAGGTCTGTTGGCTATGAAGAGATCTAATGTGTTGTTTAATCTAGTTGGCTTTTTAATGATTTGATCTAAACTTAGGTTGTGTAAAGTTTCTATGAAAAGCTCATTTATGTCCTTAAGGTTTTGGTGTTTATCTATGGTTAGTGTTTTCCAATTTATATCAGGTAGGTTGAAGTGACCCATAATCCAAAAAACTGCATTTTTATTTGTCTCTCTAAGTGAAGTAATCTGATTACATAGTTCCTGCATGTATTCTAAACTAGAATTTGGTTTTCTGTAAATGCTGCCTATTATAAGGGATGTTGAGGTGGTATTAATTTTACAAAATGTAGATTCTATGTTTTTTTAGTTAGGTAAGGTAATTTCTTCTGCTATAAGAGTGTTTTTTATTGCTAAAAGAACTCCTCCATGATTATCAGCCCTATCTTTTCTAAAAATTTCATAATCACTATTGAAAATTTCTGCATTATAAATTTCAGGATGTAGCAAAGTTTCTGTTCCTGCAATTATGTCTGGTTTCTCACATTCTAATAAAATTTCTAAGTCTGCTGTTTTGTTCCTAATGCTTTGAAAATTTATTACTAAGGTTTTAAGGAATTTTGGTATTACTTCTTTAGCAGGTCTGTCTAGTGAGGCTGCTGTATTAATTTTAGTAGATTTAGGTTTAACAGGAGTGGATCTGGCTAGTGGTTGGTGAGTTTGTTTTGTGATGGTGTTTAGGATGTTGTATGGGTTATAAGTGTCCGCATCAAAGGAATCAAACAGTCCTGATGTAAACTGAGGTAACCCACACGGTACACAGTGCCATGATGCATCTTTGTTGCCTAAGGCATTATACACAGGTGTATTCATATGGAGACATGATGCATGGTACCATTCATCGCAGGTGTCACATTGAATGGCTTTCTGTTTCATGGTGCATACTTTTTTGCAGATGTTGCATCTATCTTTAGATCTAGGCCCTGGATTTGACTCTACATCTCCTGCTATTAATATTAAAAGTGATAGGTATTTATTTCTACTGTGTCTGATTGAGAACTTCCATTTGTGATGGGTAATCTTATTTAATGTTATGGATGTGTATGTTAGGTTATTTTTGAAGTTGCATTGATCTAAAGTGTGATGATTGATTATGACTGTTGTTTCCTTTTTAAGTTTAGTAGAGACTGAGGTAGATCTAGTTCTGTGTTCAGCTAGTGTGTATTTAGTAATTATTAGGATAAATAGCCAGAGCAATTTCATGATGACTGTTGTTGATTTTAGTTTTTAAAGGTCTAGTCTAAATCTAGTTTAAGGTTAAAAATGCCTAAGATGGCCTAAGCTAAGTCTAAGGTGATAATTTACAATGACAATCAAATGGTTTTTTCAAAATATAGACCTAGACTAGATCCAGATCTAATTGTATGTCAATATATTTATGTTTTACTAACTATATAGAGTATTACTATTAGTTTATAATTAGTAGTATTAGTAGATGATTAGTAGGTCTAAGGCCTTAATTAAAGTCTAACTCTAAGACTGACTAGATAAAAAATCAAAAAAGAGATATAGTAAAACGCGCACTAATCATCACCTTCTTAATGTCAGGTCAAATAGAGATTTTGTGGCTGCATTCTGAACTTTATCTTTTGAGTGTTAGAAATTTTTGCAAACTATTATGTTTTTATTAGGGTGGCATCATCTTAAATGATCTTTCAGCATAATTGGTTTCATAGCATCATAAAAATGACACTTTTAACACTCGCTTGTTTGACAAGGAAGTAATGAAGTTCAATGTCAAGTACTTAACGCTGTACAGTCTACATTTATTTTTGTTAAAAGACGAAAATACACTATTTAAATATAGTCAATGTCAAGTACTTAACGCTGTACAGTCTACATTTATTTTTGTTAAAAGACGAAAATACACTATTTAAATATAGTTATTAAATTAAACAAAATAATTTTTCATTCAATCAGCAGGATAACAATTAAGGTAAACATCTTAAATGTGTGTATAGAAAAATTCTTATTGTCAAAATTAAAGTCACGACATGTTGAATTAAGATTCTTTATTGTAGACACCGGTGGACATCTCATAGACCCCAAATTTATTTTTAACTTTCTTAGACCCTTTGGAAGTCTTCGTAGACCCCTGAGTGTCTATATAGACCACTTTGGGAATCACTGTATTAGATCTAGATCTAAAATATAAATTTGGAATAATGTAGATGAAATAAGATTTATGTAAAAAAAAAGTCTAGATAATCTATTAATAGACTGAATGCAACATTCAATTTCAAAATAGTAGATTAGTTTTAATATTTTATAACATTGCAATATTAATCTAAGACATTTGGACATAAAAATTAACACTTAAAGTCTAGAAATTGAAATTATAGAAAATACTTCATCAGGGCTGTCTGGTTGTGCTGTTTGCGCGCTGGACTGTCGTTTGGATTAATCGATGGTTCCAGGTTCAAACCCTGCTCGTTTCCATCACCCGTCGTCCTACGAGAGTTTGGACTTCAACTCTAAAGGAACATCTGTTTTATTTGGTTTGTGTAATACCAGTTCATCTTGAACGTCAAAGTCAGGTACAAGAACAAATGCACCAATACTTCCAGGACATGTGGGCGTGTCGTAACGTATTCGTTTCATGTCTTTTACATTTCCTAGAAACTTCCCAATAGATACATGCTTTATACAGCCGTGTGGGTGGGAAACTATTACACATAATTTAGTTTCCTCCCAACGAACAGTGCTAACATATTTATGAAAAGCAGCTCGCCAATTCAAAACAAATGTATCTAACAAAGTGTCCAGCGTTTTCAGAAAATCAATATCACATGTAACACACATGAACATGCAAATATCTTTCTCTTTATTTAGAACTACTATGTTGTCTCCTGAAAGATACTTACATTGTTCTTTTCGGCTCTCGTCATCATAAAAGAAGATACAGTTAATCTCTTTGGCGTCCCAATCATTATATGCAAATTGTGCAGATGTCAGAATTCTTATTTCTCCCCATCGTTCCCTTTTTTCTGTCTTGCAAGTCTCACAAACACATTTGCATGAACCATCTTTTTGTGTGCGAAAAAATACTTCATCAACCTTTCCACTTCCTAAAACAATTTCCGAAGAAGAGTTCAGCTCCTCCTTGACTGTTTTCACTTCTATCTTGACTGTTAATTTAGCTAAAGTCTTTATCAATTCTACCATTTCTTGGTGTTGATAGGCAGAAGGTAAATGGTTTGTACGAAAGTCTGTAACCTCTACAAAGCCAGAGTGACCAGGATTATGTTGGCACTCAAATCTTGCCAAAGTTTTAGGTTGAGTACTGTCTTCTAGTTTAATATCTACCATCCCTATAATAGAAAAAAGCAATTAGTAAAAAAAAACAACATTAAAAATATTTATTGAATATCTCGAATGATAAGCACAAAATTTTCAGAAATATTAATTTCTATACTCTTGAATCAATATAGCCTTATATTCGGAAATTTCCGAAGGCGATAGTCCTTTAAAAAACGTGATAGTCCCTTTAAAACCAATGTTGGCTATAGATATAGGTCTATTTCTCAATTTAAATTTACATTTATTAACATTTTACTTTAAAAAATTATATCAAACTAAAGATTTCCCCATAAGGCTATGGAGCTAGATCTAGTAATCCTTTTCTCAGCGATAAAAATGAACGTATAAATTTCTAGGAAAACCGTAGAGCTGATTTTGAGCCCAGCGTCCAGGTTCGAAACTACTCCTTACATACTATTCTGACTTAACTCTTAAAAACCGTAATTTTTTTCTCATTCTACCGGAATTATTTTTTTCCCCACAATTTTTATCACATAAGCCTTTTTATAAACGTCCTACCGTTTTTTTTCTGTTTGTTAAAACATAGACATGTTATATAAAATTTTGTTGGAAATAGAATGTACTACAAGATAATTTATCTTTCAATGTTATAGATAGTCACTGGAAAAAAAAATTAGGTAATTTCAGAGATGAAAATTTTTTTTTTTTTTTATTTAATCTTTAAAAACTGACTTTCCCAAGTAAAAAAGAATATTCCAACAGTCCTCAATCATTATTATTGCATGAAATATTAAACTCTATGACTAGGTATGTGACAAAATTAAAAAAAAAAAAAAAAAAAAATATCAGATTGTTAAAGCGCTTTTTCTGAGCTTTCCAATGATATATAGATTGTTGGTATAGGTGCAGCGAATAAAAATTTTTTTTTTTTTTACGCATTTTCACTTAACATTAAGTCAATGGAAATGATGACACCAGATTTTATGAAAATTGGTAATATTTTACCAATTTTCAAAGCCATTTAAAAACCATATATCAAAATAAAGCACATAAAGCTTAATTGAAGTATGGTATTGTTTTATAAAATTTATTTATAAAAAAAAATTTTTTTTTTTTAAGTAAGCCAATATGACATTGTTATTTTTAATTTATTAAATAAAACTTTAATTTATTTTTATTTTTAAATTTTATCAATAGTATAATATTAAACCACTTGTTCTGAGCTTTCCAATGATATATAGATTTTTGCAATAGGCTTAACGGTTTAAAAAATATATAAATTTTAACGCGTTTTCACTTATATAGTAAAGGGTTTTCTGAAAATGTGTAACAGTTGGCTAATTTTTACCTCACAGCTAAAAGCTTTGTATATATATAAAAAGATTAGGATGTGCTTAATAAAAGTATCCTGTTTTTTTTTACATTTTGATTCTATTGGGTGCAGGTGATAATTAAGTTCATTTAAGGTTTTGTCCCATACTGCACTTAATCTTACGATAGAAGCATGATTAACAGATGCCCGATCTGACATAGTGTTGGAAATATTTTTGATAATTTGATCGTGGCAACTGGTAAACTCAATTTTATGAAAATCAGAATAAAAGTAGGCTAAATTTTTTATAGATTCAATTGTTTTTCATAATCCTCTGCCCTCCCACCACTCAACTGATCTAAAGCTATAACTAAAGTATCAGTTGGAGTGGTGAGATGTACTGAGTTGACAAGTACATCCTCTTGGGTTGTGGCATCAAACCCAAGAGTTAGATGTGGTGTTTTCATGGCAACTTCAGCGGCTTGTAGGTCAGAAATAACACCAAGTTCTCTTACAAAGTTGTCTACTGAGGTTCTGTAAAAAAAAAAAAAAATGTTTGTAAAATGTTTTACATGTTTCGGATGTTCCTTCAGAGTTGAAGATAATTACTTCCTAGTCCAAACCTCCCGCAGGACGACGGGGGATGGGAGCGGGCAGGGTTTGAACCCGGGACCATCGATAAATCTGAACGACAGTCCAGCGTGCAAACCGCACGACCAGGCAGCCATCCTGTTCTGTGAGGGACGCAATCAAGAAGAACACCCAATCTCTGTGATAAACTACTTACTATAGGGGAGATAGAAGAGGGTGGGGCTTATATTCTTATCTTATATAATACAGACATTACTTCAAAAAAGAATATGATTACGTCCTACGCGTCATGCATATTAACCAATGACTTAAATTCTGCCAAGTCACTGGTTTTTCTGGCTAGCTCAGGCAACCCATTCCATGCTCTAATAGCACTAGGGAAAAAGGAGTATTTGTACAAGTTTGTCCTAGCATATGGGACAAGGAATGTGCCTTTATTTTTTTGTCTTTCAGAGTATTTTATTAAATTTTGTTTTTGTATTTGAAGATTATGGTTCAGTGTTTTATGTATAATTGCTACTTTACTTTTGAGTCTTCTGTCCTGATGGCTTTCTAAATTTAGTGATTTTACTAATGGTGTTACTCTAGTCAAATGTGAATATTCATTTGTTATGAATCTCACTGCTCTATTTTGTGTTTGTTCCAGTTTCTTAATGTTTTCTTGAGTTGAGGGGTCCCAAACGGTGGATGCATATTCTATTATTGGCCTAACCAAGGTTAAATAACATTTTAGTTTTATGTTCTTATTTGATTTATAGAAATTTCTTTTAACAAACCCTAATGCTTTGTTTGATTTTTTTTAATAGTTTCATCAATATGTGGATTCCATGATAGTTTTTCATTTATTATAACACCTAGCTTGGTATAAAAGACAATTAAAAAACATTAATCTAGTCATTACATCATAAGTTTTTTTACTTCTTTTTAAGGGACCTAGCTTTATTTTCTTTTAATTCTTTAATTTCATCTTCAAGATGTAATTTATCACTTTGAAGGGATGTAATGATTGCATCCCTCTCAGCAAGTTCTTTATTATATGAGGATTTAATTTTATTAACAAGTTCTTGGTGAGTTTTTTTGTGTGCTAGATGTTGTTTTTTACATTTGAAACATTTTCTTTTTAGAGATTGAATCTTAGATTCATGTAATTTACCTAGTAGATTTTTTATTCTTTCATTTTTTCTTTTTATAGATTGTCTTAGAGTTTTAATAAGGGTTGGCTGGGAGTTGATTTGAGATTTTAATAAACATATTTTTTTTCTATATTTACTTTTGTCTTCACTTCTTGCCTGTGACATTAAAGAAAGGCGTCTTTTTAATGTTCTTCTACGAGGGGTTAATTCATTATTGCTTCTTAAATTTGATGAAACAGCAGATATGCCTACCCCCAAGACCCAGAATGTGGAACACTCAGGTTGAAAATGTGGAATTTTGGGCCCCAATGTGGAACATAAACACGTTTATGTTTGTCAGCCATACTGTACGCAATATAAATAAAACTTCAATTATATTACTTTAATAACAATACTAGTTTGCTTCTTATAAATTTGATGTAAATAGTATAATATAATTAAAAGTAAGAAAACCTTTAATTCATAATTATGTCCTTTGTTTGAAATCAATAGTTCTAACTCCTATGTGATTATTCTAGATCTATGTGATTATCTATCCTTTTCTAGGGCTCTACTCTAGTCACTCTAGAAGTTGTCTCTAGTGCTAGATCTAAAATAATTTAAGAGTCTGTCTACTAGTAGTACTAGTCTAGGACTAGACCTACATCTAATAAGTCCTCTAAGTCTAAGAACACAGATTATAATAATTATATTATAGATCTAAATATTTATGTCTAGATCTATGGACTTATTGAGAACTAAATTTATTACATATGATAATGATACATAGAAATCTAGAGATCTATCCCCTTCTAAGTCTATTTCTTTAGATACTAAGATAGATCTACATTTAGTATCATCTAGTAAAATCTAGTGCTAGATCTAGTAGATACTATTTAGACTATGTAATAAGTAGATTTAGATCTTATTTAGATCTAGGCCTTAGCCTTACTGTGTCTAGGTTAATTAATTACTTTTAGATCTAGGTCTAGATCTCTAATAACCTATTTGAAAAAAATCCTTTTCTTAGAATAGAAACCTAAGAAACCTGATACAGATATCCTGAAGGTCCGAGAACGTCCAGTTCCCTATTAAAGGACCTCTTGACCAAGGAAAGGCTTTTATCCATGGCCAGGATGAGGCATCGGCTCTTCACCAATCCCTCTGTCCAGAATCCCGCCTTATCCGAAACGATCATGTTATCACGTCTGGTATGTCGCAGGACACGACCCCCTTGAGCCCCGGGTGAGTATCCCCCTCTCACATGAGGCCGAGCCGCGTGGGGGCCTTCCGTATGCCTATAATGTCCCATCGAACCCGTGCGAGGGTCCATCACAGCTCGTATGGCCCCCGATGGGGAACGAATCGATGGGGGGGTTGGACGGGTTAGTGAGCCTTTGTTACATCCCTACCACGTGAAGGTACAGTCTCTTGACCGTACATGGGTAGCCCACTGAGAGCTATGTGCGCTACCATTCTTAGCCTATCTCCCCCGAGTCACGTTAGTATTAGAATAGCGCCTTTGTCGGGAAAAGAATGGGATTAAATGGAAAAATAGGCTTATTAGCACTTACTAGATTCTAAGAATAGATCTAGTATCTAGACCTAGAGTACTAAATCTAGATGTAGATCTAGATCTAGCTCAACCATATCTTCGTAAATTTAGGACACAAGTTGTGAGTAGTTAAAATTTTCAAATACAAACTTGTACAAAACAGTGTCTTCCACATTTTTAAATGATGAAAGCTTTCTTTTTCTTTGTCTTGGCATGATAGTAATCTGATATTAGCTTATAATTAGGATGTGTTAAAGAAGAGTCCAGTAAACAATCATACAAAATTCTTGATAAGTCTTGATATTATATTTTAATGTAGATCTACATCAAGTAATTATTTAAACATTGAAGTAGCCTAGATTAAGAAAATAGAAAAGAAATATTAAATGTATATATCTAATATACTGAGATATTTATATTTTTACAACTGACACTAAAATTATATACAATCTTGAAAAAGTATCACTAGTGATACTTGAAGTAATTTAATTATATAAATTTTTTAAAAATCCCTGAGTCATAAAGAAAAATAAGGTATTAAGGTCAATAGAGACAATTTTTAAATTGTCAATTACCATCATTTAGAAAAAAAACAAACTTATACAGGCCTAATTAGTCACTATTTAAAGTAAATTTATATATAAACCAATATAAAGATTTAGCATGATTTCTTTATTTCTTTTTCTTAAAAAAAAAATAAATTCTAGATCTAGTTAATAGATCTAAATCTATATAAAGACAAACTAGACATATAATGTAAAGATAATTATATTCCAGTATAGATATAACAAGACAGTGAATGCACTGCAAAGTTATATTATAGATTTACTATATATGGGAAGCGTGGTCGAGAGGCCAAGTGCACTTGAACTTGGCTTGGCTACCTAGAAGGGGGCTCGAGGTTTGACACCCGGCTCGGGCAGAGTTGTGTTTACCTAGCGCCTAAAGGCAGCACGGAAAACCAACTCTTAGATACCCCCTCCCCCCCCCACTGGTCCACAAGTGAGATTGGACCAAAAGCGCTCTGAGCATGCTATAAGCATGAAAGTAGCACTATATAAAAGCTATAATAATAATATATAATATTGGTAGATGGCTGTCCGGGCATGCGGTTTGCGCACTGGACTGTCATTTAGACTTATCAATTATCTACGGTTCAAACCATGCACGTTCCATTTCCCATTGGAAAAGGAAGTATATTATCTTCAACTCTGAAGGAATATCCGAAACATGCAAACATTTTATTATGATTATACTCTGATTCATCTTGACCTGTTATATCTAAATTCGTAATATATACTATTTATTACTATTATAGATCTATATCTAGATGATGATTTAATCCACTCAAATTGATATAATACAATATGGATCATTGGATAATTTCTATACTCTATATATTATATATATGATATATAATGATAATCATTATCATCACAAAAATCATTTAATTTTAGCTTATATATCTAGATTTATTAATATTTGAGTAATAGTAAAATATATATATAATATAGTAATATTTGAGTTAAAATATTATAATTGATATTCATCTTATTAATCTTAGTTAGAAACTTTAGTTTCCTATGTCTAGTCTATGGTCTATACTTAGTAGACTCTAGTTATAACTTATTTATTAGGTTTAGATCACTTTAGTTTCCTATGTCTATCTTCTTATATAATACAGACGTTACTTCAAAAAAGAAGATGATTACGTCCTATGCGTCATGCATATTAACCAATGACTTAAATTCTGCCAAGTCACTGGTTTTTCTGGCTAGCTCAGGCAACCCATTCCATGCTCTAATAGCACTAGGGAAGAAGGAGTATTTGTACAAATTTGTCCTAGCATAATATAACTTATTAGGTTTAGATCATCATGACTCCTGATGATTGATTTAGAATCTGGATTTTAATTTAGGATAATTAGATATATCATAAAATCATATACACTATATAGATCTCGAGTAGAGTAAGAGTATAATTAGATCTAGATCTATAGTATTATACTATTCTATACTAAATAGGAGCATTTGTGCATTTTTAAACATATAAAAACCATATAAAATAAATGCACAAATGCATATTCTACACAATGAAATCAATTTCAATGAAAAAAAACAACACGTAAAAATATTTTTTTCATCTAGAACTATACAATACGCAAGGTCATGTCGATCTGTCCCATTGGACGCCATTTTGTAAACTAGCAACTCACGGTCACCTCGCAGAAATCAAAATAGAATTAGATGTGCTATAGATAGGATAGTAACTTTTCACTGATTATATGGTTGTATTATTTAACTACGCAAAAAACAAAGCTTCTAAACAAAAAAATTCAACATACATTTTGTGGTAGTTCTGCAAAAATGACAAACTTTTATCGAGATTATGTAAAAAAAAATAATTTTCTTGTCATTTTATAAATTAATTATTTTAGAAAATATGTTCCCACTTCTAAAATAAGAATTGAAATCCTTTCTAACACCACTATTTATTTATAGTTAATTAAAAATCAATAGCACCATTACTCCAAATAAAAATAAAAGTTCAAAATGGCGGCACACTTTTCGCGCCACTCAAAATTAGTAAACTTCCGGGGAATTTCGCATAGCTACTCTATCCAATTATCTATTTAAAAAACATAACTTTGTCAAACTTGATCAATATTTACACTTTTAGTGAGGTTTCTAGATCTACTAGGGCCTGGCTGGGGTGACGCCCCCTTTCGTTTACTACTTTTACTAGATCTAGGGATGAATAATTCACTATCAGACTCGCTTGAGTCTGAAAATCGCTTTCATTATAACTTTCTAGGTCTAGAATCTGTTATCTTTTATCTAACTCTAAGTCTAAGTCACTCATGTCACTATCGTAAAAATAAAAAATTGTATCGAATAATTGTAAACTATAAACATAACTTTTTACAAGGATATGAGGACTATCATAATTACCTTGCTTAAGAGGGTTTGATTCATAATTTTCATCTGTCTCTTTTATTTTACAAGGAATGCCGGATGCTATCTTATCTGTGTACAAAAAAATAAAAAATTTGGAATCAAACAAAAATCCAAATACTCTTTATGATATGAAAACAAATACTTTAAATAATTTTTTAAAATGTAAACTATTACGTTTAACGTTATAATTTAGAATTTACAATAGATGAATATTTATGTACACAAGGAGTGGTTTATTTATTATATAAATAAAAATATAGGATGGCTGGATATACAGAAGTTTAGGTTTAGATCATCACTATATGCAGGGATTAAAACCGTGGATTAGAAAAGAAAAAGAAGTAAACAGGGAAATAGTGATCGGACGCTGGAAGCGTCATTACGTTAGCACTGCCGGGAGACTGGTCGCTGTCAGCGTTATTACGGTCTTGAAGAGTTAATAGACATTTATGATATTCAACAATTTACTCTTAAAATGATAGATCAAGAATGTTTAGTGAAAGATGTATTTTACCTTATTTGAACAAATGATCAAGATAGAGTTAGATATAAATATAATAAGCATAGTGTATACTGAATATATAAAAATAAATTGCTTTATTTATGAGAGTAAAGAGACGCCAAGAAGTAGGGGTTTATACAGTTTCCTATGTAGTCTACTTTTTAAGTCTTAAGTACTAATCACTAATGTACTTGACTTAGGAAAGTTAATTGAATTAATTGTTAATAAAAGTATAATATAAAGCTTATACCGCAGCTCAAAATCTGTAAAGAGCAAATTTCCATGTCGAATGCTTAATTATTCAAAAAATTAATTAATTAAATGTAATGGCATAGTCAGCTGACAAAAAATCCTAACGAATATCTTTAATGTTAGATGGGAACCGTTGTATTTTTCAAAATGGAATCCAACATACTAGGGAGCCGAAAATACCCGGAAGTGAAAAAGGAAAAAATGACCGATAAATTTGTGATTGCGTTTTTGACTTTTTTTTCACATAAGCCACACTTGCAAATTTATTACACTTTTGAATGAAATGTGAGAAGTTTTAAACTTGTTTTATCGATTACTTAAGACAATGGCCTACATAGAGCTTAATTAAGTTTTTTTTTTTTAAAGTTATTTGTCATTTTTATATTTATTATAAAAAATACTCATTTTTTGTCCAGGAAAGTCATCAAACATTCATTTTTTTTTTCACGGTAGATATCATGCCTGGCTATAATTCTACCAAGTTTTATCGCGATTTATCCATCGCATCGCCCAAAAACTTGAAAATACGGTTATCATTGTGTGCTATGGGATTTTTACAGTTTTTGTGAATTTTGATAAGGAAATTTCGTCATCAATTTATAACCACTTGATGTCATGTAAAGCCTAATATTCTGGATATATTCAAATAGTTTTGTGAATTGCTCGTCGTCGCATTAATTTTAAAGCGCATTTGAAAAATAATTGTTTCAGACGATTTTGATCCCACTTTTTAAATATTTTGTTATTTTCTGCCATCACAACGCCGCCATTTTGTCCCCGCCTCTCTGACATTTCTTGTAGATCTAGACCCGATAATTTGTTTATTTCATCAATATTTACATTTTAAGCAAGTAAAGTTCATAAATATAAATGAAATCAGATTTGTGAGCTAGAAATTCACTATGAATACTTAATCTACTATTAAATTTCTTATTTAATAAGTAGATTTATCCTCTACGAAACTCAATTTCGAATTTTAACTTTTTGAGCGGGGGGTGTGTCTCGCTGGCTAAGCGACCGAGACGCTCTCATCACACTTTTTCCATTTTTAATAACGAAAACTAAGAATTAGAAATTAATTGATTTGTCCTACAAATTTGTATGTGCCTTAACGAGTATTAACTGATGGTGATGAAAATGAGATTATTACAATTTTTTTATTTTTTAAAATGAACAATGTTTTTATATTTTAAAAAAAATTAATATAAGTTAATACAGGGAATTCCCGATATTATCTTTCAGGTTTTTGAAGAATCTTCGTATTTTGTGCTATACGGTGAGTAGTCCTAGTAAGTTATTAAAATGACAGCTTTTTAAAAATTCATCTTTTGGGCTGTATAATAATTAAAATCACTAAGGCTCAATCAAAACAAACTTTTACATATTATAATTTAACTTTGTAGTATTTTTTTATTTAGAGTGACAATAGTGGAAAAATACAATTTTATATAAAAAGCTCTAGATTTACTTTTTATAACGCCATTTTAAATCATTTTTTAAAAAAAATTACAAAACTTATACAATTGCATAATATATATTACAATAAAAACAACACAAGATACAGAAACTGTACTAACACAATTAGATTAATTACAGAAATTTGAATCAAATTGGCTATGTCTTTCCACCCATAAAATGTCAATTATGAGACAGTAGCCAAGAAAAATTATTACCATATATATATATATGGTAAACCAGTAACACAGACAAAAAAATTTTTTTTATATAAAATCTATAGCTGGAAACGCCATTTTGGAAAAAAAATTACAAAACTTATACAATTGCATAATATTTATTACAATAAAAACAACACAAAATACAGAAATTGTACTAAGACAGTTAGATGAATTACAGAAATTGGAATCAAATTGGCTATGTCTTTTTACCCATAAAATGTCAATTATGAGACAGTAGCCAAGAAAAATTATTACCATATATATATATATATATATATATAGTAAACCAGTAACACAGACAAAAAATATTTTTTTTATATAAAGTCTATAGCTGGAAACGCCATTTTGGAAAAAAAATTACCATACTTATACAATTGCATAATATTTATTACAATAAAAATAACACAAGATACAGAAATTGTACTAAGACAGTAAGATGAATTACAGAAATTGGAATCAAATTGGCTATGTCTTTTCACCCATAAAATGTCAAGTATGAGACAGTAGCCAAGAAAAATTATTACAATATATATATATGGTAAACCAGTAACACAGACAAAAAATACAATTTTATATAAAATCTATAGCTGGAAACGCCACTTTGGAAAAAAAATTACAAAACTTATACAATTGAATAATATGTATTACAATAAAAACAACACAAGATACAGAAATTGTACTAAGACAGTTAGATGAATTATAGAAATTGAAATCAAATAGGCTATGTCTTTCCACCCATAAAATGTCAATTATGAGACAGTAGCCAAAATTAATTTTTTCCATATATATATATGGTAAACAAGTAACACAGACAAAAAATACAATTTTATATAAAATCTATAGCTGGAAACGCCATTTTGGAAAAAAATTACAAAACTTATACAATTGCATAATATATATTACAATAAAAACAACACAAGATACAGAAATTGTACTAAGACAGTTAGATGAATTACAGAAATTAGAATCAAATAGGCTATGTCTTTCCACCCATAAAATGTCAATTATTAGACAGTAGCCAAGAAAAATTATTACCATATATATATATATATATGGTAAACCAGAAACACAGACAAAAAATTTTTTTTTATATAAAATCTATAGCTGGAAACGCCATTTTGGAAAAAAAATTACTAAACTTATACAATTGCATAATATTTATTACAATAAAAACGACACAAGATACAGAAATTGTACTAAGACAGATGAATTACAGAAATTGGAATCAATTTGGCTATGTCTTTTCACCCATAAAATGTCAATTATGAGACACGTCCCGAGACATGACGTTAAACTGCGCTCCTCTTTCCTTAGCACTTTTGGAGCTCAAAAGTGCTCTACTTCTTTTCTATCATTGTGTCTGCCTCCTCCTTTCCTCAGTCTGCCTTCATTGATCATCACTCTGTCTCCTTATCTCTAAATATCTCACTACGTCTTAGATCAGTCCGTTTGCCGTGGACTGCGACGGGTAAGGGGGGATAAAGAGATCCTGGTGTTTGAGTGGTGGCTATCTGAGGATAAACCACCACAACACAATACTTTGGCTCCAAGTTCCCCTAGACCTGAGGCCCAGATGGCCCGCTCTGGGTCAACCGGCTGGTCATGCCGACCTATGCTGGAGGGCGATGGCTGGAAGGTCAATCATGGAGCTGCTGTATCGGGCACATGTCCGATGCAGTAGCTGACTGAGTATAGCACATGTGTAGCCCTGGCGGGCTCATTCTAGACTTCCGAATGTCCCGTCCCCTTGTTGGACTCGATGGCGGGTGGGGAGCACATGTGCCGAACTAATAAATAACACCTATGAAAAAAAAAACATAAAAAAAAACTACTTGCCCCAGACCTATGTCTGGGCAAGAGACGCCGTATGGAGGAAAGAAAGGAGGAGGCCACAAAAAGCTGTGCTACCTGGCCATCATTTCTGGTGGTTAGGTGCACAGAGGGGAAAAGTCTGACAAAGATGAGCCCTTTTGTCATCTACAAGGGACTTAAGTCAGTAGTGAGAGAGCCCAAGAGTGTGTCTAAACTACACAAGTCTTTGGAACTTCTAGTAGAAGTTGATAGCAAGATACACTCTGATGGGCTTTAAAGATGCAGAAGACTCTGTGATCTCCAAGTGGAAGTCATGCCACATAAGAGTCTGAACACCAGCAGAGGTGTAATCAGCTCTAGGGACCTACTGGAATGTTCCGAGAAGGAAGTAGTGGAGGGCATTGAAGGAGTCACTCATGCCCGGCGCATTACCAGGCGCAAGGATGGTGAGGAGATCAAAACCGCCACTATTATCCTCACATTTGGAACTAGGACACCGCCAGAGTATGTGAAGGCAGGATACCTACGAGTTCCAGTGAGGCCCTACATACCTAACCCCATGAGGTGCTTCAAGTGCCAGGGTTATGGACACGGCGCGGCAGTCTGCAAGAGGAACACTGTGTGTGCCAGATGTGCTGGAGAAGGTCATGAGGACAAGGGCTGCACAGCCCAGTTCAAATGCCCAAACTGTCACGCTGGCCACTCAGCCTACTCCAAGGACTGCCCTGTGTGGAAACAGGAGGTTTCCGTGCAGGAGTACAAGGCAAGAAATGGATGTACCTTCAGCCAGGCGAAATCGGCTGTATTGGCCCTAGCCAAGGGCCAAAGAACACACCTCTGAAGAAACAAGAACGCCCTGTTGTCATGCTAAAGAACAGGTTCTCTGTGCTCGCTGATGAGAGCATGGAGACAGAGCAGCTAGTCAAAACCAATACTCCGGGAGAACCCGGAGGCATCATGTCTGACACAGGTTCTCCTCAGAGAAACCAGTCAGACACCCCAACCTCTACCGAATTAGAGGTTGACCAACTCCCTAAGGGGAGAAATCAAAGCGGAGAGGATGCCCGAGGTGAGCGAGGAGGAAATAACCTCCGCTCTAACCAGAGGGATCTCCCCTCTCCAGAGAGAAAGACTTCCCCCAAATTGGGGTTGTCCTCCTCTCCATCCAAACCCAAGAATAAAAATACCAAGGTCACTGGAATTAAGGGAAACCCCTCCGGGGGCCTCCCAAAGCCAAATAGCTCCAAGTAGGTCATCTAGAATAAGCCATGGATTCCAGAATTGTACAGTGGAATTGCAGAGGCCTCAAGGCCAATTATGAGGAAATGCAGCTACTGATGGACTCTGAGACTCCTGTAGCTGTCTGTCTACAGGAAACATTTCTGAAAGATAGCATCAGCTTCCGAAGCTACAGTGCTTACAGCAAGAATGTTGAGGATGCAGAGAGAGCATCAGGTGGAGTCTGTATCCTTGTGAAGGATAGCATCCCCCATGAGAGGGTAGAACTTCAGACCATACTACAGGCCGTAGCAGCTAGGATAACCCTTCACAAGGTTATCACTTGCTGCAGCCTGTATCTACCACCAGGCGCTCCATTAAACCAAACAGACATGGAGGACCTATTGAAACAACTCCCCCGGCCTTACATAATCCTTGGGGATTTCAATGCCCATAACACCATGTGGGGATCCAACAATACCGACACAAGAGGCCGTATGCTGGAGGATATCTTCCTCCAACATGATTTATGCATACTTAATGATGCATCACCGACCTACTTGCACCCAGGAACTGGATCTCTCACATGCATTGACCTCACCGTATACGTCCCTGGACTTCTGGACGACTTTAAATGGTCAGTTAGCAATGATCTACGGGGAAGTGACCACTTCCCAATCATCATTGCTAACAATCTCCCCTCATTGGGACGACCTCAGCGGTGGAAACTGAATAAGGCCGATTGGGAAGAATTCCAAAAAAGATGCTCAGAGGATATTACAGAAAATATCCTCGATGAACAGAACCCAGCTGATACCTTTGCTATCAAGCTACTTAGTATAGCCAGGAAAGTTGTCCCCCTAACCTCCGCAAATCCAAAACGGCCAAGCAAACCATGTTTTGATATAGCCTGCAAAAGTGCTATTGGCGATAGGAAAAAACGACTGGCTGCATTTATAAAAAATCCATCCCAGGAAAACCTAAAGCTATTCAGAATAGCTAGAGCAAAGGCTAGACAAACCATACGGTCAGCCAAAAGGAATTCCTGGAGAAGTTTTGTCGGCAGTCTGGATGCCAAAACTTCTGCTAGAGCGGTCTGGAAGGCAGTAAGGCGAATCAAAGGGAAAGAATCAAATGCAATAGGGCATCTGAAAAACCAAGGACGAACTGTCACGTCCCCCAGAGAAATAGCTGACTGCCTTGCATCCTCAATAGCAGAAAAGTCATCCACTGCACATTACACGCCAGAGTTTCAAAAAGTCAAAACCAGGGAGGAAAGACACTCCATTGATTTCAGGTCAGAAAACAATGAAGACTACAACAAACCGTTCTCGCTTGAGGAACTGAGGGAATCGCTAGACAAGTCACATGACACAGCGCCTGGAGAAGATGAAATCCATTACCAGTTCCTCAAGCACCTTCCCGAACCCTCATTGGCAGTCCTGCTAGGGGTCTATAACTGTGTGTGGCAAACTGGCGCTTTCCCAAACAGCTGGAGGAAAGCCACAGTTATACCGATACCTAAACCGGGAAGAGACGGCTCTGACCCAGCTAACTATCGACCAATAGCACTAACAAGCTGCATCTGCAAAACCATGGAAAGAATGATTAACAGTAGGCTGGTCTGGTACCTGGAGAGGAACAAAGTGATCTCTAACTACCAGTGCGGATTCCGGCAAGGGCGGACAACAACTGACCACCTGGTAAGGCTGGAAGCTTGTATCAGAAATGCATTACTCAGAAGAGAACATCTAGTAGCTGTATTCTTCGATATAGAAAAGGCCTATGACACAACCTGGAAACATGGCATTCTACGTGACCTGGAGCTTATGGGGCTTAAGGGACATCTCCCCCGTTTTGTGGGGGAATTCCTGAAAGACCGAAAATTTCAGGTTCGAGTGGGCAACACCACTTCTGACACTCATGACCAGGAAATGGGTGTACCCCAGGGCAGCATTCTGTCAGTCACCCTGTTCAACATTAAAATAAATAGCATCATAAATGCTCTGTCCCCTGGCATAGAGTGCTCTTTGTATGTTGATGACTTTGTCATTTTTACTTATGGGAAAAACATGAACACCCTAGAAAGAAAATTACAGTTATGTTTAAACAAAATTCAAAATTGGGCAAACGATAATGGTTTTAAATTTTCGGACTCCAAAACAGTTAGTATGCATTTTTTAATTTAAGGGGACTCCACCCAGACCCTGAACTATTTATACACAAAAAGAAGATCCCTGTCGTGAAAACTACAAAATTTTTAGGCCTCACTCTAGATTCCAAATTTAATTTTCTCCCCCACATTAAGGAACTTAAGAGAAAATGCCAAAAGTCATTAAACATACTTAGAGTGCTCAGCCATACGGACTGGGGAGCTGACAGAGATACTTTGCTGCTGCTATATCGGAGTCTAATTCGATCCAAGCTAGACTACGGATCCATAATATATGGAGCAGCAAGGAAGTCGTACCTAAAAATACTGGAACCAATACAAAATGCTGCCCTGCGTCTCTGTCTCGGCGCGTTTCATACATCACCTATCCCAAGCCTCCATGTGGAGGCTGGAGAACTCCCCATGGATATAAGAATGAAAAAGCTTGCAATGCAGTATATAGTCAAGCTAAAATCCAACCCTACGAACCCTGCTTTCGATTCCATATTTAACCCCACAGAGGTAGAATTATACAATCGAAGGCCTAACGTCATACAGCCGTTAGGCCTTCGAATGAGAGAACCCATCCAAAATTTAACCCCACCCATTAACCAAATCTCTAAAATAGAAACCCCTCAGAATCCTCCTTGGCTAATGAATAAACCCAAATTAAATTTATCCCTCCTTAATTTCAAAAAAGAAAATACAGACCCAAGCATACTACAAGTCCACTTTAGGGAACTGCAAGAGAGCTACGGAGATTGTGGCACAATCTACACAGACGGATCCAAAATGGATGGAAAGGTCGCGTGTGCCTGCTCCTTTCGGAACAAAACAATCTCCCGTAGACTCCCCGATGGCTGCTCCATCTTTACGGCCGAATTGCATGCAATATCGCTTACACTTATGGCCGTCAAAGCACCAGAAAGGAGGAAATTTATAATCTGCTCCGACTCCAAATCTGCATTGCAAGCTTTGGGGCGGATGAAGACTGACATTCCACTGGTACATAAGAGCCTGAAGCTGTTGGACCAAATAACAGCCGACCATACGGATGTCACCTTCATCTGGGTCCCCTCCCATGTGGGCATTGAGGGAAACGAAGCCGCAGACAGAGAAGCAAAGAGAGCCCTAAATCATGCGGTGTCAGGAACTCAAATTCCCTGCTCAGACCTGAGACAAAGTATTGCCTCTGCCATCTACCAAGAGTGGCAGGACCGATGGGAGGCTGAGACTTACAATAAACTCAGGCAGATTGTGGCGGATGTCAGGTGGCGGTCCACATCTAAGGGTCTGACAAGGCGTGGTAGCACGACCATGTCCAAACTTAGGATTGGCCACACCTACATCACGCACTCTTTTGTGCTGAAGAAAGAAGAGCCCCCACTTTGTGAGTATTGTGACTCTCGCCTCACCGTGGAACATATCCTCATTGACTGCCCCAGATACCAGGATGTCAGGGGAAAATATTTTAGAGCCACTAATTTAAAAACACTATTCAATAATGTCGACCCTGGGAAGGTACTGGGCTTTATCCGGGAAGTGGGATTGTCTACGAAGATCTGATTTCTGAACTCTGTAGACATATACTATTTACATTAGATTTTTACTACCTCTACTATTTTAATTGTGAATAGACCTTGATTTTAATGATTTGACTGTATGGAATTTGGCCTTTGTTGTGTGGAGGGAGAGTGGCCCTTAAGGGACTGCAGGCACGACATGGCCTAAATTGTGCCGATGTGCCCAAAACCACAAACCACAAATCAAAGACTTTTTGTAATATGAACGTTTTACATTTTCCCTTTGACATGAATACCTATTTGTTAAAGGTGCAAACCATAAAGTTTTAGTGCATTATTTCTGAGAACACACCTTGATTACTAGTGCGTATTTTTACATTAGAATGTTTCCTTACTCTTATAGCGTGAGGCATTTTGTAGATGTTAATTCACCATTGTCTTTTCTTCGTAGTTATATATCTAGGAATAAGGCAGTATGGGAAGAATTTAGCTCAATAGCCCAACTAGCTTAATAGGCCTACAACGTTAGATTCTTTACTAGATGTGGCCCGATATTGAGTCGCAGAAAGAACTGCAAAGTTAAGAGAAATCCTGCAACCTCCATAATACGTTTATAACACTTTGTATCATTCAAAATAAAGGATGTATCTATACAGTTCAATAAATTCAAAGGCAAGAACAAAAAGATTGTATATTTAATATTTTATAGTTTGTTGATTTTTTTTTATAATGACAGATGTGTAAATTGAATTCGCAGAAGAAGTCGTCAGTAGAAGAAAGGGTTTAAACAAGGAGAGATGGTCGTAGAGAGAAATGATGCCAAACATAGAAGATAACAGGAAAATGCATACAAGATGGTAGAGAAACAGATGAAGTCTGCAGTTTGGTAAATCTAAAATTGAAGAGATGCTGCTTGCTAGATAAACGAGACAGGCTTAAACAGTACGTTAAAAAGGTAGAGAAGGCTACAAACAAAAGTCATGAAGAATGTTCATCTTATTGTTCGAAGGCGAACCCGTAGAAAAAACAAACAGAAAGAAAGAGAGAAAAAATGGATGCAAAATTTGGTAGAACAATTCAAGGAAATTTTAGCTAAAACGCCTCTGGACCTAATTTGAATATTGCAAGACCGATACTAAGATGATGACCTTGAGATCCGTCCAACTACAGCTGAAAAGGATTCTGATGCATATTATTTGTTTGTTGTTTGACATGTTTCGGATGTTCCTTCAGAGTTGAAGATAGTTTACTTCCTACTTCCTAGTCCAAACCTCCCGCAGGACGACGGGGGATGGGAGCAGGCAGGGTTTGAACCCTGGACCATCGATAAATCTGAACGACAGTCCAGCGCGCAAACCGCACGACCAGGCAGCCATGAAACGGGTCTAGATATTATGTCAGCGGCATTGCTGATAAACGAAGAAGAATACAACGTTGATAAAGTGACTTGAACTAAATATGTTCATTTCCCTAATACCATCTACACTTGCGAGACAAGAAACATATTCATAAAACTTGAACATAGACTAAACGTGGCTGAGAAAGATTCAAATAATAGCATTCTGAGATAATGTCACTAATAGTACTAATTCCATCAGTTACATGTTGACAGAACACCGTAAGAGATTTGAGGGACATAGTCCAATATATCACAAGGCCTGAAAGGGAGAACTTTTTACTTTAATATATGTCGCGTGACTAAACCCAGAGTGTCACTAATCCGCAAACCAAAAAGGTCGAGGCATGTGGGCCAAATCAGATGCACTTGACATTAAAAGTATTCATATTTAAGAAAAAAAAGTCAGTAATAATCATAGGCGCAGAAGACGAAGGAAAGACTTCAATATACCTCCAGCGAGCATCGGATTTATCTACATAAGATGTGGCAAAACATGTAGGTGGCAACAGGGTGTGTGTAGTTATTTTAAATCGCCCGTGAGGGAATCTGTGGAAAACGCAAAGCGCAGGAGAACCTGATAATAGACAATATATTTTGTTCTTATATAAAGCAACATACCAATTTTTTTCTTGAAGGCTTCGACTTCAGAATCCTCATGTTCACTTTCTTTAACACTGGCTGTAACCTCGACGGAAAAACATCTTGCAAACGACACAAAATGAAACAATTAAAAAATTGAAAAATATATTTACAAAAAGACAGTAACTCTATTATACAGCTTAAAATATGCTGAAATATAATTAGAATTGATTAAATAAAATGTTTGGTTCAAACCGGGTTTCGAACCTGTGATTTTGACACCGTAATCTACTTGAACGAACGAGGTTACCAATATCGCCTGTGGGCAACTCACACTAGTTTTATTATTTATTGGCATTTTCATTATGTGGACATCTAGATCAAACGCTAGACATATACTTCTGGTTTATAGCTCGTAAGATCTTTTCTTGCTCTAGAATTCTAGATCAAGAATCTATCTGTGATCTATATTAGATTTACATAAAAAAAATATCAACAAAGCTTAGATAATCTTTCAATAATGAAATGAAGCTCTTCATAATCTTTGCTAGCAGCTAGGAAAAAGTAGCACTAGAAAGATCTACATGGAAAGAGAGCATAAAGGAGGGGTCTCGGATTGCAGATACCATACACTACAGCAGTGTATATATTCGGTGGCATTTTACGTCTCGAGAGACGATCTTTTCCCTTTGCAACTTATTGTGTGACTAAAGAGTTTAATTCTTGATAAACAGCTGCGATCGCAGGTTGGGCATATGTGATCACCAGGCGCTGTTGCATTATCACCCTTCTTTCTGGCATCTGCAATCCGTGACCCCTCCTTTATGTTCTCTCTCCATGTAGATCTATCCAGTGCTACTTTTTCCCAGTTGCTAGTGTCGATTTTGAAGAGCTTCATGTCGCGTTTGCATACATCCGTATAACGTAAAAGTGGGTGACCAACGGCTCTCCTGCCTTCTATTAGATCGCCATACATAATATCTTGTGGAAGTCGACATACTGGCATTCTACGAACGTGGCCAAGCCAGCCAAGGCGTCTGCTGCTGATAACAGAGCGGATGTCCTGGCAACCTTCTCTTCGTAGCACTTCCTCATTGATTATCTTATCTTGCCACCTTATTTTAAAGATCCGTCTTAGGCATCGGAGGTGGAAGACATTCAGCTTTTTTTCCTGCCATGAGTAAGTTAACCAAGTTTAACTTCCGTATAGCAAAGTGCTCAACACACAGGTCCGGTAGACTAGGGCTTAAGTATTGTAAGTTAGCAATATGTTGTCCCACACCCTTTCTACAACCGTGACATGGTGGCCATTGTATTGGCTATCCTGTTGTTAATGTCTTTATCCAGTACAGTATTTTTGGATATGATGGAGCCGAAATATAGCAAAAGTGATCCACAATTTCTAGTTGTTGGCCGTTAATGTTTAGTTGAGGTGCAGTATTTGTGTTCTGGACTAGTATCTTACTCTTGCTTTGACTAATGTTTAAACCGAACTTCTGGCAAGCAGTAGATAGTTTGTCAACCAGGAGCAGAAGCTGAATTACAGAATCAGCGACTATAGATGCATCATCAGCATACAGGAGTTTCCTGATAAATATCTTCCTAACCTTGGTTTTTGCCCGCAGCCTTGATACATTAAATAGTTTTCCAGAGGATCTTGTATGGAGAAACACACCTTCGTTGATGTCGTTGTACGCATAATGCAGTAGACTGGAGAAGAATATGCCAAACAGAGTAGGTGCGAGTACACATCCCTGCTTGACACCACTGCAGACCACAAAAGGTGCTGATTGGGCTCCATTAAATTTGACAGTACATTTAGTTTCCTCATGAAAGCCCTCAATGAACTGCAGTAGCTTTGGACAGCAACGTTTTCCCCTTAGGAGTTGGACTAGCCAAAACACAGACACACACACACACACATATACATATATATATATATATATATACATATTGTTGTGGCAAGGTTTCTATACTGCATGTGTGGTCAACCCCGTGACACACGATCAAGTGTTAATGTGTACCTAGGAGTTTGGGGACTTGAGGGAAGTCACGGGTGTGTGTGTGTGTGTGTAAACAACGAGAAGGAAAAAACATCTAGTGGAGTTGCTTGTATATAAATGTTAGCCTTGCACATATGTTACTATTAATTTCTTTACTATTAAAGGAACTTGTTTCATTACATTTATATATACTAGTCGACCCGCGGCGTAGCATACCACGCTATTTATTGATGGGTTAACACTCCCTCAAAGACACAGTTGTCCAAATAGGAAGGTTTGGGCAAATGACTTTGTGCGCATGCCTGGGGAGCGAGGAATGCTCGGGTGCGGCGGGACGGGGCAGGAGGAGGGTTAGCAAGGTGTCCCGCATGGTTGGGTGACGTAGATAATTAGATATACAGAAATGCTTATGAGCTAATGACAAAGGAAATAACACCAAAATGTCCACAAACGAGATTGGGAAATTTCGCTCTGAACACGCCTGTTGAAAGAAGCACTTTATAAAAACTGTGATAGTTATTGTTAAGTTACAAATGAACGTATCTACGTCCTACAACAATTAAGGACAATAATCTAGAACTACAAAATATTTATACATACCTTTATATGTAAAACTTTTAATAAGTTGCTTCATACTTGTATTTTTAAAATTCTGAGCTAGTTTCTCTATTAAAAAAATGTTACAAAAGAAAAAAAAAATACTAGGATATAAAAGTACAAAATGTGTAATGCATATATATGAATATCAACGAAATAAACAAAATTAAAGTAAACTTCCAATAGGATTTTGTTTTTAATTTAAAAAACACACATTTCAAAAGATTTCATAGAGTTTATCAAAGAAGCAGACGTATTAAGGCGGGAAAAGTAAATGCGGTTGGTGGTTGTGCTGGCGACATGACACCCTCGTTAACCGTAGGAGGACACAGAAACAAATGACCTTTACATCATCTGCCCTATAGACCACAACATCGGAAAAAGGATCTTTACTTTAACTATCTAATATATAAAGCAGAAAGTAAGGTGTTTGTATGTATGTATGTTTGTATGTATGTATGTACATATGTATGTTTTATGTATATATGTGTATGTATGTATGTATGTTTGTATGTATGTACATATATATATGTATATATGTGTATGTATGTATTTTTGTATGTATGTATGTATTTACGTATTTATGTATGTATATATGTATGTATGTATGTATATATGTATGTATGATTGCATGTATGTATGCATGTATGTATACATGTATGTGTGTATGTATGCATGCATGCATGTATGTATGTATGTATGTATGTATTTAATTAAGTACTAAATAGAAATCAAAACTGTTTGTCCAATCTTGACAAAACCTGGCATAAATGTGCCTTGGGTAGTAACTGGAAAAGTAACATATGTAAAAGTATTACTAAAACTAACTTAAGACCCTTAAAAAAAGGGAAAAAACTTGCCTTACTCTATGAAAGTATTTCTATTTTAATAACCTAGGTCATATAGCCATGTTTACATGAGATCAGACCAAAAACAAAAACGCATGCGCAGCAGAAAATCTTGCGAAGGCTAAATGATAGATCTAATTCTAGGATCTACTTATCGTAAAGATATTTTTTTACTTTAACACAAGAACATACAAAATATAGTCCATTCAATTCATTAATAAAATTAACCTTCAAAGTTATGTTTCAAAAGCATTTTTACATCAATTCATTCCTTAATGCTTATCCGTCTCTACATTTAAATAGAGGTATTGTAAAAATTGTATCGAATAATTGTAAACTATAAACATAACTTTTCACAAGGATATGAGGACTATCATAATTACCTTGCTTAAGAGGGTTTGATTCATAATTTTCATCTGTCTCTTTTATTTTACAAGGAATGCCGGATGCTATCTTATCTGTGTACAAAAAAAGAAAAAATTTGGAATCAAACAAAAATCCAAATACTCTTTATGATATGACAACAAATACTTTAAATAATTTTTTAAAATGTAAACTATTACGTTTAACGTTATAATTTAGAATTTACAATAGATGAATATTTATTTACACAAGGAGTGGTTTATGTATTATATAAATAAAAATATAGGATGGCTGGATATACAGAAGTTTAGGTTTAGATCATCACTATATGCAGTAGTGGCCTTAGAGAGTGGCAAGTGGTGCAACCGCCCCAGACCCCTCCTTTGAAGGGCGCCCCTCGATCGGAGATCTTATTGTTACCTAATTCGAAAACCAAATCACTTTTCATAAACTATAACTTGTTTCTCAATATTTTCCAGTACCTCTATGATACTAATTGCTATTTAAGCTCTTCACATACATTTCGAATTACTATTCAGGTTTGGTAAAGACAGCATCTTATTACCTACTGATTATAAGAGGCTATCATCGTTTAACAGTTCAAAATAAAACACGTAGGTTGATGTAACCCATCCAAATAGTATATTTCGTATTTAAGCATTGAGATTTTATTTGGAAAATACGTTTTGATAAAGTTTAAACTTCTCTTTGAATAATAAAAATTGTATACGAAAGAGTCGTTTATAAAATTTGTAGTAACATAAATGCAACTTTGAAAAATTGATTAAAAATGAAAATCAACAAACAAATAAACAGTGGTGTTTTGACTTTTGCAGGTGATACGTTCTACGATCGCACACAAAGGTTAGATTTTCTTGGTATTTAATTTCGTACACGTACACTATTTTCGGATATGAGCAGTATCGCAGGACATCCCCAAACACTTGAAACCAAAAGATAACCACTTCCCATTTTAGTAATAACTTTTACACGGTTTTAATTTTTTTTTTAAAGTTAATTAATTTTTAAGTAATTTTTTTAAAGTGTTATACAGCACTGTTATGTCGCAATACACTTTTATACAGTATAAACATTGGTGCATATATATTAAATATACTGTTAATTTAGTCTGCATTGAAATAAAAAGGGTTGACGGAGTATGAAAAGATTTTGTTCGTACTGTAACCTAGCCTGTATTGAACCAGTTGATGTGATAGTACAGTTATTTCGGCCAATCAACTTCCAGATAGTTTATCGATGACGTATACGTTTTTGTCCAATAGGCTACTGTGCGTGGACATCTTACGGCCGTGGGAAAAAACGTGTCACCATGTTAAATAAACAAAACAGGGAGTATTTTTTAAATTAATTATTTCAAAACCCGTAGTATAGCCCTAGTCGGGTCTGCGAAAGTGTATGGACCACTGTAGCTCTTTGTGACAAGTCAAAAGCTTGCTATCAGAGTCATTAATTTAATAACAGCATTAATTATTATTATTTATTTATTTTATCTTAATCATTTCTCATTTTTAGTCCCAATTTCCCTACCAACCGCCACCCTTTTTCTCTTCTCGTTAGACTTAGTTCACTACTTTGGCGATAACAAGGCCAGGTGGGGGTAATGTTGTAACTATGCCTTGCACCAGTACTTGTGGTGCGCACTAGCGCACTATGAACGAGAACAGGAAGGCGCTAGGATAGAGAAAAGAACAGGATATCAAGCTATTGTAAAGAGTCAGAATTGGTGGAAGCTAAGGAATCGTCTTTTGTGTTGACTGAGTGTTGTAGTGAGGACCTGGACAGAAGCGTGAAAGGCTGTCGCTGGTCCGTACAAAACAAGCACAATAAATAAATGCTGGTTTAATAGTACATTAAAGAAGCTTATAACAATGATGAAATTATGTGACGTTTTATAATCAGCGATTTCAAACATTTATTTAAAGTTAAAATCATTTTTATAAAGCTTATTGAATAACAGGTTATCGCTTATGAGTATTTGTTGACGTTTTAGAAAAAAATCTATATTATTATTAATTTAAAATCTATTTTAATAAATTAAATTTTTATAAAAAAACTAAAAAAAAATATTTTTTTTTGAGATTATGAGAATTTTGTGAGGTTTTAGAAACAAAAAATAATTGATATAAAAAATCCAATTCAATCAAATTAATATTCATTAAAAGCTATAAAAAATATTTTTTGTTAAGAAATTTGTTAGGATAGTAAACGTTCAACTTAAACTTTTAAGACACAAAGTATGCTGAAACAAATTTTTTTTATATCTCTTCAAGATTTTCTAATTCTGAGTGTTTCAGACGAATGGACAGACTACACAAAATTTATAGTGGTTTTCTTTCTGACCCAGGCCGCTAAAAATGTGTTTAAAAATTTGATTAAAAAAATACTTACTTTTTTTAGTTTCCAACGTTTTGGGTTTGTTTTCTAATTTATTCATCTTGAAAACTGACTCACCTATACATAAAGATGTTTAATGTATGTAATTAACATTAACAATCAAATTGAAATTTCTTAATTTGCAAATGATTTTGTAGAAGTTACTTAAATGTTAAATATAAAAAAAAACAAGTAATAACATCATAGCGTATGACCTTTTGAGATAGCTAAAAGCATGAAATAGAGCTAAACAAAAACAATTGGTAACAATATATTTAATCGCACAGATTTATTATTGTTAATCTATTACAAATTTATTAACATAATAGATACAACTACACTCTTTTGTATTTTTTTATTTTCCTTGTTGCTTCATAAGGTCAACTTTTTGTTCAAATGATGTATAAAATTCAAAAAATATTTTTGTAATTGAAAAGTAGAAAAGAAAAAAGGCCAGTATGGGATCGAAGTAACTACATTCTTGTTATTAGCACGACGCTCTAACACTTAGAATGAAACGAAGCAGCTATAATAAAAACTTGGTGCCAAAATAGTAGGCTATACAAATACTCTCTAATGTGCAAAAAATATGTCAGTTCTAGAAAAACAGTATCTTAGATATAAACAATTATGTCGCATTAATGTATGAGGTAAGCAAAGTAAAATTATAATAATGAAATAGTTGAATGAAGAAATACTGGAATGATGTTTTCTGTAAACTTGACATTGTGGCGCCATCCTGTCACTTTGAAAGGGTAAAAGGTAATTGGTATCACCACACAGCATATTGATTCCAATAATGGAAGGCGGTATCTACTTCGAGATCTAAATATAATTTTGAAAAATAAAGATGTAGTTTAGATAAGATTTATGGAAAAAAAAGCCTAGATTATTTATCATTAGAATGATTTATTTAAAAAAAAATGAATATTAGTTTTATTATTTTATGGAAAAAAAGTAAAGTTTCCATTTTAGACCTTATGGTCTTTATGGCAGATGACGTACAGGTCATCTATTTCTGTGTCTTACGGTTAATGAGGGTGTCATGTGGCCAGCATAACGAACAACATTGCAATATTGATTTAAACATTTGAGGAAAAAATCTACACTTTGACTAGATATTGAAATTATAGATCTTAATCATATCTATATAATTCTAAGCTATACATAGAAATTCTAGATCTAGAATCTACAACGATTTTTATTAAAATATAATTCTAAATCAAGTTTGAAAAATCTAGATCTATTGTAAAAAATCTAGTTCTAGTATAAAAAAAAATCTAAATCAAGATCTGGCTAGTATTTTTTAAAATACGAGAATATGAAGAGATTTAATAATCAGTAATGCACCGAGTTCTTCTAATATTTCATTTAAGGAATTAGTCACATGTGATAAAGAAAAAATTCACTACGGCCTAGTTAGACTAAAAAATGTCTTTATCAATACATGGTTTAAAGACATTGGCGCACCGTGTTATTTTAGCATTTCATTTAAAGTAATAACTCCGTATGACGTCCAGGAAAAAAAATTCATTACTTTACAATGGGCTATTTTATTAATGGTTTGAAAATCTTTCCACAAGTCTTTGGTACATCTAATTTTCTTCAAACACCTACCCAAAAATTTAATTAACGTTTTTATATTTATCTGGAATTCTCTTTTTCTCTAACTATATATATATATATATATATATATATATATTTGTTGTGAACATTTCTTGTAAATTTTATAAATATATTTGACTTAGTGATACTGAAGATACAAAAAAAATCTTTTCTATTTAACACATTATAATTATAATACCATTACATTTATGTAATTTAGAATTTGTGTATTTTTTTGCAAGCCGCTTTGCATGGTGATTTTTTTTCATTCCTCCTCTATTTTTTTTTTAGATCTGTGTGTGACAGACGAACAGACGGACATTTTACACAAACCTAATAGCGGCTTTTCCCCTTACTGGGGGCTAAAAAGATTTTTGTAACCATTATTCAAACCTCGATATTAACAATGATACAATAACGATGCATTTTTTAGAGAATTCCTTATTATTATTATAAAAAAACGAGTATTCATTCTTTGGCGAAACCAGGGTGGAGTTTCGTTAAAGGGAAACAAAATTCGTCGTAGTCCTTTTATCAGTTTCCATTGAGAAATTTTCTGGTGATGTGGCAGGTCTGCATAAGTACCGCCCTCTGACAGGCAACGAGAATTTTCCTACGAATGTCAAGGGCCTTGAAGGTATCTGAGAGGTCAATTGTTATTATTCCCTCGGTTGATATGACAATGGGGTATATTGTTATTTTAGATAATTTCCATAAACGCTTAATCCCCAAGCCAACGTTTCCATATTTTCGTTTTTTTTCCAGCTTTTTTTTTTTAAATTATGAGATAGTGGTACGGCGATGTCAATAATGGTAGCGGCCTTTTCTTTTTTATCGATGAGCAGCAAATCAGGGCTATTAAAATCTACCGTATTATTATTATGTTAGAATGTTAGACACGAACAAGTATTCATTCTTTGGCGCTGCCAGGGTTGAGTTTCGTTAAGGGGAAACAAAATTCATTGTAGTCGCTTTATCTGTTCCACTAAGGAATTTTCTGGTAATGTGGAAGGTCTGCAGCAGAACCGCCCTCTGACAGACAAAGAGAAGCTTTCTATGAATGTCAAGGGCCTTGAAGGTATCTGTGATATCATTTACTATTATCTCATCGGTTGATATAACAATGGAATATATTGTTTTTTTTTAGATAACTTGCATAAACGATCTCCAAGACTAGGTTCAATTATTTCCGTTGCTTTTCCAACTCATTTTTTTATAAAATTATGAGACAGTGGTAAGCGATGTCAAAAATGGTAGAGAGTTTTTCTTTTTTTTTTTTTTTATCAATGAACAGCAGATCAGGTCGATTAAAACTATTATTATTATTATTGTTTTGCAACCTTTAATCTTTGCAAGTGCTATACCGTGCCAGACATCGCTAACATTTCTTCATACTATCAATTTCAGGTTATAGAAAGAGGTGCATTTTCCCAAGGTCCCAATTGAAAGCCCGATTCCCACTTTTCCGTTCCCCATTCTATATTTATCTAGGCATTTTGTTTTCTAATCTTTTAAAATATATTCTTGGTGTTTGTCATGTATGACATGTGTATAGTTTTAGAACCCCTGTAATATTGGTGACTTGTAATCACTGAACCATTCCGTGCACGATTAGCATGAGATTTTTTCCTGGTCGGGGACTGACCACGAGCTGGACATCTCAGTTGATTTTGGACTCTCGTAGAGAGAGGTATATTGTGGATATCTTGTCCAGTGTAATAATGTATAGATATTAAGGTTGATTTTTGGGAGTATATGTGATATCTGAAGTATTTCATTGGATTATAATTCACTATGTTATTGTGAATATTTCTTGATGGCTGGACTTGCCAATATCTTTTATGAATTATATTTTACATGTAATAAAAACCATGTCTGCTACAAGTGCGTCTATTACTTATTCTAAAGGTTGTAATCAGAGTGGTCAGTATGTTAGTGTTCTCACGCACTGGCAAATCTAGTGCGCCTGTGAAAGTATTTAGTTATCAGCAAAGAACATTGTAGAGGGATCTACAACACAGAGACATTCGCGTCATCACGCCTATAACAAAACCAGGCTGTGACAGTGTTAAGACGTATCTGTCGCCGATGTTTTTTTTTCACACAAAAATCGTTACTATAAAGAAGTGCACTAAACAGAAAAAATGGACCATTCTAAGACCAAAAAACCCAAAAGAATCACACTAGCGGAGACGTTTTAAAATTTTATCTTCAAAACGTTTTGACCCATATTAATGCATACGCCCCTCGCAAAATCGGTTAATATTTAACAAAGTTCTTAATAGAAGATAAAACGACGTCTCCTACATAAGATATTTTAATTTTTATAGGCCCCTACGGCCTACATTTAATATATTATTCAGATAAATTACACTGAAAATAAAACATTTTTTCCTTGTTGGTCGTTGGCTTGTCCGTCCAAACAACTAGTACAACTGAACCAATGTAGTCGTTGTATTTTTTAAATAAACTTAAAATAACTTATAAAACTTCTTATGTGAACATAAACTCAATATAATATTGATATTATTCATAGATTTAACTTGTCATAGAGATCTAATATTTATGAAATAAACTGATATTTAAACGAAATCTAAGTCAGGACAAAACAACGTCTTTACTCTTTCATGTCTTAAGATCGTCTGCCGTTTCACTAATTTAATAATCCTCAATGCATAACAAACAATCAATTGTTTAACATCTTCTTACCGTCGCCTAGGAAACACAAACACTTTATGACACCCCTTTTTGTCAGGAAGTTCTTCCCCCCCCCCCCCCCGGGGGGGACCCAAAGTTTTAGAAACGCTGCATTAAAGATACATATGATCAATAATGCAAAAAGAATAATCTAAATAATAATCCAATACGGAATACTTAAAAACACTCAACAAAAAATGTACACCGTTAATTATAATTAAATATTAGCCTAAGTAGTTTTCATATTAAATATTTATAAAACAGATTCCGTTTTTAACTGATTTTACTACGAAAAGAAGAAATTTAAAATGTATTTTAAAGTAGAACACAAAGGAACTTAATGTAGACCTAGACATGATCTACATCTACACTCTATAATGGGCCACAAATATTCTACTCTCAACTTACAGCCATTTCCAATAAAAGTGACAATGTTTTAAAATTGACTTTCTAATCGCTGGATCTACTTACAGGGCGGGCTATTCGACTCGAAAAAAATATTACAAACAAGGTCAGGGAAGTCGGCGCCTATTGAAAAACCTGTGGGAATCCCTCGTGCGGCGATTTTTTTTTAAAGTTTCCAAACGATAATGAAATCATTAAAATTTAAATAATATATTGAAGTATTTTTATTATTATTAAATCAAAAATTTAAAAAAAAAAAGGAATATCGGAATAATGATTTGGCCGACCATTACATTCGGCCGCCTGCGTGCAATGCACATATTGCACAAAAGGAAGCGGCGGCCCCGTCTATGAGGTGCTAGGTGGTCGCTTACAATTCCTACGCTTTGTGCCGCTCCTGGAAAACTAGAGAGATATGTATATTCATAGATAAATAGATGGATGGATGAGTGGGTGAATGGGTGGATGGATAGATAAATAGGTAGATAGTAGATAGATAGATAGGTAGGTAGATAGATAGATAGATAAGATAGATAGATAGATAGATAGATAGATAGATAGATAGATGGATAGATAGATAGATTTGGTATGGACAAATATGAAATTGAATTAACAAAGTAACCCATAATTAACCACTCTATATTTGACATGATTGTTATTTTAAAAGTATAGATTTAGTAAATGCTAAATAAAATTCCATTTTTTTCCTATTAGACTAATACTACGACTAAGACTGTCTTCTTGATCCTTACGGGAATTAGTTTTGGTTACAAGGACTCTTTTCTTAAATAAAGGTAACACAACAGAAACATACGCATAAATACATGAGTTCCAATGTTTGATGAGAAAACAAAATGTCTGACATACTTTGTACATTTGGGAATTTCCGTACAAAAAAAAAAGTGTTCTTTTTAAAGATAAAACTAAAAAAAAATTAAAATTAAAAGAAGTAGAGAGCACAAATCAGTCTTGGGAAAGAAAAAAACAGCAGAGTATAGAAAATGGTATTATCAGCACAATAATTCTAAAAAATATATATAACTTTTATATATGTTAATCTTTAAATCTGTATTCAAATTTCAATATAAAAAAGATGTCATATCCATAACATAAACAAACATTTTTGGAATCTAAAACTCAAAATGTGTTATAGAAATTAAGAAAATAGATAACAGCAAAATAATAAAGTAAACCTTAACATTGAGAATAAAAATATATAACATATAATATCAGATGCTGGTGCTAAACATTTTTCTGACTAGGGAGCACATTAATGTCTGACAATTGTGTCTTAAGACCAAAAAATCTGATGAAACCGATCGTCCTCAATTTCTTTATTTAATAAGAGTAGGCATTGAAAGGCGTTGAAAAAAAGTGTCGTTGGCTGTATATGACCTTAGGGTCTAGGGCCTTAGTTTGTCATTAGTATTTTCGAATTTTTCTTATAATACTTATACATTTAAACAGAAAAATATTAAAATGTGATGGTTAAAGTGCAAAACATTTGTATTTCAAAATAAATAAAATTAGAAAAAAATCATTATAATTTAATAAAAGCACAGAGAAAAAACTGAACGTAAGCTTTCATGTCAATATTTGATACGCATCACATAAATTAGCATTTTCAGTATTTTTAGCACGAATATCAGAAGATTTGAACTACAGAAAAAAAAAACAACTCAATATCATACCGAGTATAGTCGCAATTCTTCGCTTATGATATTAAATACATATTCGTAAAAATAATATCTTGTCTAGTTTCAACCATTTGCTTGTATTATGTTATATCTTTATCTTGTGTTTGCAAATCAGAAACATTATATAACGTTGTCTTGTCGGATTTATTTTTTAGGAATATCGATTGTTTGTTCACTTTTATCGCTCAACAATCAAAACACTAAACGTCTTAAAGTGAAAAATATAGAAATGCAGATCTTAAAGAGAAGTGGAGATGGATTGGTCACACCCTTAGAAAAGATACCAGCAACAAAACTAGGCAGGGCTTAGAGTGTAACCCCCAGGGAACAAGACGCAGAGGAAGACCAAAAAGACATTCTGGCACAGTGTACTAGAAGAAGCAGAGAGGAGCGGGAAGAGCTGGGAAACCATAAAAAAAACTAGCAAGAGACCGTGGAGAGTGGCGGGTTTTTGTCGAGGCCCTATGTTCCATGAGGAATCCAAAATAATGATGATGAGGATGATTAATGAATACTTTTTTTGTCTACTTTTGCATACATAAATATTGGTATTCTAATAAGCCTAAAAATAAACATGTAGAAAGACGTGACGTGAGGTAATATAGGAAATCCCCGATTTTACTGTTTCGAGCTAGGACACTTTGAAAACTAAAAGTAATGTATCTGTAAGGGGACTCTGGGGTTGAGTCCTTTACTACATACATATAGCTCGATAATCTAGGGTATGATTCCCACATGCAGACCTTAACATGTGTAAATATTACAAAGTATCACTCAACGAAGGAGTACAAAATTAGTATTTATTTACAGCCAACAGCAAGTACACATATAATATTGAATGCGTAAATCATCAATACTGAAATACTAAAATGTGCCCAACTGACATACTACAGGGCGCTTAAACTAGATTCATTGAACAAAAGGCTATCAATGTCATACATAATATTACTCACAATTAATCAGTTCTCATACATCACAATGAATCGAAATATAAGTTATATTTTCTCCTTACGCTAGGCATAAAACTGGTAAACAAAAAACAAGCACCCTACTCAGACCAGGTCAGCTCTCCAAATGCTAGAATGACCGCTAGAACCCTAATTGTCCCCCCCTTGAAAATCCCGTGATAAAAACAATTCACACACCAACCAACAAAATAAACAAAACACACACAATCTCACATCTTACACACCCCCACTCTTGACATCTCCCCCTTACTTCCCCTAGATTTTCCCTGAAAATCGAAGTATATATTATGTACACTAAAAAAATTAATTAATGACATTGATTGTTGAAGTACAACATGGTTTAAAAAAATACTACTTAAAATTACACAGTACATCTTACTATGTTTACATAAGTAATTAATTGCAATTCAACAAATTACACCCATGAGTTTAAGTATAAAATAATGAATACTCTGTTTCCATTCATCAACATTAATAATATACATGAATTATCTTTCCATTACCAAACAAAACAAGTTCAATAAGAATGCATATGAAATAATTAAACTAATAATATAACTAAACTAATCTTCATCTGTTCCACTTTTCCAGTTCCTTCCCTTGTGACGTCGGATTACATTGTAATGTTTATTGTTTGTAAATATCAAGCTTAAGACTTGACTTCCGATGCTTCTCAATACTGGATGAGACGACGCGTCTTGTGCAAAGTACAATTAAAACACAAAGAGATGAACAGTTCAGTCCATGTCATTTAGCAATAATAATAATAGTAGTAGTAGTAATAGTAGTAACTTCTCTGACGAGACGATCATAGTTGAAAAAGTTGAACGTACACACTGGATTGCTGGGACGTGCACTGTCTGAAAACGTTACAATGCCAGGTATGCTTCTGACAGAGGCAATAATGTAAGTTCAAACTGTCAGCCTAGACAATGGGTCAGCCCAAAAGTTGTCTGTACCTTTTATGTGCTGAATTTCAAAGTCAAAGTCCATAAGGTATAATATCCATCTAGCAATACGAGCATTGGTGGTTGCAGATTTGAGATACTTGAGATTCAGTCCAAACAATGAACTTACATGAATACAAGAAGTGTTCCAACTTCTTAATCCCCCATGTTAATGCTAACAACTCACGCTCCATTATGCTGTATTTACATTCACGTGGGAGTAATTTTCTGCTGAGGAAACGGACAGGATGCAATTTGTTTCCCACGTACTGTAGAGCAGCAACTGCAACAGCCTTGTCCGAAGCATCACACTGTAGATAAAAACATTTATCTGGATCAGGCAACATTAAAATGGGGTGAGAAGTCAAGTATCTTTGTATACGCTCCAATGCAACCTCCCCCTCCACAGTCTTAGCAACTTTAGAAGGGTGCCCTTTTTTAAGAATTTCAGTAAAGGGAGACAACAAGCTTGCAAAGTTTGGAATGAAGGAGCGATAATAATTGAGCAGACCCAATAATGATCGGGTTTCTTTCTTTGATTTAGGGTACCGTAGCTGCAGAATCTCACTGACATTTGAATTTTCAGGCTGAAGAAAGCCTTGGCCTATCTTATGGCCTAGGAATGTAATAGTTTGGAACCCAATTAGTAACTTGTTAGGCTTAACAGTAATATTGAATTCTCCTAATTTCTCAAGCACCTGTCTCAACGAGAACATCTGACTCTGCCAATCAGTGTTGTATACACAAAGATCATCAAAATAACAAACTACTTGTTCTAAACCTTTTAGCACTCTACGCATTGTTCTGTTAAAGAAACTAGGACTGTTTTTTAAACCAAAGGGAAGATATTTGAAATGATAGTGTGCATTAGGTACTTTGAACGCTGTGTACTGCTTACTCTCTTCTAATGGCACCTGCCAGTAACCTTTCGTTAGGTCTAATTTACTAAAATATTTGGCTTTCCTTAGTGTGATAAATAGTTCTTCTTGATCTGGTATGACTTCTGCATCAAATTTCGTTATAGAATTTAATTGCCTATAATCTACAACTGGTCTCAAAGTTCCATCTTTCTTTTTTATTAAGATCATAGGAGATGCATAAGGCGATTCACTCTCTTCAATAATATCCATGTTAATCATCGACTCAATTTCTTCTTGTAGCCTTTGTCTCATCGCCATTGGTACATTATAAGGTTTTAAATTGACAGGCTTATCCGATGTTAGAATTATTTTAAAGGGCTCCACTTTCTCTTCCTGGTACATCAGATATTACGTGTGCAAAGTCTTCAAGGAGTTTTTCAACTTCATTTTTCTGAGTTTGGTTTAAGGCTTTATTAATGGTTATTGCCCTTTGGTTTATTTCTCCATTTCCATGGATCATTTCCGGTAATTTTAAATCTTCTATTTCATTGTCAATGATTTGCCCTGTTTCATCATGTTCATATTCATCAACGACTCCAATAAATGCAGCAGACAAAATGTTACTCTTACAGCTACTGTTGGCAACAATGTTACTTGTTTCTTCAACTGGGGTATAATATTTGATTAATCTGTTTACATGAAATATCTTTGATTTGTTTCCTTTCTTTACAATGTAATTTAAGTCTGATAACCTCTTTTCTATCTTGTACGGGCCTTCCCAATATAATTTGAGCGTATCTCCCTTTTTTGGTTTCAACATTAATACTATTTCTCCTGTAGCAAAACTTTTTTTTACTGTGTTTCTATCATATAGTCGTTTTTGTTCTTGCCTCGCTGTGTCTTCATGATCACATGCAATCTTAGCTGTGCATTGTAGTCTTTCTTTTAATTCCTCTAGATATTCAAACAAGTTAATATAATTAGTGTCAACTTCTTTTTCTTTGGTCATAAGTTTCTTCAAAATTGCCATCGGCCCTCTAATTCTTCTTCCAAATACAAGTTCGTAGGGTGAAAATCCTGTTGTATCGTTTACATTTCTCTAATAGCAAATAATGCTGAGGCTAAGTATTTGTCCCAATCTTTAGATCGTTCAGAACACAGCTTTCTTAATATGCTCTTAAGTGAACCATGTAGGGGTTCCACGCATCCATTCGAGGCCGGGTGGTATAGCGAGGACTTGATTATCGTCACCTGTGTTGTTTGCTCGGTGCATTTTCTCCATAGTGGTGCCAGAGTTTCATCTTCTTTTTGTTCCTTCTCTGGACTCCCTTCTATAATTGTTCCTATGATCGGAGTCTTTACTTGAGTTTCTTCCCTTTCTTTGTCCTTCATTCCTCTCGTCTCTACGGCTGACACAAACAGACCTTTCACATTTCCTATTAGCACATCAGCGACCGGCTCAGGAAATAGCACAACGATGAATTATCCTTTAAGGTATGGTGTATCAAGCATTGCCTTTGCGGTTTTGTATCTAAATACTTGTCCGTCTGCTAAGCACAAGGAGCATTTCTATGGCAAAATATCCTCTTCATTGACAAGTGACTCTCTTACGGCGATAACGCTACAGCCGCTCTCTCTCAGGATCGACGCCTTTCTTCCATTCAGCTTTCCTTCTTCTATATTTAGTGATCCAATGGACTTGTCGTTCATAATGAAGTTAGCCACACTTTCTGGATTGTGGTAAATCAGATTGCAAGTCCCTTGTCTTTCAGGCAGTTGCACATTCGGCTTGATTGGAGTAATTCCTTCTTGTCTCATTCCTATACCTTCCTTGGTTATTCTGGTACATTCCATTTCCATAGTTGTTTCTTCTGTTGTTAACTTGGTTGTTAAATGTGTAATTTGGCCTATTCCATCTCCCTCTTGCTCTGTTATACGAATTATTATATCGAGGTCTGATGAAACTTCTGGGCTCATTGTATTCAATGTTTGGCCTGATATAGTTTGCTCTGCTAGGACTGGATTGGTAGGGGTAATTTTGCCTATTCAAATTTCTTCTGTCACTCACTGCGCTGTTGGCCTGATAAAGTCTCGATTTCTTGAAAATGCTTCTACTCGAGAAGATTATCTTTCTGTTCTCCAACAAATCAACTAGCTTATCCAACGACTCGAGTTCTTTATCTAGGATCTCCTCTCTTACCTCTTCGTTTAGGGCACTAAGTATAGAGTCTTTCAATATTAACTCCTCTAGCTGTTCAAAGTTCCGTTCTATTTTCGCCGCCTCGTACCACTGTCGGAAGTTCTTCTCCTGCAACTGTGCCACCCAGTCTTCTTCTAAAACCTTGTCTCTCCTAGCAGCCATTTCGAACATGTCGAGGTAACAGGGGAGATCTTCGGTTGTCATGGCAGGGAAACCTTTGCTCAGTCTTGGTCTCTGGGCCGTGACTCCGGTTGTCGCGCTTGATTGTGCTTTATTTTTTTCCTGGGTAATTTGTAAATCAAGTTTCTTCATTTCTCTTTCGTGTTCAAGTTTCTTCATTTCTCTTTCGTGTTCAAGTTTCTTCATTTCTCTTTCGTGTTCCCTTTCTTTCTCTTTCTCCTGTCTTTCTTTTTCTTTCTCCTGTCTATCTTTCTCTTTTTCCTCCAATTCCAGTTCTTTTAATCTTATCTGTTGCATCTTGGACATTTCTCTTTCTTCCAGCCTCTCAGATCTTTCTCTTCTTTGTTTCTCTGCCTCACTTTCTTTGTCCATGTTTTACTTTCTAAATCTTTATAATACACAGCACTCAGTACGTTTGCTACACTAAGTTTACAGAAAAATTTTAAAATAACAGTCCTATTATTTCTTTTACCTTAAATTACTACCTTAAGAATAATTATAGTGCTCTATTATACATACAATAAAAAAATAAAATCAATCCTAATTTTGCAGAATATTTTTTAGTTATATAGTAGTTAGGCAAGTAAATGATCAAGACAGAAAAATACAAATTGAAATAATGATCAGAATATTAGATTCAGATAGGAAGTTAGAATACTTTGATTTAAAGACTCTTGCAAAAATTGGCAACGATAAAATCAGAATGAAATGATTGAAGCCTTAAATTGAGAGGCTAGTATGACAGCCAAGAAAAATATATATGATAATCAAATTGAAACAAATTATAATAGAGGCAAGAAAATAGAGGCTAGAAAGTAGAGGGTTCAGCTACACGAGAGGTAATACGAATCACTTAACTTCCACTCCCTGCACGTGATCCAACATGTCCTTGTGATGCAACTTCGGGCTGTCGCTGTCCTCTCTGTACTGGTACTTCAAACCACCGCCGTTCCTCAGGCCAAATCAAGGGGCATAACACATGAGGAAAAATGTTTTAAAATAGAATGAGTGTCAAATTAACAACAATATAACATGTAGAACAATATTTGTAAGTTTAAGTACATCAATCACAATTTATAACTGCTCTACTTATAAAATTTCTGCGACGAAAGGTCCTGGTTTTCTTTCACACGAGCCCCCAACTGTAAGGGGACTCTGGGGTTGAGTCCTTTACTACATACATATGGCTCGATAATCTAGGGTATGATTCCCACATGCAGACCTTAACATGTGTAAATATTACAAAGTATCACTCAACGAAGGAGTGCAAAATTAGTATTTATTTACAGCCAACAGCAAGTACACATATAATATTGAATGCGTAAATCATCAATACTGAAATACTAAAATGTGCCTAACTGACATACTACAGGGCGCATTGACTAGATTCATTGAACAAAAGGCTATCAATGCCATACATAATATTACTCACAATTAATCAGTTCTCATACATCACAATGAATAGAAATATAAGTTATATTATCTCCTTACGCTAGGCATAAAACTGGTAAACAAAAAACAAGCACCCTACTCAGACCAGGTCAGCTCTCCAACTGCTAGACTGACCGCTAGAACCCTAATTGTCCCCCCCCCCCTTTAAAAACCCGTGATAAAAACAATTCACACACCAACCAACAAAATAAACAAAACACACACACAATCTCACATCTTACACACCCCCACTCTTGACAGTATCCTTATCTTAACCAATTTAATATCTTTGTAACTTCTTTGCATAAATAAAAAGAACTCTTTTTTTTTTTGGTTAAAACTTGCTTGGAAAGATAATTTCTTGCAATCTAAACAAGTCTAAAAGAGTGAAAGAAAGAAAACTTTTAGTCACATCAATTAGAAAGAATAAAGTCTATATGCAATACGTTTGAAAAATGGCCTACAGTGTGGAAGATAATGTTGGAAATGGTAAGTTAGAGTAATTATATGCATTTAAAACACTAAATGAATAGAATTATTGAAATGTATATTATTGTTTGATTTAATAGAACAAACTAAAAAAAAATTAACAATCTAATAATCTATTTATCTTACTATCTATCTATGTATGTATGTATGTATCTATCTATATATATATATATACACGTATATATATGGATGGCTGCCTGGTCGTACGGTTTGCACGCTGGACTGTCGTTCAGATTTATCGATGGTCCCGGGTTCAAACCCTGCCCGCTCCCATCCCCCGTCGTCCTGCGGGAGGTATGGACTAGGAAGTAATTATCTTCAACTCTGAAGGAACATCCGAAACATGTAAAACATTTTACAAACATATATATATATATAAATCTTTCTATCTACCAATCTACACACACACACATATATATATGTAGAGAGAGAGAGAGAGAGAGAGATTGTAAAGGACCCCTAACTTCGCTTACAACCTCACTTTATTATATTGGCTCTTTTAATCTAGCAATGATTTTTACGCTTGGTGCGAGTAATTACTTTTGTTTTAATATTGAATATGTTACTTTGAATAATAACTTAGCACTTTAACACACAGTGTATTAACTTATTCACATCAAAATGACAACTCCTAATTAAAACTAATATTTTATATCATATTTTAGGCATCATTGGACATTTTAAAATAATGTACTAAATGTAATAAGTGATGACAACATGTATGATTAGTGATAAAATAATACAGTATAAATACATGTATAATGATAGCATACTACAGCAAGAGAAATAGTTTTTCACCCATGCTTAGCCAGACCAACCAGTTCCCTCCTAAATGCATGCTCCTGGATCCAACATCACAAGGATACATGAGTTCAACACATGTTTTCTGTCTGTCATTTGTGCAGACTATCGCCCGCTATCATTTTCTAGCTGCTATCTACTTCAATGATTCTCATCATAAAATATGTGGCTATATCTACTGACTTAAGACTTCATGGACCATCAATACTGTCTCTCCAAATACTGTCACTGACTCAGACTGGCTCCAACTCAGACTGTAACTCTAATCAAAAAAATAACCAAGATATTGCTAACAACTAGCTAAAGTGCAAATTCTATTTATTGATTTATTAATCAACTGCCCAGTGGCGTAGCTAGGGGGAGGAAGGGGAGAATTTGAAGATATCCCAGGGCCCTACCTCGAGGGGGGCCCCTAAATGAATATCTGAAATTTGTTTTAAAATTAATTTAATAGTACGTCACTGTAATGTTATTTTGCTTTTCACGTTGTTATATAAGTAGGTGACCCTGTTGTGTATATTTCACACAGATTATTAACTCTTTCTGTGCGGGGTTACTCTCAATTTCACAACTCAGAATGTAACTTGGTATATAGGGAAGCTCATTTCAACATAGTTATCATTTACGAAAAAACCTGATAAGAGCATTGAAAACAAAGAGACCATGAACGTTTCAAAGATGATTCATACAAAGATACAGCAGCTAGAGAAGTGAAAATTCATCTTGATGAGAGAAGTAATGCTGAAGAGACTCCAGGGGAATACCATTTTACCACAGTCAGAGAAAAGGAGTAACTTCCATAGCGCTGACTCGTGCCATGTTACTCTCAGGAAGTAACTTGGTACATAGGGTAGTTTATTTCATCATCCTTATCATTTAAGATGAAACCTGATAAAAGCACTGAAAACAAAGGAGAACACGTATGTGTCGAAGAAAAGTATCCCTATTCAGATGATTCATACAAAGATACAGCAGTTGAAGAAGTGAAAATGTCTCTTAATGAGAGAAGTTGTGCTGAACAAACTCCAGGGGAATACCCTTTTACCACAGTCTGAAGTAATGAATACAGATAATAAGTCAAGTGATGGTCTTCCAAAAAAACTTTCTTCAGAAGTGGAAGAAGCTGTAATTTTGTACAGGAGTGCGGATATATCCAACATGAATTTTATCTGAGGAACTGCGAGCAAACTTCTGTTAAAGGGTAGCTTATTTTTTCTAAACAAAGATGAACGGTATTGTTTCCAATAGAATTTACTCAAAATAAATTACGAAGTTTGACATCGTGGTTCACTAGAAAAGTAAATCTATTAAAAAAAACTATAAAAGATCTAATTACTAACTTATTAAATAAGTAGAAGTATTTTAATGAATATTGTATAGATTTAGATTGACTAGATTATAGATAGATCTATAGATCTAGATCTAGTCTAGTAGACTAAGTATAGAGTATAGTAAATGTATTACAATATTTATAGATCTATGTCAAATGTCTATATCTAATAATCTAATAATTAGTCTTTAGTAATATCTAGACTTTACTCTAATAAAAACTGACTACTATAGGCAAAGTGTAGGCTAGACTTAGCAATCTAGTCTCAAGATAGAATCTATAGACCTACTATTACTAGATCAATTCGACTTTTATATATAGGTATAAACATGAATTAGTTTATAGATTTAAATATATTAATGGATAGATGAAAGCTAGATCTATGCGGTGTTAGCTAATAGCGTTGCAAAAGAAACAAATCTGGGTTTTTCTAAACTCTAATACTTGGTATGTAATAGTAAAACAGCACCTACCTAAATAAATCGTATCTAGAAATCAAACACCTAAATTTATTGTAGAATAATATAGATCTGTGGTTGTATATTTCATAGCCTTCGTAACTTCTATAGAGAAATGACTTTTGTAATTGGCTTTGTTGCTGCACATACAAATTATATATGTGTCAGACACGAATAGCGTAATTTTTCAGTAAAAGAAATTATAAAAATCAAATGACGCCTCACTTTGAAGGTAAGTTGATAACCGTCTTATCAGGGCCATTAGCGCTTTTGGACGCCTTCAGGCGAGAGTTTGGCAGAACAAAGAGGCTCCGCCATTTACCAAAGATGATTGCACTCCATCATGGACATACGGTGGCAGGACAGCGCTACAAACAGCGATGTCCTTGCGAACGCAGGTACGGACAGTAAAGAGGGATTTGTTATGGTTCGACAGTTGCACTGGGTAGGGCACGTATCCCGTATGGGAGACGAACGAATACCAAACGCAGTCTTTTTTTGTGAGCTAAAAGGTGGTCGACGTAACAGAGGCGCCCCACGGAAACGCCTCAAAGACCAGCTTAAGCATAAACTTTCCTTGGCTGACATAGAAAAGAGCACCTAGCTGCATTCGGCGTCGGAACGAGACAGCTGGAGGTCACTCACGAAAGCCGTGGGATACACATTTGAGACCAAATGAAAATCTACCGAGGACAAACGCAGACGGCGAAAAGAAAATCTAAATCGACCACCTTCGGACAACGGCTTTGCTTGCCCTGGACATGGCAAAATATGTAGGTCACAGCTGGGGCTGCACATCCTCGGGAAATATAGCATTCTTCACTAATCTTCGGACTCGAAGACACGTCTTATGGCTACTTTTTATTTACTTGTCATTATAACTTTTGTCTGAAGTGTGTCTAAATTTATTGATTTATTTATTACTCTAATCAAGTAATGTCCAAAATACAGCGCGCGGGTCATCACAAAGAGTACAATATTCCCCCCCCCCCCCCCCCCCCCCCCGCTAAAAAAAAAGTTGAAAAATGTACTTTTCTCTAAGTTAGGGCCGTCAGACAAATTAGCACCTTGACCTTTTGCACTTTTCTACCAGGAAAAGACAACGAATCTTTCCTTTTATGGAATATGGAATAAGCCAACATATTTGTTTTGTAAAGAAAGTGTGGCTTTTAAAAAAAACAAAATTTATATAGACGTTATTATGAAAATAATAAGGTGGTGGTGAAATAAGCTACAATGATCTTAACATTCTTGAGAAAAAAAAAAGAAGCCATAATTAACGCGTTATAAAAAAATGAGCCTACATTATCCCATTAATTAATGTAAATACTAGATCCTCGAGTTTTTCGTGAAATTAGTTTGATGTCTATTTCATTTTGTTTTTGCAATTTTCGGTAATGTGGCCTGCAACACGAGTGTCAGAAATGAAAATGGACCGCAGGTCGAATAAGGTTGGGCATCACTGCTATGTGAATATTCGTATGTTCAAAATTTGACGTTTCTATTTTGCATCTGTTCTTGTTTCTTTATATTTTCTTGACATGAAAGGTTCCCAATAGAGGAAACACCCATTAATATTGACCAAATTTAGGTTAAATACCTTTCAGTTGTATTTTCCAGTTAAATTATTACAATGTTGTTGTTTTTTTTAATAAACCCTAATGCTTTGTGTGAATTTTTAATAGTTACATACAAATGGGGCTTTTTTTCGTGATAACATAGGACCAAGTTATTAAGTTTATGATAAGGTTTTAACGCCTTTTAATTATTTATTTATTTTTTTAAGGTGACGCTCAAAATTTTAACAACGAAGAAAAATGCATCAAGTGTTGGCAAAGAGATCACGAGGATTATTTTGAATCCATGAATTCATATAAAGAATCAAACATAGCTGAGTTTTGTCAAAGACATGGATTAATAGAATTATTGGATGTGGCCAACCCACTGACAGTGAAAATTACTTGTATATTTACAAGCAAGGAAAGAGAAACAGAAAGGCCCTTGGATTCAACTCCATATGCTTATTGTGTTGAAGTTGGTGCTGGTGCTCGAGAAGCTAGTGGTTTTATTTTCGATATTAAGGAAGTCGATGGTGGCAAGTATAGACTGAAAATTGCTACTGCAATGCACGTCGTTGTCAGGACTGAGTTCTGGTCAGCCTGGGTCTCCTGTTTACTGTAGAGGAGAAGGGGGGGGGGGGGCAATTCAGGTTGTTGACTTCAAAACTGTTATTGTTTTGGGTTGTTTTGATTTGGTGAGATGTTTTTGTTGAAAATAATGTAACTCATAATAAGGCAGTGTGGTTTTGTTCCTAGTCCAGGACAGTTGGACTTTAGGATATAGATATAGTCGAAGTGTGGACTCTAATTATTTCTCTGTGTTGTCACTATTCAGTCTATGGAATATTAAGCTGATATATTTTAAATTGATACTGGATATTTCAAATGTCTGAACTGATTCTGTATTATAGTACAGATAATGTAATAAACATGTTATATGTCTGTGAGTTGGCATTCTGAATATTTGTTCTATCGTTGTATGTGTCGTTGTGGTATTGCCCAGGATTTGGGTACATTTAGTAATACACATATGTATATTAGAGAAGAAATGAGTCTTGACATTTTGGGGGCTCGTCCAAAACAACTACATGCGATGGATGCATCAATCTCCAGTGAAGCATCTGCTGCATCCAGATAGCGTATATCTCTGAGTACTATAACCTGAAGTATCTGCTGTATCCAGACAGTATATATCTCTGAGTACTGTAACCTGAAGTATCTGCTGTATCCAGACAGTATATATCTCTGAGTACTGTAACCTAAAGTATCTGCTGCACCCACACACCCATAAGGAGCGGAAACTCGTCGTCTGTATTTTAGGCTGTTACTATCTAATAATAATGATTTAACAGGCCTACTGTGTTCACTATTAGCAAGTAATAGTAGCACCCCTTAGTACGTCTAAACATAAAGGTATATGCAAGGGCAAGTTCGTCCCTCATAATTGGATTACCAATACGCTCATTCCTTAGATTATACTGAAGAAGCTGCTGCTGGATCTAATACTTATATGAATTTAACTTTTGTGGTACATTCTTTTTGGATTATACTGAAGAAGCTGCTGCTGGATCTAATACTTATATGAATTTAACTTTTGTGGTACATTCCTTTGGATTAAACTGAAGAAGCTGCTGCTGGATCTAATACGTATATGAATTTAACTTTTGTGGTACATTCCAAGCACCGGTACCACGCGTAGGTATAAAGCCATGTTGGGATTACCTGTTGGATTATCTACCTGAAATAGACTAAGAGAAATCACCTTATTGGATAACCTTGGACTATTGCCTTTAACCTGTTGGAGTACCAGTTGAACAACATTAGTAGGAGCAGAGGTATTAGTATTATTTTAATTTTGCTTTAATTGTTTTTGTATGTATATCATTTTGTGAGCTAATATTGTAATAAAGGACACTGCTCTAGGAAAATGTCAGAGTTTATACCTCGTCCATTTGAGGAGATAGTAGCCCAGGCTCAAATGTTGGGGTTTAAGGGCAAAACGTTAAAGAAATTTATAGATGCCCAACAGAAAATTGACTTAGATAGACTGACAAGGGAAGCGGAGGAGAGAAGACATATAAGAGAGATGGAGGACAAACAACTAGCAAGACAACATGAAATGGATAAGAAAGACATAACAGTTTTGAAGTCAACAACCTTCACCTTTGTCAAAGAGGTAGACACCCAGGAAAAGCTGGAAAGGTAGAACTAGGGCGCATGAATATTATTTCCACTCCATTTGCTAAAGTTGCTATTGATATCATAGGACCACTCCAAATGACAGATCGGAAGAATAGATTCATTTTAACGTTAGTTGATTTGGCAACAAGATGGCCGGAAGCTGTACCACTACCTAATACAACAACACCAGTAGTAATAGAAGCTCTAAGTGCTATTTTTACTAGAATAGGATTCCCGGAACAGATACTCTCTGATAATGGATTTCAGTTCAGATCCGAATTATACAAAGAAATATGTCAGTTTTTTAAAATAAAGATTGTTAAATCAACACCATTCCACGCCATGTCAAATGGGGGCGTAGAACGCTTTAACGGGACTTTGAAGTGCATGCTGAGAAAGACGGCCGAAGCAGAACCTAAGAACTGGGATAGAGTTATAAATGCACTTCTGTTTGCGTACAGAGAGGTAGCAAATGAGTCTACTAACATTTCCCCTTATGAAATGTTGTATGGAAGGAAAGTCAGGGGGCCTATGTCAATTCTAAAAGATCTTTTTACTAATCAACAAGTAGAACCAGAAATAAAGAATGTGTTTGACTATTTATTAGACCTAAAAAGTAGGCTGGCTGTGGCTTGTCAAATAGCTCAGAAAAATAGCTCAAAATGTAAGGAAAGTTATAAAAGGTATTATGATAGAAATAGCAAAGAAAAAGATATTCAAACAGGTGATTCTGTGCTTTTACTGAAACCACAGAGACAGAATAAGTTAGCCTTGCACTGGGAGGGGCCCTATAAAGTAGAAAAAAGAATTAACAAGTTTAATGTAAAAATAAAGAAAGGCAATCGAGTAAAAATTCTCCATGTTAACAGACTTGTAAAATATCATGAAAAAAACAACACGGAATGTACGGTTAAGGAAAATAGTGATCTACAACTCTCGGGAACTGCGTCACATGTCTTGTATGGGGGTCAAGGGGAAGAATTATTACATGCGTGCATAGCGTCCCTTGTAACCGACCAGGAAGATGATAACCAAGAGGATGAAGTTACTGAGTTACCTACTCTTGAGAGTACTAATTCCAGGGAACATATTAATATCAATACTGAATTAACCGAATCCCAAAGAGAACAGATTCAGACGCTAGTTGAGAAGTATAAAGATATAATTACTGATATACCGGGTAAAGCGAAGGTTAAAGCATTCAACATTGAGCTCACAACAGAAAAGCCTATTACACTGAGGCCATACGCAGTTCCTATTCATATGAGAGATGTCTTAGACCAGGAGATAGAGAACATGATTCAAATGGACATTATTGAAGAGTCTCAATCGCCCTATGCATTTCCTGTTGTTTTGGTTAAGAAAAAAGATTCAACAGTACGTACTTGCATAGATTTTCGGAAGTTAAACGCGGTTACCAAATTTGACGCGGAGGCTATTCCAGACCAAGAAGATCTTTTCTTACCACTTAATAGCAGATCTACACAATAATATAATTGAGTTCTAATACAAAACTCTAGTACATGTTCTCACTAACACGTTCCATACAAGACTGGCTACAAATTTAGAACCTTTCCCCGCGTATAGCGTTGTCACGTGTCTAACGCACCACGTTGCAATGCCAACCAATAAATGCAGCTCAATGTACAAAAATTAATATTTCAAAACCAATCACATTTATTCTTACACATAGCCCTCTGCGTGATGGAAGTTCCCGAGGTCATTGACGAGCTAAATATAGATACTGTGTACGTGACAACAATCAATGGCCGAACTAAAGTCAAAAGGTATTTTTAAAAATTTAATTTTGAAATCAAAAGTATTTAAATAGATGCAAGAAATCAATGCATTCTTTGACGATTGATTTAGAAAAATATAAACGTATTTCTTTTCAATATTGAACCAAAAAAAAACCAACAACAACAAGCGGACATAAGTATTTGTTGACATATTTACATGATTACACAATAATAAAGTAATACATATTTCTGTCATATCAATTAATATAATTCAAACTCATATGTATGTGTCCAGTATGTATGTATCCACATGTATCCAGTTCAAATAATGGAAGGACAGAATAGGTTCAATAGAGTACTTACTATTAACTGTCTCCAACGAATCTACCTCAATAATTCATTCTATTACTAAACAACCCTATCTGGACACCTCAATCTGAACAAATGTTTCTGAAATCTAACTCTGACTGACCAACTAACAGTCCTCAAGCCCTTCCGCATTATTCACACACTTTCCTGCATTGACACCTTGCATTAAAGGAATAGTGTAATGAATCTTAAAATAATATACAGAACTATGCATTGTAATGTTTCACAATGTTTGCGTCTGCTAAACAAGGGGAGCTACGGAGATTGTGGCACCATTTACACTGGCGGATCCGAAATAGATGGACAGGTCGCGTATGCCTGCTTTTTTCGGAACAAACCAATCTCCAGTAGACTCCCCGATGAATGCTTCATCTTTACGGCCAAACTACATGCAATCTCGTTTGCACTTATGGCCGTCAAAGCATCAAAGAGGAGAAAATTTCTCATATGCTCCGACTCTAAACCTGCATAGCAAGCTTCGGGGCGGATGTAGACTGACATTCTATTGCTGCATAAGAGCGTAAAGCTTTTAGACCAAATAACAGCTGACCATAGGGATGTCACCTTCATCTGGATCCCCTTCCATGTGGGCATTAAAGGAAACAAAACAGCAGACAGAGAAGCAAAGAGAGCGGTGTCAGCAACCCAAATTCCCTGCTCGGATCTGAGACAAACTATTGCCTCTGCTACCTATCGAGAGTGGCCCACAACAAACTGAGACAGATCTAGTCTCACCGTGGAACATATCCTCATTGATTGCCCCAGATGCCAAAATATTAGGAGGAAATATTTCACAACTTAAAAACACTGTTTGATAATGTCGACCCTGGGGAAGGTACTGGGCTTTGTCCGAGAGTTGGGCTGTCTACGAGGTTTGATTTGTGATTGGGCAAAGAAATTGTGAACATAAAATATTTACAACAGAGTTTTATTAAATTAATTTTTTTTTACTATTTTTACAATTTTAACTGTGAATAAACCTTGTTTGTAATGACTTAACTGTATAGAATTTAGCTCTTGTGATATGAAGGGAGAATAACCATTGAGGGATTGAGGGCAAGACATGGTCTAAATTGTGCTGATGTGCCAAAACCCCAAAATATCAAAATGACTAAACACCTGCAAAACTTACTAATGTAGCCTGAGCTGAGACACAACCCTTTTGACCTACTTTGCTAGAATCAAGAAAATTGTTGACTCAAGATGTCGGCGTTACCATCTGTGTCAAATACTTCATTAAATAGCGGTGTCCGTGTTCTAGCGTTCTTACAGCTTCCATACAATAGACTTGCTCAATCCAATTGAATGACACATTCCTGTATACTTTTTTTTTAGTTGCGAAAATGATGAAGTTTATTGGCACCGATTGGCGCAGTACTCCAACAGGGATCTGATTACATTTGGACAACGATATTGTCCCACAAAGACAACTAATTATAAATAATCTGTCTTCGATATATCCGACCAGTGGCGTAGCATCAATGGCGCGAAGGGGTTCAATGAACCCGGGCCCATGACCAATAGAGACCCACAATGGCACTTGGAATCTATCTAATTGTTATATAATTTACTAAGTGTTATTTTCTAACATAAAAAAAGCAATTAAACAAAGGGATGTAAACGCGATGATTAACATTGAGACCGATTTCTGCTTGACACTGCGCATGAGGACCTAAGTCTAAGTAAGCGTCTCAGAAGTGAATGGAATGACTCCATTACTTCTAAAATCTAGTACCGACACAAGAATGCCATTTTTTAAAAATGTAATGATGCATACTTGATATTTTGATATGTTTTTATTTTACCCATTGTAGGGGAGGGGCCCACCATCATTTTCTTGAACCGCACTTTTATATGCCCCGCGCTAATTCTAAATCTCCTGAAAACTCAAGAAAATCTCCTAGAAAAATATACAAATTGTCGTCCTGGCAGTAGCGCAGCAAGCTACTTGTGGGTCCGGGCTCAAGAATATATTGGTAAGCCCCACTAATACACTAACACGAGTGTAGTGTGTGAAAAGTCTTTCAGTAATTTGGTACATTTATCAAAAGACATTCTAATGCAATTAAAGTAGCTTTTTTTATAAGTAATAATTTTGTTACGCTTGATTTAAGTATCGGGCTCCATACAAGTGATAATGTCTAAAAGTCTATGTTTGTACAACTTCTTAGCAGAATTAAACGACTTCAAAAGTTGTTTCAAATGACTCTATAATTTCTTTCTTCACATTCTACAGAATTTTATTATGATAGCATTTCCATGTGTAAAACTTTGAAACATTCATATAAACTATAATCTAGTTTTTCGTCCACTATTTAACAGTAAATAGATCGAACATTTATTTACTAAATATTTCTGGCCACTTAAGTAGCATCTATTTCAAAACTTGTAGCTGTTTCTCGCTCAACTAAAAGAAAACCAAATGAAGCCAGCCTGCTCTCTGTGTCATAGGAATTCTTCAATACTTTTTGATCAATTGAAATTTCAAAAATGACTTCTATAGATACAGACAAAGTGAGAAATAAGAGGCCTGTTGTGACAATGTTTGGACAATTTAATGAAAAAGTGTAGTTGTGATAAAAAAACAAACAGCCTAATCTCATGTAGCTGTCTATGACAAACAGCCCCATTTCGTATTGAAGACAGTTACAGTTAACGAAAATGCCAGCACAACGACCAACTGCCTTTACTTTTCCCCAACTAATGTCAGGTACCCATTAGCGCTCAGAGGTGCCCAGATCCCGAAATTTGAAAATCCCAGTCTTTATCAGGATTCTAGCCCTGGACCCCCCGTTTATGTAGCCAAGCGCTTTACCGCTCAGCCACCGCGCATATAGCTTTATTTGTTAGGTTCAGTTAAGTAGGGTTGATCAATCGTTTAGTAGTGTGTATATTTAGTTTTATTACTGTTGTTTTGGTTTCATGTAAATAAAGTATATTTTTATATAAGTTCCTTTTATAATTTCAGTTTGTTATTTTATTTTTAGTTAGCTAGTTTAGTTTAGTTTAGTATGATTGTTCTGTCTGGTTGCTTAGGCGACTCTAGCCCCTTGGTCGCAGACCGAGGTGCACAGATTGGGCCCACCCAGTAGAGCTACCACCTGCCTACTGTTATAAATGAATAAATGTTGAGCAGCAGATAACAAAAAGGCCTCACTCAGTGGCGCCACCCTGACCTGCTCACACAAACATGACCAAGTAATAAAAGTCTGCATCGCAGCTGTCATCAATGACGTAGAAGAAGATCAGGAAGGACAAAAATTGGATAGAGGATTAGCAGAGTTACCTACTTTTGAAGTCACCGGAAATAGTGGTCTGCAGCATGTTAAAATTAACAAGGAACTTAATGATTAGCAACATAACAATATACTTCAGGTTATAAAAGAATTTCAAGAAATAATAACAGACAACCCCGAAAAGGAAAATGTTAAAGAATTCAGAATAGAAGTCACGTCAGACAAGCCTTTCAACCTAAAGCCATATACGGTCCCTATCCATATAAGAGAAAATTTAGATAAGAAATAAAAAATATGTTAAAATTTGACATAATAGAAGAATCAGAGTCACCATATGCGTCCCCCGTTGTGCTAATTAAGAAAAAAGATTCATCGCTTAGGTTATGCGTAGACTATAGGCGGTTAAACGCAATCACTAGGTTCGATGCCGAAGTAATTCCAGACCCAGAAGATTTGTTTGTTCAATTACACAAAGCCTAATACTTCACAAAGGTGGATCTAACAAAAGGATTTTGGTAGCTGCCCATAGAGGAAAGTAGCCGCAAATATACTGCTTTTAAGGTCCCTAATGGACATTTTCAGTTTAAATACGTTCCTTTCGGTCTTGCTAACAGTTCAAGTTTTTTTAATAGAATGAATCGTAATGTTTTATAAGGATTATCAAATGTTATTTTCCATTTTGATGACATACTAATTTATAATGACGACTGGGAAAGACATTTAATGTCTGTAGAGCAAGTAATGACTAGACTTAGGTATTATGGACTCACAGGTAAACCAGAGAAATTGGAGATCTTTTTCTTCAAAATTACCTTTAATGGTCATGTTGTTGGCGGGGTAAAATGGAACCAGACCCAAAAAATCTGGAAAGGATTATGGGCCTTAGGTCCCCCACAAATAAGAAAGAAGTTAGATCTCTTTTAGGCCTAGCCTATTATTAAAGCAAATTTATTCCATCATTTGCTGATATGGTGTTTCCCCTCACTCAATTGCTGAGAAAGGAAATGCCTACGAGGGTCACCTGGAATCCCGAGTGCGACTTGGCATTGAAAAAAATTCAGTCTTGCCTGTCCTCCTCACCTATTTTAATCTTACCAAACCCTAATATGTAACGGGGCCTGTCTCTCTCTCTGAATTTCTCCTGCAGTAGTCGTAGAGAAGATATGTCTATAGTGGATCTACCACTCCTGAATCCACACTGAGACTCGAATCTATCACTTGCAGCCCGATAGTGCCACTCTAGCAAAGATTTTGCCCACTATACTGAGAAGAGAGACGCCCCTATAATTGTTGCAGTCAGTCCGATCCCCTTTGTTCTTGTATATTGTGACTATAGTTGCACCACACATGTCCTGTGGGACATGACCTGTTTCCCAACAGCGGCAGAGGAGAATATAGAGTTCAGGGAGCAGGAGTGATTGGTGAACTCCTTCCACTGGGATACCATCACTCCCTGGAGATTTTCTATTTTTCATGCAGTTAATTGCTTTTTAGAGGTCACTAAGGCTCGGAAGCTCTTCTAGGAATTCCAATACTGGAAGATCTGGTAGAGAAGCCAGGGCGACATCGTTTACTGTGTTCTGTGTGGCATAGACATTGAGGTAGTGTTCTGTCCATCGTTCTAGCTGCTTGGAGTAGAAACACTGGGGTCTGTATGGAGTAGAAACACTGGGGTCTGTATGGAGTGCAAACACTGGGGTCTGTATGGAGTAGAAACAGCCACTTACATTCACTGACAGTTATAAACTAATGAAAGTGAGAATTCTTTCATGAATATTTCAAAAAGAATTTGACCAGTGTGCCAACTATTTCTAGGTCCAACATTTTTTTTACCTTGACATTTTTGTTTAAAACAAAATCAAACATTGAAACAAATCTAAATCCAAACAGGCTTTAAAAAATGTACTAATAAAAAAACAAAAGAAAAGATTGGTGTTACTCTATGTGAACTGATGAAGAAATGTCATTCAATAAATAGATTGTGACCTAATGCCAGCTATCCCCTAATGAAATACCACTACAAAAATCAATGTTTTCATGTTGATAGATTCATTCAATAGTGGATTCAATAGTTAAGTGCATATGACAGGTCTAGGCTGTAGTCACCATACAAGCTGCCAATAGTTCTGCATCACTCTTGTTTTCTTTACCTGTTGAAAGATTTCTCTGTCGTCTTCTTGACAACAACATTTCTGTTTTTGTCAAGTGTTTTCCAGGATTAGAGGACAGACTATCAATGTCCCTGTTCTCACCCAGGTGGTCATCAGAACAGTGCTGGTTAATTGACAACGGCATGGACGAGAGAATCTCTGCTACCAAGCCACTGGCATTACCATTTGGCACAGTGGATGGAGGATTATAATTAAAAGGGGCCACAATGGCAGATGGGCTTACATTGTGTTCAGTATGTAACTGTCCTGGTTTTGGCGTTATGGAAGTTGATGTCCCTTGGTGACAAATCAATTTATCATCCATATCACACATTGTTGAAGGTTCAATCTTAATGTTAGCACTAAAAAAATCATAGTCCTTTATATCTTTGTGATTTTTCTTTTCTTTGTGGCTACATTTTTTACCCTTGCTTAGTTCTTTATCAGCAGATTTAGACTTGGGAAGTTCATTGTTCTTCTTGGATTCCTTGTCCTTGTGTCTGCTGGAACTGAAAAGTCGTTTGAGGACTTTGGACTTAGTTTTTCCTTTCTCCTTCTGTTTGTTTTTCTTGTCATTTTTGGATGTGGTTGTGTCACTCATACTCATGCCACTGATCAAACTGCTGTCAGTCACTGAAGTTTTCTGTTTGAACCCAAGGCTCTGGTTAAATCCTATGGAATCATTAAAAGAACACATTGACTTGCAAGTCTCGTCAGCATTGGGTAACTCCAAGTTAGAGATACTTGGGTCTCTCCTTTTCTTTCTGAATGTGCTGGAATCTATATGAGAGCTGGAGTCACAACTTTGATCAAAAGAATCAGCTGACTCTGAGTGGTCATTGGTTGTTTGATGATTAAGCATGGAGTCATCAAATACGTTGCTCTCTAGACTGTCATTTGTGTCATACAGGTTTTGGTCATCCTCATGGTCATCATACAGCTCAAACACTTCCCCCCTCCTCACACCACTCTCTGGAGATTCATAACTTGTTTGTTTCTGTTTGGTCAACTTGGAGACATCAGCAGCTTTCTTGACACTGGGCTGGCTTGGTTTAGGACTTTTAGCTACCTTCACATCAGAAGCTATCTTTTCATAAGTGGCACTATTACATAGGCCATCAGAAGAGGACTCAGATACTGTAAGACTGAAGGATGCTGGTAGAGTTGATGCTTTTGCCTTAAACACAAAGGGTGGACGACTGCTAGGTTTGGTGCTACAAGGAGATGTAGACACTGGAAGTTTGGACAAAGATGATGCAGAAGATGAAGGGCTTTCTCTTGAAGGTGATCTTTCAAGACTGCCATCTCTTTTCCACAATATTGCTATCTTGCTAAGCACTTGTTTCTTGTTGGAAACACCAGGCAGAGTTCGTTCATTGAATACTGTATTAAGTGATGAGTTTGATCCATCTAAAGCTTTTGTAGGAATACCAGATGTAGATGAATGGGAAGATCTGCGGCTGTTACCAGAACTAACAGGGGTCAAAGGTCGATAACCATCATTGGATCTATTAACATTGCTGGCTTTAGTATCATTGCTCAAACTTCTAGCAAACCCTTTAACAGTGCCAACATTGGCAGGGCTACTACTATTTTTGGTAATTGCTGATTTCTTTTCACTAGCAGTTTGGCTTAGAGAATTACCACTGACTGATCCTAAAGAACTGGTTGCTATTTTATTTGTTTGGTTTGGGGACACATTAGCAAATGCTTTATTTCCTTGGCTTAAAGTAGGTAATTTGGATTGGTTTTGACTATTATTACAGCTGACAGATGCTTTGGCAATAGTTGGTATAGAACTTGGGGATGTGTTGGGTGTTTTTAAGGCACATTTTACAGCAGATTCTTTAGAATTCATCTGAACTGGTTTATCTTGAGCATTATCTTCTATATAGTCTGAAGAATTGAATGTTTTGTTCCAAGAATCACTAGTCAGGCCATAGGACAGTCTATTTCCTAAGTCACCTGATAAAATATACAATGACTCTGTCCTCTGTTTATTTTCTTTTATTTCGGAGCTCAATGTTTGATTGACAGTGTTAGGAAAAGAGCCCCCTTCAGTGTTCACAAGCAGCTTGGTAGGAGGCATTGTGGGCTTCACAACATTGGTGTTTTTTGTAGATGTGCTTGATGGAGGGGAACTGGAGCTCTTAGTTACAACTGGTTTAGTCATGCTGGAACCACCTGCTGGAGAGTTGCCTTGAGCTGCCCTTGGGTTAGATTGTTTACCATTTGTGGTGACCTTCATCCTCATCATTAAAAAGTGTACATCATTTAGTTCACTAGTGTATTCTGCTTTAACTGTGACATTGCCAGCCTCACTGTCATCATAATCTACCTTTAATGTCTGGTTCACAGACTCATCAGCAGTCAGTTCAACAACACTGTGATCATTAAACACAGCTGTATCAATGTCCACATCATCACGCAGTGCTAAGAGGCCTCCCATGTTGTCATTGGAGATCTCACGAACTTCAGCAAAGTCACTTATTTCTTTACTAGTCTTCATCGGATTAGTCTGGCTGCCTAACTGCCTGTCATGAAGAACATACTGAACAGATTCCAGAGAGTCTTGATACATATGCTTACCTGTATGACAGTTGGCTTTGGCTAATTTGTTACTAACCTCCTTCTGAGCTTTTAAATAATTATCATTGTCCTGAGAATGGGATCTAAAGTGGCTCCTAACATTAGTGTTTTCACCCTGTGAATGGTGACGCTGCCTTCGCCAGTTGCAGTAGCGAGACTGTCGAGATGATGGTGTAGCCTGAAGGTCAAGGTCCAGCTCTGTGGTGTCTGAACAAGACCTCATCATCAAGTTCTCATAACTGCTCTGGTCATGAGACAGAGATCCCTGAGAACCATTGTCACTACCAATGTGGTACCCATTAGACAGTCCTGTGGTCATCTCAAACGAGGCACTCTTTGTGAGTCCACCATTCATCACAATGTTTCCCCCAGCTTTAGGGACAAAGAACTTGCCCCTAGAGTGTCTTTTAGTTTTGTCCTCTCCTCTAGAATGCCTAGACTTAGGCATCACTGAGTTGATACACTGTTCTAACAGGGCCTGTTCAGATGGAGTCGGATCACAGTCTGCTAACTCATAGTTTAAGGAATCATTAAATTCATTCTGCTTCATTTCTAACTTCATTTTAATTCTTGTAGAACTATTTTGATTTGGTGCTGGCACAAAGGGCTGTTCTGGCTTATCTAAACTTGTGATGGAACTCAGTGATGAGTTCCTGGAAAAACAAACTGGTGTATCCTCAACAACAAATTTGATTGGTCGGTCGACTTTATCCCCAGCCACACTTAAATCACTTAAGGAAGTGGCAGCTGAAAAGTTTAAGGGAGTCCCTTCTGTAGCATAAGACCTGATGCAGTCTTCATGGGTATCCACATATTGGTTCAAGTTCTGAGTGTGTGGTAAGAGAGAGTCACACACATTTTTGGTAACAGCTAAACCTTTCTTTGGAGACATCAGTTCAGCTACTCTGTTGAGTGCAGGAGTTAAGTTTTTACTGATAGAAGATTTGACAGTGGCAGCTGTGTGAGCTGTGGATGGCACCATGAAGTTAGCAGTTGAGGATCCTGAAGCTACTGCCGCAGCATCTGTTGAAAGTTTGAAAGTTTTAATTGGTGTTTTCGCAGGCTCAGATTTTAAAGGAATTTTAGCATTTTTTAGATTAATTCCAGACTTTAATAGTTTGGTGATAGTAGGGGTAGAGCTTTGCTGGGTTGGTGTGATGACCTTAGAATGTTCAGCTGAAGGAGTTGACAGCTTTGGTATAGCTGAAGCCTTGGTTGGAATGGCTGATTTTTTTCTTACAGTGTTCTTCACAGTTGCTTGTCTCATCTTTCTAGCAGATGATGAGGCAGATGGTGTTGGCATTCCAGAACTAATGCACTGTGCCAAAATGTCCTCCTCCCTTTCAGACATGGAAGAATCTCCGTCTTCCTGCTTCAGTTGCTCTGTGGCTGGAGACCAGGGCTTATTGACAGCTACAGTGGCTGTTGTGGGAGCTGATGCCATTTTAGTCACTATCTCTGTACCACTTTCTGTTTCCTGGACCTTAGTTAAGTTAGGTTCTTGGGCCTGTGTTGATGCTTCAGTTTTTGCAGCTATTGACTGTTCTTTTGCTGGAATTTCAGACATTTTGGGAGCTGGGTTTAACCCAAGATAAGAAGCAGGTATTTCAAGTTTCCCGATCATTGCTACCTCAGATTCATTGGCATGCTCTACTTGAGTTGGCAATGTCTTGGCTCTATTTGTAACATTATTTGGAAATACACTTGGAGGTGCAATACTTTTCTGAAAAGTAATAAATGTAATGGGTGGGGTTTCCTGGGAATATGCAGAAAAATTGACAGGTTGATCTTCTTCAAAATCAGCAAATGTATTCAATAAAGGCAAGTCTTTCTCAGCATTTCTGATTGCAAAGTTTATGGGTTTATCATCTTCTTCAAAGCTGGTAAAATTCAAATAGGGTTCAGGTTTGAACAGATTTACTGGTTTTCTTACGTCCAATATTTGCTTGGCTGCTGCCAGAGGCTTGGGTCCCAATCCAACATCTTTAAACCTTTGGGTTGGTGAGTGTGTCCTACTGGGACTGGAAGGCATTGACTCTGAAGGTGAGTCTGGGATGTCACTGGGAGAGATAACCTCACTAGCCCTACGACTGTATTCACTAATGACTGAGCTGTGTACTGACTGAGTGTCAAAACTGCTCAAAGATTCTGGAGAGCTACTTCGACTGAACATTAATGGAGTTTCCTCAACCTGAACAAGCAAAAATAAAGTGTATTAATAAATTGGTATTAATGGTATTAACCATTGTTCAATACCTAGAAAACCAATAACATCAGATCTATTATACATTTTGACAGATTACATACAAAATATTAATGTCTTATTTTTGTTTATGTTGGCAATAAAAAAAAAATTACTGAAAAAGTAAAAAAAAGAATTAAAAAATAGGAAAAATTTATTCACCTGATGATTTTCATCAAAAATCACTGTTTTTGCCTCTCTATCAGTAGGTTGCGTAGAAGTTCGTCTTAGTTTTGATCCAGGCTTGCCTGAAGCAGCAGCTGCTTGTTTGTTTTCAATGACCCTGGCCTTTGGAGTTTCTATCTCTTCTATGTTATCAAGCTCAATCTAGTCAATACACACAATAAGAAACTATTATTATTTAAGTCCTTGAACATTTCTATTAACTTTTTTTTTCTTATCTTATTTCAGACGTTACTTAAAAAAAAAAAAAGATAATTATGTCCTACACATTTCATGTGTCAATCTAGTCATGCATGTTAATCAGTAACTTCAACTCTGCTACATTTACACAAATCAATAACATTTTAAACCTTTAGCACTTGCCAATATGCTTGTGACATCTAGCCTGATTCTATAAATGAACAGTTTAAAAAGTAATATAACTTGTTCAGATAGAATGATAGTCAAAGGAAAACTAACATGACAATGTTCTTACCTTTTCAGTCATGTTTCCAACAAGTCTAAAAGGTCCATCTCCATCTCTGGCCTCACTGCTACGTAAACTACTAAGGGAAGAAACTCTTGAAAAACAGACTGGTGTCCCTTCCTCACAGTATGTCTTTGTCTGATCCAAAGCACCTACAATATCAGCCAGAAACAGGTTGTTTTTTATATACATGAATGGGTGTTACTTGATGAGAACCATATGATAAAGATTTTTTTCCATTATATTTTCAACTGTTTCAGCGCAACAAAAAGTTCAAGGGAGGTTGGGGGGGGGGGGGAGATATTAATAAAGCTAACTACTAATCTAACTAATCTACTAAGGTACTAATCTAACTTTTTTATTTTATTGTATAATCTAACATATTTTTTTTATTGTAAAAGAAAATGACTAGGCTAGAAAAAAAAAAAATAAAATAAATTATTCAAGAAAATATTTTTTTAAATTTAATTTTAATGAGCACAGAAAAAGGAAATGTATTTTAAAACTTGATTAAAAACTATATACTTGAAGTTTAACCTTTTTGTTATACATTTAATCCAAAAATATTGAAAAAATCACAAAACGAAACACTTTTGTGACTTCGAATTCCATAAAAAATAACAAACTGTACTATTTAGATCCTGCGGAATAAACTAAAACAGAAGAATCACTAACAAACTGTTGTCTTTTTTTTTTAACGTGTTTCTCCTGCATCTAATTTACTACCAAAACAAAGAATCATCACTCTCACACCCATAAACTTTAAAAAAAAAAAAAAAAAGGAATTAAAAAGTGTAACATTAAAAAGTTACTCCCCCGAGAGTAACTCTGTACTTAAAGAGGGAATGAATTGTGGAAGTAATTTAATTTCCTTGATTTTTCCTATATCAGTTGTTTAAGACCAACATGCACTTATATGTTAAGTGGAAACAACTTATTGTGGAAATTCATACAGAAATATTGTCAGCAGTTTTCCTTGAGACTATTGATTTTTTATAATTTATAACCCTAAACTAACTAAACTCTAAGATTGTGTGGTACTATTAGTTGACTAAACTTATAGTGCCAATTTCGCATTTCTTGGACCTTCTATACCAGTGTGTGCAGAAGATATGCAATATATATATGGGGGCTTGAGTGGCTGAGTGTTAAAGCACTTGACTTGATTTTTAATTAGTTTTTTAGGATACTCCTTGTAATAGTAGGCTAGTAGAGACTAACAAACACTTTCTTGTCTGTTTAAATGCTCCTTTATTCATGTTAGATCGTCCATATGTGTAGGCCTAAACGGAATTCAATTATCCCCCTTATCTATTAATTCTTGCACATCATCAACATGTGTCACTGGGTTACAATAATGAGACGGGCCTGACAAAACAATAACATTTACTATCACACTCCTGAGTCAACCAACTCTAATGGGTCGCTGACATTAGTTGGGGAAAGTAAAGATATTTGGAAGTTGTGCTGGCCACATGACACTCTCATTAACTGTCAACCATAATAACAGATGACTCCTTGTTTAGAATGTTAATAAAGGATCACCTTTAAAGAACTTAATACTGCCAATACTTTTAAAATATTTAATGAAAAAAAAATATGTCTACACTTTTGAAATAACCTTTGATATTATATCATAAAGCATCAATGCTAGTCTTGTGGTTTAAATTGGGTATTTACAAAGCTACTAAAATTAAGATTTTTAGATGTAAATTAAAGACACTGTAAATGTAGCAACAAAACAAATTATTAAAGACAATCACCTTCATAAGTATCAGCATGAAAATTAGGTTGGTCTGTTTGTATGTCCGACACCTGAGAACTTGCTTTGGACGACATGGGCGCTATACATAGAAACATAAAATGTCATCACTAACACCATAGCTTATTTATATAAGTCATTTTTCTAAAACAAATATACAACAGCAATAATAATAATAAATCTGTGCAATAGGAAATATTTTTTTCCATGATTGCTTTTTAGAATTATTACAAAATTTTAAGTTGTTCGACTTGAATTTGAACGTGAGGATTCAAACCTCAAGTCAACATACTACCAAAGAGCCAGCCAAGTCAGTGGCGTAGCTAACAATGTGCAAGTGGTGCGGGCCACACTGGGCATCAAGTAGTGGGGGACATCAAACTGAGGACCAACATTCTCAGTAGAACTGCACAAAGTAATTACATAAATAAAAACACATTTATTTGTTTTGGTAATTTGATATGTCCTATATATTTTTTTTGTTTTGGTAATTTCATATGTCCTATATTCTTCCTAGATTGTTCAAAAATTTTGACAAATACTGCACCATTCCACATAATTTTCTTGCTTCCTGGCTATTTTCTGGTTTCTTCATTTCCAGAATAGCTTTGATCTTCTTTATGTCAGGCTTTATGCCTTGCACACTAATGCAGTGTCCCATGAAACTTATCTGGTCTTGTTTCTCTACTGTTTTTGTTTCATTTAATTTAACGCACTTCTCTTTGCATCTCTCTCTTAATCTCTTCAGTTTGTCAGAGTGATCTTTTTCTGCTTCTTCTTTAGACTGACCACATCTCACAATCACGATATCATCAGCCACATTAATGCATCCTTCTAATCCCAACAATGTTTCTGTTAACTTCTTTTGGAATATTTCTCCACTTACACTTAGTCCAAAAGGAAGTCTTGACCATCTGTACCGCCCATAAGGTGTGATCATGGTTGTTAGTAGACTAGACTTTTCATCTAGACGTACATGCCAGTAAGCCTCCTTTACATCTAATTTAGAAAATATTTTAGCATTTAGGAACTGTGGCATTACAGCTTCCAAAGTTGGTAACTTAAAATGTTCTCTTTTTAAAGCAGTGTTAAGATGTCTTGGGTCAATGCAGATCCTTAAATCCCCATTTGGCTTTTGAACCACAGCCATCTGGCTGACCCAATCTGTTGGTTCATTTACAGGAATTAATATTTTCCTTTTTACTAATGGCTCTATTTCTGCTTCCACTTTCTTTTGAAATGCTAATGGTATATTACGACAAGGTGATACCACCGGAGCTATGTTCTCATAGACAGTTAATGACGTTTCACCTAAATCTCCCAGATGACAATCAATAGTGTTTACTTGTGATAAGCTGATTTGTTTAAATCTCTGAAGACAACGCACTTTAACACTTTTTTTAAAGCCTTGCGTGATGTTACTTCATTGTTCAATGCATTACTTATAGACAAGTTTATAATGGTGGTTGTCGCAGTTATCTGAGTAACTGCATAGTTAATGTTTTCATTCCAATAGCGCCGCGTTCATCACTACTTGATGACATCATCTGAGTTATTGTCTATTTTCTTTCTTATGTAGGCTAGTGGAATGATCTCCCCTTGTTGCTTTGTCATTATTTCTTGTGACGTAGAGTTAGTGCGCGTTATGACTTTCGTCATAAACTGTCTGTTTCATTCTCTCCATCTTGTCTTGAAGAGACAAGTCCCATTAGGAATTAGAGTTTCTCCTTGGATCTGATATTCAATAGTCTTATCGTTCTTGGATATATTCTTATTGGATTATATTGACCGCTATTTAGGGTGAGTTTTACTTTCACATTATATAGTTGTTTGTAATTGGATTTCGATCGTATTTGTAATTTTTATAATTAGATTAGAAGAATATGTTCTTTTATCTTTCTATGGGGTCTCAGTTTCCAGTCTCAGTTTTCAATACTGAGATCTCAGCTTGAGGCTACAGGACTGAGGTTTTTCATCTCAGTTAGTCTGTCTGACGTTCAAGTTTGTTTTCACGAGTCTGAGGTTCCAGATTCTAGACTGCGGGTTGCTATGTCCAGACCTGGTGTTATAGTGTGAACTATGAACTTTTGATTAATGGTCGTCGGTGAACAGTATCCTGGATAGAAGATAAATCTACTTGTATTGCCAGTTGTTGTACCAGAAGATTAAATGGACATTCCTATTAAACTTTATGAGTTAAGGTGAATATGTTGTAAATAGTGACTATAATCTTATTATAAGTATTAATTTTTTGTTCATATCATACTGTCAGGAGTTTTATTATTTATACTGCTTGTCTCTCTTGTTATTGTTGTGTTTCTTGACTTTGTTCCTGTGGCTCACTAGGGGTTTCTTGAATATTAAATAATGCTTGCTTGATATTTTCTTGGTTACTCAATTATAATTCATCAATACTTGCTTAACTCAAATACGATCACTTAACATGCATCAACTCTAACTCCTTATATTCATGAATATCGATAATACTATAATACTTAATAAAGCACACAATTATATCACTCATATGAAATAGTAATATACAAAACACCAGTCCATCAACTTATAAATATATAAATGCATAAATACCAGTCCAGGAAATAAACGTCCAACCTTCCTGGACCGGGAGCAAGACCTTACTGACTAACACACTCTCTCGCACATTCAACGAAGACTTAATCACTCAGTTCACAACACGTGCAACACTTTGCATTCATTTTACAAGGGGATATAACAATTATACCAATATATCAAAATAACATTCATTCTCGCCATACCTCTCCCTGACACATACTATATGCACATAGATTTGATTATCATTTCATAGATCAGATGTCATTATTATTGTAAATATTTCATTATATTAAATTTATATTTTTTATTTGAAATCATCATACACCTAGTTTATTAGTTTATGTACAACTGGATGTGTATGGTGTGACTGTCAGACTGAACTTGGGCCTAAAATATTACAAGTTTGAACGTAATTATAATAAAAAACACTTGTAATTCAATTACTTTAATATTTATACACCAGGGGTGGGCAAATTACGGACCGCCGAGGTGTTTTATGCGGCCCGAGGAAACCTAAATAAATCATGAGTGCACACACATTACACATATAAAAATGCAAATATATTAAAAATAAATAATTGTAAATATCTATAGAAATTGTTGAAACTTTTGATTCTTATCACTTATAATGAAGAGGCTAAAGAAACATTGTCTCTAAACGTCCTTGTAAAAAGTTTAAAGTAAACGAAGATTATATTTAATAGCAATATTTCCATAAATTCAGTAAAAGACATATGCCAGGTCAGTATTTATTCAATGCTTTGAAGAATTGTGTTGAAAAATTTGGCTTGTACAATATGGAAAGGGTAACAAATGATGGAGCTTTGACTGTGAAAAACAGCCCTTTTAATCAAATAAAGAAAATATCCCAACCATAAACTAGTAACTGGAAAGTTTACACAAAGCTACATTGAATTCGAAAAATTAATATAGCAGTATCTAATTCAGTCGTATGTTGGACATAGGGCCGTCCCTGGGCATAGACCAAGTATGTAGCTTCCCAGGTCCATGATTGTTGGGGGCCTCACACAGGATATACAAGTTAATATTATACAGAAGGAATAGCGAAACTTTAACTCCATGTTAGTGTTCGAAGAACACTAGGTTTTTAATTCCATTATTTTAGTTTTGTCACCTTATTTTGTGTTTTTTCTATTTTATTCGGTAACACAGTAGCATCCGCTGGCCAATCATTAAATCAATATGAAATAACAAGGAAGAAATTGTTAAGTTCATAGATGGTCATTGACTGTGACCTTTTCCTAATATTTCTAATGAAGAGTTGAAGACAGACTTCATGTTTATCATCGGAAGCATTGCAATTTGTTGTTTGCACATGAAATGTATGTGCATCTTAAATCTTTTTAAACAAAGATATTCCATTTCTTGAGGCCAGCAAGTAAAATTAAGGCTTTATCATTTTACATTAGCTGAAAGGTGAAACTATTGGATTAATGATTGTGGAATTTTAAAGCAAATTTTAAGATGTCAAGAACTAGAAACCAGTTTTCAATACCCTCAGCTCAGTATTTAATGCAGAAGCTGATATAGCTCCAGATGACATACCTTCAAGCAAATTATGACCTGAAATAGAAGTTCCAGTCAGTTCTTTCACTGGAGCTTCATTGGTGCCAGAAGCTGTATATCCACTCTTTAAGAAACTTATTCTTTCACATTTTATGGAACCACATTAATCTTTGAACAAGATTTTCTTTTTGTTTGACAATTATCATATGTTAGAATAGGTCGATGCTTATTGAAGGTAATTTGACAGTAGTCACAAGAAAAACAACTAGTAAGCTAGTCCCATTGTTCCGGAACATTATGCATGAGAGTAAACAGTTATATACTTCAAGTACTACTATACATTCGTGGTGAAATGTTGGATGTAAATAGACAATAGCAAAATTTTAAAAAAATAATTCGTAAAATTAGTTTTTAAAATTCTAACTCCTATATATATAGGAAAAAGGTTGAAAAAGGTTGCCCACCCCTGCTATACTCAGTAATACTTAATAATAATTCAATAATATAATCAAAATACGAAGACCTAACAGTGATTTTTTTTAAAATCATTAATTAGGTTAATGATCCAATCTCTTTTGTGGACCATTGGGGAGGGTGTATCTGGGAGAAGATGTTTTCCAACCGCTCAAGTCTTCTTGTAGGGTGGCCAAGCCCTGACCAAGTGGTCAGCCACACATCACTTGCTTGGAAGGAACTTGAAGTTTGTCTGTGACTAGGTAACAATAATGACAGCAAGGCTCAAGATTTAATTAAGCAAGAGGAGAAAATGTGGAGAGATTTTATGTAGAGAATCTTTGACATCATGTGTTTTCCCTTAAGGAGAATTTGGCCCTCCGTAGGCATCGCGAACGAGTTGAAGAAGAAATAGCATTACAAAATCAAAGAAATATCCTGGAGTGAAATTACTATGGAAGTACAATCCATTCCTGAGAGACCGAAAATTTTAAATCAATCTCGATGGTTCTCCCAATGACATAGACAAAAACTAATTTTGTCTGGGTCTTCAGGTAATTATCGCAGTTTCTCCAGAAGTCTCAGAACTTTCAAAACAAGAATCTATTGAGTTTTAGAGTTTTATTTATATAAAAAAATATGTCAGTCCCCGAATATTGCCATCTTGATTCGCATTTTTATTTATACCATTGTGGTAAGTGTGGCTACATACCAGCAAAGTTTTTCCAAGAAAAACTAACAATCAACGATGACCGATTTACGACTTACTAATTTTGTAATTTCGTCTATTGAACCAGACCTAGTGGGGAAAAAAACTGATTTTCATAAAATTATCGATAACTTGCTGGTGAGAAACCTCTTGAGATTCACTTGTATTTTTTTTTTTTTTTTGGTAAAATTGTTTCTTTGTGAAATAGCAATGCTTAAATTATGAATAAACTTCATTTCAAAATTAGAAACTTTTCGCTGTTTTAAAACTTTTTTGTGGAGAGCATCATGAGGATCTGCCGCACAGAGCATCAAATACTCAAGCTACGCCACTAGTGCTTTAAAAAAAAGTAGGTATTATAGTTATCTATTGTTAATTTCTAATTTTAGGTGATTACTAAGTCTCTACACAAGGCTCATGCTGTCTCCATATAAAACAAAATTAATTAGTTATGACTAATTGATACTAAATAATTTGTAAATTTTTTTTATTGATTCGTGTTTTGTTAGGGGCAATGAATAATGAATAATTGTGCAAAGTAATTACAAAAGAAATAAAGTGTTTGTTATGTCATCATGTGTACAGTCTATTTTTGAAGAAAAGATTTGTCTTGGAACTAGTAGTACACTTTTTTTCCAATTTATTTTCAAAATATTTCATAAGTTATGTGTTGAAACTATCAACATGTAATACAGCAAAATCAAACCGTCTTCCTGTAATAACCACGTTGAGCTGTTGATAAAATTTTAATCAATTTATATGTGATCAACAATATATAATGTGATATTAATAATGAACTTTAAATAGATTACAAGTGTTTCTTTTAACTCAATGCTCTTGAATCAAGATAGCTACACTTGTTTACATTCAGTCAGTTAAAGATATTCATTTTACCTTTTTGTATTAAAATCAAAACCACCAATTTTTTAGAAACAATTAAGGTTAGAACTTAAAATTATAGATATAACTATACATATCATTATTTGCATTAATTATATATATTTTTTTATATTATTAATTTTATATATTATATATATTTTTGTGACTTTTGTGACAAAAACAAGCTAATCATTAAATACAATTTAACTATCTGATACAAACATTTTACATGTAACTTTTGATTGAAACTGGCGTGCACATTTATTTTATTTTCTATTGTTATAATGTTTTGTTTTGTGTGATGAAATTTCCTCATATATGTCAATAAAAGTCAGTTTGAAAGTGCTCAGGTTCTAAAAGAAGAATGTTGAGAGCTCAATATGTTTTCTGCCTCATGGATAATAAAGATTATTATTATCATTAATGAAAGGGTCAATTTACAGTTTGGTTCTAGACTGAGATGTGAAAGTGCACTAGATTATTTATTTAATGTTTCTACATTCCATTCATGGTAAAAGCAATAATAATGTTATAAAACTTACCACTATTGCGTCCATTGCTCCCACATACTACAGTTGAACCTGTTCGTCTATCAGTTGTCTGACTACCGGAACTACCTGTTACATGGTCAGCTTCACATTTTACTTTAGTCATAGTCTGGTCAGACTCAGTCAAAGTTCTATCTGGGTCAATAAGTGTAGCATTCTTTGAGGCAGCACCATCATCATATTTATCTTGGCCACTTTTGTTGATATCTTCATCTCTTTCCTCATCAGATTTACCAGCTTGAGTCAGGTCTGTGAGGGATGTTGCTGTAGATAGGTAAGGAGTGCCTTCTGTACAGAATGTTCTAACCTGGTCATCATTAGAGCTGTTATCCATTCTGTAGTCAGCTCTCATCGCCTCGGCATACTTACATTCTACACAGTGGCGCTCATCTTGATACACAGGAATATCTGGGCCTTCAGCAGTTGTATTATCTCTATATTTGATGGAATAGTTAATTGGCTGCTCCTGAAAACTGTCACTACAACACTCTTCAGACACCTCATTGTAAAGGAGGCTAAAATCTGTGGGTTGATCCACTACACAATCTAAGTCTGTTTCTGCATACACACTCAATAGCTGCATTGGAAGATGGTGTGTTTTGTTCTGATGGGCAGCAGGCATGGTGCGGAACTGTGTGGAAGAATTGTTAAACCTCTTTCCTGGAGTAGAAATACTCTCTTGGCTACCAGCACAAGCCACGAGCTGTGGTAAGAGCATTCGATTGGCAGTGTCTGCACTATTTTTAAATGCTCCAGAAGCTTGATTGTGGTTGTAGACAAACCTTCGCGGTTCATTTTCAGATCTGTGGACTTCATTAGTAGGGGAATCTCGAGAACTATCAACATTTTCACAGGTTTTGGACAAGCTTTGGTCTAGTTCTACTTCCATAGCTTGCTGCTTAAGAGCATGAAGACTAGGTCGAGTTGCTTTAACAGTTTTTTCATTCTCTATGGGATTTCCAGAAGGAATAGATGAGACTAAATTCCTAAGTGCAGCTGAACTTCCACTTGATATCATTTTATGCCTTGAATGAACTAAATTTTTTAACATACTGACTGCTCCCATTGCTCTCAGAGTATTTTGATCTTCTTCACATCTTGCAGATAAATTCCACAGTGTCTCGCATGCATTGCTGACAATAGTTAGGCTGGTGGAGCGAAGGTGATGGAGTAGGATTTGAAGACACCCACTCTGACGGAGAATAAGACGGTAATCTTCTCTTATAGCTATTTGACTAGAAACATTGCGGAGAATACCCCCTCCATTTTCTACAATGGCTAGAGTTTTTGCAGCGCTCTTGTAAGTTAGTAGACCAACAAGAAACTGAAGAGCTCCATCAACAGCACAGATTTCAGCCTTGTTCTCAGAAGAATGAGATGATAAGTTCCACAGAGCTGACAGAATACTATTTAAAGTTGCTTCTTTCTTTACAATCATGGCAGATTTCATAAATGTAGTCACAGCACCAATCTGAAACAGCCAGAAAGACCTTGTTTAAGAAACAAAAACATAAGACATTAAAAACTCTTAATTCTAAGCTTTTTTCCCATACTTTTCATTATGTAATTATTACACACGATATTTATGGATATTGCTTGACTCTAAAATCAAACTGATGCACTCCATGTTCATGGCCACATTCTTATATGCTTGCAAGTCTTGGATGCTGACTGTAGAGCTAGAGAGGAGGATCATATCAATAAAATGATGCTAGGTATCTACTACAAAGAGCGCATCACAAATGAGGAAATTCAAAACAGGATCTTATGGCTATGGGACCCCACGACAACCTGCTGAACAGTCAAAAAACTACAACTTTATGGACATATTACTAGATCCTCACAACTTGCATAGATGTTCTTTAGGGAAGAGTAACAGGGAAAAGAAGACAGACCAATGTAAAGATGATGTCAAAGAATGGATATTAAGAGATTCTATCCTAGGCAAAAGCAAAGAGGATTGGAAAAAGATCTTTCATCATGTGTGGTGCCCCAATAGTTTAACAGACTAGGGATAGATGAAAGTGAGGCTTGATGCAAGCTTTCTAGTCTAAGTTAAGTTCCTCGCACTCATTAACGCAGGTATCTGCTTTCACCTGTCAATAAGAAGAGCTTTACCATGCTTGGAGTCTAATCCTCACAACTGGCTAGGTGCTGAAGTATTTCCAATGGATGCCATTTAGAAGTATTATAAAGACAGTAAAAGTTTATTGCCACTAATTTGATGTAGCATGTTGGGATCAGATTACTATAACCATATTTTAAAAACCAAGTACCTTATTTAATAATAAAATAATAATAATAATGGCCGCCGGAAGCTAACATTCCTAGGAACATCCTCGTTGCCTGTCAGAGGGCGGTAATGCTGCAGACCTGCCACATCACCAGAAAATTCCTCAGTGGAAACTGCTAAAGGGACTACAATGAATTTTGTTTCTCTTTAGCGAAACTCGATTCTGGCAGCGCCAGAGAATGACTACACATTCATTTCTTACATAATAATAATAAAATTTAAGTAATGGAAATTTAATCATTTTCAAAATTATTAATGGATTTGACATTTTATCAACATTTTGTTTGATATAAGCTAAATATCTGTGTTGTGAATACCTCTCTCAATGTTTTCTTGCTAGCAAGATCTGCTCTCCAACTGAGATTCCTGAGCACACTTGCAGCTGCTTGAATCAGATCCTCATTAGGAGATCTCAGCTGGTCCACCAGAGCCTCCATGGCTCCTTTTATGGAGCATAACAAAGCTTTGTTTTTGCCATCGCCAAATGTCAAGTTGGTTAGTGTCATACAAGCATATCGGCGTACTGTGGTGCTAAATGTACAGAAAGAAAAATAATGATGAAGCATGATGATTTGAATGTACTACATAAAACAAATTTGCATATGATAAAGCATGGCCTCCTACAGCCATGAAACAACTATGGTGTTCATATCAGATCTGACTGATTGGTCTAATAAAGACTTGAGGATAATAAATATATCCCCAGCAATGGTATTTTGACTTTAAAAAAAATCTCATCTGATAAACAAGACATGTCTTACTCATAGTCATGAGCAGGTCCAGCAACTCTGTTTTCAATCTCCAACAGTTCAGCTATTGCTTGTAATCCACCTAAAGTACATATGGCGTGCCTGTAATCTTCATCAAATGACAGTTTCATCAGTGCAGCTATAGCAGATCCTGGATGGTGATCCATATCAGAACAAACTAGTGTAGTGATAGATAGATGAAGACATTTTGTTACAAGTCCATACTTATTCCTGACTTTGTTACGAGTAGAATTTCAAAAAGTTACAAGAGAATAAAAAAGTATTACACCCTAGCTACAGAGTTCACACAGGCTAATATGCTGAGTGACCTATACAACATTGTTTGAAAGTTTTACTGTTTAAATAATGTTAATAATATAAAACAAATAACAAAATATGTACAAGTCATAATATATTTTTTTATTATCAAGATCAAATAATAGTTATTTATGAGATTAAAATTTATACTTTTTGACGAACAGGAACAGAATGTTAGAAACACATTAAGCTAGGCTTGTGAACATTTGAAATGACCAACTTTTCAACTGAACACACCCAAAGTGTCGTTGTTAACGGAACAGAATCAACAAGCTTACTCTTGAAGTATGGAGTACCCCAGGGATCAGTTCTAGGCCCAGTACTGTTCACTATGTATACATATCCACCCAGCGGTGTCATACGGCCAACCGGCATCCTATACCATTTCTTTGCCGATGACTCACAGTTATACAATTCCTCAGTACCCTCAGAGGTGTCGCACCTGGCAAAGAAAATCAGTAGTACCGTTGCAAGGGTGAGCAATTGGATAGTTGAAAATAAGCTCAAGATGAACGAAGATAAGACAGAAATAATTAAGATTGGCACTAGGAACAATGTCTCAAAAGTTGAAAGCACAGATTCTCTTTTTATTACGAACTGCCAGCTTCCTTATGTCCATGTAGTGCGGAATCTTGGAGATTTCTTCGACTCAACACTATCTTTCGACCCACACATAAGTCAGCTCTGCAAGGGTCTTTATCTGCAGCTGCGTAGATTAGGCCAGATCCGACCATATTTAACAACGGAGTCAACAAAAACGCTAGCTGCGGCATTCATACTCTCCCGCCTTGACTACTGTAACACCGTGCTAGCAGGTATACCTGATGACAAAATAGCCAAACTGCAACGTATACAGAACAACGCTGCACGAATAGTACTTAGAAAAACAAGACAAGATTCTGCTACTACGCTCTTGCGCATGCTCCATTGGCTTCCCAGGAAAGCGAGAATCGATTACAAGGTCGCCACACTTTGTCATCAGTGTATATATAACAATGCCCCTGTACCTTACAGAACTGATTACTGCATATGTCCCCCAGAGAGCCCTTCGATCAATGGACTCAACGCTTTTAGTGGTGTCACGTTTCTCCCTCAAAAGCTACGGTCTGCGGGCTTTTTCAGTGCACAAACCAAAGGTTTGGAACTCACTCCCCATTGATCTCAGACAGACTACATGCTATACCACTTTTAAGAAGAACATTAAGACCTACTTGTTTAAAACTTTTTCAGATTAGTTTTTGATTTCTATTGTCGTGTTTGTGTTTGTAATGTTATTACAGCCCCTTAAGCCTACATTTTTTGTTTGTTAACAGCACTTTATAAATGAAATTATTATTATTATTATTAATTAATTACATATCTAAAGAGATAGCCTCAGTCTCTGTCAAAGACATTTATTTTTTATATTGAAATTACTTGTTTTAATGAGTTCAGTTCTAATATTTTTATGACAGTTAATGTACAATTGCTGCATCAAAATTTGACTTTTTCTGAACTTATAGACTCCAAAAAGAATAAAGCTCCTTAGAAGCAAGTTTTAAAGGAGAAATGGATAGACTAATATTTGGATTAAAATCTTACTATTAACAGATTCATCTTCTTCTTCCTCACTGTCTCCTCTCTGTTGGTCACAGTGAGCTCTGATCTGTTCCAAAAGTTGAAGTGTTCTAGCCTCATGTCTTCCTCTCTTGTCATCATGGTGACAGTGTAATATGTTGTGAAGAGCTGCTGCTGCTCTGGCCCTGGCAGACCTACTGCCCCTTGTTTTACCCAGCAAACCAGAATCCTTGTCACTTCCATGCAGTAGTTGTAGCAACAAAGGCAAGCAGCCTGAAATAGATCAGACATAATAAAGGGCTTACAATACAAGGTTACCAAAAAGTAGGCTCACACTGAAGCACATGGGGTAGGGAAATCTGTGTACAAATCTTTGTGCAAGCAAAGGAGCTGCTTATAATTGTACCCCTAGAAAAAAAATGTCATTTCTTAATTGATGCATTGAGTTGGATGAGAGACAAGTGACATGCTTCTACATTGCTATTATGTTGATACATCTAAGAAGAAACTACATTTGTATTCTATTGCTTCTGACTAAATATAAAGGATTTAAAGAACTGAATTAGACTAAGAAATATTCAATTGTTTGTACATGCAAATACAAGGATAATGTCTGCATAATAATCAAAGCAGACAAGTTAAATTGTATAACATAATATTAAAAATTAGAGTATCATGGTAAATATTGTAGGAATATATACAGCTTCATAGATTACAAGATTTCCAATCCTATTATAGACAAATAGAAGTATGAAACAATGTAAAACCAATCTCAGATAATTTGTATATTTTGTGAACCCAACACATTGTGATTTAGAAGTTTGGAACATAACCTACTTGTTGACTACTGGTTGCATATTTTCTATTTCACTTTAGAGTGATTTTGCTTTGGTGAGTATAAATTCATTTCTTCCTTTAGGAGATAAGTTTTACTGTAAAGTTAGTATCAAGTTCTCAAAAAAAGATTCAGTAAGTTTAACTAGACATTAACAAAGAGCTTATAACTAATGGCCTATACGAGTTAGGAAAGGTAAACATTATCAGCTGCGTACAAGTAATATTATTCAAACAATCTCTCTGTCTAAACTTTAAAAAAATCAGTTATTACTTAGTTGTAATGATAAAAATATTTTTGGACTAAATATAGTTTAAGCTTGACCTCTTTCTTTTTTTTAAATCAACCTTTACAATTGAAGATTGCCCAAACTCCAGTTAGTGGTAAAAAGTTCAGTTTTCTTTTTGTGAATGAACTAAAACATTCTGTACCTGATTGTCTCATGACAATACAGCTGTCTTGGGACTGGGATATGGCAAACAGAGTCCTGGACATGTCATCCTTGTCATGAGTACCAAGCATACTGAGAAGTGAGTACACCATCTCTACCTGTTCGATAGATGCATTTAGCAAAGCAGAGATCAAATAGCAGTGTTAGTTTAAATTTTTAAAAAAGCTTAGATATAGAATTAATTAACCGTAGGCCCTATAGAACACAAGGTCTGAAAGGGGAACTTTCCTTTTTTACTACTATAGAATTAGTTTAAGGAATCCTTGAGATTGGTGTTGAGAAAATGTACAGATATATCATTAAAGATATAAGGAAAATAAACAAAAGTCAGAATCATAGAAAAAAAACATACTTCTACTCTATGCCATTCAACCAAAACTATTAAACATTGAAACAAGACTTTGGTAAATAGTAAAGACATCTAAAAGTGTTGTAGAGAAATCAAAGTATAGCCTGTTCTCATTGAAGACACTAAGCAAACAAAAAATCAACTTTACGTACTTTTGATCCAAGTTGTTGTGGTTGGTCACTTGTAGACCCACTGGCTGCTCCCCCACTGCTGCTGTTGCCACCACTGTTTGTGTTGGTGGAGTTGAAGCTGATAACACTGGCTAAATCCTGGGATGCAGGCAGTGCAGCGCCACTGTTGGACATCACTAAATGAAGAGATCAGACAATCATTTGATTAATTTGAATTGATGTCATTGTATTTATACAGTCAATATTTCAAACAAACTGATAAAATATAACTATTTAGCATTTAAAGACTTATACATCTTTTCCAATTAAATATAAACATCTATTTGAGTTTCTCCATTTTATATTTTGTTAAGAAAATTCTCAACATAATTCTTAACATTTAAGTTGCATTAATTTTTCCAACCTTTTTTTTTAAACAAATAAACTTAAATAATGTTTGCAGTGACATTTTTTATTTAGTGGATTAATCTTTCACTTCAGATCTCTAACATGTTTATTTTGATAGCTGATTAAGAATCTGTTGTAAAGTCTCGTGTGGAGTTCTTGATCTCCCATTGAGCGCCTCCCCAGGAGGCGGATAGGGGAATGCCCTCCAGATATGGTGGGTACCAGGGAAATAAAATACCCGGGGGGGACCAAAATCAAACTGCTGCCTTGCAGGAAGTGGAGGGATCCACAAAGGCTAGGGCACCTTACCCGAAAATAAAGGCAGCTATCCAGAAAGCTGAAAGGGGCAGCCCACCAGATGGTTATGCACAGAGCTAACAACTCTGTCATAAAAAAAAAATACTGTTATGAAAGCTTCTACGCACAAGAAAACCCGAACAGATTTCAAAGGAATACGAACTAGGCCTGGAAAAAGACATGATTTTCGTTTTGCAACATGGAATGTGCTAAGCCTTTATAGAGCAGGTGCGCTAGCCCAACTTACTGAAGTGTTAAAGAAATATAGGATACCCCTTATAGCCCTACAGGAAATCAGGTGGAAAGACATTTTCAGAACAAAGGAGTATACTATATTTTATAGTGGTGGAAGCACTAACAACTTAGGTACAGGTTTTGCTGTTAAAAAGAAAATGGTAGGTAATGTCATTGGATTTAAACCTGTGAGTGATAGACTCTGCTCACTACGTATGAAAGGAAAATTCTTCAACATATCATTTATCAATGCTCATGCCCCTACTGAAGATGCAGATGATAACAAAAAAGAAGCCTTCTTAAATGGACTGGAAAGAATTTATGATGAAGCACCAAAGCATGACATCAAAATAGTCCTAGGAGATTTCAATACAAAAATTGGAAAGGAACCAGCATTCAGACCAACAATTGGCAAAGAAAGCTTACATGAAGAGACCAGCAACAATGGCATAAGATTAGTGGATTTTGCATCAGGAAAAGGAATGTCTATCTGCAACACAAAATTCCAAAATAAGAATATTCACAAGGTAACCTGGATCTCACCTGATGACAACACCCAGAATCAAATGGATCATATACTCATAGATAAGAGACATGGATCAGATATACTAGAAGTATGAACTTTCAGAGGAGCAAATGCTGACTCAGACCACCTACTAGTAAAAGCTAAACTTAGACAAAGAATAAGTACCATAAACAATTACCAAAGAAAGAGAGTACAGCAATAGGATAGTCAAAAACTCACAAAGGATCCATGTGTGACAGAAACTTATAGAATTGCACTCCAAACGCATCTAACAACATTAGAAAAGGACAGCGAAAATAACATTGGGAAATAATAAAGCATGCTATCAAAAGAACAGCAGAAGAGGTAGTTGGATTTAAACAAAAGAACGAAAGAATGGGTTGGTATGATGAAGAATGCAGAGAAATAACAGAAGAGAAAAACAATGCTCGGATGATAATGCTACAGAGAGAAACCAGAAACGCTAAACAGCAATACAATGAAAGCCACAAAAGTTGTGAGAAAGAAAAAACGGGAAAGGGAAAAGTCCAAGATTACTCAAATTGAGGAACTAGCAAAGGAGGGAGACATGACAGGAATGTATAGGAAAATTAAAGATAAAAAGAACGGATTTCAAGCTAGATCACACATGTTTGAGAACAAAGATGGTCAGCTTATTACAGAAAACAGCAGGGTCATTGAGAGATGGGCTAAATACTTTGAGGAGATCCTAAATACCACTGAAGATTGAGACAATGGAGAATATGAACTGCCACATGGAGGACCAGATCCCTTAGTGAACCCACTAACGCTCACTAAAAAATCAGAAATAATTAGAACCATGAAGAATCACAAAGCACCAGGAGAGGACCAAATTACAGCAGAACTAATTAAATATGGAGGGAAAGACTTACATTCCCAAATACACAGACTAATATCAAGAATTTGGGAAGAAGAAGTAATAGAAACAGAATGGGAAACGGCTCTTGAAACCCCAATACACAAAAAAGGATCCAAGCTAAAGTGCTGTAATTACAGAGGAATATCTCTACTAAATGTGACTTATAACATCCTGTCTAGGCTTTTAACTGAGAGGCTTGGAAAATCTTAGGTGACTACCAATGTGGTTTCAGACCTAATAAATCCACAACCAATCACATCTTCACACTAAGATGTATACTAGAAAAATGCCATGAATACAACATACCAATCCACCAACTCTTTACTTATAAAATGGCTTAAGACAGTATGAGTAGGAAATATCTATATGACACTCTACAGGATTTTGGAATACCTAACAAGCTGACAAGACTTATACATATGACATTAAACAACTCAAAAACTAAAGTCATAATACAATAAGAACACTCACAGGAATTTAGGATTAAACGAGGATTAAGACAAGGTGACTCACTTTCTTGCATGCTTTTCAATCTGACACTGGAGAGAGTTATAAGAAATATATATATAAACACAAGGAGAACTATTACTAATTACTTCAGGAGAGAAAACACAGGTCCACAACCAACAGGGACAATATACAGCCAACCTCTACAATACCTTGCTTATGCCGATGACATTGCCTTATTGGGTAAAGACACCTCTGACATTGCTAGAGCCTTCACACAACTAGAAGAAGCATCTTGACCAGCAGGAGTTGATGTCAAAGACAGTAAAACCAATTACATCACAATGATAAGAGACAATCAAACAGAGGGACAATATATCAAAATCAAAGACCACCAATTTGAAAACGTCCAAACTTTCAAATATCTAAAAAGTACAATTGATTTAAAAATTACCTACTAACAGAAATAAAGGAAAGAATAGCAGGAGGCAACAGAGCATTTTATAGCACTATCATTTACTTGAGAGCAAAACAATTTCAAGGAAAACCAAGAAAATAATATACAAAACCATAATAAGAGACTTATCAATTATATGAAGACCCACCAATAGTGACCGAAATAAAGAACTATGTTGGGCAGGTTACCTTGAAAGAATGTCAGATAACAGAGGAGCGAAAATCGTATACAGACAAAAACCAAAAGGCAGGCGACCCAAAGGCAGACCCCAAATGCGATGGATTGATGATGTGGAAGCAGATCTGCAACAGCTTGGGGTTAGAGCGTGGAGACGAAAGCGAAAGGCCCAGGAGAGATCTGAATGGAAGGATGTATTGAAGCAGGCCAGAGCCCTCCATGGGTTGTAGCACCACTGGGATGGATGGATGGATGTAAAGTAAAGTTCTCAGTTTCAAACTTAGTGATTTATAGGGCAGGTGATGTTAATTAAGCGATGGAAAAACAGTATAAAAGAATGGTCTGGTCTGTCATTAAAAGAGATTCTGGGAAAAGGACATAGAGGAATGAACAAAGATGTACAGTCGTATAGATCATGTGTGGTGCCCCAATGGTTCATCAGACTAAGGGATATTTTTTTAGGTTAAAGTGAAGTAATAATGCGCTAATAAAATGATTGAATAATGTTTCAAATCTAAAAGTGACATCTAGACCTCTATGTAGACAATTAAGACTTAGATCTTGATCTATATTTATGCATTAGAATGCAGATCTAGATATAGATAGATAGCCTGCCCTATAAGCTATTAGGCATAGGCCTTCCTTAAATTATAGATGGTTTCTTTTTAAAGAAGTTCTTTTTTAAGTTTTAATTAACAAAGGATGTTACGGACCTTCATTCTAGATGTCTAGACCAAAATTAGATCTAGTCTAGTCTAGACCAAGATCTAGCTAAATCCCTAGGTCTAGAACTCGATTTATAGACCTAGATCTAGTTTTAGACTTCATCTTTATATAATGATGTCAATAGATATAATTTAGTGTTATATTTTAACTATTTTGTATATAATAATATAGTTCAGATCTACTCTAGATTTTGATAGATGCACTGGATACCACATTTTGTTGATATTAGCAACGAATAAAGCCAATATATGACTTTCTATACATTTATTACACTTATAATTATTAATTGGACATGTTGAACCATTAGTTTTTTAAGAATCGTAAATCCTCCTGTTTAATTTGTATCAATCACGTTTACATAATATGTTTTCAAAAGAATTGGGTTTACTTTCGAAGAAATTGACCCCCTAAAATAATAAATACTTAAGATTTGTCACACATTAACATTTCATTAATGTTGCGATATCAATTATTTGTTAAAATTTAGAATAATAGAGCATGAAAAAACAGTAAATATCTAGCGTTTAACATCTTATTGACCTATCTCAGAAATTTTTCTAACTTATTATATGTTGTAAATTTAATAAAAAGCATTTTTCAATAACGACTCATGCGTTACTAAGGAGCATTTTCGCTAAGTCTAGCAGACAACGCACACAGGTGAAATCGCTATTTTATGCGTTCTATTTGGTTAAAAATGGATATCATGTCAACACTTGTTTTTAAAATAAAATTTACAAACTCTTTAAAGAAAATGGACAAGCTTTTTGAATGGTGACATTTACTAAACAAATCCATGGCTTTATCATATAGCAATTCAAACTCTTTTTGGATTTTAAAAATTAATTTATATAAAAACAATGTTAATCAATGAGTTATTGGTACACGTTTAAAAAAAAAATAAATATTCATTTGTTGACATACGCCCCATTTTACGAAAAAACAAACAAGATAAAAAAAGATTACAGCCGCTAGCATGATTATTCGGTAAGGTGATGTAATGCGTAAAGCATTATTACTCTTATTTTTTAACCAAAAGTAAAAACGTTGTATATATTCTTAAAGGGGTTAAAATAAACGTTTCTAACGGTAACATTTTTACTTTAATCTGATAATGATACTTTAAGATATGGTAGGGTGAAAAACACCTAAAATTTTTAAAATGTTACACAATTTTAAAAAAAGTGTGATTTTTGCTTCAGTTTTGGGTCCCTAATAATATTACCCCAAATTATTTCCATCACTTTCTTTTCTTTTTCTCTTTACTCTATTAAAAAAATGTATTTGGAATGTAAACCGATTTTGTAAAACTCTAAAGAAAGAGCAGAGTACTGTGAGATCTAGTCCTGTGGTGTAATCATCTAGCGTAAGTGTACTTCAAAACAAGACTATGTTCCATTGGAATCCTAGTTGATTAAAACTTGGAGCTTAAGATGAGCTAGCTATCAATACAGGGTCAATAACTCATTTTACTGGATGACTATCAGATTTGTCTATTGATTAGACAATGACGTGTTATTCAGGAAAAGTATATTCTGAATGAAATGTGTGCTGTAGTCATAAAGTCACAATATCTGGATTATCTTTTTTTGTGCATTCTTAATGTCACAGTATCTGCGTTATCAACTTTTGTGTAGTCATGCACTTAAGTACCAAATAACTATCGATAACATGTAGATCCAAAATGACACAAAGAAGAAATATTCAATGAAGACCTAGATGCAGTACAATGAAGTTGATGAGAATGAGAGCAGAAAAGCTATGCTGCAGTTACATCGGATTACATAATTAAAGAAATTATATGTAGACTTTTGAAAGACATTAAACTGCAACATAAGTAATTGAATAGAAAAATAAAGCATCCAAGGAAACCCTAATGGATATAAGCGAAAAAAGAAAAAGTTGCTATTTCCTGTGTGTTTAAAATAACGTGTCCATTGTGTAATGGAGTTCAGTGTTGAGTTGAAATCTTATTTCAGCCCCCTATAGCTGTGAGTAGACTAGAGCCAGGAAGCACTTTAAACTCTAATTTCAGCCCCCTATAGATGTGAGTAGACTTAAGCCAGGAAGCACTTTAAACTCTAATTTCAGCCCTATAGATGTGAGTAGACTTAAGCCAGGAAGCACTTTAAACTCTAATTTCAGCCCCCTATAGATGTGAGTAGACTTAAGCCAGGAAGCACTTTAAACTCTAATTTCAGCCCCCTATAGATGTGAGTAGACTTAAGCCAGGAAGCACTTTAAACTCTAATAGATGTGAGTAGACTTAAGCCAGGAAGCACTTTAAACTCTAATAGATGTGAGTAGACTATAAAACTACATCTCGCTGCTGCCAGGCACAATCAAGTAAGACGAGGAGGAGCAGAAGACTGCCTCAACTCTAAATGACCTTGACTTAACATAAGTCAACAAGCTACTCATTTGTTTTGAAAGTGATGTCTTCACCAACTGATACTTAACACCACATTAAAATCCAGTAAAACTAAAACTGATTTCACAAGAGGACACCAAGTGTTGATACTGGTTTTTTTCCCTTCTAGTTTGATATCCACAACCAATGTTAGGACTGGAAGACTTATAATAATATGTTGATTATTAGTCAACTCTTGTACTGGTACTGTTTGCATCAATATTCTAAATTACAAATCTAATAGTTACTCTCTCAGACACTGAACAATACTAATAAAAGTTTCTTTATGACGATTCATTGTGTTCCATGATTAGACATTGAACCTCAAGCCAATACACTAACCAGTGAAATGTTTATGAAAATATACAATTTTATTTTTACTTTCAAACTTCAAAGCAGTGACCTTTTTCTCTCTACAAAGTATAAAGGTGACTAATATAACTTATACTACCACATCAGTAAAGTACATTTTTTCCCTTGTTCAATACCCCAAAAAAAAAAAATAATAATTACCAATAGTTAATTACCTATTTGGTTAATTTTTTTAAAATTGATTCTTGTGTTATCGGGTAAAAGAAATAATTGTGCTAAATTTCAGCTTGATTTTGAACAAACTTTTTACCAGACAGAGTGAGTTGAAAAAAAGTTTGTAAAAAGTCTAAAAACTTTCTGGTTAATTAGCTTATTAAAAGACTATATCAAATAACCAATAAGTTAACAAGAACAAAAAATGGTAATGATTTCTTATTTTGTATGTCATTAGTGAATGGTTTATTTTGAATCTAAACCAGCAAAGTACAACTGGAGACTAAAGTAAAAGTTCCCAACATGAAGTCAGTATATGAAAGCAATTCCTCAGCTAATCTTGTAGGGGAACATAGGTGTAATACTCAGTGTTTAAACATGACATGTGTTTCAGAGAAACATAGAATTATCATACATTATAGGCTATTACATGTCATTATCTGTGTTACAAAACCAGCAGCTCAGCATTTATTTTTTGTTTTTAGGTGGTTGTTTTTTTTCACTACATTCTCCATCCCTCCCCTCCTTTTACTTATATATATATATATACTAGCCGTAAGATACTCGCTGCTCGAGGGTCTATATATGCGTGTTAACTCTTTGGCTCCGCAACAACGCACAGGACATGATTTTAAAAAAGGGGAAAAAGGTCGGACATCGGCTATTTAAAATTTATTTTTTTCATTTCTATTTCTCAGATTCATGTTTTTTATTGCTTAATTTTTTATCTAGAATAGTTTCCCTTTGCTAAACATCCGGAATTTCCTTCATTTAACGTGTTTTATTTTTGTACGAAGTTTGTAAAGAGATTACATTTATTTTTTCTGTGTGCGTGTTTTTTTTTAACATGAAGATCTAAATATTTCTTTGATGAGGAAGTATAATAATTCAGATGACAGTGATTTTGTTTCATCTGATGCTGATATTGATTCTAAATCTAATTATATAGATCTAGTAAATTAATTTATAGATCTAAACCTAGGGCTAGGTCTAGTAATGATGAAGTTTATCAGCTGATGAAACAGCCCCACCCCCAGCTAATGTTCATTGTAGATCTAGAACTAGTTTACCTGTCTCTACATCATCTAGATCTAAATCTAATCAGATAGAGGTAGATCTCTAGATCTATCATCTAGACACTGAAACAGAACAATTTCAGATTTGTTCCACCAACAAATTTGGGTGTTAACCTAGACTTAGTCAGCACTGCATCTAATGAGCTAGAATGTTGTTTTTTTTTCATTGACAATGACATTGTTGATAGTCTTGTCAGCAAAATAAATAGCTTTGCTGACCAAAAGGATTAAATTGAACACCACTGCTATTAAATAATGAAATCAATAGACTATATTTTGTAATTTTTGTGTGTCAAAGTAAAAAACTATCTGTGCAAAGTGTAATTTTAAAAATTAGATCTAGATGTTGATCATTTCAATCTTCTCTCATGTAACCATGATAAACATGGCCTAGATTTCTTAAATACTAATAGTTTAATAGAGTCGGGCAACTTTTTTTTTGAGGGTTTTAAGTTTTTTTTTAGGGCTACAATACATACACTATGGTCTAAGTTAGTACACAAGGAACATTTCTGAAGTTTTATCAAGATTGGACAAACGGTTTTAATTTCTATTCAGCACATACATACATACATACTAACGCCTTACTTTCTACTTTATAATTTAGATTATATTGAGGCTTCCTAAATCTTTATGTGACTCTTGATCATGTTGATAAAAGTTGTTTACAAGAAGCGGATCTCTACCACACTGGGCTTTTAAAGCATTAGTAATGATTAGTTTTTAGATATAGAAAAAAAGCCTTTAATATATATATTTCTCACTACTTAAACCTAATACTAATAGCTTGGATCTACATCTTTAGTGACTAGATCCAATATGTTATTATTAGATCTACTGCATTCATAGATTTGACTAAAGCTTTTGATGTCAGTCGTGAAGGCCTTTGGCAAATCATGTTCAAATTCGACTGCCCAGATCAATTCATAACAATGGTGCGCCAATTTCATGACAACATGCAAGCAAGAGTCCAAGATAACGGATACTACTCCAAGCCTTTTGATGACTGAAATGGCGTGAAGCAGGGCTGTGTGCTGGCTCCAACGCTTTTCAGCATAATGTTCACCGCCATGCTGAAAGATGCCTTTTGCACAGAAAGCACCGGAGTCTGCATACGATATCGTACAGATGCAAGTTTATTCAATGCCCAAAGACTCGAAGCAAGGACCAAGGTAAACTACGATTGTATCTGAGACCTGCTATTCGCAGATGACTGTGCCCTTAAAGCCGCAAACGAAGAAGACCTTCAAAAGAGCCTGTCCCTCTTCGCCCACTCTTTGCTGATGCCTGCAAAATTTTTGGCCTCACCATAAATGTGAAAAAGACAGAAGTGCTGCACCAACCTCCTCCAAATAAATCAGTCACAGAACCAGACATTCTCATAGATATACAGAAATTAGCAAACGTCAAAAAGTGTGTCTATCTGGGAAGCACCATATCAACAAATGCCAACCTAGATGATGAGGTTGACTTCCGTCTTGCTCGTGCCAGTGCTGCTTTTGGCAGACTTCAAGAACAAGTGTGGCAGCGGAAAGGACTCAGCATATCCACAAAATTGAAAGTAAGCTACACTTGAATGACTTGATGTTATATACTCTAGATTTAGTTCTAGATCTTGAAGTTAAATCTCTAGATACTACTACTAATAGAACTTCTACTAGATCTAGTAAACTAGTCCTAGTGAATTGTCACTAATCTAGACTAGTATTGCTAGAAGTCTAGCCCTAGCTTAGTTATATTAGTAGCTAGACTAGAATCATCTAGACTCTAGACCTACTAGCCTTTTTTAAAATTAGATCTTTAGATCTAGTCTTAGTCTTCTAGATCTAGAGTCACAGGTAATAGATATAATAATACTACTATTACTATCTACGCTCGTTCTGACCAGGTACTAGATCTAGACCTAGATTCAACTAATTATTATTATCTAGAATCTAGATCTAATAGTTAATACATAGTTACATACTCATTGATATCGATCTATCATCTAGCTAGATCTAGTAATGTAATATACCATATCATACTAGTTACTTGATCTAGTCTAGATCTATACTCTATACAATCAATAAATCATGTGCCTTAAAAATTATGCCACTTATGGCATATGGTGATATGCCAATCATGGCCAATGTCAATGCTACGGTAATTTCGCGTTTTCGGGTAACAATAGGTTCATGTTTAACTTCTAAAATGTAGAAATACTCATAGTTTTAAATATATTTCTAGACTCTAGATCTCTACGACTTAAGTCTTAAGTAGGACTAGACTAGACTCTACTTATAAGACTTATAATCTTATCATCATTTTATGAATTTATCATTATGTCTTATCTACTAGATAATCTAGTCTCTAGTCACTTTAGTACTCTAGTCTAGAGTCTAGATCTAGGTCCGGTCTCATTTTTTGTTTTGTCTTAAAGAAGACAAGTTCTTATGCCGGCAGATCAAACTTATTAGAATACAATTACTTAATAAGATCTACATACTAACCTTTTTATTAGGCGTCTTCGTCTTAGGCCTTGGCCTTATGGATTTGTTTCTAACTTTTGTTGACGTTTTTTTTATACAAAGTGAAAGTTCGGAAATAAGCGCATGCGCCGTAACTTATTTCCTGTAACTTCCTGTCTTTCTTTGAATTCGACTTATTAATTTTTAGTTTGAAAGACCAAAACGTTATAGAAAGTGGAAAAAAAAGTCCAATACCAAGCCGGAAATCAGTCGGACCGACATTTGCCGGCAAGCTTTTTTTTTTACTTTGATTTTGCCGTCATGCCGGCTATATCCGGCGATCTTGCTTATATATATGGATGCAAGATGTATGTGTGTTTGTGTGCGTGTCACCGGCAAAGTGTGACACACATGCATTCTATAGAGTGCCTGGTGTTTTGGGGCAAAGTAGGTTCTGATTCTCCACTTTCTACTTTGCCTAGGCATTCTATATGTCTATTCATTTTATAGAATGACTAGTTCTGTGTCAGACAAATTAGAAAATGTCACATTTAGAAAGATATTAATAGATTAAATATAAATGAGCAAAAAAAAAAACACAAATGAACAACTGGATTTCTTAAGACTAAAAATACCTTTGCAGGTCCATGTCTTTATACCCTATGCTAAGTGCAATTTCAATTTTCAAATATTTGAATAATTTTTAAATCAGCTAATCATTTTAAAAAATAGTAATATATTAGATTAGTTAAATAGAAAATCGTTTAGTTTCTTCAATAGCCCTTGACACCAAAATTAGACTAAGCGCTCCCTGGTCATGGCCTCATTCTTATATGCTTGCGAGTCTTGGACGCTGACTGCAGAGTTAGAGAGGAGGATCCTAGCAATAGAATTGAGATGCTAAAGAAGGATCCTAGGCATGACATTTAAAGACTGCATTACAAAGGAAGAAATTAGAGAGAGGGTTAATGCAGCTATTGGACCCCACGATGACCTGCAAACTATAGTAAAAACAAAAAGCAAACTAAAACTCTATGGCCATATTACAAGATCGTCGGGGCTCACAAAGACCTTTCTTTAGGGAACAGTACAAAGAAAGCAATGGCAAGACACAATAAAAAAGAATGCGAAAAAGTAAGTGTATTTCATTTAGAAAAGTTAGCCCCATAAAAGAAAAACTACTAAAATCCAGCCCGTGTCAAAAGCAATTAAGAGTCATAACAATATATTCAATATTAAACACTGTACACTGTAACAAAGTATGAGCATGATTATATTTAGTATGCATATATTATATACTGTATGATTCTTATTAGTAAGATTTCTTTTCAATTTTAAAGAAAACTGACCTATAAAATGTTCAGCTCCAGTTTCTTGACCAAAGTCATCCTGATCAGCAGTAGCTCCAAGTGTTACCTGGACACAAAGAATACAATTCTGACAATAGATTCACTTAAAATTTATGATGGTTGCAAAATTTTGCAAATATACTATGTAGAAAAATATAAAAAAGATGAATTTAAAGAGAAAAAAAACTGTATTCCATTCCATTCTAAGAGGTGTTCCGAAATTTGAACACTAGGCAAATCCACTACTACAACACATAAAAGCATTACCTACTACTCAGTGTAATTTGTAGCAGAGCATTTCAAAAGTAGGGCAACATCACATTTTACATATCCAAATGTTTTATTCTTTTCACAATGAGCACACTGCATTTGTATTTTATGTTAGACTATAGCCAAGCACTCATAGCATGTATTAATGTTGCAATGTTGAAAAGGTATTACTTATTGGCCAGGGTCAGCAGGTTCTCGAAATAATAATATATGATAACCCTAACTCCAAAAGATAAATTGGGTTCTTATAATGTAATATGCAGTTTCCAGGCATTGTGTAAAGCCAATTCAAACAGAAAAATAGAGGACTTGCAAGCCATTTCTTTCCAGAGAATTAATCAATGTTTTCACCAGCTGTCTACAGCTCCCATAAAATGAATGAAGACTGATTATCTTTAGCTGCTGTACTTGAAGTGTTGTTTTCAGGTTTTGAAAATATCAATTGACAGGACACAGAGCAACAACAAAGTATGCAACATGGACTAATCTGATATCATACCATGTTTAAACAATATAGCTTTATGTGCCAATTTTTTTAGAACTACATCTTTGTTGATGTGATCCTTCTCACTGTACCTGTTGCTTGATGCCCCATGGAACAGGAGGTTACCAATAAAGCAATTAAAAAAAGGTATCTAACAAAAAAATTGTTTTGTCCAGGGTGTGCCTGCACAAGTGTCTTGCTAAACTACAGAATAAGAGGTGCATTTCACACCATATTTCTAATAATTCCAATGGCTGAAACCAGCTAATGTAGTCCATAACAGTGACAACACACCAATGACTTGAAGCAGAAACAAATGATCTTGCTGCAAATATATTGTCTTTACCCATGATGACATAAATAAGGAACCTTGGATTAATTAATCAATGCTGAAATACTTTTTATTTGATTTAAATTTTATGTATCCATTATAGGATTCTTTAATGGGATGATGCAGCTTTGAAAACATGTCCCTTAAAGGCTTAATAGCAATTTGAGCTAAATAAATTTGTATAAATAAACATGCTTTGAAAATATAGTTTCAAAGCGATCACATCTCACGGCAGCACTATTATGTGCATTTGTTCTTCATCACCAAGGGCAGTTTAAATGGAATCACTATCACTGGTGGTACAGCATTTGCCTAGTGTTCCAAAAATGGAACATACAAAATTAGAAACTAATAATACAATAATTGAATATTAACTCAGGTTACTTCTTTTATCAGCACAATAGCTTCACTACTTCAGAAGTAATAGAGTAAAAAATTGTTAGTACAAGGTTTAGTTCAATAATGTTATTCATTTGACTTTTGATTGATCTTCAAAAATGTGCAGAAAATTTTCATTACTCCTGAGGGGGCTGCTGCACACCAATCCCTGCAATGCTGTGACTAACTTAAAAGCACAACATAATAAGCTGTGTCCCAAGAAAGCTTACATGAATTTTAATAATCACATTCCCATGGTTGCCTTGATAAGCAGGATATAAATAATTACCATGGGAGGGTGTTCAAACAATGGAACACTCTGCATAAATGGGTTAAAAATTAAATTTTAAAAAAAATAAATTATCTCAAGTTTTTGTCTTGTTTAAATACTGTCAATACTCATTTATACTTTCAATAGACAGAAAGAAAAAAAGTGATTCATGAGTATCATTTGTAAGAATTCAAAAATGTTTAAAGATTTACTTTATTAATTTTATAAAATATACATTTACAGATTTATTTATTGCTTATAATATATGGATTATGGAATTTTTAACATACATGACAAAATCACTTGTTCGGCAAATATTGCTACCTCTAAATAAAACAATTAACTTTAAACTACTTCAGTGTGTTTGATATAAAAAAAAATGCATTGCAAGCTTGGCATTAAGTAGTAGAGACAATTTTCTCCAGACTTCCATTTTAGCAGTTATGTTCAATGCTGTACCCTGCCCTGTACTCCAGTGTGTAGCCTTGAGACTCATTGCATCATTTTCATGACCTAGTTCAACATCTACCCGGGACAAATCCTCTCCCTTTAGTGGGAGTGCGTAGAGGAGGAAGGGCTAAGGAGGTGAACCAATGAGAGGAGAATCAACTCTACCCCCCCCTTCTCTGAATCCTGTGAGGTCTATATTTTATAATGACTATTAATCCGGAGTCATTTTTTCCACACATTCTCACGATTGTCATTTTTTTCCTCGTTTTGTCAGCTTTTCTTTTATATCATGAAATTACAGTAAGAATCGTCATAGTTGCTATTTTTTTGATAACATCACCGATAGCCCATAGCCTAAGGATAGCCATTTTAAAACTACTTTCAAAATTAAGGTCGCTAATTAAAGAGTGCCTAATTTTCCGCCTTGTCAAAAAGTGCCTAATTATCCGTAAATACGCGGTGCCTAAATTTCCTAAATTCAGCTAGACCGCATAGAATGGCCTAGAGGATTCTAGATCTTGTTTTTGTGTTATTAAGACCAACTTAAAGTAGACAATTTAGTCTTATTACTAGACTGTAATTAGATATGGATTTATATATCTAATATAATAGATTTTTAGCTACATATATTTTTTTCTTACTAGTCTTAGTTTAGATGTAGTTGTAGATCTAGATCTAATTTACTTATTTAGTATAAATTACTATAAATATAAAAAAAAAATTAATATAGGAATATAAATATAGTCTTATGACTTATATAGTGACTAACCTAGGCTTTGAGCCTAATGGGGTTAGGTCACTTCACTAGTGGTCTGTAATATTAATATATATATTATATGTCCTGGGGAAGGTTCTGTCTAAATCTTTAGTTGGTCTATTCTTGTTTTGTAGTAGGGCCTACTACAAGATTTAGACTATAGGTCTATAGTAACAATAGTTTTTAGAAAGCATATAATTTTTACATATCATTCTTAAGGAAGGTATAGATCTAGATTTATAAAATCTAGACTTACTTTAAAAAACTCTTTCCACATCTTCTTTTATCATTAGACTCTAAGAATTATAAGAATTAAGAACTACTATAGGTCTTACCTATATAGTATATATAATCTAGTTATATTCTAGTAAAGTAGTGCTAGATTCCTCTAGGCTGAAATTAATGTTCATATTCATTTAATATTACTTAATTTTTCATTTGTGTTTATAGATCTATTACTAAATATATATATTATATATGAATTTAGGAAATTTAGGCACTTTTTGACAAGGCGTATAATTAGGCACTCTTTAATAAGCGTCCTTAATGTTGAAAATCATTTTAAAATGTTAACATATATTTTATCCTCAGGCTATGGGCTATCGGTGATGTTATAATAAATAGCAAACTATAACGATTCTTACTAAAGAAAAGCTGAAAAAATGGGATGAAAAAGACAATCATGAGAATGTGTGGAAAAAATGACTCCTGAGTCATTATATAATATAGACATCACAGGATTCAGGGGAGGGGAGGTAGAGAGGATTCTCCCCTCATTGCTTCCCTCCATCACCAACTCCTAAGGTTGACTGATGAGTTTTTTTTAATTGATGGTGTGATGCTATTTGTGTAAATATTTAGTTACTAATGTAAATAGTTTAGATTTAAAAGTACTTTAAAATATTTTTATTACGTTGGGAAGTGTTGGCGATAAATATAATCGCAATCGCCCTCTGCTTGTGGGAAAGGGAGGGGGTCGTACCTTTAAAATGGGATAGGCGGGGGGGGGGGGGGGGGGGGGGCGGAGGCGCACACACTCCCACTTAAGGGTGAGGATTTCTCGCAGATAGATGTAAACTTGGTCGTAAAAGTTACTTAGTGAATCTTAAGGCTACACACTGGGGTCAAGGGTATGGAACAGCATAGGTGCTAAATTGGAAGTCTGGAGAAACTTGTCTCCTTAAAAAGAGTATGGGAATGAGGAGGAGGCTTTGCTTGCGTTACTTATGGGGATTAGATGTGTTAATAGACTAAAGTAGTATTCATTTTTTTATAACAGCATTAATCTCTATTATCAACCTTTTTAGGAAGATCTATTGTGTAAGTGTATAGGTGTGTTACCTCCTTCAAATTGTTTTTTGTGGTAATTAATTTTTACCTATACCTACGCATATATTCAATATGTGCAAATTTGTGTGCTATAATATTTATATAAAATATATATGGTTGGACATTGCAAAATGGCTAGAAATCGCGATAAAATATAATGTTTTGAAATTAAAAAAATAAAGAGTTTATGGAAAAGACAGATAAGATGAAAATTTCTATATTAATTTTTGGAATAGTCTCTTTTCATTGAAAATCTTTAAAGTTCTTAATATGATGATTATGTTGACAATTTATGATAAAACAATGAATCAGGCTCCTTCACACGGCGGGTATCTCAAAACAAAAATGGGTCCACCTGTTGATCCTATGAGACTCCTGGGTTCGAAATGTATCAAGTCTTTTCCGCAACCTGCGAAATATCATGCCGATGCAATAAACGTTTTTATCCAGCTACATCAAAGTCGATTTGTGGTCCAGTGTTAGTGGCCTCTTTCAGCAGGTCAATGTATTAAAGCTGCTTCTGTGACTACTAAGTCTAAATGTTCGAAAGCTTTTGATACAGACTACTAGAGTGTTTTTCCTGTTCATTAAGTTTTTTCTGCAACCAAGTGGCACTCACAGATTGCATAATCATCAATTGAAAAAACTCACCAGTCAACTTTTTAATGGCTGGTGATGGACTGAAGCAATGAGCGGAGAATCATCTCTACCTCCCCTCCCCCGAATCCTGTGATGTCTATATTCTCATGATTGTCTTTTTCTTCCCACTTTTTCAGCTTTTCTTTAGTAAGAATCGTTATAGTTTGCTATTTATTATAACGTCACCGATAGCCCATAGCCTAAGGATAAAATATACGTTAACATTTTAAAATGATTTTCAACATTAAGGATGCTTATTAAAGAGTGCCTCATTATCTGCCTTGTCAAAAAGTGCCTAAATATCCGGTGCCTAAATTTCCAGATACCATTATATATATATATATATTTTTTATTCTTTTATTGTAGAAACCTGACATTGGCTAAAAGATGATCTGATGCGTCCAACAGTGGATGGCTGCCTGATTGTGTGTTATGCCAGCTGGACTGTTATTTTATAAAACTGTTGAGCATCTTTTACTTCTAAATCTAAAAGTTGATGCTATGACACTCAATGGCTTAGAAGAAATCCTGTCAGTTTTATATGGTCATGACAATAATCTTTAATAAATAAGTCTTATACAAGGACAATAAAGATTATTATTATTATTATTATCATCATATTTTCAGTTGGTTTGTTTTAATTTAAGCTAATGTTGTCTTAAATTTTTAGAATTAACGAATTTGTTAAATTTTCTTTATAAATACTCAAAGGGGAAAAAATATTCTTTTGGATAAATTTCAACTTTGTGGGACATGCTCTTATATTTAATGCAAACATAAAGTTATAAGGCATTATCTACAATTCCAAAGATTAAGGATGAATGCAGCATTTCTCTTGACCACAAGAACCCAGTTGCAACTTGTATATTTTGTCACATCTAATTCATTATGCAGACAAACCAGTGGTTTCTACAACTGAAAAGCTCTCACGAGCTTGCTAAAGACAGACGCAGACGACGAAAACAAAATGTAAATTATTATTAATGCGGATATAGTTTGTTTATATTTATAAATAAGTTAATGAAATGTAAATATTTCCAGTAAGACACTGTTTACAAAGATATTGTAAAGAAAATTTAGCACCCAAAAGTTATTTAGATAGATAAATAATTTAATATTAGAACTTGAAATATTTAATAGCTTGAACATAACTGATCAAATATATTACCTCAGCTGTTTCCTCTCTTGCTATCTTATTTAAATTAAAGTATTCTGAAAATATTCTAATATTACTTTGAAAATACGTTAATATAAGAAAAAATAAAAGTTAACTATTAGTTAGCAATTCTGCTTTAAAACTGTACGAAAAACAAATTGAGCTCTTCATTGATTACAGCTTTTCATTGAGCTAACTGCTTCCAATATGGGGATTACTCTTAAATTTTTAAATCATATTATAAGTTAAGGAAGCTGAATTTGTACTTAGTGTGCAAGTAACTATCTAGCTTTGACTTGTTTCTCCCCACCCCATCTCTACACACAATTACACATAATCACTCCAAGGGCATTTGAATAAGTGAATTACATTAATCAAGGAGCTGTTTCTGCAACCAAAGTTTCTAGCATATAGATCTATTTTAATATCATCGTTATCGAACGAAAAATACCGGTAATTGAAAGAATTGGTGATAAAAAAAAAATTGCAGGTGTACTGCGCGATATGGTGGATAGAAAAACTGTGTTGTGGTCAAATACTGCCAATACTGGGTACGCATGAATGGATCTAAGTTAAACCGGCTTGCTAACTGTGATTAGCTTACACTCATAGTCATAAAAACCACACTTCCACACGTGGACTGTAACAAGAGATATAGCAGACTGATCCACGTTGTACGGTGGACTAAAACTCTGTGCTAGTATGCTTGACTGGATCTAGGCTAATTCGGCGAACATTAATTTGCTTACCTCTAAATTTCCATACTATGACGTCACAGACCCGTGTAGTGAGGAAAAAAGACACCTCGAATAGCTACAAGACTAAGACTTTTTAGTGTCCCTAACACTAGCAAAAACCCACATTAAAATGCTAGTATATCTCATTAACGGCTGAAAAGTTATAGAAAATATTTTGCATACATGCTTTTTAAGCATTATATTACAGAAAACAGTATTAAAACGGTTTCTGTGATTGACCCCAAAACCTCTTCAGTTGGTCTTTAAGCCAAAACGACACAAAAAAAACCATTTATACTTTCTAACTATTAGTCTTAGTCTATTACAGTCATAATTTAAACACCATTGGAAAGTTCTTTCAATGTATTTTAATGATGCACTGACGAAAATCAGTTTTTTCAATGATAAATTTTTTTATTTCACCTCCCTAAATAAACTTAAACTACTGTCTCTGACTCTAGATTAGTTTAGACGACTAAGACTAAGACGTCACACTAGTCACTAGAACTCTAGATAGTTATAGTAGATTGACTAGTCTAGATTAATTAAATTAAAACTAGAGCTCTATCTAAATTAACTAGTGTACCATATTTTTTAACGTGAAGAAATTAATAAAATTATAGCAAAGCATACCGAGATTGTTGTCTAAATAAAGATCTAGAAGATCAAATCTAAATCTAGTTCGACAACAGTATTTCAATTTCAGTATAATTCAAAACACTTGACAGCCATTTAGCTATAACACACACACACGCGGTAATGACATATTGGAATTAGACCATAGACTATATATATATACAGGACTGCCAACTGTGCGCACCACGCCTATATTATTCAATTAAATAACTCCCGTACATCGAGGCGTCCTTGGTTGCAGTGTAGTGTTAGAGGAATGACTTCCGGTGAATTAGTTTACTATATAAAGAACCATCACTAAATATGAACATTACGTTCAAAATATTTCTTAGTCATACTTTAGGTAACAGTGCGATAGACATAGCCAGATTTTTATAACAACAAAATCTGATTTACCAACTTAAAAAAAGAGCATTTACATAGTGTTCTAACTAGTTTATATATATAATTAAAAACCCATTAAGCCATTTTTTTCCAAAAACAAATTATAGTAGTGTGTATGGTCGTATATGTAGATATAGTTTATAGCCATAGGTCACTAAGTCTGGGTCAAAGTTTACATGTTTTCTACGTGTACAATTAATTTTTATTGAAGTAGGAACAATGATTATAGAATTCTATTAGGGGAAGAAAAAATTTGGAACAATCAATTTTTGTTATTGCTTTTAGAATAATTGGATGTTATTTAGGATTTAATTAGTTAAAAAAATTAATAACTTTCAGAGTTAAAAGTTTTATGCATATTTTTCAATTAGTCATAAATACACTATTGCTTGTAATTTTTAATGGCTTTATTCTCTATTAATATATATAAATATATATTAATAGTATACAATGTAAAAAGAAATTGTCAAATGTGATGAAAAGAGAAATATATTATCCAAGCTGGCATTATCATTCAAACATCGTGAATGTCATAAAATAAGTTTATACCGGAAGTACCTCATCTTACACTTTGGTGTTGAACGAAACTTATGCTTAATTACCCTTAGTGTTGGCAGTCCTGTATTTATATATAGTCTATGATTTAGACTTAGACTATCGGAACAAAACACACACTATGGCCAATGTTGGATTAATGCGTTTCGCTTCTTTGATTAAAAAGTAGAATCGTAAATTGGGCCTGTAGTGCCTTTTTTTCTTATATATCTTTGCATTTTTCGGTTCTCTTTTTATTATGCTATATTGCCTATATCTCGTTATTTTTTTACACTTTCAAATGACTTTTTCTAGTATAAATATATATTTCTTTTAACTCAAATTTTTAGGAACCATATTTGATACCATCTACTATCATAATCAATAGTTATCTCAATTTCGATAAAAACCTCTTCAGTTGGTGTTTAGGTGTGCCTGATAGAGAAAAAAAATTCTGCACAAAAATAGTTGGTATAAAACCCGATAGAGGCTATAAAAAGAGAAGACCTGAAACTAGCGCGTGAAACTATACTTTTACAGTACTTTATTTGATGAGACACAGATATTTTACAAAGAGAATTAGATGAATTACAGAAATGGGAATCAAATTGGAGCATGTCTTTCCACCCAGAAAAATGTCAGTTGTTTAGAGTAACAAAAAAACTAAAACAAATTAATTCCACTTTTCTTATTCATGGAAAACCAGTAACGCAGACTAAAAACGCAAAATACCTAGGTGTTATAATAAATGAAAAATTAATATGGAATCCACATTGAAACTATAAAAAAATCAAACAAAGCATTAGGATTTATTAAAAGAAATTTCTATGAATCAAATAAGAACATAAAACTAAAATGTTATTTAACCTTGGTTAGGCCAATAATGGAATATGCATTCTCCGTTTGGGACCCCTCAACTCACGACAACATTAAGAAACTGGAACAGACACAAAATAGAGCAGTGAGATTCATAAAAAACAAATATTCACATTTGACTAGAGTAACACCTTTAGAAAAATCACTAAATTTAGAAAGCCTTCAGGACAGAAGACTCAAAAGTAAAGTAGCAATTATATATAACACTGAATTATAATCTTCAAATACAAAAACAAAATTTAATAAAATACTCTGAAAGACACAAAGATAAAGGCACATTCCTCGTCCCATATGCTAGGACAAATTTGTACAAATACTCCTTCTTCCATAGTGCTATTAGAGCATGGAATGGGTTGCCTGAGCTAGCCAGGAAAACCAGTGACTTGGCAGAATTGTATTCATTGGTTAATATGCATGACTAAATGCATGACGCGTAGGACGTAATCATCTTCTTTTTTGAAGTAACGTCTGTATTAGATAAGATAAGTCTTTTACCCAGGGTATGTGTTTTTTTTTTTTAGGACTAGCTTATTTCAAGTACCCGGCATTTTCCGATACACAATTTCATACACAAAATAATTGTTTAAAAAATTGTAGTGATTTTAATCTAGTTAAAAAGGTGTTACTGTAATCAATTTTGAATATTAGTTTGTTATGGATGTCACTGTCTATTTTGTGTCTGTTCTAGTTTCTTAAATTTTTCTTGAGTTAAGGGGTCGTATTTTCTCTTAATGGGTAGGCCCTATGTATATACCTGATTTTTCCAAGCATGCAGCCTTTGTAAAATATTGGTCCTAAATAATGCTATGTTTATAAAAAAAAAGGTAAGATCCGCATTTAGTTCATTTATTTACGTCTCTGGGATCGACATGTAGACCCAATATGTTTAGAAGTAGCCGCCTGTGAAATGGAGCCTGATTCATTGTTTTATGAAGAACTCTGAAAATATTCCTCAGTGTAAGCAGGGGCCGATCCAAGGGGGGGCCTAAGGGGCACGTGCCCCCCCCTAAGAGAAGTGTTGGCATAAGGGGCACGTGCCCCCAAAAATTGCTGAAAGGTACGTGACCATAATTTCCATACACATTTGAGACGTATTTATTTTTGTTCAACTTAAAATTTGTTGAAATTCGTATATATGTAAATGTTATTCACTGACAGGTGTAATTCCCAACTTAAATTTAGAATAAAAACTGCAAAAACATGGTCGGTGACCGTGTTAACATATTATTCGCTGCAAAGTTTGTACCTAATTCATTATTAAGTAAATTTAAGTGATGAAGTGATTCTAAGCCATGTGTTTTATTTTTTATACGATGTTTTACGATTACAGAAAATGAATGATAAAACCAAGCGAAAGATGTCAGGTCCTGAACGAGTGAAAGAGGAAAAGAAGCAGAAGTTGGTGGATAGTTTCGGATCTATGAAAACAATCAGTGCTTACTTTCTCAGTCAAAACAAAACTCCACTACCTACATCATCAGTCCAAGATCAGTCAACTCCGTCTACATCTACAGTGCACGATATACCGCCTACATCCGCATCTGCAATCCATGATCAGTCGCCCACAACTACGTCTGCAGTGCATGATATACTTCCTCCATCCGTATCTACAGTCCATGATTCGCTGCCTCTATCTAAGACTACAGTGCACGATATACCTCTAAATTCATCAAGTGTCACTAACTCATTTGAAAATAAAATGCTTCAAGAGTTTATCAAACCATATGACATTGGGCTACTATATAAAAAAATTAGACAGTTTTCATGATGCATTGGAAGTGTTTGGAGAACTTTATACAGCAGTTGTGCAAACTTTAAATGATATAGCTGACGGTGATTCCTGGAATCAAGAATCAGTAGCAAAGGCACGCGGTCTTCTTTTGGGGGTGACACAGTTTGATTTCTTAATTTCTTACGTTACGTGCTGCAACAGGATTGGTATCTGTTAGCTGAATTCAATGCCAAAAACGTTTTATATTTTCTTTCCCTATATATATATATATATATATATATATATATATATATATATATATATATATATATATATATATCAAGAAATTACCGACACATTTTATTTGTGCCCCCCCTAGACAAAATTTCTGGATCGGCCCCTGGTAAGAACTTGACTGATTGTCTTTTGCTATTATTATTCCCCAAAAAATTGATTTATAAATGTTATATTTGATACATATAATTTTATAAATTTTAGTATTACATCACAAGTTGAATTTTCTCTTTTAAATGCATAGTAAATTATTTATAATTTGAAACTTTTACTTATAAACCGTGTGAGTTTTTTTTTAGTTTAGTAAATCTTTTTCCCCACTGGTTGTGTCCCCCTACTCAGGTACCGCGTAGAAAAGACGGACATCTATGACGCACAGCTGGCCGAAGTATTTCCATATACCTCTCACATCTAGATGTCATCCTGGACTTTGTTAGATAACTTTTATTCCCCCCTACCTTTGACTTCTAAGACTTTGTTTCAGCTCTCGTCCTCTTCCCTCCTCTTCCTATTCTTGGGATTGTCTGTTTCTACCACCTATACCCCCCTCCCCATTGTTTTTGATTGATGTATATAATCAAGTGATAACCATTGAATAGGCCCCATTGCCTTGCATTCACAACTGCTCGATATTGGATTTACATTTCTTTGTTTACAATAGTATCAACATTGGATTTAATTAATTTTTACATTGCTGTCTTGCTTAACTTGCGCCAAATCGTGTGTTTTATTAGTGTTTATCGGACTTAATTGTGACCTACCGATACCTAATATCTCGATTCCCCTGTGCGATATCTGAATTTTATTAGTAGGCTATTTATTGAACTTCAATTTCAATTACCGATTTTGATTCACCTACGCAGCGTAATATTTGAGTTTTAATTGTAGTAGTAGACTTTAATTTTACCTCTACTTTAATTTCAATTCACCTCCGTGAAATCTGAGTTCATTAGAGTTTTATTTCTATTTCTTGACTTCATTGTTTTGTAAACTAATGGCTGGCCGACCTGTTGCTCGTACCCGTATTGTAGGCGCTAATGAACTAATGGACAGAGTGGAGGTGAGGAATACATTTTGGAATTTATCAGTGTTGTTGCCTCACCTAGAAGCTGATGTTGTATTAGAGTGGTGTGCTAGAAGACGACTTCTAAACAATGAATTTCATTGTGAAAATTGTCTCGCTGGGGAATAACATAATTTCAATGTTTAAAATACAGATATAATTAACAGTAAATGAGTGATATACAAATTCGAATATCCTACTACTACTACTATCGCCACCTTCAGCTGTGAAGCGACTATTGGATCAGCTCATGGATACTCCCCAGCGAGATAATCCACTATGCACATTTATCGTTACTACATGATTTAAATTGTATATATTTAAATTTCATTTAATTTGGTCTACCCTTAACTCTAATCGAGTTTAGGCCTAATTCACACAAAATTTGTATCATGTTGATTTCTAAACTTTTAATGCGCATGGTCTAAGTCCCAGAGTAAACATAACTAACCTTTGGCTTCCGCATTCTTTCACATTTTTTTTAAATTTTATTATTTTTTATTTATGAACTATGTGTTGCTTTCTCTTTCTACCAAATTATTATGGTCCAAAGAAAATGAATTCTTCGTTCCTGTTCCATTGGTTGTAGTTTTAAAGGGAAAAAAGTGTATTTTCAGACACCCACATTATAGTGCCATCTACACATATTGCACACATATTGGCCTGGAATAATTGATATTGACAATTATTTTGTTTTAAGATTAGCCCCATCTGTTGAACAGTTAAACCATATCTTTTCTAAATTTAGTAAATCCTTATCTCTCTACAATTCAATCTCCCCAATTTTATCTATAATAAGTATAGATCTAAACTTTAGATACAGTCATTATTCACTCACGCTAATTGTTCCAGTTTATTGTAAACCATTATCGGGGCGGACTAGCTATGCCCGGTGATAATACGATACCCAAGTGGGCTAATGGGACCACAGAATGGGTAGGGTTACCAGACATCTGCATGCCCTAGGAGGACAAAAACTCACAACACACTCGGGTGATTAACTTTTTTTTTAATAGTCTCTATAAGTTATGTTGATATGCAGGGCAACCGTGAGGGTTGTGGCCGCCTGCGTGCTAAATTTAAAAAATGCCGCCCCCCCCCCCCCCGATTTTTACTGATGATCAATAATGTAATACAGAATAATAGTAATAGTAATAATAATCCAATATGTATTACTTGCACAATTTTTAAAAACAAAACACGAAAAAGAAATCTAAATAACGTTATAAGCCTATATATTTAAATATTAAGTAGTTCTAATATTACTTACTTACTTAGACTTAGGTCCATCCGCGCCGTTCGGCGCATTGGGCGGCAAGCTGTCTCCATAAAGATCTGTCTTTAGCAATGTCTGAATTAAGCCTCCTAATATTAAATATTTATAAAACATATTCCGTTTTTAACTTATTTTACTATGAAAAGAAGATAATTAAAAATGTATTTTAAACTAGAACACAAATTAACTTAATTTAGATCTACACTCTATAATCGGCAAAATATTTTCTACTCTCAATTAGCAGCCATTTCAAATAAAATTGACGATGTTTTAAAATGGAATTTTTAATTACTAGATCTACTTACAGAGCCGGTTATTCGACTCGAGACACATATTACAAACAACCAGGGAAAATTCAAGGTCAGGTGTAGAGTCGACGCCTATGGAAAAAACATTGGAAATCCAAAATAACTTCTATTGTACAATGTCGTGCTAAGATAGATGTTGTTTTGTGTACATGTGATGTCATGTAAATAAACATCGATGTGCCTCGTTGAGTTGCTTCACTTAAGTTATTGCAATTTTTGTAAGAAGGGGGATTATAGGCGACTCAACGAGAGGAGGTAGGATTCAATCACAATGGCATCTTTGAAACAACTAGACCAACTCTTAGTTAAAGAGCTAAGGCGGGAACTTCGTTACCGATATATGAATATTGGTGGCACCAAGGAGATGCTTACATTTCGTCTCCGGCAATCCCAGTGGCGTAACTAAGGGGGGGGAGAATTTTAAGATCCCCCGGGCCCCCACCTGGGGGGGCCCAAATGGGTGTCTAAAATTTATTTGTAAATACATAAATTAATATACTTGATTGACAAATAGTGTCAACAGGTGTCTTTTTTTTTCAACATTTATGGAATAAATTTATAACAAAGACTAAACCTAGATCTAGGTCTATCAGTACGTTGACTTTGTTGACATTTTAAAAATATTTTTTCCCAAAGAGATCAATTTTTTTTAAAAAGTTAGTTTTACATTTTAAACTTTGTTGCTTCGAATAAAACTGCATGATATACAGCGAATTCCAGGTATCTTGTTACCTTTACTCAGGGCGGACTGGCAATATGGGCAATCAGGCAAATGCCCGGTACGCCGGTAGGCCACCAAAAGGGCCTCGTGAATGCCACTATAGAACGTATTAAACTTTTAATAATAATAATATTTTCTTGTAAAAGAGGCCCTCTGCTCGTCGTGTTTTTTAAAAATCTTTTACAGACTCAACAGTATATGCTAATTTAATCTAACACATTTTCCGAAATAATGTAATAGATCGGTGGATCCGTATACAGTGCTACTAGTAGCCTTCATCCTTTTAGGGCCCACACTTTTAGCGATTAAAAAGCAACATAAGGCCTACTATATTTAAAAAAAAAGATACAGCTCATTGTATGCATGCGATCAGCTAGCGATACATTATCAAACTTAACAGAACGACCTTGAGGACAGGTAACCTAGAAATGGATGTCACACATTGAACATACAATTCAAGGGCCGGATTGTATAGAAATGCCTGGACCAATTTTAACACCCAGTCCGGCCCTCCCTTTACTAATAATAGATCTAAATGGCGAGTATTTTATGGCTACAATAATTAACCTGGAAGCAAAATTTACAGAATCGAGTATAACAGATCCAAAAGTTATTCGGGTTTGGGGTCTATAATTTCAGAATTAAACTTTACACTCGAGTTATTACCCATCTATTCATCTTTCCTCAATCCAATGGAAACTCTCTTTTTATTTCCATCTAATCCTTTTGCTTTCGCACAAAACATAAACAACAAACAATGACGTAATATCATATAAGAATAGCACACCCTTCCTTTTGAAGTTATTATCACACCCTTCCTTTTAAAGTTCTTAAGACTGATATCCACTAGGAACTTTAACAATTCGTCCACTTCTAGTTGTCTTGACTGGCACAAGTTCTCTAGACGTTGGTCTATAACTGTCTGTTTCGTTTGTTCCAACAGTTTGTAGTTCTTTGTTTTCATTGGCATCATAGTACCCAAAGATGTCTTCATCGAAACTCTTATTAAAAAAGCGTTGATTTCTTCTGTATGTTTTTCCATCCTTTGTCTGTATGATGTAAGATCTGGGGGCTGAATGTTTTTTTTTATTACAACTGCTTCCTGAACTAGACGGACTCTCCGACAGTATAATCTTTAGGGAGTCTTGCTTTTGCATCGTATTTCACTTTGCTTTTCATCTGTCGTTCATTGCTTATTTCTTTGAGTAATCTAGCTGGAATACCATCAGGTCCAGACGCTTTATTTGGTTTGGTGTTGGCTAATAGTTTTTGAATTCCATTTTCTTGTACTACTATATCTTCTATGTTGTCTACTTGGTTCAAATTCAGTAATATGTCTTGTCTTCTGGGGCTGAGAATGCTGATGCAAAGTATTTGTTTAGGATGTTTGCTTTAGTTTCATTATCATTATGTATTATGTTATGTTCATCTTTTAATGGCGCCATGCCTGTTGTTTCCATTTTCTTAGACTTAATGTATGACCATAGGTTTTTGTTGTTATCTTTAGATATTACATTGTTTATGTATTCACTCTGCAGCTGTCTGCTTACTTTTTGGGTTAAGTTTTTAATTTTTATATACTTTTTGTAAACTCTTTCTGCCTTAGTTTCTTTAAATTTTCTATATAGGTTTTCCTTCTGTTTACAAAGCTTCTTCGGTCTATTATTAAACCAACATTTATTTATTTTGTTTCATGTGTATTTAGTTGGTATATGATTTTTTATAATGCTTTTAAGATGGTTTTTAATGAAATTTCAGAGGTCATCGACTGGTTGGTTAATGTCTTTTTCTAATAAGAATGTTTTTTGAAAGTTTAATGCAGCTTGGTGTAGTTGTGTTAGGTTACATTTATTCCAGAGTAAGATTTTTCTTTTGGGTTTTGTATTGGCTACTGCTTTTATCTGACTGTGTTAACTTATGATCTCATGGTCTGATAGACCAGCGATAATATCATAATCAACAACTAATCCAGGTCTGTTGGTTAAGAAGAGTGTTGTTGGCTTTTTAATGGTTTGATCTAAACTTAGGTTGTGTAAAGTTTCTATGAAAAGCTCATTTATGTCCTTAAGGTTTTGGTGTTTATCTATGGTTAGTGTTTTCCAATTTATATCAGGTAGGTTGAAATCACCCATAATCCAAAAAACTGCATTTTTATTTGTCTCTTTAAGTGTAATAATCTGATTACATAGTTCCTGCATGTATTATAAACTAGAATTTGGTGGTCTGTAAATGCTTCCTATTATTAGGGATGTTGAGGTGGTATTAATTTTACAAAATGTTGATTCTATATTCTAATACTATGGATTCTCTGTAATCAAAACAACCAGAAGAAAGAAAAGACTTAATGGAAAGATGAGTTCTAATGTAGGACTGTCAATAGAACTACAATTCAAACGTGTTGCGACAGAAGTGCTGGACAGATTTCATATGGAGATGAAATGCAGATTCTAAAGGCTGGAAAGAAAATGGATACTTTTGGGTTTCTTCTTGAACCAAGACACCTGTTAGATGAAGAAACGCTTATGACAAACTGTGCTAATTTTCCTGTTTGTATGATGAAATAAATGTCAAATCGCTTTTTAAATGATGTCATTGATGCACGAGCACTTTTCATCAACAAACCAGTAATACAATCACCAATAGACATATTCAGGAAACAGGCTTCATATGGTAATTACGTGTGCTCAAACCTCCTCCGAAAACCGCTAACTCAGGCCACTTCCATTACGTCATGTGAGAGATCATTCTCAAAGCTCAAGTTCATCAAAAACTATCTCAGGAGCTTTAATGTCAGTGAAGTCACAAATACTAGAAAGTATCGATGTAGATGATGTTATAGATTTCTTTGCTGCACAGAATGCACGACGTGAAGCGATATCAATTGAGATTTGTCACTTGTGCATTATTTTAACTAATAAACAACGGTATTATTCATTAAAAGAGTCTTAATGATTATTTTTTTTTAAGTTTACTGATATACTGAATCAATTTGATTTTGGGATTATATATTTTTGTATACATTATCTCATATCGTATGTTGAATGTCAAAATGCAAGGGGCCCCCAAAGAGGTCAATCCCCCCGGGCCTCCAAAACCCTAGTTACGCCCTTGGGCAAGCCCTGATCGATGAAGACGAAGATTCGGATACCTACCTATTTGAAATTAAACCCGAGATTTATGAGCTCATTGGCAAGATACCTGAAGGTATTGATGCAATGTGTGAACAAATTAACAAGGTAGATAAAATGGTGTCTCAAGTGAAAGAAGAAATAGGCTTGTTGGTGAAGAAGCAGTTGCCTGTAGACTCGTTGGTGAAGACTGGTCAGGACTGTGGCTGCACAAATAGTGGTGACGGAGACGCTGGGGATTGGAACGCCGTCTGTGTCTGTCTTGTGGGCGTGACTTTCTAGACGAGAAACGTGACAACGATTGCTGCGACGATGTCAACGGAATGTACCGAATTGAAGGGAAAGAGACAAATGAAGAAAATGAAGTCTGTTACGTCGGCGTCTTCGACATACGGAGGTCACGGTTAGGTACCTGAAGCGTTTGTTCCTGTTCTACCTGTTACCAGTACCTTAACTGAAGTCTGTTATGTGCCTGAAGCGTTTGTTCCTGTTCTACCTGTTACCAGTACCTTAATGAGCTGAACAGATCAAGACAACGTTGAGTCTGCGTTCAAACCTGTTGCTATGGACCTTAAAGACCTCTGCCTATCTGCCAGTGCTTAGGAAGGAAATTCGAAGCTTGACAACTGCATCCAAAAGTTTAGCATGAACTGTACGTGCGGCGCATCACACATAGAATTTAGATGCCAAGAAAATCACCAACAAGGCATGTGTACTTCTATCATCATTGACATTGGCATAGATGAATGTCAATCAAACCACTGTTAATCTGAGCTTTCAAGAGGAAGACATTTTCCACTTCAACCTGAAGAGACCTATCTTCTGGACGTGAGACTGTTATCTGAGGATGACTGCGGTGCATTGGACTTTGTTTGCAACGTGGCTGCATGTGAACCTGCTGCTCCCTTGAGAGGCGTCTGTCGGGAAGGTCTGCTGATATTGATTTTGGAACCTCATTGGTATCTTAGAGCATCATTGTGGTAACGACTTCTCAAAAAGTTGGAATGATCACTATTTAAACATCATCACGAGAATTCAGTTTTTCAATGAAATCTGTAATTTTGTAAAAAATAAAATTTTATACAGTGGCGTGCTAGGAAGACCTCTGCATTTTGTTTCATATTTAATGTAAAAATTCTCTCCCTCCCAAGCTACGCCTCTGATTTTATATTGTTTGAATAGTCGAGCCTTTTTTTCAATTGCTCATGAAGATTCTTAAGATACTTTATGGATTTACCCTTTTTGTCTGAAGGCTTTCTTATTCCCTGAAGCTGCAATGACTTAGTTTCATAGCCTCATTTGAAAATGTTTTTTGCTAAGTAAGCATACTGGCATACGATTATCTGGTAGGAATCAACTAGAATTACCTTTGGAAAGATAAGTATACCTGCATGCTGACAAGTTTTTAACCTCGCCGACGATGTCAGTGTTTTCATTTTAAATTATTCTATTTGTGTGTCTGCTTTAACATAAAAAAAAACATTTGTATATATTAACATTTTTTATTTAACTGGTATATTGTAGGTAAAATAAGCTATAAATTAAATATAATAACAAACTTTTATGCGTATATATATATATATATATATATATATATAAGAAGGAAGCGCGGCTGCGGAGGGGTAAAGCGCTTGGCTTCTGAATCGAGGGTCCCGGGTTCGAATCCTGATAATGGGATTTTTATTTCGGGATCCTTGGGCGCCTCTGACTCCACCCAGCTCTAAAGGGTACCTGACATTAGTTGGGGAAAAGTAAAGGCGGTTGGTCATTGTGCTGGCCACATGACACCCTAGTAAACCGTAGGCCACAGAATCAGATGACCTTTACATCATCTGCCCTATAGTTTACTAGTGAAAGGGGAACTTTAACTTCTTAAATATATATAAGAACTATATTTTATTAAAGAAAATAAACTTTTCTTTCTTACATTAAAAAGAATCTCTAAATTAGAAGAAAATAATGCAAGCTAATTTTAATTCGTGTATCTTTACTTTGCAAGCGTTTACTTTGAATAACTTTTTCTTCAATCATCTATATGCGCCCTTTTTGTGCACAGCACACCCTACCGCCACTGCCCCACATTTTCATGAAATAGTATCCCAGGAGGAGTTTTGCTTCCCCCATAATAGCCACTGCTATGCGTAGATATAAAATTTCTAAACTTAGGAATATATAGAAAATGCATTTGAGGTGATCCACATATTACATAGAACGCAGGCTGTCGCATTTAAGCATGCAAAAAAAAAAAAAAAGAGGATGGGGCGTTTTCTGGCCTAATAAAAAATATAGGCTCTAAAGCTAACCAACTACTTTAACATAGCAAAGCACAAGTATAAGGGGTACTAGAAATCACAGGTCATGATTATAGGTGGTTTAACATTAAAATTATTCGTTTCCCATTGTCACAACTGAAAGGGCATGATAAAGTGGAGGCTTCATATGTGAATCTAATAGAGTTAGTTTTTAAACAGCGTGGCATTTTTAAACAATGAGATTAGAGTAACTTGTGTGTCAGAAATCATGACAATGGGCGTAGCTACAAAATGTATATATTAAATGTTTCAATAATGAATATTTATGCATTAATTTGTTAAATTGTATAGAATTATGGGATAAAATATAAAGACTGGGAATAACCCATTTCCCTGCTATTGCTGTCTATAGTGTCACAGGGAAGTGTCTCTTTTCTTTTCCAACTTCTTTTTAACCATTGTTGTAAATTAAAAATTTGGTGAAATTTATGAAAAAAGATTATAAATTAAATTTGACTTAACTAAACCGATGTAGACGTATATATTTTAACATATAAAACTTGAAATAACTTGAATAACTTCTTCGAGAACAAAGCTAAATATTAATATTATTACAACATAGACAAATTCGAGATGAAATTAAATAAATGTTTAAACAAATCAAACTCTATAAAAACATGTCCTATCACTCTGTAGTTGTCTGCCCTACTTTAAACACAGCTAACAACTGCACTTGCATCATCCTACAAGCCTAACATTAAATTAAATGCTCTCTCTCTCTACAACTAAAAAAAAAATACTCCATTGGGAAACACACAGACACTACCCTAACTGTGCCAAAAAGAAAGAGTTATTGCAATCTTAAGACATCTAATTAGAACCTCTGGCATAGGAATAACGTGGTGGTGGTGTCTCATCTAGATTGCTTTTAAAACAAAATTAAAAAAAAATTGTTTTCATTACAAATCATATTGATATAATTAGTTTATACCTGCAGCTCAAAGAAAGACTTCTTGCTATTTTAAGGCAATAATAAGAACCACTGGCATAGCATCACCTTTTTTTTTTTACATTTAGATTGATTTAAAAAAAACACAATAAAGATTTTTTAAAATTAGAAATCATATTGATAATATTTTTTTTGTATATCTGCAGCTGAAAGAAAGTCTTGTTGCTTTTTTAAGACATCTAATTAGAACCACTGGCATAACAATAACTTGTAAGGGTCTGAATATTCTGCAGTTAAAATTAAGAAAAGAACAAGAACCATAACCCTGCACGCCCTTATTTGGATGAGGAGACAAAAAACTGCTGGATGCTGTAGCACTGCTGCTGAAAAGCTTCTGTTTAAAAAAGATAAGACTTGTTGCTATTTTAAGACATCTAAATAGAACCACTGACATTGCAATAACATATTTTACATATAGATTGCTTTAAAAAAAACAACAGATTTGATGTAATCACATATCTTATTGATATTTTTTTTATATCCACAGCTCAAAGAAAGACTTCATTTATTTGCAACAATCAAATTAGAACCACGGGTATATTGGTGTCAGAAGGGATTATGCAATTTACTGGTATCAAAAGTAACTGTGGCATATTGAGTCATACCAAAGTAGACTGTAAGAAAAGAAGAGCACCAGAACAGCTACATTCAAACAGAAACAACAGATGTGAGAGAAATAATAGAAATAATCAGAACTTTAGTCCAAACCATAACAGAAGATCTTAACAACAATATATATCAATGAAGCAAGAAATAGAAGAACATGGCAAAGCCACAGCCCAACTAACACTAGATCATATCAAGCAAATAGAAGATGATAAAACAACAAACAATGTCAAGAAGAGATCAATTTCAAAGTCTTGGTAGACAGCATGCAACGTACCACAATAACAATTCTAGCACTAGACAAAATATATCAGCAGTAGTAACTGAACCACCAATTCAAAATGAAACAGCAGCATGTGTGCAAACAAAAGTAACCAAATTGAAAGTTTATCCTGCATTTTCTTATGTACTAGTTTAGAGAGTCTGTTAATTTTGATAGACAAATATATTGTGTATTTTCTTTTAGCAACTGTAAAAGTAGTGACCTAGTAAGACAGACAAATGATGTAAGAAAAAGAACAGTATGGCGATAGCGTAGAAGAAGGTTGTTTAGTATGATTGATAAATCGAGCTGTTTAAGAAGACAAGATAGACTTCCCAGTCATGACTAAATGTATCATTTACAGCAGTAAAAAGCCTTTATCAAGTGTATATTATTAACTGAAATGGTTGTTGGCTAATGTGAAACAGTTAATGAAATAGGAGTGAAGTTATTCAAGATACTAGCTCACAGTACAATGTAGATAGTATTAAGATGTTTGCATTACAAGACAGTAGATATACTTCAATCATATAAAAAAAATCACTTGTGAAACCTGAGCAGATAAAGGAACTCAATTTAAAGCATCCCCAATAGATGCATTTGCAAAGTTAACAGAAGTAAATCTAGTCTTAAGTACAGTTTACCATGCGCAACCGTTTGATTGTCGTCTGAGCTGAGCCGAAGGCTCTTCGAGCTCAAAGTTTGAAAAAAAACCTGTTAGGTCGTCCAGCCTGAACAGTAAAAAAAAAAAAACCTGTGTGAACACACAGTTCTGTTTGAGAGCGACCCGAGTCAATGCCTATGAAAGCATTGCTGTTTCCAATGCCTTAGGCCCCCGACTCATGGCCGAAGGCCGAGGACACCGGAAGCCTCCGTCATTTTCCTTCACTATACCAAGCTAACCGTGGGGGACTCGCCATTTATGTAACGGTCCTTTGAGGAACGGCGCATGGATGTGTGACAGTTTTGTGGGGACTTTTTTACAACCCCGCCCGTGCAAGGGGTTGACTCTAGTCTACCCGTGGGCATCCCGACGGGGGTTATGTTTTGCCATTCGTTTCGCCTAGCTACCCCCTCAAGTAGCCGTTTCCACCCAGGTGCCACGATGAGGCAGAACAGCTCACCTGGGCCATGCGCAACCGAATGATATTGTAGATCCCTGGAATAAATCTATGAAAGTCATGTTGGACAAAGTATGCATGGAAAACCCAAACAACTGGGAAGAGATGCTCCCATACATATTGTTTGCACACAGTGAAGCTAATAACGAATCAACAGGTTTCTCCCTAATATGACTTAGTGCATAACAGAAAAACGAGAGGACCATTACCTTTATGGAAGCAAAACGTGATTGAGATTTAAGAAGATTTTCCGCTAACAACACAAATCAGTTAACATATGCGGTCAAAACGGCATAGAAGAATATCAAAAGAAGCACCAAGAAACACAGAAACATTAAAAACAAAAAGAGAATGTTAAGAGAATTAGAAGAAGCAGTTGCAGTTTATGTAAATATGCGAGATGAGGAACAAAATTAGGAGGGTCCATATACTATCAAAGAGGAAATAGGAAACGCAACTTATAAAGTTGATATAAATGAACAATACAGAAATTGTGTCAACAAACTGAAAGCTATTCCTAGGATAGAACAAGCCATGGTAGAAAAAGCAATGATCCAGAGGAATGTGAGATGTTTGAAAATGAGACAAGATAGCGAACTAAATTTTTTTCTTCATGCCTGTTTTGTATCCCAACATATTGAAACACCAGCTGCAAATGAAGAGCAAGAAAATTTATTCAGAGAGAAAGCATAATTCAGCATAGAAGTCTGCAATAAAGAAAGAACTATACAATACCAACAGCATACTGTGAAGTAAAAAATGAATTAAATATGTTACTGAATGATGGAAGAATCAAAAGGGTAGAGGAACAAAGTGAATATGTGTCCCCAATGGTAATAGTAACTATTAATAAAAATGTTATGAAAACCTGGCACTGTACAAAGCTTCAAGCACAATAATTATTTCAGACCAGAAAGAGAAAGAAAAATATGGTGATGAAAACAGCCAGTTATATTTCATGGTACACCTATGGTGCTAATATTTTATATTGCGTCATTGTTTGTTGTGAAAGTTTTTGTCAGAAAGTACTGCTCAAGAGTAGAAGACTCAGGGACATTATTCCAACTGATCCTAAACTATTAAAACCATCAGTTGCTGAAAATGCAGAGACATTAATAAACAACGACAGATGAGAAGCAAAGTAAAATACAATGCTCATGCAGGACTACCTAAAAATTACCCTGTCGGAGAGAAAGTGAGAGTTCTTCAAGGACAAACATTGCAGAAAGCAGTCGTCAAAAAACATTCATCACCCAGATCTTACATCATAAAGACAAATAATGGAAAAATCTACAGAAGAAATCAACGTTTTTTAAACAAGAGTTTCGAAGAAGACTTCTCTGGGTACTATAATACAGATGAAGACAACAAACAGCAAATTGTTAGAACAAATAAAACAGACAGTTATAGACCAAAGTCTAGAGCACTAGATGTGCTAGTCAAGACAACCAGAAGTGGTCAAGTCTGAACTTTAAAAGGAAGCCTGGGCAGAACTCTGACATATCTCATGACCGTACAAGGGCACGCTCTATGTTGGCCAAATCCTTACACCTACTACACAAACGTCAGGGTGGAAGCCTTGAGAGAAAAAGCTACATCAGCACCTCGTATACAGCATACTGACATGTCCATGTCTGTGTCTGAGCACAAACAGGCTAACTATGCAATGCCTGGTATGACACTGGCCAACAACACACCTGCGCATGTCCGACGTCCTACTGGTGGTTACAATCCTCAAGATCACAACCAGAATGCCCCTAACAGTCGCATTGTCCAGTACATGCATGAGGTACCTCTATATAATAGTTAAGTATGCATGGGCAGCTGTCACTCACACAATCAGCCCCAAACCAGTCAATGCATTATTTTAATCAACAGTCTTTATTTAAACGTTTGGCTAAATCTTCTTCTGGAATCAACAGCACTAGCCTAAACTTTGATAGCTGTACAGCACATCCTCAAGATGAGGATACTGATCAGCCAGTCAATTATAGTTTGAAATATCAAGATTGTCATGGCAATAATAAGTTAACATCCAACAAAAACATTAATTCATCATATAATCATACAAATAACTCCTCAAACTTTAGACCTATTAATGGCATGTAGTATAACTATAAAAGCAACAGCAATCAAGAGAAAAAGTCTGTATTCAACAATGTTATACAAAACCCAGCAATTCTTACACCAACTCGCCCAGTGCCAAATTTAGTTCACAACAGATTTCATACTCCACAGATGCACCGGTCAGTTGGTAATGATTTAGGGTATCATCCATGTGGCGAGGTTTTTTTTTATTATTTTTAAAATGATTTTTGGTTCGTTACTCTAAGGGAAGTAATTTTGAGTTTCCCCGCTCACATAAGTAAATATTGATCAGGTACACTACGAGCAACAATCATAACCATATACTAAGCATTGGCCATAGTTCCATATATATATGTATATACCTTTAGATAGATCAGCTGCCTGGAGAGGGGGGAACTGCTGTGTGGGTAACATCGTTTCGACCATAGGTAATCCACACGCATATTCCATGATTATGTTCTTGTACAAATATAATGGTGTTAACTTTCTTTAAGAATTATAAACCGAATACTAAGCATTGGTCGGAGAATGGCAATATTCCATGATTAATTTCGACATCTTTCTATCTTCTCCATCTTTGTTATAAACCTGCCATTCATTGTAACAGAACAAACATTTCAACTTTAAAACAGTATATATGTCGCTTACTCTAGTGTTTAGTTTCCTTGCTAAATATTTAATGTTATTTATTTTATATTTCTTTAGATTTCATCTCCTTTTTTTTTTTAATTCTGTGGTAATGATTACATTTACACAATACAAAGACAAAAAAAAACAAAACAAAGTGGTGAAAACTTCCTAGGACGATGTCGTCCTAAATGAGTGTTTTACACTATTTCAAAGTATCTACTTCGTTGACTCGGATGCAAATATTTTGGAATCACAACTGTTAAGACAGTTTTGTTACTTTTGTTGCGTAGCACTGTAGGCTAGTATGTTATCAGACCTCACATTTTAAATACAGAAAAAAAAGAAACAAAGTGAGCTTTGAGAAAATTGAATAATTAAAAGTTGTGTCGAAATTTTAATTCAGAACATTAGGACCTTAGTGTCCTTCGTACAGAGGCGGCTTTAGCAGTGCCCAGGGCCCTGGGCGAATGTCACATGCGGAGCCTCTAAGGCCTTGTTTTTGTTACAAAACATACTATCTTACGTAAGTACTGTATTATCGGACTTAGCTATGTAAAAGCCATCTGTTCTTTGTGGCTAACATCAAGCGTGCAGTCAAGGATGATAGATAAATATGCCATAGAGTCTTTAACCTATTTTTGAATTCTATATCCGAGTCTCGGTGTTCTAATTCACCGAAGATGTTCTTGCAGCAATTGCATAGTTGGGTCGAATTTGTAAAACATCTCAATCAAGCCTAAAAAGTAACCGTTATTTGGCGCAAAAAGTTTCTCTGTTCTCCCACGAATGGCGCTGCATTTTTAGCTAGAATTCTTGCGCCAATGCAGTTTTCTTTTCTACTTTGTTCTGGAATCACGTCACCTATTGCGCTACAATTGGACATTCTTATTAATCCAACCACGCTGCATGGCCGGGTGTTAGGTAGGTGCGCTGGATTGTTGTTCGGTCGTCTTGAAGGTTCCGGACTATTGCAACCTTAACCCTAACCGATGGTCCTGGGTTCATACCTTGCTCGCTGCCAACCCCATCGTTCTGTGTCAGATTTTGACTAGGAAGTAGATTATCTTTAACTCTAAAAAAATATACGAAACATTTAAAGCATTTTATAAACTTTTTAACGTGATGTCCAGAAACTAAGTGCTGCTGAAGATTATTATCAAGATATTTCCAGTCACAACAGCTTTCGTGTGATGATTGGCCCCCCAGTTGCTATCGTGTCAAATAACGTACTAGGAAAAGAAAATAGTACAAGAACAAAGTGTATAGTGATCAATTGATATTCGCAGTCATGATTTTCTAATGAAAACAAATACCGTATCTTGATTTTAACTTGGCGAACTAACTCTACGAGCTAGGCCACACTACAAAAACAGAACCCTTCTCACAAATCCTCGTTCTTTTTTTTTATGTCAGACTATCTAAGTAACGGTATATTTACTGTACAAGTACCAATTCTTTTTATACTGTAATGCGATATAACAGCACTGTTTGACTTTAAGAGCTTATATATAGGGCCTACATGGCAATTGGTATCATATAGATGCCATGAAATATTAATCAACAAGTCATAGTTTATGAGAAGTGGTTTGGTTTTCGAACCTGACAGTGACAAGGGAATCTCCTATGGCGGGCCCCAAATAGTCAAGAGTGATGGGCACAAATGCAATGAACCCCATTGCGCCATTGTTGAGCTACTTCAATTCAAACTCGAGGGCTAAAGCCTCCTAAAGTGGACCACCCTATATTTCAATTACAATTTCTTCCCCTTGTTCAATACCAAAAGAAAATATTTAGTTACCAATAGCTAAATACCTAATTGTTGTTTTTTTTTATTGATTCTTGTTTTGTCATGTGCAAAATTTCAACTTGATCCGAGATTAGATGTGGGAGAAATAACGTGTAAAAACTTTTTAACAGACAGACAAAGTGAGTTGATATACGCTTTGTTAAAACAGGACTTTAACTCTTTCACTCCTAATTGATGATGCCAGCGTTGATTTGACCCACATAAAACTAAATTGATTTTTGGATTTATAAAATTTAATGTGTGATGTGTAAAAATAAATAAAAAATTAATAAATTGGATATCAAATATAACTTTTTCTGATAACAAACAAAATAGTTATTGAAGTTTAATTATAACAGGATAGTGAAATACAAATGAGCAAAATGAATAAAACTATCGAAACGAGAAAAATAATTACGGAGAAAATGTCATGTCTGTGGTCTATCATAAAACTTACCTTCCTTGAAGTATTTCATTCGAAACGGTTTTTTTTTTTTTTTTTTGGGGGGGGGGGGGGGGGGAAAGGGGAAAGTTAACATATTTTTTTATATAAAATAATTGTGTTTTTTTTTTCATAAAAAATAGTAGCCGTTTTTACCAAAACGTCGAAAGATGCAATAACTTGAAAAATAATTTTCAATAGTTTCTCTAGTTTTCGAACGTAAGGCACGATTGATTCAAGAGTTTATTGCATTAAGGTTCAGGGCAATTTTGAGCATCGTAAGTCTAGACTTGGCCTACTCTTAAAACTAAATGCGTGTCATTGGAATATTATAAAGTGTACTAGATCTATACATTTACTTCACTTCACAAGGGGGGGGGGGGTTAGAAAATGCTCCATTGCTTTTTAATCTAAAATTCATAAGTTTTTAAGAGCAAAACAATTACTCTAAAAGGCTTTTTAATGATTTTCTTTTTTGAGAGACCAGCTAGACAGATAGTCCTACAATGTCCCCATCATTCAATCCCATCCACTTCTACGGTCACGGCTATTTTAGCCATTTCCCAGCTCCTCCCTGTCACGCTAAAGTTGTGATTCTCTATGCGGACACATGGCTGGCATTATCTTTTCACAAACTTTCTTTGTAATTTCTTTTAGTGCGCACTTTAACTTTTTTTTTTTTTTAAATCTTGTTTTCTTACAAAGTTGGCATCATTCTTGAGCGGAAGAGAATGGAACTAGATCAAGACTTTTAAAGCGAAACAAAAGATCTATGTTTATGAGCTTTAACTCAATGTGCACAGAACATTTATATTTGAACAGCCCGAATCTCTTATCTATGATTTAAGCTATCATGTTATTACTACAACTCAAATCATTCTGTCAGTCTTTCTATAGATGGATAGCGCAATAATTAAATGAAAACATCTATATCTTATCTTATTTTAGCTTATATAATACAGACGTTACTTCAAAAAAGAAGATGATTACGTCCTACGCGTCATGCATTTAGTCATGCATATTAACCAATGACTTAAATTCTGCCAAGTCACTGGTTTTTCTGGCTAGCTCAGGCAACCCATTCCATGCTCTAATAGCACTAGGGAAGAAGGAGTATTTGTACAAATTTGTCCTAGCATAGGGGACGAGGAATGTGCCTTTATTTTGTGTCTTTCAGAGTATTTTATTAAGTTTTGTTTTTGTATTTGAAGATTATGGTTCAGTGTTTTATGTATAATTGCTACTTTACTTTTGAGTCTTCTGTCCTGAAGGCTTTCTAAATTAGTGATTTTACTATAGGTGTTACTCTAGTCAAATGTGAATATTCGTTTGTTATGAATCTCACTGCTCTATTTTGTGTTTGTTTCAGTTTCTTAATGTTTTCTTGAGTTGAGGGGTCCCAAACGGTGAATGAATATTTTATTATTGGCCTAATCAAGGTTAAATAACATTTTAGTTTTATGTTCTTATAGCTCTAGATAGGATACAAAAACATCAATAGTACTATTAAGTATTATATATTACTAATACTACTATAGTCCTATGGTTAGTTTAATTATTAAAAACAAATATTATTACAATAGTAATAGTTATTCTATCGATACCCTGGCTAAAAGCTATAGAAGCGTAGAATATATCAATTAGCTAGACATATTTTAGTCACATTACTCCTATTCTTTTTATAGATACCATATTATCTATGTCACTAGTGATGCTAATGATAAAGGTAATGTTACTATCGACACAGTAACAGTTCTTACTTTTTGTTTATGAAAGCTAAATGTGTCATTGCCTGTGTGGGTGGGAAACGGTATATAGAGTGAGCTAAGTAGTCACTAAAGCCGTTTTTTTTTTTTAATTTGGACGCCAATAATGTTATTTTTTGCACTGTTTTACCAATTTATATTTGAATATCGATCTTAAAGTTTAAATTTCTAACAAAGCTTAATAAATTACATTTTTACTGACTCTGTCTAACTGTCTGGTCTATAGCGTTGTTACTAATCAATCACAGATACATAAATCGCACTATCAAAGAAACTTTATTGAGTACTTTCTAGATTGCTGAGTAAATCTCAAAGCTCACATTAAGATGATGATTTTTGTCTTAATCATCTTTGTGATGGTTACATCATGTAAGTAATATATATAGCATTTAGTTGTACATCAACTACCACCAAATCTAAAGACTAACAAATGGTGTACGACTGTGTTGAACTTAGCTATTATGAGACATGGACATTTACACTAAGTTTTCATTTGGTCTAATTAATTATTTAATCAACTTTAAATACATCATTACGTTTTTTTTAAAATCTATATTTAAGATTCTGACGCCCATAGCTCGTTAACCTTATGAAGGTCTTTATGATTTTCATAATAAAGTTTATACAAAATAGTCTCGACAATCTTCACCTGACTTCAAAGCGCCATTAAAATGTGTACAAAACATTAGAGTGTTCAAACAAACAAAATGTAATATACTTTTTTTCTAAGGGGAAGAACTAAGCATACAGAACCAGGTCTATCAATATTGTATAATTTTTTTTTTTTTGCGATATAAAACTAAATAATAATTACCAATAATTTAATTACCAATCATTAATTGACTAATTGTTTTCAGCGCCCTCGAAAAGGGAAAAGACACTATTAGTTTTGTCCTTCCGTTCATCCGTCCCATTTCGATCTAAAAAAGATATTGAAAATCCGACAAAAGGAAATTTTAGACCATTCACATTTCAGATGCAACGGCTTCTTTTTCCTTCTCTGAAAGCGAAAAATGTAACTTTTAATATCAACTATGCAAGCAATTTTTTCATAAAAATATACCATTTTTACAACTATTCACTATTAATAGTAACAAACACGGGAGGCTATTTAGTAAGGGAGATGACTATTTACAATATTTTAACACATTTATGCAAATGGTTTTAGATTTTTTGTCAAAAAATTATTATTCTTTTTTACAATTGTATTGCTAAGTTAGGTAAATTATTTCATACTTACAAATACGTTTACAAAAAAGTTTTTTTTGTTTTGTTTTGTTTTTTTTCTAGAAAAAAAATCTATTTAATATGCATATAAGTAGAACATAATTTTAAAAAAATAATTAATAATTAGTTATTCATATTATCTTCAGAACTATAGTGCTAGTCCTCATACATGGCACACTTAACTAAAGTTGTTGTTTTTTTCACAGATTTTTTTTTTTTTCACAGATTTTTTTTTTTTTTTTGAGACTTTTAATAAGAGTTTGACCCTTTCAAAAACAATTAGATCAATTAGATAATTATTACATGACATCAGTTAGGCCAGGTTCGCATCAAACTTCACCATCACTTTCACCTATCCCTTAGTCTGCTGGACCGCTGGGGCACCACACAAGATCTGTCAACCTTCTTTTTCCATTCTTCTCTGTCATTTGCATTTGATAGAGTTTTATTTTTATATTCTTTTTGAAAGTATTGAAACCTGCCTTTTTACCTACTTCGGGAACCAATTTTGAGTTTGTGTTTATACATAAACTGTCTTTGTTTTTTTTTTAATTAATCAATTTATTATCAAGTATAATAAATAATTGCAGAAAGTTTCAACTTGGACTACAAATAAGTAAGCGAGAAATAAAGTGCATAATTATGTAAGGGAACTTACCCAAATATTTGTCCATATTCTTTTAATAACGTAATCATTTCCCTTGTTAATAAACAAAGTGAGTATTAACCAATAATTAATTTAGTTATTTTTTAAAATTTTTTAAATTAATTTTTGTTTTGTTACGTACAAGAAATATCTGTTTAAACTTTCAGCTTCATCTAAAAATTGTTGTGGGAAAAATAGCGTATTTAAAATGTTTACCAGATAGAAAAACACTAACTGCTAGAATGAGTTAATATAAGCGTATTAAAAATGTATACTTATCAATGTTATAGCATTTTTCTACTCCAGATACACCACAAAATAGTAAACAACCTGCTATTTATGTAGTTGCTTCCATTTGAGGGAAAATGCAAAGTAGACATCGAATACTGCCTTCCTGTTAACATTATAGGTCACTATTCTAGGTGTTGGTAATGTTACCAACATGGGCGTAGCCGGGGGGGGGGGGGTTAGGGTTCAATTAAGTGACGAATTAAGTGACTGATTTTTGCTTTCATTTTGTTGATATTAGGTGAGATTTCAATACTAAATCATCACTTACTACAGCATAGCCGAGGGGGTTTTGAGTTAAAAGCCATCTACCAGGGGGTTTCGAGTTTAAAACCCCCTACCAGGGGCTTTGAGTTTAAAACCCCTATAGGGGGTTTTGAGTTTTAAACCCCCTACCAGAGGTTTTTGCAGTTAAATCCCCCTCTTCTATAAAACAAAACAAAAAAATGCAAACAACAATACCCAAATTCTAACTGCACAGTTAACGAAGATTTTGATTTTAAAACCCCCTCCAAAATTTACGATAAACCCCCTCTTCAATATAAAAAAAAGCAAATTACACTAAAATTCTTTGAGTGTAGCTAAGCTAATGATGGGTTTTGAGTTTAAATCCCCCTCCTCCAGATGGCTTTTTCTTTAAAGTTTAAAACCCCTCTAGATGGTTTTGAGTTTAAAATTCCCCTACAGAGCGTTTTGAGTTGGAAACCTCTCTCTTCAATATTATTTTAAAGCAAACTACAGTCACCAAATTCTATGATCTTAGCTAAATGGGGTCTTGAATTTAAAAAAAAAAAAAAAAACTCCAGAGATTTTTTAGTTTAAAACCCCTCAACAGATGATTTGACGAAAAAACTTTCCTTTTCTATATAAAATCTAAAGCGAAATACAGGCATGTAATTCCAAGAGCGTAGTCAAGAGAGGTTACAAATTTCTACTAGTGGCTTGGGCTCCATTAATAAAATGTGAATAGTCTTCTACCGAAATTGAAAAACACTTAATGTGGCTCAACAAAGATGGCTAAGACAGATTTTAGGAGTCAGTCATAGAGATCGGGTCTAAATCAAAGAAAGCATATGCCGAACTGGAAGTCGAATCCTTAGTAAGGTTGTGACATAGCGTCGTATGAGGTTTTGCGGGACATGTTCTCCGACAAAATGAATAACGCAAAATAAGAGTTGCGGAAACAACTTGCCGGAAAATGCGCCGAACGGTGCGAGAGGGTCTAAGTCAGTAAGAATAGCACATTAGGTTTTTGAAATAAAACTTTTTAATAGCAAGATAATGCACTGTAGATACCTCAGAATATGCATTTTGTTGGCTTTCAATACCAGAAATAGTGCTTGGCGAACACGTTTTCTTGTTTTTTTGGGTTTTTTTTTCATTCTTATTACAATTAATTTTGTTTGAAATTCAACAAGAATATAAAAAAATACACTATACACTGTACGTATTATCATTTGCAAAACGTTAGACCGTACTTTCTGCTATGCACGAGCGACATGGACTGCTTTGATGTCTTCGAGGGTGTGTTTGGCCTTATCATTTTGCTGGTCGCCATGGGCCTTTAATGGCACTCCCATTTTTTTTCTCCTTCTCTCCCCCCCCCCCTGGTCTTTATATGGTTCTAATGAAATTTAACTAATAAGAGGGATGAGAGAGATTAAATTAGAAAACATTGATATAACGCAGCAAAAAAAAAAAAAAGAAAGAAAATAAAGAAAGATAGGCGCGACAATTAGCTCTTTAACAATACTTAATAGAAATTAATTTTTAACACACACACACAGCCGCAAAATAGCAAACCACCCAACTTATCTACAGTTCAATATGGGTATAAAGCTCTACTTTCTGCGATTTGAAAAGAAAAAGTAACTTTCTTTTTGTTTATTTTTAATAACATAGATCTAAAAATACTACATTTAAGGTTTACAGAAAAAAAAAATTAGTTAAAAAATAAATCTAGATCTTAATCAATTTTATACTATTATAATTAATGGCAAACTCATGCTTAGTATGAAGTCTATAATGATGAAAATTATTTCAATAATTACAATAATTTATATAGCGCTGTCACATCCGATAATTATTGAAAAGAGATTTATATTTTGAATATGGGTCATGGTATATTCATATACGATTCTCGTTTATGAGAATGTACTAGGAGGAAGCAAGATCTTTTCACATTAAGTAAGTTCCTCTCTAACCGTTCTGCTTTCTCTTATCTTTTAATGGAATGGGTTGCCTGAGTCAGCCAGGAAAGCTCTTGATTTAGCAAGATCAACATTCATGACTAGATCGACACATGAAATGTGTATGACTTAACAATCTAATTTTTTTGAAGAAACGTCTGTTATCTATAAAAGTAAAACCAAAAAGCTTCAAAGTCATTAGGCTGCTATTGTATTGTTTATAGTTTTCATACTGCATACATGTATAAATAGAATACATTATGTAATCCTACGAATGCATACATCCAGTTTTCGATGCGTTATCAAACTTTATATATTTTGTAGAGAATTAGGCTTACACCTATAATATAACACATGGGCGTAGCCCGGGAAGGGATGGTCTTCAAACCATCACTTGCATCAGGCCTCATTGTCTAAAAGGGAAACTTTACTTACTGCCCCCAGCAGCCAACTTAAGCAAACTACAGTTACCAAATTTCATGAGCTTAACCAAAAGTGGTTTTGTGGTTTCCCTTCCCCCTCCAATACAAAAACTACAGCATTTTGCCATTTTCTACCAGTCGCAGGACTCCATTGAATAGCAGATTTGTTTTTTGAATTTTTTTTAGTTTAAGAGTAGCAGGCTAATTGCACAGTAGATACCTCAGAATATGCATTTTTAAAGCATAAAATAACGGAAATAATGCTTGGTTCCCTCCACTGGGGGGAGCTCACAGCGCTCCCCCGGACTCCCTAGCTGCCCTTTGGCGGTGTGTACTGTCTTTCAACTAATTATAGGAAGAAAGTATTCTAGGGTAGAAAAAACGTTTGAAAGAATGAAAGATCAGAATGCAAGGAAGAAGATTAATTTACACACACACTAATATATATATATATATATATATATATATATATATATATAAATTGCGGGGTGGGGTAAAAATCCCCCACCCACACCGAAAATATATGACATGCCATTTGTGGGCCGGTTTATTTGGTAATGCCCGGGCCGATTTTGATACCCAGTCCGCCCCTGTTAAAAAGGTACAAAGCTAAAATAATTATTTCCCCGCTTCCGATGGGTTTCCATGGGGATTTCTTGCTACCTCTGCCTAATCTCAATTTCAAGCTGTAATTCAATTTACAGAGTCGGCCATTTTTTTTCTCCTTATATCGAACTACAAACTCTTGGCGTGTCTTAACACTTACCGCTTATCTAATGCTTGGATCGAGTAAGTGTCGGTATGGTTATGAGTTATTTTGTTGCTGACACAAATTTTAAGTTGATGACACAATGTGATTTTAAGATTTCGTCTCAGCCATTGCCCTAGGTTTCGCCTTCTTTCAGCATTTAATAAATATACATTCCAAGATCATTGTCAATATGATCGCTAATGGCTGGATCAGAGTAACTCTGTCCGATAACTCCTTTGAGCTATATTCTTCCAGGTTTTGAAGCCACCGCGCCCGCCAATATTTGCTTACATTTCAACTGGTAAGAATGTTTGCTTGTAATATGTTTTTATTGATTCGGATGTTTCTTCAGAGACAATCTACTTCCTATTCCAAAACACACAGGGCGACGGGGAATTTAGCGTGAAGGGTTTGAACACGGGACCATAGAGATGACCGTGCAAGTTCCGCGCAAATACCGCACGACCAGGTAGTCATATAAACAATGCGTACAAATCTAGACCGACTTTTAATATTGTTCTTTTTAAAAAAAAAAAAAAAAAAAAAAAAAAACCCAACTACTCTACTGATATTAAAATATTTATTTTAGTTGATTATGTAAAAATAAAAATTTTATGAAATATAACAATTAAATATACGCATAAAAAGTTAAAGATTGGTTTCATATCTTAACCGTCTGTCAATAAGTCATCGAATAATAAAGCATCAAATGATATGGCTGCCTAGTCGTGCGGTGTGCGCGCTGGACTGTCGTTCGGTTGTTTCGATGTTCTAGAGCTCATTCCCTGCCCGCTGTCATCCCACTCGTCCTGCGGGAGATTTGGACTAGGAAGTAAATGACCTTCAACCCTGAAGGAACATCTGAAACATGGACAACATTTTACAAACGGCGCATTTGAAGTGCACATAAAAATGATTAAATTCTTGTATAGATGACTTTTCTAATGTTATATTGTGTTATATTGTGTATAAACTGGCAGCTAAAATGATCAACAAAGAATACATTGAACCCAAGGACCAATTTATTTGTACTTGCAACATGAAGGAGATTCATACAGATCAATATAGAGAAAACATACGTGAGGTCAGAGCTTCCAGAAAAGTGGGCAACGATCCGTATTACCAAGATATGGCAATTTATCGACCATTCAGAAAGGATATGTCTGTAGAAAAAAGTGTAAGTGTACCTATCTATCTATCTATCATTCTTCACACACAAACACATATAAATATATATATATATATATATACATATATATATATAATATATATATATATATATACATATTTGAAGCAAGAAGAGTGGACAGGGCGAAAGAGTGCCGAGCCAATAAAAAAAACTGAGAGAAAAAGCAGGCTACCTGCAATTGACCAAACCTACCAATGTCACGTAATAGCCAGCTTTATAAAGCGAGGATTAGACTTAACAGTCATCTTCGAGTCTTCGAGGTTAAAAAAACCCTCATGTATATAAAACTAAAGTTACGAATCTCTATGAGTATGCTAATGTAAGTTTTGTAACTTTCAGAGAGTTTAGTTAAAAAAAAAACATTTCTAAAAGACTATGATTTTAAAAGCTCGCTTTTTAGGGTTTTCCGATTAAACCCCTTATCAAGAGATTTGAGTGTCCTGTCCTTAGTTGGAAAATTGTAGATTATTCTTTGCGGGGGAGGAAGTTAATACTACCCAGTTTGTTGTTAGGCGTAGTCTTTTCTTTGTGCATGGTTTAGCCTGTGTTTCCTGATGCCCATTGGTTGAGCCACTCCTCTTTATGATTGTTGACTAACATTGACCTTAGGGTAAGGTAGTTAACAGGTCTATCTGGTTGTTCCATAGATGAACCTGCCTTTGATAGCTTACCTGTCTTTTCATTTCCCATGATGCCAATGTGTCCAGGGATCCACTGTAGTGTGATATTGATATTTAATTTTGATATCATCTGATGGATTATCACAATGAGTGTTGTCAACTCTCTTGGGCTGTTTGAGGTGCTTCTGTTAAGTGCTTGCAGAGTAGATTGGGAGTCTGTAAAGACAACAATATCTGATGATGGTTGCACTCCTTCATATAATTTGTTTTCCACTGTCTGTAGTGCTATGGTAATTGCCTTAATTTCGGCTTGGAAGTTTGAGCAGTAATCGCAACAGGGTGTGCTTATCTCAAAGTGTTTATTTTTAGGGAAGACCAGGAAGGCACCAAGACCAGCATTGATGGTGGCTTTGAAAGCCTATCCGTCTGTATAAATATGTACAGCTGTTTTTTGATAGCTTTCAATTGTTTCAAGCGTGCCTACGTTGAGCTCCAGTGGATTTCATTCTTTTGTTAAGGTGTTATTTAGTAAATGTGTTTTGATGGTTGGTTGGTTGTTTGTAGTTTAGTCCGGATGTAATGTTTGAAAATTTGGTAATTTTTTCTCTGTTATTGGGTAGGTGGTGTTTTAGGGCTAGTTCGTCAGTAAGTTGGATCAGAGTCCTTTGCTTTTTTTGGTTGTTTTTCCTATTTCTCTGTATTTGTAATTTATTCTCAATATAAAAATCCATGCACATGAAAATGATCAGATTTTATGAGCCTTGTCAATGGTGGTTTTGAGTTAAAATCCCCCCCCCCCTCAAATGAATTGCGACTATAAAAAAAAATATTAAGCTAAGTACAGTCACCAAATTCCATGAACTTTGCCCGTTGGATGATATTGGGTTGAAAATATCCCGCGAATAAAAAACTAAAGGAATACGTTTGTCTTCAAATTCCATCAATGTAGCCAAGGGAGATTTGATGTAAACCTCTTTTAGTGAACAGAAAATCTAAGCTTAAGTCACTAAATTAAATAAATGTAGCTAATACAGATTTTGAGTTTAACCCCCAACACACATATTTACTTGCTAAGACTGCGCATTGGGTGGCAAGATGGTTTTACAAAGATCTGTCATTGGCAATGTCTGAAGCCTCTTCCCACCTTGTGTCCACTGTTCTATGTCGCCAAGTTATACGAAGACGTTTATGTTTGCGTTTTTCTCGTATTGGCCTCCATGTCATCACAACCTCACTAAGTGGTCGATTTCCTTGTTTGAGACCCGATCCATATAACTGACTCCTAATCACCAGTTCCATAAAAGTAGCCAGGGAGGTCTCCAAGTTAAAATCCTTCTTCTAATATAAAAGAAAGCAAAGCTAAAGCCACAACATTCCATGAGCGTAGAGAAGAAAGGTTTCAGGCTACAAAAGTTCTCAAAAAAGTAATAAAGTAAAACTTAAGCCCACAAAGCCCATGAGCTAAACCATTTTCGCATAACATTTCGCTAAACAAAAACAATTGGTAAAAATATTTCTAAAAAAAAAAAAAGATATACTTTAATTTTTAAGCTATTACAAATTTAATTAGACGACTGATCCACACTAATTGAAACTAGGACGCTTAATATAAGCTTACTTTAAAAATATTCATTTTTTTTTCCTTTGTTTTATCCTTGTATTATTTTGTTTTTGGATAATATTTAAATCCCACGCCAATTATGATGCTAATGACCTAACAATAATTATACAACAAATTTAGCCAAAACTTTAATGGACAAAAAATAACTATTGCTACTCGAATGATAAAAACAACAAATTAACACATACACACGCACACATATGAAATATATACAAAAATTAACATGTATCATTCTATATTCATGTTTGAGGTTTCTAAAATAGTTAGCACCAAAATGTAGAGAGCAATAACGTTCTGCTTTACACAAGTTAATACTCTCCATAAAAATCGAGGTCAAAAGTTAATTTGAAAAAAAGATGTGACGGAGGCGACACACAGAAATTGACAGAGGCGACACACAGAGGTGACAAAAGCAGGATATTCTCTTTACAAAAAGCAGCAGACAAACTTAAAATTATAGTCACAGCAAAGTCAACCGATATTACCAAGGTATCTATAGCTGCAAACGATTACCGTAGAGTTTATCTTCAGCTTTTCGCGGAATTCCCGACATTTCGCGAAAGTCCCGGCCGAAGTTTTAAAAAAAAACAAACTTTTAATTCCAGTCGGGTTTAGATAAATTCTCGGCCAGCTCGCGATCTGGTCATGTTGCTGGTTTCGGCCATAACTTATATATTTATGACAGCACAAAAAAACACTCTTACATTGTAGATAAAAGCGCACTAAACATGCTATGAAAAATAATTAACAAAAAAGCAAATGAAATTATCTAATACATAGTTGTTTCCTAAATTTTATTTTACAAGTTTCTCCTAAAAGCATGTGATCTTTTCATGCATTCAATAAAGAAGACAGACAACGGATAGTAGTTTAAAAATGAATTCATACTTGATTCTCCTGACTATTTGACAGTTGGAATTCCCGCACTCGACTCACATGTTTCTGCGTATTCAGTAAAGAGTCAAATAAGTAAAAAGACGTACAGGAATATTTTTCGCTACGTCTATGAAGAAATAATTAGCTGAACTATAGTAGAACGTGGAGGCGCAGTGGCTGAGCAGTAAGACACTTGGCTTTTGAACCGGAGGTGCCTGGTTTGAATCCTGGTGAAGACTGGAATTTATTATTTCGGGATCTTTGAGCGCCTCTGAGTCCACCATGCTCTAATGGATACATGACATTAGTTGAAGAAAAATAAAGGCGATTGGTCGTTGTGCTGGCCATATAACACCCTCGTTAACCGAAAGCCACAGAAACGGATGACCTTTACATTATTTCCCTTAAGACCTCAAGGTCTGAAAGGGGAATTTTACTATATCACACATTAGATCGGCCCCTACTACTAGTCAACGAAAACCTATGGAGCTATTTTTAACCAACGATCTTCTCAGAACATTTGTTTAGATCTTTTGAACATTATCCTGTATGACGGATATCTATAAGTAACATGGATATTTCGTTGATCTGCTGTACAGAATATAGGAAGTAGTGATCAGCTATGTTTATGTATAGGACAATAATTATACTGCACCTTTTAGCCCTTCAAATCCCATTTCTGACAGGGAACTTTACTTTTTGATATAGTAGAACTTAATTGTCCAATAGGTCGCTAGAAAGACTCATTTCAGTAACGAAGCAATACAAGAAATAGAATCAGACCACCATTAGTGAGGGAGGGGGGAGGAGGGCATTGTTTTAGAAAAATAAATAATTTTATCAATTTGTTATCACAGATTATCCCACCAGGCCGAGTGTGGGACATCAAGTTCTCTGGAGGTTCGCATTATTCTAATAGAGGGACTATTCAAATAAGTATCAGAGTCTTTGATGCTGTCTGTACAGATGATGGTCGCTATCAGTGTTCTTTCTATTTTGATGACGCTGCAGTCGAAGGTTTACAATCAATTGCAAAACTAAAGTCAAAAGGTATTTTTAAAAATTTAATTTTGAAATCAAAAGTATTTAAATAGATGCAAGAAATCAATGCATTCTTTTACGATTGATTTAGAAAAATATAAACGTATTTTTTTTTCAATATTGAACCAAAAAAAAAACAATAACAAGCGGACATAAGTATTTGTTGACATATTTACATGATTACACAATAGTAAAGAAATACATATTTCTGTCGGTGGCCAGACAATTCCCCACATCAGTCAATTCCCCACATTCCCAACTCCCCACAATTACAATTCCCCACATCACAACTCCCCACAATTACAATTCCCCACATCACAATTCCCCACATTGCAATTCCCCACATTGGGATAATATAAATTGCACTAAATTAATAATATAATGAAGGAATTCTAAAATGCAAATAGTATTAATTAATCTCCAAAAGTTAATATCATGACAATTTATTGAAATGCATTACTGATTACAAAATACAAGTAACTGATATACACAAATGAACAAATGAGTTTAATACAAAATATGCTTGGTACAAAATAATGAATTAGATAAGGTCCTATTATCTAATAAAAGAAAAATCATTAAACTAAATGTACAGTACAAAAACTATTAATAATTGACAAGAATGACTAAAGTAAACAGAAACTACTAAACACAAAGGTTACTTTGGAAACTGCATGTTGGCCAATTTTCTCAAATACGTAATCTTATCCTGTTGATTGGCATACCCTTGGACAGCCTCAATTACTTTGCTATTTAGGGTCTCATACTTCTTCCTTTTTGGCTGTGGTCTGCCATCATCTGCATCAGCCAATGTCTTGCTGTGGATGGCCATGTCCTTCTTCAGACCTTCCAGAAGATCCCACACACCTGGATGACTGCAGTGAAACAGGGCTCTCAGTGAATTGTGGTATCCTTCACAGCAGTTTGTTGTTCTTGGTAGGCCAGTAGCAGCAGCTTCAAAATGATTCCAGATTCTAATGGGAAACACTGCATCTCTGCCTCTTACTCCAGTAATGTAGGTTGATTCAAAGTAGGCAAGAAGGTCATTGTAGTTGTCTTCATCAGGGAACTCTGCTATCAAATCATTGAACAGGCCTCTGACATCCTCCACTGGCACAAATGCCAAAGCTGCAAGTGACCTCATCTTGAATCTCATTGGCAGCCGCTCTTGATCATCATAAACTGTTTTCAATCCAAGGGCCCCAATTTTTCTTAGAAGACTTTGGTTAAGGTGAAAGAAGCAGCCTTTGATCTGTGCCTCTGGAAAGGCAGAATCACTAAGTGATTTGCCCATTGAATTTGTGTAGGCAATCAACAACTGCGCAAATACATGAAGATCTTAAGATCTCCAGATCAAATTGTATATAAAAATGCATGCTTGGATAATGTATTTTTACATATTTATTAACAAGTAGCGTTTTTAAATAAAATAATGCTCGATGTGGGGAAACGGAGGGCACGCTTTTGTATCATTATATGGACTGTCTTATATAGTACATTAGTCTATGGTTATAATAAATATTATCCCAATGTGGGGAGTTGTAAACGTGGGGAATTGTGAATTTGGGGAATTGCAATGTGGGGAATTGTGATGTGGGGAATTGTAATTGTGGGGAGTTGGGAATGTGGGGAATTGACTGATGTGGGGAATTGTCATGGAACCATTTCTGTCATATCAATTAATATAATTCAAACTCATATAGACATGTGAAAATAATGAAAGGACAAATATGGCTCAATAGTTTACTTACTATTAAATGTCTCCAACGAATCTACCTCAAAAAAATAAACAATCCTATCTGGATACCTCAATCTGAACAAATGTTTCTGAAATCTAACTCTAACTCTGACTGATCAACTAACAGTCCTCAAGCCTTTCCACATTATTCACACACTTTCCTGCATCATGTGATCTGTCCTCGTGACACCTGGCATTAAAGGAATCTTAAAATAATATACAGAACTATGCATTGTAATGTTTTACAATGTTTGAACCTGCAAAACTAGGAGAGCTGCGGAGATTGTGGCACCATTTACATTGACGGTCGCGTGTGCCTGCTCCTTTCGGAACAAAACAATCTCCCGTAGACTCCCTGATGGATGCTCGATCTTTACGGCGAATTACAAGCAATATCACTCGCACTCATGGCCGTAAAAGCATCAAACAGGAGAAAATTTATAATCTGCTCCGACTCCAAATCTGCATTGCAAGCTTTGGGACAAATGAAGACTGACATTCCATTGGTACATAAGAGCCTAAAGCGTTTAGACCAAATAACAGCTGGCCATAGGGATGTCAGCTTCATCTGGATCCCCCCCCCCTTGTGGGCATTAAAGGAAACAAAACGGCAGACAGAGAAGCAAAGAGAGTCCTATATCAAGTGGTGTCAGGAACCCAAATTCTCTGCTCGGACCTGAGACAGAGTATTGCCTCTGCTACCTATCGAGAAACTGAGACAGATTGTGACGATGTCAGGTGGCGGCTCACATTTAAGGGTCTGACAAGGCGTGGAAGCATGACCATGTCCAGACTTAGGATAGGCCACACATACATCACGTGCTGAAGAGAGAGAGGAGTCCCCACTTTGTGAGTACTGTGACTCTTGTCTCACCGTGGAACATATCCTCATTGATTGCCCCAGATACCAGGATATTAGGGGGAAATATTTCAGAGCACACAACTTAAAAACACTGTTTGATAATGTCGACCCTGGGAAGGTACTGGACTTTGTCCGAGAGGTGGGGTTGTCTGCGAAGGTTTGATTTGTGATTGGGCAAAGAAATTGTGAACATAAAATATTTATAACAGAGTTTTATTACATTATTTTTTTTAAAAATATTTTTACAATCTTAACTGTGAATAAACCTTTGAGGGATTGCGGGCACGACATGGCCTAAATTGTGCCGATGTGCCAAAACCCCAAAATATCAAAATGACTTAATACCTTCAAAACTTATGAATATAGCCTGGGCTGAGACACATTACTTTTGACCTACTTTGCTAGAATCAAGAAAATTGTTGACTCAAGATGTCGGCGTTACCATCTGTGTCAAATACTTCATGTATACTTTTTTTTTAGTTGCGAAAATGATGAAGTTTATTGGGGCACCGATTGGTGCAGGACTCAGACAGGGATCTGATTACATCTGGACAACAATATTGTCCCATAAAGACAACAACTAGTTATAAATAATTTGTCTTCGATATATCCAACCAGTGGCGTAGCATCCTTGGCGCGAAGGGGTTCAATGAACCCGGGCCCATGACCAATAGAGGCCCACAATGGCACTTGAAATCTAACAAATTCTTATATAATTTACTAAGTGTTATTATCTAACATAAAAAAAAAGCAATTAAACAAAGGGATGTAAACGCGATGATTAACATTGATACCGATTTCTGCTTGACACTGCAAAACTGCACTGGAGGACCTAAGTCTAAGTAAGCGTCTCAGAAGTGAATTGAATGTAATGATTCCATTACTTCTAAAATCTATTACCGACAGAAAGAATGCCTTTTTCAAAATGTACTGATGCATACTTGAAATTTTGATATGTTTTTATTTTACCCATTGTAGGGGAGGGGCCCACCATCATTTTCTTGAATCGCACTTTTATATGCCCCGCGCTAATTCTAAATCTACTGAAAACTCATGAAAATCTCCAGGAAAAATATACAAAATTGTCGTCCTGACAAACTGACCACAACTCAGTTCTGACAAACTGACCACAACTCAGTCCTGACAAACTGACCACAACTCAGTACTGACAAACTGACCACAACTCAGTACTGACAAACTGACCACAACTCAGTTCTGGCAGTAGCGTAGCAAGGTACTCGTGGGCCCGGCTCAAGAATTTATTGGTATGCCCCACTCCTCCACTAACACGAATGTAGTGTGTGAAAAGCCTTTCAGTAATTTGGTACATTTATCAAAAGACATTCTAATGCAAATAGAGTAGCTTTTTTTATAAGTAATAATCTTGTTACGCTTGATTTAAGTATCGGGCTCCATACAAGTGATAATGACTAAAAGTCTATGTTTGAACAACTTCTTAGCAGAATTCAACAACTTCAAGTTGTTTCAAATGACTCTAAAAAAATTTTTTATAATTTCTTTCTTCACATGCATCACATTTTTATCATGATAAAATTTCCAGGTGTAAAACTTTGAAACATTCATATAAATTAGTATCTAGTTTTTCGTCCACTATTTAAGATCGAACATTTATTTACTAAATATTTCTGGCCATTTAAGTAGCAACTATTTCAAAACTTGTAGCTGTTTCTCGCTCAACTGAAAGAAAACCAATTGAAGCCAGCCTGCTCTCTGTGTCATAGGAATTCTTAAATACTTTTTGATCAATTGAAATTTCAAAAATGACTTCTATAGATACAGACAAAGTGAGAAATAAGAGGCCTGTTGTGACAATGTTTCGACAATTTAATGAAAAACTGTAGTTGTCGTGATAAAAAAAACAGCCTAATCTCATGTAGCTGTCTATGACAAACAACCCCATTTCGTATTGAAGACAGTTACAGTTAACGAAAATGCCAGCACAACGACCAACTGCCTTTTCTTTTCCCCAACTAATGTCAGGTACCCATTAGAGCTCAGAGGCGCCCAGATCCCGAAATGAAAAATCCCAGTCTTTATCAGGATTCGAACCCTGGACCCCCCGGTTAAGAAGCCAAGCGTTTTACCGCTCAGTCACCGCGCATCCAGCTTTATTAAGATGTTAAGTTATTATATATATGTACATTGGTTTGCAATATTATTTCGTCCCCTTAATATTATGTTTTAATGTGTCCAGAAAGTGGTGCAGTATTGCTTCCTAGTCGACCGGCGGCATAGCATACGCCGCTATTTTGCAGGGCCAACCTTAGGCCACTGCAACCTATGCGTCTTCAGTGGGCCCTGCACTTTTATAGGACCCGCGCTAGTTTTAGGTATATAAATTATTAAATTAAACCATTGTATAACTTATAACAGATTTCCCGTGGCCTCCTGTCGATTTAACAGGAGGTCCTGGAAATCATCGAAATAGCAAAATGTACGAAATAGTACTGGAAATATCCGGAAAATTATAAAAATCTTTTGAAAACTCATAGAAATCTCCTGAAATATAATTACGAAAATTGTCTTTTTTTTGCTCTTAAATTACCTAGGATAACTCCCTCCGTCCGAGTTGCAAAAATAAAAGAGTGCTCTTTCCATTGTGTCCAAACTCTTGAGCGTGTTCTGTCTCTGTCGCCTCGATAGTTACTACAGAGTAGATTACTCCCCTCCCCCCCCTTTTTTTTAAAACGTGAGGTAGAAATTAAAAAAAAAGAAAGATATTGCAACGGTCCTGCCCTGCTATGTTGTGACTACGTGTTCTCCCCCCCCCCCCCCCACCTCTTGTTTTTTCGTGGACTATCCGCAGAGTGATCTTTCCTTTACTTCTTAATACTCGACAAAAATCTTGAGGGAAGAAGAGAATTATATATAGAGAGATTGTTAATAATAAGCAGTAGATCTGTCCTATTTAAGTCCCATGTTAAGTCTGATCGCAATGATCTCAATGTGATGCAAGCCGAGTACATAGATAAAGACGGACACATTGAGACAAAATGGTGAAATCGGTGTCTAAACAAACATAAAGTAAAACACGGAACATAGACCCCCTCCTATTCGACAAATTCTCCTAGCATTACATTTGTTCGGTTTTCCCTTATTTTAAATAATTTAAGAGAGACTGTTTCTTTTTCATTTTGCTTGTTTTTTAGAACCGATTGTTCAGGGTGCTATGAGTCCCTTAAACATTCACGGAAGATTATCCTCAGAAAACCAAGTCGGAGAATTGATCACTTTGACATGCACAGCCAGTGTAAGAAGAATTTTTGGATTAATTAGATAGATAGATAGATAGATAGATAGATAGATAGATAGATAGATAGATAATAGATACATGCATGCATACATACACACTCATACCCATACACACATACATACACACACATATACATAGATACATACATACATACATACATACATACATACATACATACATACATACATACATACATACATACATACATACATACATACATACACACATACACATGCATACATACCCATACATGCATACACACATACATAGAAACAAACATACATGCTTACATACGTTCATACATGCATAGTTGATAAACCCACATGTATATTACTACCTGAGCCAAGACCTCCTAAGGCAGAGATGATAGTGAACTTACATTAAACATTTCCACATGCAGTGTATCGTAGTGTAAAAGTCACGTGACTTCTCATTGGATGCTCCATAACCTATGTCACCGCAAGGAATGCATTAGCAACAGCTCAATTTTAAAAGTTAATTTTTATTTATTCGTTTAACAAGTCTTTGTGTATTATTTTAACATTTTAGTGTTTTTTTTCATCCATGACCTAACCTTTCTTAAGGGCGGGGATCGATGACGGTGGACAGGATTCAAACCCGTGCCTTCAAAAAGACAGTTCATAAATCATACCACCAGCAGCATTGTGATATATGTCTCAAACACGCTACTGATTTTGTTATACATATTTATATACATAAATAATGACATTTATTTTCTTTGTCCAGGGCCCTAGCACTCTGCGGACAGCCTGGACATTCACCAATAAGACTTCCACAAAAGAAGAAAAATATTTCGTTCGAACAAATGTCATGTTGTTTAATCCAGAAAAAGCCTTTGATTGTAATAGGTGCAGTTCACATTTCCATATGACGAGACTCAAATTTACGTTAGGCAGAGCCGATGACGGCACTACTTTCTATTGTTCTGTCTTAACAAATGACACAGTCAACAAGAAGGCTCAGTTTACTGTCTATGTTAAAGAGCCTGTAACTGTTAATTGAAATCTACCACTCTGGTGTCTAGACATTTTCAGACACTGGTGTTTCGGGCAGAATCAACGCAAGCATCTGATAAGTCCTTTGTTACTGAAATTCTGCCGACTCCATACGCATTGTCGGAAGGGTTTGGATGGCTGCGTCTGCGTTGCAAGCCGTAAGGAGCAGAATGTGGCCCATGATTCGTATTTATGTTATTACTGAACTATGTTTTGTTCTGTTACATTTTCCCACCTAAACAACAAACAATCAAACTTTGTTATAGATTAAATAAATACATTTAGATTTCAAGCAAGTTTTTAAATTCTTGAGTTTTACAAATTACTATAACATTATTTGTGGGTACTTAACATAAAGCTTTTTTTTCAAAAATAAAATAAAAGTCTTATGTGTTGTCAGGAACAGAAATAATGTACAGCCTGTAATTGCAAGGTGCCATCCCTCCACTGAATTCTTTGTTCGTGGTAGATTGTCCAGCACGCGATCTCTAACATTCCATTATGCTATCGGAAATCTTGGAGTCACTCTGCGGATTCGTCTCTGGCGACCAAAAATGATGCCCAGGACATTAAATTACTAATAATCGGTACTTTTATACACATCATTTATAAGTCCGCGCTATTTTGTCGGGAAATTTCGCGCTATTTTGTCGGCGCTATTTTGCCCGCGCTATTTTGACGGGTCACCATTTGACAGGGATGGTGGTATATTGCTGAATTAGTCCCATTTAGATTAGGCTGCTGTCTCAGGTTTAATGAACGCAAAAATGAAATAGAAACTATAGATAACTACAATATCTTCATTTTTCATAGACTCTACGCTAGTAGAGAGGTTACCGCGTTGGCTTGAGAATCCTGAGAAGTTTTTAGCTGATATGTTTGAATTCATGTCGGTCTCTTTTCTATTATAATTGTATAAATGCTTTTTTTTATTGTTAATCTAGATCTATTACAAAAATAATTACAAACAAAAAATAATTATAATTATAATAATTTCCATGTAAAATATTTACTGCAAAAAAGTTTATTAAATAAAACGAAATAATCAACTTTATTGAACTTATTATTTATTCTTTATTGATCAGATTTTTACAAAAATATAAATTTTTCAAAAATGTATTTAAAATTGAATTAGATGTTGTAATTTCGTTTTAATTATCTTTCAAGTTATCTTTTATTTTTAGTTTTGTATTGTCATTAATTGTTAATACAATCATAAATAAGCCAATATAATAGATTTGGGCTTACAGAAAAATTATTGTAATTCTATTTTATTTTATTGACTACTAGCTATTATATTTAGTTTATTCAGTACTGTCTGCGCTTACAAGACAATTTACATTAGTTTACTGCCAATTTAATTTCCCAGAATAATAGATTTAAATACGATGAAGAAATCAAGGATCAGTAACTATAACAGCAACTGTTACTAAAAGAAAAATTAAGGACGAAAATAAATCGTTTCAAGAAAGATGGGAGTTATTTCTACACATCGGTATCAAATAAGAGTCTTTTCTTAATCTGCAATTCCTGTAATAGTGACGAATGCATATGTTACAACAGACAAGGCTACACTCTGAAAACGTAAAATGGTGAACTATTGCCTAAGTTACAACAGACAAGGCTACACTCTGAAAACATACAAGGCTACACTCTGAAAACGTAAAATGGTGAACTATTGCCTAAGTTACAACAGACAAGGCTTACACTCTGAAACATGAAGATGATGAACTATTACCTTAATCAGGATAGACAAGGCTACACTTTGTGACAAGAACTCAATCATTCAGCCACCAATGGTGTTTGCTATTGTTTATCTGGCCTAGTTTTGTATGTTGACAATTTGGTTTATCTCTAAACATTGTGAATGGAACTTGACAATATGGACATATAAAGTTTCAATCACTTGATGATGGTTTTGACGATGGTCATGTGAAAAGATTAGCTTTGACCATACCGCACCGTTCGATCTGCAAAATAGAAAGCATATTTACAAACTCTAAGCTCACAGGACTCGAGAACGGAAAGAAATGCATCGTTTAATACCCCACCATTTGTCACATCTATGCGACGGAGGCACAGTCAATTACAACGGAGGCTCTGATGGAGGTAACACTGTCTGTGAATGTGAGAACCAACATCACCGAGTGCAACTATCAGAGACAATAACATGACATCGATGAGGCAGGCGAAGCAACGATCACGACCTTTTCTCAAGAGTAGACTGGTCAACTGGAGAATGGAAAAAAAAAGCAATACCAGGATACAGCAACAGAAAAATACATTTTAAAAAGGCTAAAGTAAATATACCTTGGCAATCTCTTTATCGCACTTAAAGATACCTTGTAGGTAAAATTTTAATTAATAATTGAGTAAAAAAAATGAAAAAGAACTTAGTAAAATGTTACCAACAAGTCTGACTTACACAATCCTTTCATCTCATAGAATTAAGATGACAAAGAGTCGCAATGAAATTGAGGGAATAAATATCTAATCTATAAAGTAGAAAGTAAGATGTATGTATGTATGTCCCCGCATAGAAATCAATACCGTTTCACCAATCTTGATAAAACTTGGTAGAAATGTTTCTTGGGTACTAACTTAGACCGTAGTGTATGTAGTGTAGCCCTAAAACAAACTTAGGAACCTCAAAAAAAAAAGTTGTCCGACTCTATGAAAGTATGCTATTTTATGGATCTAGGCTATATTTACTATGATGACATGAGAAAAGATCGAAAGGATTTAGATCTAGATCTAATTTTAAGAACTACACTTTGCGCAGATAGTTTTTTACTTTGACACATGTAAATACAAAAAAAGTCCATTGATTTCATTGTTTAATAACATTAACCTTTAAATTTGTGTTTCATTTTTTTTTTACATAATTTCGTTCCTTATTTCTGCGAATTCAGATTTCCTGACGAACATTCTTTCATTAGACAATACCGTAATGTTACACATCTTTCCATTCCTAGGTCTAAAACTCTAATTCAACTCTAAGATGTTATAGCTTCTTTTCGCAAAGATAGTTTTATACTTTAACACATGAACATACTAATTATAGTCCATTCATTTCATATTTTGATCAAATTAACATTCACATTTGTTTTTCTAAAATATTTTTAATACATTCGTTCGCTAATGCTGCGAAGCCGTGTTGAGATAGGTCAAGACCTCTATGTTCATTCATGAATCGCGTACTAAAAAAGGTCACGCATGCGCAGAGCAAAGCCTTCACGCAGCTCAGAATGAAACTCTAGATTAGTCTAGATCTAGATCTATGTCTAACTCAAGATCTACTTTATACTTCAACACATGAACATACTAAATTAAGTCTATTCATTTCAAATTTTAATCAAATATATGTAAGCAAATTTTTTATTTGAAAAAATGGATTTAAGTCGATTAGCTATTTTAATAGCTTCATTCATACTATTTCTACATTTACGCATTCGCTTTACTTATAACATTATCATTTCGTTTAATTGTTTACAAAACACTCTCAGTGGCTATATATCGACAGTGATACGCAAATAAAGACCCGAGGGCCGCGGGTAAAATATGTCTAGTTTACTAAATTACTTTACAGCTCTTTAATTATGAAAACAAAATAGGACATAATTTTTTACTTAAACTTAGGCTTACTTCCTTCCGTGTCGTTTGGTGCATTCGGCGGCAAGCTGTAACTGGCAATGTCTCAATCCTCAAAATCGGGCCATGAAGTGGTCCGCTCAGGCAGGTAAAAAGGCAGGTTTCAATATTTTCAGAAAGAAATTTGAAACTATCCACAGCTTAAACCCTATGAAAACGAAGAGACGTGCTTGTGTCGAAAGTGTTGAGATTGTGTTGTATTAGTTGTTAGACTAATGACTTGATAACACAGGACACGGAGATTTATTTATGTTATTATTATTACATTGTATATATATATATATATGTATTGAATGAACTGGTTCCATGACAATTCCCCACATCAGTCAATTCCCCACATTCCCAACTCCCCACAATTACAATTCCCCACATCACAATTCCCCACGTTTACAACTCCCCACATTGGGATAATATTTATTATAACCATAGACTAATGTCTATATAAGACAGTCCATATAATGATACAAAAGCGTGCCCTCCGTTTCCCCACATCGAGCATTATTTTATTTAAAAACGCTACTTGTTAATAAATATGTAAAAATACATTATCCAAGCATGTTCAATGATTTGATAGCAGAGTTCCCTGATGAAGACAACTACAATGACCTTCTTGCCTACTTTGAATCAACCTACATTACTGGAGTAAGAGGCAGAGATGCAGTGTTTCCCATTAGAATCTGGAATCATTTTGAAGCTGCTGCTACTGGCCTACCAAGAACAACAAACTGCTGTGAAGGATACCACAATTCACTGAGAGCCCTGTTTCACTGCAGTCATCCAGGTGTGTGGGATCTTCTGGAAGGTCTGAAGAAGGACATGGCCATCCACAGCAAGACATTGGCTGATGCAGATGATGGCAGACCACAGCCAAAAAGGAAGAAGTATGAGACCCTAAATAGCAAAGTAATTGAGGCTGTCCAAGGGTATGCCAATCAACAGGATAAGATTAAGTATTTGAGAAAATTGGCCAACATGCAGTTTCCAAAGTAACCTTTGTGTTTAGTAGTTTCTGTTTACTTTAGTCATTCTTGTCAATTATTAATAGTTTTTGTACTGTACATTTAGTTTAATGATTTTTCTTTTATTAGATAATAGGACCTTATCTAATTCATTATTTTGTACCAAGCATATTTTGTATTAAACTCATTTGTTCATTTGTGTATATCAGTTACTTGTATTTTGTAATCAGTAATGCATTTCAATAAATTGTCATGATATTAACTTTTGGAGATTAATTAATACTATTTGCATTTTAGAATTCCTTCATTATATTATTAATTTAGTGCAATTTATATTATCCCAATGTGGGGAATTGCAATGTGGGGAATTGTGATGTGGGGAATTGTAATTGTGGGGAGTTGGGAATGTGGGGAATTGACTGATGTGGGGAATTGTCTGGCCACCGAATGAACTGATAGTTGTAAGGATATAGTTAAATCCTTGGTGTCACTTATAATGTCAGCAGTGCGAATGAACATTAGAAACAGGATTAATACACCTATTGGACTCAAGGATTACCTGCTTAACAAATTTTAAAAAAAAAGTAAACTCAAACTCTATGGCCACATGACTCAACAGGGCTAGCAAAGACTTTCCTTTAGGGAACAGTACCCGGAAGTAGCTGAAGTGAAAGACAAAGAAAGATGTGGGAAGACAACATCAAAGAATGTACAGGCCTGTCAGTCAATGAAATTCTATCAAAGTGAAATGACAAAAGAGTCGCTAAAAATAAGATAGAAGCTTTTTATTGACAAATTTTACATTATGTGTTTATTAGTTTTTATTATTAGCAAGTTCTATTTTACATCCATAATCGGAGTCTATTGAAATTATTTACAGTAATATTTTAGGTTCTATCATTTTATTACCATTTTTTTACATTTACGATGAAATATGCAATGTACCCAAACTTTGCAACTATTGTCTGTACATCCAATCAAATTAGCAGATCTAAGTAAAATTATAACGCTCGAAAAATTACTTATTTAATATTTGTTATACTTTATATCTGCATTTATAGAAAATAATACAGTAGATTAAGATTTCTGTTTTATTTACTACTACTTATCTAGAAATATTATCTTACAGAATAATAATTGAAAAGTCTATACCTTATATTTTTAATTAAGAAAATAATACTTGTATATTATATAATATGAGTGTATCTTTTCTAAAAAGCTTTAATGACATTTCAAAACATATTTTAAAGAAATGAAATGTTCTGCAAGACAATAACAATTTCACACTTTAAACACAAACATGAGAAACATTAAACATTAGAGAATACAGGTTTGAAATAGAAAATACCTCCACATATATATATATATATATATACTATAAAGTATAAAGTAAGGCGTATGTATGTATGTGACTTATAGAAATCAAAACCGCTTGACCAATCTTGATAAAAATTGGCAGGAATGTTCCTTGGGTACCAACTTAGACCGTAATGCATGTATTGTAGCCCTAAAACAAAACTTATGACCCTCAAAAAAAAACAACAAAACTCTACTACAGCTATAGTATTTTATGGATCTAGGCCATGCTTACAATGTTGACATGAGAAAAGATCGAAAGGATTTAGATCTAGATCTAATTTTAAGAACTAAACTTTGCACTTATAGTTGTTGTTTTTTTTTGAAACATGAAAATACAAAATATAGTTTATTGATTTCATTATTTAATAAAATTAAACTTCAAATTTGTGTTTCAAAAGTATTTTTACATAAATTCGTTATTTATATCTGCGAATTTAGATATCCCGATGCACATTCTTTCATTAGACATTAGCAAATGGTTACACATTTACACATCTCTCTACTGAGTCTATTCCTAGGCCTAAAACTTTTATTGAACTGTAAAATCATAAAACTTCTTTTCGCAAAGATAGTTTTATGCTTTAACACATGAACATACTAATTATAGTCCATTCATTTTATATTTTAATCAAATTAACATTCAAATTTGTTTTTCTAAAGCATTTTTAATACATTCGTTCTCTGTTCGCTAAAGCTGCGTAGCCGTGTTGATAGGCCTATATTCATTCATGAAAAAAGGTCACGCATGCGCAGCACAGAATGAACTCTATAAAAGCCAATTTTTAACTCTAGATGAATCTAGATCTATGTCTATCTCAAGATCTACTTTATACTTTAACACATGAACATACAAAATTAAGTGTATTCATTAAAACTTTTAATCAAATATATATAGGCCTACAAGCAAATGTTTTAATTTGAAAAAATGGATTTAAGTAGATTAGCTATTTTGATTTAATGGCTTCATTCATATTATTTGTACATTTACACATTCGCTTTACTTATTACATTATTATATTGTTTAAATGTTTTAAAAACACTCTCAGTGACTATATCGACAGTAATACGCAAATAAAGACCCGCGGGTCGCGGGTAAAATATGTCTAGTATATACATATAGATAGATAGATAGATAGATAGATAGATAGATAGATAGATAGATAGATAGATAAAGTATAAACTTAAACAAAGTATCAAATTTATGATTTTGACATTGTCAGCAACGCATGCAAATAATTCTCCCCTTTAGGCCAACGGGCATTGTACAATGGAGTAGGCCAATTTATTTATTGGTGCTTTCATTACATAACTAGATCTAGAGTTCTGATTTACAACCCTTAAGATCTAGATCTAGATCTAATTATAGATGTAATGTATATTAGATTTACGTACAAATATAAGCAAAGCGTAGATTCAATAAAATTAAAGCTGCTTTACATTTAATAAACAACTAAGATACCGGTATACTGCGACTGACAACGCTGTTGTTTTTTTTTTTTAGTTTATAGCCAAATGATTTTTTTTAATTTAAATATTTTAACGGTCTAACAGTGTTCTCCATGAGACCAACGAGCAAGTATTCCATTTCTCGGTGATATAAATCAACTAACCCTAAATTTCTTGGATAATCAATAGATCCATTTTTCAATCAGCGTGCAGGTTTCTCAGCCCACACTCCTAGCTTTCATTAAGTAGTTCTCACTTCAATAGAGGAATGCTAATACTATACTTATTTTAAAAGATTTCCAACTATCACTGGTCTATAGTGCGTCTAATATAACTAATTGTTAGTGTTTGTTTTTACTTTTTACATTTACTTTAAAACAGGTAATATTATGAAACATGGAGCACTTTACATAAAAAAGTGGAGTAATCTCTCCTACAAATTTTAAAGCTGCTTTGAATTACATAAAGTGTCTGAAGAGACGCTTGGAGATCTTTGGCTTGAAATGAGGAATATCTTCTTTGTTCTAATATACTACAAAAACAAACTTCTATGTAAGATATTGATTTACATTTATCTACCATCTCTCAATGCTGTAGTTGAAGAGGGGAGCCAACACATCGAGTGTTCTTAAACTCTACTTGATACAATAATCTGCTTCTCTGACAAGATCTATATTTGTTCTCAACGATAACTGAAGTACCAAGTTGAAATCCTGGGAATTTGGCAAAGTCGACTCAACACTTCAAAGTTCACTATTATTTTAAAACATGCGTCATATATTTCTAGGGTATAATATCTATGAACATATTAACATAGTAGAAATTGTTTTGTTTGCTAACTAACCACTAATCACTAATTCTTAAGTTTTCAGCTTTGTCGTAAGCTAAAGGTAACACTTTTAGATATTCAAAACAAGCTAAATATTTAAAAAAAAAGACTTTTTCATTAAAAAAAATGCTTATCAAAGTAAAGAGCTTCATATTTTGCAGCGCAATATTTCAATACCGTAATTTTAATTGTATCTTCAATATCAAACAAAATTAAATAGTTACCATTAATTTATAAAAAATGTTTAATATTTTATTCATTTATACTTTGCTAGGAAAAAAATAATTTTGCAAATATATATCTAGATCCGAGAATTGGAAGTGGGAGAAATAACGCGATCGAATTTTTTACCAGATAGACAGAAAGACGAGAGTAAGTTGATACAAGCTGTGTAAGGAGTGGACAGAAAGACGAGAGTAAGTTGATACAAGCTGTGTAAGGAGTGAAGGATATTAAGATCATTGTGATATTATTGCTACAAGCTCACCTAGTTACGTGCTTTGCTAGACACCATTCTAGACTATAGACACCAAGTCTCTTATAGTTTTAGTAGATTACAAAAGAAACTAATCAAAATGACATATTTAGAATAATTAATAAATATATAAATATTCATATATATATATATATTCATTGAGACTACGAAATGTTGAAATTCTGATAGTATTTTTATGGAAAGTTTCATTAATATTGCTTTATAGTGACACAAGAGATAGAAAATAGTTCAATTATTGGTATGGGGAAAGGCTTGAATTTTCAAATGTAAACAATTACTTCATACAATTTCAACTTGATTTAAGTTTAATGTGTATGTTTTTAGATATAAAAGCATACAATATCTTAATAGCTTCATATCATTTTTAAAAATTTGGAGGTAAAGAAATATGTTTAGCTTCCACTTTTATTTGTAGTATCTTCAATAATTTGAAATCCATTTCTAAAATCTATAGACAATGGGGACTTGATTAAAGTCACGGAATCTTTACTCTACATAAAAACTTCATCTTTGAGAAAAATCTGAAGTAGTGAATTTGTAACTAAAATATGAAATCAGAAATGAAAATTCAAAAGACCTTTTTTATTAATTAAATAGAGTATTTATTATAAATATATTTAGATAAAAACAAAACAGTCAAACTTTATTTTTTTTAGTTTCAAACTCAGATTTAGGTTTAGGTTTGATGTAAGAATAAAGAGAAGGATGAGACAAAGTTTGATGTAAGTATAAAAAAAAGGATGAAAGAAAGTGCTGATTTGCGAATAAAGAGAAGAATGAGAGAAAGTCTGATGTAAGAATAAAGAGAAGGATGAGAGAAAGTCTGATGTAAGAATAAAGAGAAGGATGAGAGAAAGTTTGATGTACGAATAAAGAGAAGGATGAGACAAAGTTTGATGTAAGAATAAAGAGAAGGATGAGAGAAAGTCTGATGTAAGAATAAAGAAAAGAATGAGAGAAAATCTGATGTAAAAATAAAGAGAAGGATGAGAGAAAGTCTGATGTAAGAATAAAGAGAAGGATGAGAGAAAGTGCTGATTTGCGAACAAAGAGAAGAATGAGAGAAAGTCTGATGTAAGAATAAAGAGAAGGATGAGAGAAAATCTGATGTAAAAATAAAGAGAAGGATGAGAGAAAGTCTGATGTAAGAATAAAGAGAAGGATGAGAGAAAGTCTGATGTAAGAATAAAGAGAAGGATGAGACAAAGTTTGATGTAAGAATTAAGAGAAGGATCAGAGAATGTCTGTTCTTATGTTTTCTGGCCACACAATATGCTATAAGTATCCTTTTTCTTGCGTTTTCATTCACACCTGAAGTGCTAGATAGAAACAACTCTTTTTATTCTTCCTTAATACAAGTCAGAGCCTAACGATTTGATAAAGGCTGGAAGGTGAAGGGTGGCACCTGGACATTGATATCATAAACGGCTTTAATAATTTTTCTAGCCGTTAAACAGTTGATGTATATCGCTGAGAAAAGAACTACTATCTCATTGGCCACGTGTGGAAAACTCTAGTTTCACGGTTATAATTTTTCAAAGTAAAAAGTAAATTAGAATTTGACTATTAAATTGTATAAAATAAACATGGCGTACTCAGCCGTGGTCTACCGAGAATTGAGTTGCTTATTAAATTTAAAGTTGTTTTCAGCTTATTGCTAGAATATCTAAGCTTTGCTTCTATTTTAGGTAAATCTAATACCTCTAGGTTCTAGAGTCAGATCTAAAGAGCTCTACATCAGAAGTCTAGATGAAGTTCTAGATGTCTAAACAATGAAATTAAGTTGGCGATGCCCAAGTACAAGCTCGGCTAGAGCAATTTATTTTAATTTCTTTTTTTTTTATATTTTATTATATTATAAGTTGTATAATTGAGGTAATGGCTTTTTAATAATGATTTTTTTTTTGCTTACAATACCTCTATTCAAGTCACAACTTCATGGAGGACATGAAAAGTGGACTCGGATCTCAAAAACGGTTTTAATGATTCTCTTAAAACATTAACAGTTGATGTTTATCACTAAGAAAATAATGAATAGCTCATTAACCGCACTCAGAAAACTCTAGTTTGACCCTTACAATTTTTTAAATGTATAAATAAATGGATTTAAATTTGACTAGAGAACTAGGTCTAGATCCAGAATCGGTTTTGAAAAGACTATCAAGTTGTTGAAAGTTCTATCGCGTTTGGAAATATCCTAATAGAAAGTATTTTTGATTATCCTTTTAAAAAATCCTCTACTATTCGCCCCGTGGTTCCGATCGAACCACGAAAAATTAGCGAAGGTTTCCCTTCCCAGGACAAAGCCCTCTTCCCAGGTTACACTGCATTCGTTTTTCCTTCGGAAGAACGGTAACCAAGGTGTGGCTAGCCAACCACACCAACCTGGTGATCATGTCCCGCACCAGGCCCAACCAACTATTACAACCCAAAAGGCCCAACCGACTACGACCAACGAAGCGAGGACCATCGGTCCTCCAAAACACCAACCATTACAACGGTTAGTCGCTTCCAGTCCAAAACCCTTAGGGAGTGATAATTTTAGCCAGATAAAAGTACTTCAGCTCAATATCTGTGGATTAATACCAAAGATATTAAAGCTTACAAAACTCCTCCATGAGAGGGCAATAGACATCGCGCTCTTGCAGGAGACTCTGGTAGGCAAGAAACTAAGTAGCCACATCATTGGCTATACGGCTTATAAATGTAAATGCGATGAGTGCCGTGGAATTATCACATATGTAAGAAACGGCATGACAGTTTCACAAAATCCTGGCCCTCAAAGCGGGCGTACCGACGCAATCTCGCTTGATATTGTTATAAACCTGGTGGTGGCACAGATGGGGCTAGTGGTATGAGTGTAGTCAGCTGACGCAAATCGCCCCAGCCCAGCGCTAGGCGAGCGGTCAATCGTGACGAGTTACGATGGTCAGCCGAGTCGAGTGTCAACAGGACGGTTCGGGAAGGATCGTGAACAGAGCTCAGGAGCGTCACGAGAGTTGTAGTCATCTGACCACCTAGAAACGTCGAGCGGCATTCTGTCCGGTTAGAGAAGACCAGTAAGGACCCTATATAAGAGCGGAGGTGACGCAGTCAAGACGGTTCAGAGCCCGGTTCAGTGCGGAGTACTGTCAAGTACAGTTGAGACGACTGGCGTCTTGATCTTGGTCTGCAATCGAGTCCGACACCACAAGCCTAGTGTGTAAAGTTAGTCCTGAACTGTTAAACCCAGTGCAAGCCGGAACGAGACAGAGAGGACAATGCAAGAGTTGATACGGCGGAACGGTGTTATCGGAGAGATATATGTACAGTGTACGTGTTGCCAATTGTACAGTATTGGCTGTTATTTATTCAACTATTAAAGTGTTACGTTACTTTGGCGCCTTGAGTTGTCAAGTTCTTAAGTTGGTGGTGTATGGTGCAGTTTGCACCTGGATAGTGAGATTCGTAACAATATATTCAAAGCTGGTAGAAAACTTACGGCCATTAACTGTTACGACCCGCCAAAACACGAACTTGCCATTAACCTCGGCAATAAGAATATTCTCACTAAAACTCTATTAGCTGGGGACCTAAATGCCAAGTCTCCTGCATGGGGCTATGACGCAACCGACACCTCGGGCCAAAAAGTCCAAGAAATTCTCAGCACTACGAACTTATTCTGCCTACAGAATAAACACAGCCCGCCAACCCTCCTACACACAGGCAACGGGTCTGTCTGTCGAGACCTGATCTAACTCTTATCTCTTGCAGACCTAGAGGGGAAAACCACAATTAATGTGCTTGATGTTGGAAGTGATCATAGGCCCATTGAAATCACTATTGCCCTCTCAGAGGCCAGGGGGTAGCCACTAAACGGCCCAAAAAATGGAGCTACACTAAGGCTGACTGGCCAGCGTAAGGGGCGGCTGTCGACTGCGCCCTGTCGTGTATTGCGTGGAGGAAGGGACAGTCGACACCAAATACGGCGATTTTGAGTGCGGCTAGGAAGTATATCCCTCGGACCTATCCCGGCATACGGCATAGACCCGCCTGGTCCCGAGAATTAGATCGAATAGTCAGGGCCAGGAATGGGCGAGGCGAAGAGCACAAAAAAAGGGGACCCCCGAATATCGCAGGGAGTTCAACGCATTATGCCGAAAGGCCAGCGAGGTGGCCCAACGTGTACGGGCGGACCACTGGAGGGATGCCTGTGCCGGGCTGGATCTTCGGGATACTTCCAAAGCCTGGCGTCTTCTTCGCAATCTTGAGGCCAAAGATTCGGCGCGTACAGCCACCCCATTATTGTCACCCAGTGGGGATCGAGTGGCAAAAGATCAAAAAATGGCCGACTTGCTTAATAAATATTTCGCTTCGATAAGCAAGTCCGAAATAAAGACAGCCACGTCTATAGCCCTCAACAAGGAGCGTAAAAGACTTGAGAGGAGCCGGATGGGTCGGAAGACATGGACACGTGCAATGCGCCCTTCTACCGTGCTGAGCTGGACAGAGCGATAGCTAAGTGCAAAAACAGAAAGGCTCCGGGCCAGACAAGGTTACTCCTGAGATGATAAAACACCTCGGGGGTATTGCGAAAGACAAGCTCCTTGAGTTTGCGAATCGGACCTGGGTAGAGTCCAGACTACTCAAGGCCTGGCGCTGTGCTACCATTGTTCCAATACTAAAAAAGGGCAAAGACGCGACTAACGTGGAGTCCTACAGACCCATATCCCTGACCTCCACTATCGGCAAGATAGTAGAACGGATGGTCAGCGAGCGACTCGTGTGGAGCTTTGAGAGTGTCGGTATCCTAGCGCCAGAGCAGGCTTGTTTTAGGGCAGGCTTGAGCGCGATCGACCAGGTCACAGTTTTCATGCAGCAGGTGGCCGATGGGTTCCAGAGGTCCGAGAGCACATATGCAGTTTTTATAGACCTAAAACGGGCTTATGACCGGGTGTGGAAGCAAGGCCTCTATCTTAAGCTTAGAGCCATGGGCGTACGCGGGCGGACCTACAACTGGATAAAGCAGTTCCTAACGGAGAGGAAAACAGTACTCTAAGTGGGGAAAAATCCCCAATAAGAGGATTACCCCAGGGATCCGCCCTCTCATGTATCCTTTTCATGGCCTATCTTAATGATTTGCCCAGCTCACTCCGGTGTCGCAAACTGCTATATGCTGATGATATTGGCCTCTGGTCAACCGGGAAGAAAGCTGACCAACTTCAGGCAGCATTACAAGCCGATCTCCATACCATCTCCTCGTATTGTTCAAAATGGCAGATACGAATCAACGTTGCCAAAACGACCTGGAGCCTGTTCAGCCTGGGAATCGACATTCTTGGGGCCCATTCGAGCTCCAACTCGGTGGGCTGCGACTCCAACGTGAAAACACGCCAAAATATTAAGGAGTCACCCTAGATAGGAAGCTCTCAATGCACTTGCACATCCAGGATGTTGAACGAAAGGCCTCGGAGAAGTTAGGGTTACTCAGAAAGCTACCCAGTACCAAGTGGGGCGCCCGAGCTGACACGCTCCGCACACTGCACACAGGGGCTGTAAGATCCAAAATCGAGTACAGCCTGCCCGTGCTGGTGTACGCAAGCAAGACGGCTCTCGAATCACTCGACCGTGTACAGGCCCAGGCTCTCAGATTCATTTGCGGCACCAATAGAACGAGCCCAACTTCCGTTGCAGAAATCATGTCCAACGTGGCTCCTCTCAGCCTGAGGAGAGAGCGCGCCGTGCTAACGGCTTTGGAACGCTACAAAAGGGGCGAACCAGGGCTACCGACCCATACATTAGTCACTCAGTGGAGAGTAAAAAACAGGATAAAACGGACATCATTCATGCACTGCGCGTCAAATTTGAGTGCTCAAGCTGGCCTCTCCACTGACCGGGTCCCAATCCGACGGATAAGCACGTGCCCGCCCTGGAGGAGACAGCCCATCCATCCCATAAATTTCACTATACAAGGGTTGGAGGGGGCCACAAAACGACACACACACCGGATTTACTAAGAAAAATGGCAATGGACACACTAAAGACCTACCCGGCCGACGCCATTTACTGTTACACAGACGGGTCGGTCATGAAGGACCCCGTAAGAGTTGGGTATGGGGCCTATATCTGTTACCCAGACCACGAACCAGACAAGCTGTCAGGCACATGCGGCCTCGGGGAGTCTGGCAGCACATGCGTCGCCCAAATCGAGAGGACCCGTGGTGGAGGCTAAAAAGGTCATAACAAACAACAATAGCGCAGTGGCGCACAGGACACTGCCCCATAGGTGCGTACTTCGCCCGGTTCCGGCCAAATTTTGATGCCCGTTGCCGACACAGCGGGGAATCAGAAGAGACGGTGGCGCACGTCTTGCAAAGAGTGTCCGCAGCTCAGCGAGCTGCGGGAAGACGTATCCAGTGGTTCACTATGTTTGTATGAAAGCTATGAGGCACTACGCCAAACATCAGAGTTCCTTACCAGGGCACTACGGGGGACCAAGGTCTCCCTGCCTTGTCACCAATTGGAGTTCATCTCAATTGACTGTTGCATACTTTAGTCTAATATTGAAGAGGGGGTTTTATAATTTAAAAATTTGGATTGGGTTTTAAACCCAACCCCCCCCCCCCCCCTGGATACGTTTATGGTATTTGTTGACATTCCTTTGTATTATTTTGATTTACAGAAAAATGGGCTTTAACTTAAAAACTACTGGAGGTGGACTTAAACTCTAGACTCCCCTTGGCTGCGCTGGGGCAAGTGATGGTTTCACATTAAAATCAAACCTAAAATAAACAAAATGAAAGCAAAAAATAAAATTACTCTCCCTAGTGGGTGGATTGAACCACGACCCCCCCCCCTGGCTACGCCCATGGGGCAAATGATGTTAAGGTCATATATTTATTTGGCTTACGGTTAAGGAACTATGTGTCATATGGCCAGATAAACGACCCAGTGCCTTTTCTTTCCCAACTAAACTCAGGTACCCACTAATTCTTTAAAATCCTCAAATTTAAAAGCCCAGTCTTCAAAAGATTCAAACCCAGGTTCAGAAGACACGCACTTAACCACGATACCACCGCACCCCCATTTCACACTTTTCTGGGAACATATTTTGTAATAAATAATAAGGGTAGTCTTCAAGTCCGAAGATTAGTGAGAAATGCAGTATTTTCCGTAGCTTCATAGCCCCAGCTGTGGCATACATAGTTTGCCACACCCAGCGTAGGCATATCCATTGTCCGCAGATAGTCTATTAAGATTTTCTTTTCGCCGTCTGCGTCTGTCCTTGGCAGTAGATTTTCTTTTGGTCCCAAGCCTTTGAGAGTGACTTCCGGCTGTCTCGTTCCGAAGCCGCATGCCACCAGGTGCTGTCCTCTATGTCAGGTAAAACAAGTTGAAGTCTAAGCTGGTCTTTAAAGAGTTTCCATGGGGCACCTCTGCTTCGTCGACTCACCAAAAACGACTATTTGGGAACGTTTGTCCCCAATATGGGATACATGACCTGCCCGGCGTAACTGTAGGACAAAAAGAAGTCCCTCTATACTGTCCGTACTGGTAAACATATATATTGTAGATATACAAGAAATCTAGGAATTATAAATTAAATGGTAGGGAATGTGGCATAGTCATAACCATGTTTATTTCTTGTTTGAACAGATCAGAAGCCTCACACATTCATTTTTCACAGAGTTAGCAATGGAGAACGTTTCGTATCTCGTTACCAAGGAGTTCACAGTACAGAATGCAACATTCTCTTGGGAGAAAACAACGTTGTCCTATGAAGCGTATTACGTGTGTTGGTTCCAGACGTCGTCCTACGAAGAATACATCACATACCTGGGCATGATGTGCTACGTCAACCCAGCTGTTTCCTTCGTAGGCCTGATTTCTAACATGATCAGCCTTGCAATACTTCGACGCAGTGGACTCCACAAACCCTCTAACATCCTCCTGTTTGGCCTGGTCATTGCGGACAGCATGTGTTTAAGCACAACGCTGAATTATGGGATAATTCTGTTTTATTTCGGTCCCAACAAACCATTTTCAAGACTTTGCGGCTTTCAATATGTAGATAGTTTAAATGTTTATCTCGCTGTTACCAGCATTATAATGGAATTTATAGGCTTCTGGGGTCAGTACGTGAACACATGGATTCCCATATTAATTACCTTGGAAAGACTTTTAGCTATTTTTAGACCAATGACATTCAAATCAATCGTTACCAAGAGAAGAACAATTGCGTTAGTTTTGTTTTGTTTTTTATTTTGGTTTCCATGGCAACTGTACTTCTCCCAACTATTAAAGATAGTTGTTAGGTCATATCAGTATCAAAAGTATGTGTTAGTAGGCTATGTCAGCGTTTCCGATTTGTTGTTGAAAAACTTTATAGAAGCAGCCGTTTTAGAAAATTTTAAGTCATTTATTCCTATCATTTTTATAAGTTTAGGCTGCAGCTGTCTTTTCATAAAAATAACAATGACATTAAGGAACAGGTCGAAGTTATCAACCTCGTACAATCCTCGTCGCTCATCAACAAGAACAACGCGTACTTTAATGTTAACCTGCGTCATTTTTGTAATAACACAAGTAACCCACATCGCTGCGGTGCTGACGTACACGAGTCCCTATGAGATGCATTATTTAGTGAGAAATGAATTCATTAATTTGTGTAACAATATCAATGCTTCCAGTAATCTCGTGGTATACATAACCTCCAACAAAAAGCTATACAACATATTTGTCCAGTTATGGTGTTTGCAACATAGTTCTAAGCATCGAAACATTGAAGGTTGAATAAGCTGAACAATTGATTATATCGGTATTTAAGTAGCTTATAAGGAAAAAGAAGCAAACTAAAAACTTCAAAAAAAGCTGAAACCAAGACGTTGTTTTGAAAAATATTTATAAGATGTAAAATCTTTTTTTTTTTTCAAATGTGACGCATGTAATATAAAATTTAATAATTAGATTTAAATCTAGTAATTAATCATCAAAAATAAGAGTACTCTCGTCTTATAATATTATTTTACAATTTTTAAATAAATAATCTATAAAGATCTAGGTAATCTATTTTAATGGACATAAGATGATTAAAACAGACGTAAATCATTTCGATCTAGGATTTTCGAATCACTATCTCAATGGAAACTAACAGTAAATGGGTTTATTACATATAGTTGTGTGAATAAATAGTTCTGTGATTAATAGTCAATTCTAGTTACAATCCGCAAAATGGTATTGCGTTATTTCTTAACTTTCAAAACTAAAGATCATTGCTTTTCTAAGACAGAAAAGATCAATTTTCCTAGATTCGGGGCGACTTCCCTTACAGATTGAAAAATAGTTACGAATACAGCAATCTATAATATATATATATATATAGGTCTGTGATCTGATTAAAGACACAAATTTGTTATCGTTTTCCAGTCTAGGTATAATATATATATAGGTCTGTGGGAACGACATAATTCTCTACACAAAGCAATACACTTTAATTACCAAATACAATTTCTTTCAATTTTCCGATAACAAACAAAATAAATGATTTACCACTAATAAAGTAACTAATTAGCTACTTTTTATTTTATTGATTTATGTTTTGTCAAGTACAATAAAGAATAGTGCACTATTTCTACTTTACAGACAGGCAGAGTTCATATTATAAGCTATGTAAAATAATGATGTTAATGTAATTTAAACAGTTTTATATACGATCCAGATTGGCCCTCTATAGTAGAAAAAAACTGTAAGTTTGTTTTTCTATCTCTCTTTTCTTCTTTTTTTAAAAATAAAAACTAAATATTACTATATATTGTTGCTGATAAGATGTAACAGGTACTTTTCATATTTGAGCCTAATCCATTTTGACATGAAAAATTAACTATATAAACCGTATTATGATTTTACAATTGTGAAAACATACTTTTAAAACTGTTATATACTAATAGCTACAATGACAAGCTCCTCGATTCCGAAGATCAAGAATGTGAGCTTTATTTCACATGACTACGCAAACCCTATTTCAACCTGCCTTTTTTTTTCAACATAAGTTGCAGACAAAGCCGTTTGTCTACATGAGTCTTAGTTTTCTTTACGTATTCTGCACTTGTCTTCTACAAGGGATTTAATTTGTGCCTCAAATGTGTCCTTCGGCCTTTGTGAGACCTCTCCACTTGTCTCTTATCTTATCTTATATAATACAGACGTTACTTCAAAAAAGAAGATGATTACGTCCTACGCGTCATGCATTTAGTCATGCATATTAACCAATGACTTAAATATTGGCCTTTCAGAGGCCTTCGCTGCCAGCTACTTTCCTCTAGGTCCTTTTTGGCGAAATTGCGCCTAAATTTATATTTATACCGCTTGGGGGGCACCGATGTTAAGCAGTTCTACTTTAAGTTATCCCAAAAAAATCTCTTTTGGCAAACGGTCATTCCCACGAGAGATAAGTGTCCGACTAACTGCAAATGTAGAATAGTTAATAGTGCTTCTACAATGTCTTTATCGGTCTCCAATAGAACATGGTTAATTTGTAATACATATATTATGGCGCGAAGGCATCTTTGATGGAAGCGTTCGAGGAGCCTTAAATGCCTTCTATACAGCACCCAGAGCCTAATAAAAAAAATGTGGTGAAAACAACTTCCTCTTCTTCTTCGTTCTCATCCAACATAGATGAGGTTGCGTGTCAATGTGTTATGCACCAGGATGCCCAATAGCTCCGGCTGAAGCCAATTTTTCTTTCTGGTGTGCTCCCATAGCCCTTGATCAACCAAGATCGTCTGCAAGGTAGCAGTTGTTTTATTTCGGAGTTGTCTCTCCTAGATGAACTACTATCCCTATTATACGAGTTTCATCTACCCGGGTTTAGAGTTTAAGCGCCCTATACTCGCTTTTGCAATCATCTCCCTGGATTTTTTGATGTTTTAAGCGAATATGGTTACCCCCCCCCCCCCCCACCTCATTCTTCATGACTGCAAATAATCACAGCAAACCCGTATATCTAATGTTTTTTTCCCTTATCTGCCACATGTGGAGCCGCTTGATAGAAGATGGTAGCTCCCCCAAGTGAGAACAACTGATTTATAACATAGAATTTAGAATAGTTAAGAGACGTATTCCGCCATACTCTCAATTGGAGGTGACTGTCAGAGTTTGTTTTAACACTTAACTCGTTTGCCCGGACCCCTGACATTCATGAAAATAACATGAATATCAATGCAATGACTGGATAAACAGATACAATATTTAGTGCAATGGGTTTTTACAGTTTATGTAGAGAATGATAAAGGTATTAATTGAATGTAATGCTAATATGAATCATTTATAGCGAAATACGGTTGATGTCTTAAAATCTTGATAAATAAATAAATATTGTAACAAACCAATTGCGGTTTAATCATCCAAACATACTACAACTGTAAGACTATTCAGCATCCACCATCAGCCACAACTTTGTCTCACTTACGAACCAAACACACGGTCCGTTTCAGTTCACTTCAGAGGGTGAAATGCCTCGTGACCAAAGAATGACCAGTCAACATCCCCGGACGATGCATGTGCTACATCGACATGTGCATTCGATTCAGTTCTACATGATTGGCTGTTGAAAACCCTGGAAATTCATAGAATCAACCCAAGAATAAATCAACAATTGAAAGTCTGTATGGATAATTGGAAGATACGTCTTCACCATAATCGTGATAAACTAGGTTCTGTGCACATAAGAAGAGGGTATATACCAGGGTGACACTCAATCTCCGCTCTGGTTCTGCCTAGCTATTAACCCACTATCTAAATTACTCCATAGCACTACAAACGGTTTTAGGGTTGACACTAAATATACAAAATGTGTGTCTCACCTGTTATACATGGATGATTTAAAGCTATATGCAGAGTATGAGCAAAAGTTACACACCGTAATTAAAACTGTAAAACGCTTTAGTGACGATATCTGTATGTCTTTTGGCTTGGATAAGTGTTGTATTATAAGCATGAAAAAGGGCAAGGCAGCCAACACTAACATTGCATTTGAAGGCATCGAAGAACTGAACTCTGCCTCCCTTTACAAAAACCTTGGAATAAACCAGAATGCCACCATAAACCATCAAAAATTAGAAGAGGACTTTCTTGGCAAATACAAGCAGAGAGTAAATAAAATTCTCAACACCAAACTGTCTGGCAGTAACCTCATCACGGCAATAAATAACTGGGTCTTTCCAGTGCTCCTTTGCACATTCGTTGTCATCAAATTGACAGATACCGACCTACATGACATTGACAGGCTCACAAGGAAATTATTAACCAAATTTCGATGTTTACACCCTAAGTCCTCCATCATAAGGTTATACATGACGTGGCTAGGAGATATTGGTCTACGCTGCCTACAGGAAGGATGCAGGCCGTGAATTGCAAAACATCTTCAAACTGTGTAATACGATAAAAATTGCACGCCTCCAGTTTCCTAGTTTCCTTCCTACGGAACTACGACTCCGATGAGACCCCTCTGAACCTACACAATGTTGATGTTAATGTCTTTCAGGACGACGTAGGGCATGAGATTGGCCAATGGGAGGAAAAAGCATTCCACGAAAAATTCGGGCTTTATTAGTTGGGGACAACATTGACAAGGCTGCTTCCTCTTAGCATGGTTCAAAGCAGGTCATCTCTACCCTGAAACTGAAGGCTTTGTTACAGCAATACAGGACAGAGAAATCAGGACAAAAATTACGAGAAACATATCCTAAAACTCAATATTGTCGACAAATGCCGAACTTGTGGAAATGTAGGTGAGTCAATTGAACACATAATGGCAGGATGTTCAGCCCTATCGCAATCTGCCTAAGGTCACCATAACCAGGTTGCAAAGCAAATACACCAGCACTTGGCTTTGACACATAATTTGATCGGTAAGGATACTCCTCCTTATTACAAATATTTACCACAAGAGGTTCTCTCGTTTACTGATCATTTGCTGTACTGGGACAGGCCTATCTTGACCGACAAAACGGTAGATTTTAATCGCCCCGATCTACTTCTCATCGATAAAAAAGAAAAAGCCGCTACCATTATTGATATTGCCGTACCACTGTCTCATAATGTAAGAAAAACTGAGATAGAAAAATGACGAAAATATGGCAACCTAGCCTTGAAAATTAAGCGTTTATGGAAGTTAGCTAAGACAACAATAAACCCCGTTGTTATATCAACTGAGGGGATAATAACAACCGACCACAAATACCTTCAAGGCCCTTGGCATTCCTAGTAACATTCTTGTTGCCTGTCAGAGAGCGGTACTACTGCAGACCTGCCACATCACCAAGTCACCTGAAAATTCCTCAGTGGAAACTGATAAAGGACTTCGATGAATTTTGTTTCCCTTTAGAGAATGAATGCTCGTCTTTTCTAACATAATAAAAACATAATAACAATAATAATAACAATCTTTATTATCTATAAGGAAATTTGTCTTACAATTTGTGCATTACACCAAACATTATAATTATAGAAAACCAAAATATACATTCACAACAGATTCCCTCATAATTTACATGCGAAAAGTTTTAATAACTCAATTTAATGATTTGATAACCAGAGGAACAAGTGAGTTTTTGTGTCTATTTGTCTTTGCTATCGGTGTCTTGTATCTCTTTTGTGATGGTAAAATCACAAAATCCTGAACCAAAGGTTGATTTTTTATTTCTAGAATATTTTTAGCCCTTTTTGAATGTTTGTCTCAAACAGCTGCTTAAATGGCGTATGTTTTTTGCCAATAATTTTATCAGAAGCCTTTAGGATTCAATGAAGTTTGTTATAATTATTAATACAACTTCGCAGCTTTAAAATTTTCTATGGAAAAAAAATACTATTAGGAATCACCCAATAATTCAGAAATGGTGATCAAAGTGTAAATAGAATCAAAACACACGTCAGAAAAGAACCCAAACCTTGGTTGCCTTCACACATCACAATTATATACTCGTATCACAGGCGTATGTTACACAATATCCAAATAAAAATTATTGTATCTTATACACATTACAACTTAGCATGATATAACATACACGTTGTTGAATTTAGCACAGATGGTTGTCTATTTCACAGTGACGTTTCCTTATACACTGTGCTGCCCATGTACGTAAGAAGATCGACAGCATTAAGGAAGTGGCCATTCACATTGATTTGTAGAGCTGAGCTAGTTCCATATGTAGACTTCTGAGATTGACTTCCTTTTTGTAGGTTGATAGACCAAACAAATGGCGCATTCATCCGCAAAGAGCAGCTCAGTGATCAATTTTTGCTTTTTAGCGGCCCCCGTAACGGGGAAAAAGCCGCTATTAGGTTTGTGCAAAATGTCCGTCTGTCCGTCTGTCACACTCAGATCTCGAAAACTAGAAGAGATATGAAAAATATTATTTCCCCATTAAATGCGGCTTGAAAAGTTTAGGTGCAACGGCTACTTTTAGTTTTCTTAAAGCAAACCGTTAATTTATAAAATTAATTATGCAAACGATTTTTTCATAAAAATACACCAATTCTAAAACTATTACGTAAATGTAAGGGAGGCAATGTTACAATATGGTAACAAAGATGAATATTTGTTGTGTATTTTCAGTATCACTAAATCAAATATGTTTATAAAATGTACAAGAAATGTTCACAACAAATATAAATAATAGTTAAAGGTGTTTTTTTCTGGTCAACTAGCTGCTAAAAATAACAAATCAATGCCAGCGAATATTTTTTTGCTCTTCTAACTTATATTAAATTTTATTTCCATGCTTAAACGTTGCAATAAACACATGATCTTTTATACATTGTTCCGGATTTTAATGTATATAGCGTATAAATGCTAAATAAAAATATCAATACCGATTTATATTTCAATAACTATAAAGTTGTTCCGGATATTTGTTTTATAAAAAATAAATTATGTCAAATAATTGTTTGAAATTACATAATTGAATAATATTACACTTATATTCTTTGACACTATGTCACTGTAGCTTATTTATCCATATCAACTGTTCCGAATTTTTAACTTAAAACAAAATTATGTCAAATCACTTTATTTCTTTCAAAAATATCGACAATAGGTTGTCCAGGATTTTAAAATAAGAAAGTAATATACTAAAAACGATTATTGAAAAGCACTTTTAATTTATTTTACAGTTAATTTTCTTGCCGAAACATAATAAAAGTTGTTTAATCGGTAAAGAATGTTCCGATTCTGTTTCGAAATGTTTGAAATCCCTCTTCTTATAAATAAAGAAATACATTTCTCTTTTACGAAAATTGGTTGTTCCGGATTTTTTATGAAAAATATTTTAACTCTATTTATGTAAAATCGCACTTCTCTCTTACACTACATTTAACTTTCTAGCTAAAACGTTAGAAAATCTTATTACCGTTATTATTATGTTCCGAGTTTTAACGAAAACAACTTCCTAACACCAAAGTATAGTTTGAAAATCTCTCCATAAGGCCATGGTACATCTAATTTTCATAACAGACCATCCCACAAATTTAATTAACGGTATCTCACTATAAATGCATAAACATCCGGAACAATGTATTATAGAAACTTAAAACTAATGCAATGTTTCGGAAGGGAAACTACATTTTAATCAGATTTTCAATAACTTTTAGTCTTTTTTTTTCTCGCTATTAACATGACGGACAGACAGACTGACAGACTAAACAAAAAAAGCGTCTTTAATCCCTTTATATATATGTTATATACATATTTAGTCTAACTAACAATAAATGAAATGCTAAAAGAACTCACTCGGTGCACCAATGTCTATGAACACTCGACAAGCTGCTCGTATAGATGACATTTTTTAGTCTAACTAAGACGTGTGACGTAATGGAATTTTTTTCTTTTGACGTCATATGGAGTTAATTCTTTAAATGAAATGCTAATGGAAATCACTCGGTGCACCAATGTCTATGAACACTCGACAAGCTGCTCGTATAGAGGATATTTTTTAGTCTAACTAGGCCGTGTGACGTATTGGATTTTTTCCTCTGACGTCGTATGGAATAAATTCTCTAAATGAAATGCTAAAACAACTCGGTATAGTAATGTTTATTAAACCTCGTAATGTGACTCGCATTTTAAAAATACAATATCTAGATTTAGATCTAATCTAGATTTTTTATACTAGATCTAGATTTTTTTAAACACTAGAACTAGATTTTTTACACTAGATCTAGATTTTTTTTTACACTAGAGCTAGATTTTTTAAAACTAGATTTAAAGTTGTAATAAAAATAATTGTAGAATCTAGATCTAGAAATTCTTGGTCTAGTTTAGAATGTTTGTTGTTTTACATGTTTCGGATGTTCCTTCAGAGTTGTAGTCCAAACCTCCCTCAGGACGACGGGGGATGGGAGAAAGTAGGGTTTGAACCTAGGACCATCGATGAATCCAAACGACAGTCCAGCGCGCAAACCGCACTACCCGACAGCCATGATTTAGACTAAAAAAATGTTTAATTCAAATGAATCTTTGAAACATTATTACTTTTAACAATCAAAACAAAATCACGTCTTGGATATTCCTTGCGAATATGCGGATCCGACAGGGATCCGTCTCCCACTGGGGCAGCCTCTGAGTTTCTGTGTCAACACAAACTCTCATTGTAATCTTTTTTATTTTAGTTTATAGGAGCACACGCCGTAAGTTTATTATGCAGATGCGGCTCTTGAGGACGATGTTCTGAAGGCATCGCCTCATTTAATTTAGCATTGCTACGATGAAAATTCCGAAGAGTGTTTAGACACTCAACCCTGCAGCACAACATTCTCTATGGAGAATTGAGCTGATAGTTCAACACTGTACCAGATTTGATCTTCTAAACCCTTGCTTTGTTGCTTCGGAATAGCGATGAATCTTGTAGGGCATCCGAGCGAGACCAGTCGTAACAGAAGGCCTGAACACTTACCTGCAACGTCACATCCTTTGGGCAGTATAGACCAATCGCTAGTTGCCACGTCACAGGTCTGTATGACGTGGCTAAGAGATATTGGTCTACGCTGCTTACAGGCAGACGTCGCAGGTCAGTATTGAGGCCTTCTATAATGATTGGTCCCGAGTCGAGACATAATCCTCCACAAGACTTCAGGAGCTTACTGTGTCAAGAGTTTTGGTGAGATCAATGAAGGTATGAATGTTCAATAATAAATGATGCAATATACTAACAATATTTTATCTTTTACACATGTTTGAACAAATCTTGTTTTAAACTTGTAACACTGTTTCAAGTCATGTGATCTGTTCACCCCTTGCATAGCGATCGTTATTATGTGCAACTCAGTTCTGTTGTTTGTTTTTTTAGATCTCAATAGACATTAGCAAATAAAACAAAGTTACATGGATATTTACTGTCATAGTTATACATGTTTAGGCTTTCTCTCTCCTCAGTATAGATCGAACTACTACTCATGCGGTTGTTGTTTTTTTTTAACTGAATCGTAAAAAAAAATTATTTCGTTTACTAAAAGTGGCCGTGGATGTGTGTCTAAGACGCCAAAACCACTAGAGATTAAGCCATAGCGTTCTGTGAATTCTATACATTTGAAAATTGCGCTTTAATAAACCAATATTAAAGAAATTACATGAGTTATTATAACCCCAAGTGCGGGATGAAATAATGAAATTTTATAATTGAATTATTTGAATTGGTTATAAGAAAACAGTTTAAACTATTAAATATTAACATTTCAATAACATTTAAATTAGGCATGTTCATAAATCAATAATCGAGATCTATATTTCTAGATTTAGAAGTCTATACAGTCTAGATTTAGCGACATCCAGTCGGACAAGTTTCGACTAGCTTGTTTATAAGTTAGATACTCATAAAGACCTTTTTAATCTTAAATTAAATGGATATCTAAACATCAACCATTAAATAAAAATGACTTTCTCCTTGCCATCTTTATATAACTTAAAAGCGATTGTTTTGCTCTTAATAACTAATGAATGATAGATTTTAAAAATTATGGAATATTTTTACCCCCATCACCTCACTGGAAAAAAATCCTGGCTAAGCGAATGTATAAATCTTCTAGACTTTGAAATATTCTTACGAGAGGCCTTAGTAGACGTTGCGCAAGATATTCCTGAACATTAATCTATTAAACTCTTACATGAATAGGGTCTACATGCGGAATTACCCCAAGTCTGTTCAAGTTAATTCTTTTCTACTCCTCTAGCAAAAAAAAAAATAATGATTTATTTTTAGATTGTGAACAATTATAAGTGCCAAACTAGAGTTTTCCCAAATGTGGTATTGTAGCTAGTAATTCGTTTCCCAAAGATATGCATTAACTGTCAGTCACATTTCAAGGGAAATAATCTGTGCCGTTTTCGTGAACCCTGTCCACCCAGGCTTTAAACCATTTTAAATGTTGTTTGAATAAAGATATAGACAACGAAAGTTTTGGTTCTATATTGATGATGACTCCAAATAGCATAGTTTAATTACTTTAAGTATTAAGTAAGTATAAAACATAATTTATATAGCTATTACATTTTTATGTATTATATAATTACTCTTACAAATGCCCAACCTGCGATCGCAGCTGTGTACCAAGGATTGGCCTCTTTAGTCACACAAGATGTTGCAAAGGGAAAAGATCGTCTTTTGAGACATACACTGCTGTGATAGTACGTGTATGTGTTTTGCGTGGCTGGAAGTGCAGTGTGTGTGCCTCTGTATGAAATGACCAGTGGACCTTGAGTGTACATGCTTGAGTGAACAGCACTGTGTCAAGACTGTGTGTAAAAGGAAGTCAGTTTAGAGAACAAGTGGCTGGAGTAAAGAGCATAAATAGAGACTAATAAAATCATTGTGTTTATTGAAGCTCATGTTGTTTTAGTCTATTACATGCTGTCAGATGGACCGACTCCACCCGCTACAACCGCTGGAATTAAATTGCAACGTAGCAGAAATTTGAAAAGGTTCAAACAATTCAATAGCAAGTGGACTGGATACAAAAAGCAGAGATGTACAGTCTATGACATTATTGCATGTGATCGGCCAAGAAGCAGTGCAAGTCTATAACACTTTCCAATGGACGAATAATGAATGTAATGAATGTGAGATTAGCAAGTCCTTCCATACACTTCACTGCAGTCTTAATAAGTTCGAGAAGTACTGTCTACCAAGAAAAAATGTTCTCATTGAAAGACATGTTTTTTTCCAGCTTTCTCAACATGAAGGAGGGTCATTTGACAGCTTTGTCACTGACATCAAACTCAAGGCAAAGACTTGTAAGTTTGATAGGCTTAAAGATTTCCTAATAAAGGATAGGATAGTTGGTGGCATAAGGAATGAGAACACCCGAGCAAGACTTTTGAGAGAACCAGATCTAGACCTTAACAAGGCAGAAAATATATGTCGGGCAGCTGAGGCAACTGAATGGCAGCTTAAGCTCATGAATGAAGAAAGTGGGGTACAAGTTGTGAATTCAGCTACCAATAGCTTTAAAAGAACAAAAGGAAATGTGAGTTGTAGCTATTGTGGCAAGGAACACAGACCACGTCAGTGCCCAGATTATGGGGAAACCTGTCACAAGTGTCATCAAAATGGGTAATTTCTCGTCAGTGTGCAGATCAAAGCCTGTAAGTATAGTGAAGTCAGAAGGTCGAGATGACTCCGTTGAGGAAACATTTTTCATCGGCAGTATTGGCTCTCATAGTCTAAGCATCGATGGAACTCACTCATTACTGTTGAAAACAACCAAGTCACATTCACGTTGGATACTGGAGCACAAGTCAATATTCTCCCATACAGAATCTTCAAGCAATTAAAAAGAAAGAAACTTCTCAAGTCATATATTCATCTGATCGTCAATGGTTTACCCATGTCAGATGAATATATGAACATTTTTCAGGAGGCCACTGCAGATGATCCTGTTTTAAGGCTGTTAAAGTATCAAATTATGATAGGCTGGCCATCAAGAGAGCTGAAATTCCACAAGAAATTCGAGCATACTCAGGATTTAAAGAAAAACTAAGTGAAAGGAAGGGTCTACTTTTTAAAGGAGAAAGATTAATAGTACCAAAAGTATTGCAGACAGAAATGCTTTAAAGACTGCACCAAGGTCATCTTGGGAGAGATAGATGTCTTGTTACAGCTAAGGAGGTGTTTTTCTAACCTGGAATGTCTAAGCAGATTATAGACATGGTATCAACATGTGCAGTGTGTAACGAACACCAGAAGTCCCAGGAAAAGGAGCCATTGTTACCACATGATACTCCTGTACTTCCTTGGGAAAAAATTGGAACTGATATTTTTGAGTATCTCGGTAAGAACTATTTACTACTTGTAGATCACTATAGTAAATTTTTTGAGATAAATCTTATCCCAACACTAAAAGCTTCAGATGTGATCATACATATGAAATCACAATTTGCTCGACATGATAGTTCGAGGGAAGTAATTAGTGACAATGGACCCTCATTTGCTTGTGAAGAATTTCTTAAATTTTCTAAAAGCTGGGGATTTAAGCACATCACGTCTAGCCCCAGATTTCCACAATCTAATGTTATGGCAGAACGGGCTATACAAACAGTGAAACAGATTCTAAATAAAGCTAGAACGTCTAGAAATCTTCCGACAACGGAGGCCTATCTCAGACCTCAAATCCCAGACAAAAAAGAAAATGCTTGGAAAACAAGAAAAAGTAATTAAGCCAAATATTATAACAAAACAGCGAGACGCACCGAAAGACCACAAATTCAGCCTGGGACAAAGTGTGGATGCAAAAGAAGCCTAGCGATTTATAGGAACCAGCAGTGGTCATCTCAGAAGCGGAGACCCCGAGATCCTACTGGGTAAAAACACCAAATGGGATAACATACCGAAGAAATAGAAGAATGTTAAGAGGCACATGTACAAAATTAAGGGTCATGCCTGATATTTTTGAAATGGTCAAACCAGACAGCCAGAGAACGTGAGCGATAAAAATGTGCAACAGCAACAGACTAACACTACCAATCCGCCGCCAGTAATAACTCGATATGGTGGGCAAGTTCGGCCACCAGTACGTTACCCTGACGCAGATAATTAGATACTTGTATATCTTTTTATTATTATGCAATTTCTATATAATTAATGTCTATTTGTAAACCTAGACTCTTGTTTTCTTACTACACATTTTATAATTTATATTGTTAGTATTGATAATATTATCAATTGAACATTCTGTTGTGTTAAACATGTATTCAGTTTACTAATTTGTTTATAGTGAAACAGAAATCATTTGTATAGTCAATTAATATACAAGTGGCTGGAGTAAAGAACATAGATAGAGACTAATAAAATCATTGTGTTTATTGAAGCTCATGTTGTTTTAGTCTATTACAACTGCCACAGAGATATAATTAATCTAAGTATTACGTTAGTTTAAAACATTATTTATATAGATATTAAAGTTTCATTTATTTTAATAGGCAATTCTTACAGATATAAAGTAGACAATGTTTACAATTGTCATCTCGAGTGTACTTTATTTTGTTTAAATGTGATCGCGGTGGATGGTATTAACGAATGCATTAAAGGAGTATGGTAAGGTATAATTTGAATTTTACGTACTAGAATCTATTTTGTTTTTAAATAAGCGTTAGAGCACCTGGGGATCTAGGAGAATAACCATCACCGTAAAGATTGGGTTCCTTAACACCATTGTTAAATTAATAAGATCTTTAAATAGCAATCTTTTAATGGTTGTGTGAGTAGAGAGATAAAACATTTTTGGTTTGTTTAATCAGCAGTTTGAATAGAGTAATGCACATTAAATGTCTGCAGCCGCATCACATTTTTACAATTAGGCCAGGTTCACTAATAAACTCCCCAATACTGAAAACAGACGACAACTGGGCAGCAGATTTAGTCATTGTGAAATGATTCCTTGTCAAAAATGAATCCTTGTAGGTAAAGTGGAGGAAGCACACACGAAAATCTGGCTGAAAACGTGAAAGAAAGGGTTATACCTAGACCATTCATTATAGAATGCCTCAACACTGACCTGACAGGTCACAACGGAGGGACAGTTTAGACCAATAGCTTGTTGCCACGTCGTACAGACCTGTGACATAGCAACGATGTATTGGTCTAATTGCCCAGAGGTTGTGACGTTGCAGGTTAGTATTCAGGCTTTCTATGACGATTGGTTATTCCCTTTCTCGATATTCTTCCTAAGGACAGCTGCTGATCAGAAAAAGAGTTGGAGAGCTGGTTACATCATACACATACGCGCATGTCAAGGAACTGATGATGATAGCGGTGTGACACGTCGAGCTTTGAGTATTTCACGCACTACGAGAAATGTCTTCTTCCAAGTCTTACGAGGAAAAGAAATAAGATCATGCTTTTTACTTATTGTGTATAGTTTCTATAACCGTATACTCCCTAAGCATAGGTTCTAGCATATGTTAATTAATCTCGAGTAAAAAAATACATTAATATTTATGCAATAAGCTATACATTTTTTAGCGGACCCCGAAATAGGAAAAGACGCTATTAGTATTGTGTGGAATGTCTGTCCATCCGTCCGTCCGTCCCGTTTAGATGTCGTAAACTAGACAAGATAGTGAAAATCCGACATCATAATTTTTTAGACCATTCAAAGTTCTGATGCAATGGCTACTTTTTTTTTCTTTTCTAAAGCGAAATCTAAATTTTTTAACCACTTATGCAAGCAGTTTTTTTTTTAATAAAAATACACCACTTTTAAAACTATTCACTATTAATAGTAGCAAACACTGGAGGCTCTTTTGTAGGGGAGTTAGCGATTTACCATATTTGTAACATATTTATGCAAACGATTTTAGAGTTTTTTTTTACATTTGTATTGCTAAGGTAAGTAAGTTCTATGACACTACTACATTTACATACAGAAAAAAATACTTTTTTTTTAAAAAATCTATTCAGTATGCATATAAGTTGACCATAACAAAAATAACAATTAATAAGTAGTTTTTCATATTATCGTGTGACTTTGTGAATTTACAACACTAAAGTGAAGGAGTATTTTCATTACAAAACAATTTGATCAGTTAGATATTCAATTATAAGACATCAGTTAGGCCAGGTTCACTTCTAACTTTACATTCACTTTCACCTATCCTTCGGTCTGTTTTACCACTGGGGCACCACACAAGATCTCAACCTTCTTTCTCCAAACTTCTCTGACATTTGTATTTGATAGAATTTTATTATGATAATCTTTCAGAAAATATTAAAACCTGCTTTTTTACCCTCCTTGGTGGATCACTTCGGCGACCGATTTTAAGTTTGTGTTTCTACACAAACTGTCTTTGTAACATTGTTCTTTTAAGATATCCTCATCAATAAAAAATATTTTAATATATGAGAAAATAAAATTAAATTTGTGTTGTTATTTTTTATTTACATTAGGATTACTGCTTGTAAATTTTATTTTAATTAATAATAAAACCTGTATTTGAGTGCGAAGATTAAAAAAAAAGTATAATGTTTTAAACAAACCCTTTATTAAAAACTGTTTTATCTATTTTTTGAAGACTGTTTCTGATAAACAGAACATAAGAGAATTGAACACCAAGTTTTAGAATAGAAGAAACAAACAAACAGCTTCTCATGACGTTTGTAGTTAAGAGGAGAAGAGTAATTGTGACACATTTAGACATTCTCCGATGGTATATAATTCCTTAGTTCATTGTCTGCCACGTTCTAATTACATCAAATTACATTTATCTTTTGGTCTGACCTCTTACATTTCTCAATCAATATTACACAATTATTTTTTTTTAATGAGAAAAATTAATTATCAAAATACTTGAGATAACATTGACAATTCTTTTCTGTGTTGTGTAGCAGTTACGTCAAAATAGTTGAATGGTTAACAACAACCCATTTAAATTTGCAATCAAGAAGTCGGAGAAAGTTGGAATGTTGTAAACAAGACACTGAGACCTGAAAAGAAGCTTAAACATCTCTTTCCTGTATTAGTCTGTCTTCACATCTTTGTCAGACTTCCTTTGTCTCATGCTACAGAGTATCATCTTTGTTTGTTCTTTAAGAGGAGTGAAAATTAAGAATAGTTCCGGTTTGAGATTTGCATCTCGGGAATGTATTCAAGTATTCTTAGCATCCACTCAAACACAATCAATGGCATTCTGACCAACTCTGTCTTGGATCTTTGAAGTTGGTTGAAGTAGAGATAAATGTGGACACGTAATTGAGAAATGTATTCATTGCAATCGTTAACTTTAAAAATAATCTCTTATTTTTAAATATCCTACTCACGTACCTCTGTTGTAGTGTTTTTATTTTTAGTTATTGTTTTCTGCTCCTTTATTTCAAATCGAGTATTATTATATTTGTATAAGACATCAGATAACATCAGATATACATTTGTAAGATGTAAACCTTATTTTATCTGGCCATTTGTTTTAGGTTTAAGAACTCATCTGTGGTTCAGATACATTAGAAGATTCAATACATTCACTGTTTTAGTGTATTAGGTTAAACAGCCACAGACTTTAGAACGCTTAATATTTGTTCCCTGGCAAGACATTCAATTACCTAATAAGCATTATCTAAGCACGTTTTAACAGACTCATAACAAAACAAAATGTAGCGAGTCCGTAGATGGTATCAGAAATAAATTCACTTTGCTCTTTAGAAATACAGAATATTTTAAATAAGCTTTTTTCTGCAATTATTGCAATAATTCCATGCTTTAAATTCCATCAAAGTAGAAGCAGCAAAAAATCTCTATTCTTTAATTTAGACATTGAGGAGATATACACACTATACAACGTATCCTCACTCTAGGTTATCTCTGTAGTTGAAAAATAAATGTGTCTAAAATTAATGAATATTCATCTGTTTGATTGAAATTAATAAATATTCATATGTTTGTTTAAAATTAATGAATAATCATCTTTTTGCTTCGAATTAATGAATATTTATCTAATTTTTTTAAATAATGAATTCATCTTTTTGCTTCGAACTAATAAATATTATTTCTGAGTAAAACCAATACAGAAAATAATACAGAATATTTTTGGAAGCTGTTTGTCTGTTTGTTTCAAATTAATAAATATTCATCTTCTTGTTTCAAACTAATGAATATTTTATCTGTTTGCTTAAAATCAATGAATATTCATCTGTTTGTTTAAAATTAATGATTATTCATCTTATTGCTTCGAATTAATGAATATTCATCTATTTGTCACATTTTTCTAAACCTTGTTACCGAAAATATTCAACTGAAACTTTTTCCCTTTTAAAAAAACAGAACGTGACAAACTACTTTGACATCACAGAGAGAGCGATGGAGAACAGTTCTCAACCTATTGCTCAGGAATTAACCAACACAACATCTTCAGAAGGTTACTACGTCTGCTGGCTAAAGGCCGACTCTTACGAGGAATACATGACATTGTTAATTATGAAGTGCTACATCAACCCATTAGTATCATTTGTAGGCTTTGTGTCAAACATGATCAGCCTGGCCATACTTCGGCGTAGCGGTCTTCACAAACCTTCTCACGTACTTCTCTTCAGCCTGGTTGTCGCAGACACTATGTGTTTAACCTCAACACTAAATTACGGAATGATTATATTTTACTTTGGACCGGACAAATTTTTTCCAAGACTTTGCGGTTTTCAGTACGATTTGGTTGTGAATGTATATTTGACAATTTCATCCATTTGTATGGAATTTTTCGCTTACTGGGGTCAGTGCGTCAACTCATGGATTCCAGTTTTAATTACATTAGAGAGACTTTTGGCCATTTTTAAACCAATCGCTTTCAAATCAATAGTCACCAAAAAAAGAACACTATCCCTGATTTTGTTTTCCTTCTTATTTTGGCTGCCGTGGCATGTCTACTCATATCAGCTAGTACATGCTGTTGAACGAACTTATCAAGAGAAAATATACCTTGTAGTCGGCTATGAGAATTATAACGATATGATGTTAATGAATTTGATAGAAGGTAAAATTTTAGAGCATTTGAAATCCTCTATTCCAGTAATACTTATTATCGTCGGCTGCTTTTGTCTGTACATAAAAATTGGCATATCCATAAGGAACAGATCGAAGCTAACAACGTCCTACAACTCTCGACTATCTTCAACCAGAACTACTCGGACTTTGATGTTGACCTGTTTTATTTTCGTAGTCACACAGTTGATGTACATCGCTTTGATGTCCATAGAAATGTCTGTGTTTGAAATCCATTATATAGTGAGAGATGAATTTGTGTATCTGTGTAACAACATCAATGCTTCCAGTAATCTGTTTGTGTATATAACATCCAACAAAAAGTTGTACGACATTTTTTTAAAGTTTTTCCGTCGTCCAAGTAAGCCTAGAATTCACAATAATTTAGCATGAAAAATAGAATTGAATTGAAAATATAACAAATAATACTTATTTCGTTATATAAACGTGTGTGTATATCATTGTACTTTAAACGTTCCTATAGCGTTGATTTATCGATCTTCATTTTAAAAAAAAGACTCACTTTTTGCTCTGACAAGAAGCTAACTAAATTACTAGTTCACTTATTCATACAAGAAAAAAGCTTCATTTTTTAAGTAATGTTGATATTGACAGATAGGAATGGAGATAGACGGTTGACAGGTGCCCCATGTTTGCATGAAAGGACGGCTGCCTGGTCGTGCGGTTTGCGCACTGGACTGTCGTTCAGATTTATCGATGGTCCCGAGTTCAAACCCTGCCCGCTCCCATCCCCCGTCGTCCTGCGGGAGATTTGGACTAGGAAGTAATTATCTTCAACTCTGAAGGAACATCCGAAACATGTCAAACATTTTACAAACAAACAAACAAACATGAGACACGACCGAAAGGTTACTCATGCGCAGACCAGAACATCTTGCACTCTAAGGCTAAATCTAATTGTAAGATCTACTCTTCGCAAATATAATTTTTTTTTGTATTTACACAAAGTTAAAAAATATAGTCTATTTATTTTATTACTTAGTAAAAAATTAACATTCGAAAACATTCACTATAACTGCGACAAGCCGTTTAGACAAAAGTTTTAACGGATTCACTCATAATATAGCGCGCATTTTACATTCTCAGCAGAAAGGTCAAGCATCCACAGAGCACAACATTTCGAGATCTAAGTCTAAATCTAATTCTAAAATCTACTCTTCACAAAGATAATGTTTTACTTTAACTTATGAACATATAAAATTAGTTTATTCATTTTTTATAATATACGTATAAGCAAAAATACCACTGATCTATCACAAGATCTCTTAAGCTATCGTACAAAACTTTACTTTTACCTTATAGTTGCTCATAAAGATCTATCTATCTATCTATCTATCTATCTATCTATCTATATTACAAATAAATTAGTCATCCTTATATTATTGAAAGGGTAAAACATTAATGTCTGTATAGCATAAAAAATCGAATGATGTCTCCTAATGTATTAAAATTAAGCAATAAATGTTTAGCTGCATATAAAGTTGTTAGCCGATGTTGACCTATTTGTAATGCCTGCTTTTGTAAGAGAAACTCCATTGTATTGGATGTTTTTACTAAATGGCGGCAAAACTATAAAGTAGATAGCTTTTTGTGAATTCTGTCTACAAAATAAAGCTTTCTTCCTACTAAAAAAGACCGTATTGTAAATATAACCAAACAAGATTGAAAACAGAGATTATGTTATCAGACAAACTCAGAGGCGGCCCCCGTCGAATTCACCAAAGTATAGCCTGTTTTGATCGTTTAAAGTAATAAAAATAAAAAAATTATTTGGCTTTTACTTTTCACATAAAAGCAAACAGGACAAAACTTCGTTATGAGAGTATTCTTACTCTTATGAAATAAGACTAGCGTTAACTGATAACCTAAAAACAGCATGAAAACCACCCAGACAGTGTCGGTGGCACCTGGTGCGGTAGCTCACACAATTCACACAATTTGTATACAAATTTATAACTTATGTTTATAATATATACTAATTATTTATATTTCTACCTATTTTAAATTTACTTTGCCCCCCTCTAGTATGTTGGCCAATATGCTGAGGTCGGAAGGGGGCGATGGCATCAATTCCGCCCACCCTAAACAATAAATAACTTTACAATCTTCCGTATTCATAAACTCTCCACTAGCAAAGTGGTTACCATGTTGGCTTCAGAAGATTGAGAACGTTTGAGCCATGAATTCAAGTCCAGGTCTTTGTTTTAAATTAAATAAATGCTAGATGTATTACAATTTTAATTACATGAATGGTCCTAACGAATTGATCCTACTTTGCTTAATATAAGCTTGCATTTTTTAAAAGTATTTTTTTATATTATCTTGACTTAATCTAATTTAACCTATTCTTGCTGAGCAATTAATCTATATTCTCAAGTATACCAATAACAAAAAGAACATGTTTATTTTTAAACATATTGCATTGATTAGCATATTGCACTGCGGGCGTTCCCAAGGACATCGCTGTTTCTAGTGCGGTCTTGCAACCATATGTCTATGATGGAGCACAAGCATCTTTGTTGAAAGCGCTTAAGTAGTCTTAGTTTCTCTCTGTATGGTACCCATGTCTCAGATCCATAGAGAAGGGTTGAGAGAATCACCGCCTGGTAGACACTGATTTTTTTAGGCGAGCGGAGCCAAACTCTCGCCTGAAGGCGTCCAAAAGCGCTACTGGCCCTGACCAGACTGTTATGAACTTCCCTTGAAAGTGAGGCGTCATTTGATACTATACTACCCAGATATGTGAAGTGGTCTACCACGTTAAGAGGCTGCCCGTTTACGGTGATCTTTGGGGCTGAGTAGGTTTTGTTGGGTGACTTCTGGAACATGACTTATGTTTTTCCCGAGGTTTATAGATAAACCGAAAGAGGCGGCAGCGTATGAAATTCGTAGACTTCACTCTAGAGATTACTCTGCTAGCTGACAATGATTAGTATATATATATGTATATATGTGTGTGTGTGTTATAAGGTTAGGGTTTACATGGGGGTTTAGCTAGGGCGCCGGTAGTGTTTTGAAAAAAAGATCGCCCCCGAACTCAAAAGTTCTCTATTCTCTAGTGTCTCGAACCTTTCTCCATTAGTGCTTCATTATGTGCAGTGCAAACAAAGATGTCCTTATGAACGCTGGGCTGGACACATATCAAGTATAGAGGAAGACCTTCTGGCATTTAAAATCAATTAGGTTAGCTAAATGTGGTCGTCGTAACAAAGGTAAAAATTTGAAATTATCATATGCTCAAATTTGCTTTAACTAACATACAAAAAAGCACATGGCGGAAATCGGCTTTCGAACGAGACAGCATAAGATCACTTAAAGAGTTGCTAGATACACAATTAAGACAAAAAGAAATATTTTGCTGTGAAAATGGTGAAACAAAAATTTTAACCGACCTTCTGCAGAGCTAGGTCAAGCCTCCTCTGGATTAGGTCAATTATTAACCTATGAGAAATATTTACTTCTCCTTAACATACCGACGAATCTCATTTTGTATACATGCTATATTAACTAATTACATCAGCCGTACGTGTGCTAGAAATAATACAATCTTGATACATTTTAAATACATGTTCCATTGAAAACAAAACCTACTTATTTTCTTTTAAAATTAAAAGTTTAATGCGTATATCGGAAACTGTACACCAAAGATCAACGATAACATATAGTATTCAAATCTACCGTTAAAACATATACGCACATCAAACACAATTTTAAAAAAAACATATTTGAAATAAATGTCTAAAAGAATGCTTTAATGCATGTTCGAAAATATATACATATTCAAATAAAAGTGAAAGACTATATGCAATTTCTTTTGGGTATCTAAAATTACACATTTAACATTTGTTTAACATTTTTTCTACACGTATTTGAACATAACATCTACTCTATAAAATTGTTGGCCCTGGTGATTCACTCATTGATACACTCTATAAAATGGTTGGCCCTGGTGATTCACTCATTGCTACACTCTATAAAATGGTTGGCCCTGGTGATTCACTCATTGCTACACTCTATAAAATGGTTGGCCCTGGTGATTCACTCATTACATACTCCCGTGAACGACAAAATAAGAACATTTAACATATTAGTTTCGGGTACATAGAACAACTAAGACATTTTCACTATCGAATCGTATCATAGATGTTCAATTGACCAAAATTAATATTTTATTCGCAATTTCGACCCAATATGTTTTAAAAGTCGACATTTTAATATTTAAAAAGAAAAATATAATTACTTTCGCACTTATCAACACTATTTTGGTGCGTAGCCTTCTTTCTTTCAAGTTTTTATGTTTTTTCTTCACAGATCGAAATTAAATTCATCTCTAGATCTAGATAATTGTCAAAATGAATTTGGAGAATTATCCTTAGAGCAGTGTGATTATCAAAAGTGTTTTTACAAAGAACAAAAACATTTATATAAAAACGTGCGTGTGTGTGTGTGTGGAGAAAATTAAATTATTACAGTTTGAAATGTAATATACACACTCACACTTTTAATAAATATTCTTTAGCATTTATAAACTTTAACAAAACAAAATGTAAAAAACAATCTTATAAAGAAAGTTAAGGTGAACTCAGAGGCGACACATAAAAGGTCCACCATAGGTCATCTGTTTGGTAATCAATAAAGGTACACAGGCAAGTGTTCATATTTTTCAGCTCAAAGAAACAAAAGCTACGAAGTACAAATTAACCAAATTTACGATCCCATGTACTTCCAACCAAACTGGGACCTGTGCGGGTTGAAAGTGTTGCTGAGAAGTTGTGTTGTTTGGCTGACTGACGGCAAGATATTGCAAAGGTAAGATATATCAACACGGAGAATTTTAAAACGACTAGTTCTCGATGTACAAGTAGGCCTCTATTCTAAATCCAAACTTTCAAAAAATCCTTAAATGTGTAACTTTCAATATAAGGGTCTATTCAAAGATTGAGTGTGTGTGTTTTATGGGATACAGTTTGTAGAGATGGGTTATTTTAATGAAGGTTTGTCTCTAGATCTAAGACTGACAAAATAAAATTGTTTCTTCGTTCAAATTGTTCCTCTGAAAGAGCAAAGCTTCAATGAATTATTTCTCTGAACTTGCGCGGGTCAAAAATGTATGTAGTGCGGGTGCATAGTTATATGCTAGGATGCAACGGGTTATTTAAAGGAGGGTCTGCTTTTTTTAAACTATAATTTACTGGCCTTTTATTTGAGGAATGCAAAACACAAAAGTGGGGCTGCTAAATGTTAGTGGTTAGTAATAAAGAGGATGCCAAACAATTAGACGACGTTATTGTATTGCTGGCATTGCCACGAAATATACAAGGGCCGAAAAGCGTATTGTTGGGAAGTGGCTTCTCATCTTAAAGTGTATTGTGTGTGTGTTTGGGGCGATAATGCTGGCCGACGAGAAGGGTCTTTGAAATATTTCTTCATTATGGACCCTATTTAAAGAGCGACGGTGTCACAACCAAGACGGTTTGGTACGGATTCAGTGTCAAAACATACCATAAGCACGAGACGAAGTCACTGTTCAAGATCATGTCCGGTGCAGTGAGTACATTGGCGGTCGGTAAGGAGCAGTTGAAGGCAGTGCAAGTCCAGAACGAGGCGGAAAGGCCAGTATAGTTTGGTGTAGACGTGATAGGGTAGTACGGTTATCGTCGACAAGCCATTAGTGTTTATTTAGTTTTGACAATAGTAAAATATTGACTATGATTTATTACAAATCAAAGAATTACATATTAGAGCCTAAGTTGTCAAGTTCTTTGAGTTACTTATTTTACAATGTTGCAGAGAACCTGAATTGTTAAAGTCTTTACGGTATCTATGAAGCAGCCATATATAATATAGACATTAGAAAATAAAATACAAGATTTTGCTTTTCAAAGATATAAAATTAGCTATTACATCTTTTTAAATCAAAATACAGGTTTAGGTGACCCCAGATATACAATACTTTATTAGTCAAAAAATTAGAACTTCAGGCAGCACTAATCCAGTAATGGTGGATAGTTAACTTAGTGTACTGTAGGAAGTAAATAAACAATTTTAAACAATGTTTTTTTCTAGTGATAAAATGTATATAAGTTACATTGTACATCCAGAAGTAAAATTTCGAAGCGTGACTGTATATTAGAGTAATTGTATTTATATATGTATGAATGTAAATATATATGTATATATGTAGTATGGATGTCTGTATGTTTATGGCATCTGTCTATTTGTAAGAAAGCATGTATGTTTTGTATGTGTATGTAGTGATGCATTTTGTAGATCTTTGTGTTTGATATGTATTTATGTGGATAGCTATCTTTATATATTGTTGTGAAGTAAAATAGAAATAATTAAACATTGAACCAGTTGAAATCAATTATATTTCAACTCCGAACGGACTCACAAAATGAGACAACACACAGCTTTGTCTCCTGAGAATGCGGATAATGCCCTTAAAACAATTGTATCTTGCCAAGAGGCCCTAACGAATTAATGATCACAAAACAGAGAGAGCTGTCTAATATCAAATATATGGCTGATCATCTGATCCATTCGACATACGAATTAGAACGCAGAAAAAGAAAAGGACTTATTAATCTAAAATATTTTTGTTTAAGAATCTAGAAAATTTAAAAAAAAATGAATTCGAAACTCCTTTATTCTAATAAAGTAGTGACAATGGTACTATAAACCAGAATTATTTATATATATTTTTTTTAAACTAATAGTATTTAAGCCCATAAAGTCTTTGAGAATCACTGAGTGGTGTTTCTTTTAAATCACTTTCTGTTGATGAGAAGAAAGCAATTCGATTAATTATAAATATAAAATAGTTTACAAGCCATAAGTATTCTTTATCGTTTACAAGAAAAAAAGGTAAAAACAATATTATATGGAGTGTTTCAGTGAACTCAGAGGCAGCACACATAATGTCCAACCCTAAGTCATCTGTTAGGTAAGCAATTAAGGTACACAGACAAGTGCTCATTTTTCAGCTCAAAAAACAGAAGCTGCGAAGTACAATTTAATTACATTTACAATCCCACTTTCCTTTAAAAAGGGAGGCGCGGTGGCTGAGTGGTTAAGCGCTTAGCCTCCGAACCGAGGTCACGGGTTCAAATCCTGTTGAAGTTCCCCAGTTCCAACGGGTACCTGACATTAGTTGGGAAAAGTAAAGACGGTTGGTCGTTGTGCTGGCCACACGACACCCTCGTTAACCGTAGGCCACAGAAACAGATGACCTTTACATCATCTGCCCTAGAGACCACAATGTCTGAAATGAGAACTTTACTTTTTTTTTTCTTTTTTTTTACATTCCTTCAAACCAACTTGACCTGGGCGTGTTGTTTGGCTGACTGACGGCAAGATACCGCAAGGGGAGGACATACAACACGGACGATTGGACAATGGCTGAAGGAGCGACGGAAATGGAAATATGACTATGATTAAATTTTTATCTCAATTAACTTGCGACAATGAATTTAGAGATGGACCACTCTCTTACTCTTGCTCTCTGGTAGATGTCCTTTTTTTTTTGTCAATCGGCACCGTTAAGATTGTAAACGTCATAATTATGGATAGCATTGAACACCACACTTATAACACACACTATAATAATAATAAGACTTGTCTTTGAGTACAAAGCTCGTCGTAGTGCATCCACAACCACATAACTACTTAGCCCCAGCTGTAACCTATATATTTGGCCACTTACAAGACAAGCATAACTATTGTCTACCGATGATCGCTTAAGATTTTCTTTTCGCGTCTACGTCTGTCGTCGGCAGCGGATTTTCTTTTGGTCTCAAATGTGTATCCCGCGGCCTTTGTAAGTGACCTCCAGCTATCTCGTTCTGAAGCCGCATGCAACCAGGTGCTCTCTTCTATGTCAGCTAAGGAAAGTGGCTTGCAAAGTTTAGGTGCAACGGCTACTTTTTGTTTTCTAAAAGCAAACCTTTAAGCTTATCTTATCTTATATAATACAGACGTTACTTCAAAAAAAGAAGATGATTACGTCCTACGCGTCATGCATTTAGTCATGCAAATTAACCAATGACTTAAATTCTGCCAAGTCACTGGTTTTCCTGGCTAGCTCAAGCAACCCATTCCATGCTCTAATAGCACTAGGGAAGAAGGAGTATTTGTACAAATTTGTCCTAGCATATGGGACGAGGAATGTGCCTTTATCTTTTATCTTTCAGAGTATTTTATTAAATTTTATTTTTGTATTTGAAGATTATGGTTCAGTGTTTTATGTATAATAGCTACTTTACTTTTGAGTCTTCTGCCCTGAAGGCTTTCTAAATTTAGTGATTTTACTATAGGTGTTACTCTAGTCAAATGTGAATATTCATTTGTTATGAATTTCACTGCTCTATTTTGTGTCTGTTCCAGTTTCTTAATGTTTTCTTGAGTTGAGGGGTCCCAAACGGAGGATGCTTATTCTATTATTGGCCTAACCAAGGTTAAATAAAATTTTAGTTTTATGTTCTTATTTGATTTATAGAAATTTCTTTTAATAAATCCTAATGCTTTGTTTGATTTTTTTATAGTTTCATCAATATGTGGATTCCATGACAGTTTTTCATTTATTATAACACCTAGGTATTTTGCGTTTTTAGTCTGTGTTACTTGTTTGCCATGAATAAGATAAGTGGAATTAATTTGTTTTAGTTTTTTTTTTTACTCTTAACAACTGACATTTTTCTGGGTGGAAAGACATGCTCCAGTTTGATTCCCTTTTCTGTAATTCATCTAATTCTCTTTGTAAAATATCTGTGTCTTGTGTTCTTTTTATTGTTCTATATATTATGCAATCGTCTGCAAATAATCTGACTTTTGTTCCTGAAGTAATGCAATTTGGTAAATCATTTATGTAAATTAAAAATAGTAGTGGACCCAAGACTGTTCCTTGAGGTACACCTGAGTCTACTGTTATCGGTGTTGATTTAGAGCCATTTATTATTACAGTTTGTTCTCTCCCTATTAGAAAATCTTTAATCCACTGATGCAGTGGACCATTAATGCCAAAATATTTTAATTTTTTAAGCAAACTATGGTGGTGAACTTTGTCAAAAGCCTTAGAAAAATCTTGTAAGATAGCATCTATTTGTTCACTATTATCTAAACCTTTTGAAAAATCATCAATTAGTCCTATTAGTTGTGCTTCCCATGATCTATATTTCCTAAAGCCATGTTGGTATGATGTGAGGACATTATGTTTGTCTAAGTGGTTTATGATGTTGCTACATATTATGTGTTCTAGGATTTTACATGTGATGCTGGTAAGTGATACTGGTCTGTAGTTTCCTTGGTCAGATTTCTTTCCTTTTTTAAATAGAGGGGTGACATTAGCTTCTTTCCAGTCCTTTGGTACTCTGCCCTGGTTAAGCGAAGCCTGAAAGTGTATTTTTAACACTGGGGCTAGCTCATTGCTTAGTTCTTTGAGTAATCTAGCTGGAATACCATCAGGTCAGACGCTTTATTTGGTTTGGTGTTGGCTAATAGTTTTTGAGTTCCATTTTCTTGCAGTACTATTTCTTCTATGTTGTCTACTTGGTTCAAATTCAGTAATAAGTCTTTGTCTCCTGGGGCTGAGAATGCTGATGCAAAGTATTTGTTTAGGATGTGTGCTTTAGTTTCATTATCATTATGTATTATGTTATGTTCATCTTTTAATTTCGCTATGCCTGTTGTTTCCATTTTCTTAGACTTAATGTATGACCATAGGTTTTTGTTGTTATCTTTAGATATTACATTGTTTATGTATTCACTCTGCAGCTGTCTTCTTACTTTTTGGGTTAAGTGTTTAATTTTTATATACTTTTTGTAAACTCTTTCTGCCTTAGTTTCTTTAAATTTTCTATATAGGTTTTCATTCTGTTTACAAAGCTTCTTTAGTCTATTATTAAACCAGCATTTATTTATTTTGTTTAATGTGTATTTAGTTGATATATGATTTTCTATAATGCTTTTAAGATGGTTTTTAATGAAATTCCACGGGTCATCGACTGGTTGGTTTATGTCTTTTTCTAATACGAATGTTTGCTGAAAGTTTAATGCAGCTTGATGTAGTTGTGTTAGGTTACATTTATTTTAGTGTAAGATTTTTCTTTTGGGTTTTGAATTGGCTACTGCTTTTATCTGACTGTGTATTTTTATGATCTCATGGTCTGATAGACCAGGGATAATATCATAATCAACTACTAATCCAGGTCTGTTGGTTAAGAAGAGATCTAATGTGTTGTTTAATCTAGTTGGCTTTTTAATGATTTGATCTAAACTTAGGTTGTGTAAAGTTTCTATGAAAAGCTCATTTATGTCCTTAAGGTTTTGGTGTTTATCTATGGTTAGTGTTTCCCAATTTATATCAGGTAGCTTATAGATTACATTTTATTATCGATTGTTTTCGTCTCAAGAGTGATATTGTGTGTACGCTGCGCACATGTTTTAGTTATAAGCTTTAACAAAAGAAAAAAAATCTACTGTTTCTAAATAACCTTTCCAAAACTTTATTGTTTTAAAACTTTTCGCTTAATATAAAATGGCTTATATATTAAAATTATATATATATCTATATATCTATATCTATATATATATATCTATCTATATATATCTATCTATATATATATATATATATATAGATATATATAGATATATATAGATATATAGATATAGATATATAGATATATATAGATATATATAGATATATATAGATATATATAGATATATAGATATATATAGATATATAGATATATATAGATATATATAGATATATAGATATATATAGATATATAGATATATATAGATATATAGATATATATATATACGAAAAATTAGCTATATAAACTAAAGCTACAAAACTATATTTTTCAAAAGTACAAAAAAAGGCATAAGTACATTTTGAAGTATAATCTCTATTTTAAGCTCAAAAGCCCTGATTGATTCTTGACTCGGCTATCACTAATCCTCCACTTGTGAAAAAATACGAAATAAAAAATAAAAACTACACTGTTAATTCTTTTATTTTCTTTCATGTCAAGTAGACATTTGAAAAAAAAATCGAAGTTATTTCATCAAAACTTAATGTCAAGGCAATCAAAAGTCAAAGTTTTAACTCTTTCTCTCCGTAATTTTTTTCCACACTCCGATGGATATTATTCATATTGCTCATTTGTGTTTCACTACTTCGTTACGATTAAACTTCAATAACGTTTCTGTCTGTTATCAGGAAATGTTTTATTAGGAATAGAATTATACGAGAATGCATGCTATATTTATATAACTCAAATTAACGTTTATTAAACCAAACATTAATTTTGTTTAATGGGGTCAAATCATCGTTGGTATCTCCGTTAGGAGAGAAAGAGTTAAACCTTTAAAATAGCATTTGTGGGGTAGATTACGTGGGTATGTAAAACGGCGATTTTCTTGTACTAAGTGACGGCTATGACTGCACATCTCTAGTTCAACATGTTCAATAGAATTTAGGTATTTCTTTAACCCTCTCTGATGGACTACTGCAGAACAAACAATAACCTTTGTACTAACTTTGACTGAAATAATTTATTCTTTGCAGTGATCTAGATCAAAAACATTTACTTTTTGCTTTTGTCCATACCTATTTGTGTATACTATATTCACCAGGCAGCAGTTTATATGTGAAGACTGATCAACATAAGAATGATATTTTATTGATGTTTCTTCCTATGACTAAAGAATTAGAAATACAAATATATACTTGACATGTTTGTTATAATAGTTATGTAGTTTTTTCCTAACCCCTTCATACACTAAAATATCTTGTTTATAAAAAGGGGTATGGGCTACTTACAAAAGACATTTTTTACCGATTTTTTTAGATAGAGACTTCATTGTGGGTCGTCCAGAGGAATTCATCAAGAGATCTCTGTATACAATTGTCTTCAAACAGATTTCATAACTTAAGGCTACTAATAATTGTTAACATTATACTTTACATGATAGCTAAAGTGAATTAATTCAATGAACAACCGGAACATTTTAGATCGGACTAAATTTACTGATTTAATTGCGGCTAAGAACAGAAAGATAAATGTTAGCACAAAAACGTGAAATTTTTTAATGTTTTTTTTAATCTTTAAATTGCGTCACAACTCGTTTGCACTATTTTCATTGGCTGTTCAGTCTGAAGTTGTGTTGATACATCAAGCAGACGACATTTCAACTTCAAAGATTAGTAAATGTCATTTTTAACAATGGTTAGGTTGCTCTGCTATTAATAATCATATTCCTATGATAATAATCATACGATTTCACCAAGTGTCTCGAGACCTCAATACAATTGGAAGGATCGATCCAAAAAAGTTGACAGAAAACGTCCAAAATTAGAACCACTTTTTTTTCGTAAGAACCGGGTTAAATGTTTGAATTAAAAGCCAACATTTTCAATAATCAAGAACAACTTGATAAAGTCTTAGATTTAAGACAAAAGATTCAAACAATATGTCGTACGATGCTGAACCCATTCCTCGTCGTTGCTGGGCTGAAAGTGTGTGAAGTGTATTAAGAGAACTGTAGAGCACTTGACCACATAACAACACTCACCAGATGTAACAGAGAGAAATGAATGTTGTGTTTTAGGGAAAGAAAGTTGTTCATTCCTACCTTCAAAAAACCATTTGACAAAAAGCACAGATCAATTCAATGGAATACACAAAGTGTCAAGAAGACACTACCAGTTAAATAGATGAGTCACAGCCTCTCACAAATATCTTTTTGTTTTTCATTCGTTTTTCTACTCATCTCCAAAATCAAAGGTAAAAATTATGCTTTTAGATCAGAGGTTCTCAAACTGTGGTATTTGGACCCCCCCCCCCCCAGCTGTCCGCTAGATGACCGTATGGGAGGGGGGTCAAATGAAAGAGTAAACTTATATACAATCAAAATATTTTGTTTGCTAAAAGCCCATTGGTTTATCCAATCAATTGGATAAACTGAATAATAATCAACTCCCCTCTTTAATATGTATGTTACGTGCTTTTCTATGACGACCTAAACCAAAGATTTGTAGACATTTATCACTTGGATATTCTCGACTGAGTATTGAACCCTTTTGCGCGTAGACAAACTCAGAACCCATTCACAAATAAATTCATTTTAATACAAGAGCAGCTTAATAAGATATCCAATGGTATAAAGTGGATTCAATGATGTTAAGAAATTCAACAATTAAAATAAACCGACAAGAAACTTGTGCTCGTGGAGATTTGCGGTTGTTATTTACAAACATTGGGTCGAATATCTAAGTCATTAATTTTTAAAAATTATTTTTAGTTCTTATTTCTATTAACACTCTTTCAACAAATAAAATGTTTTTGTCTTTTTTTTTTCAGTTCTAAATTATATACTACGACATTTATTTAGTTTTTTTTTTCACCTGTTTAGCAAGCTTTAATTATATAAAGGGGTCCCTGGAAAAAAAGTTTGAGAAACTCTGCTTTAGATATCTAGACATTTTACAACGAACAGTCTAAAACATCAATGATAATTTGACCACAAATGATTTTTGGTTACATGTTATTATTATTATTATTACTATTGAAGAGCACTTTGTCTTTGTGGCTGAAGTTAAAAAAGAAATACATCTACTATTAATTGAAACAGATCTCAACAACATAATTCGACACACAATCTTTAAACATGCTAACAAACTTACTTTTCAAGAACCAGATTGCTCCAGATGTCCCACAGAGAGCTCTGCGCTCCATCCTATCCTCTCTTCTGGTTGTGACACGTTTATCTCTCAAAGCCAAGGGCTGCGGACCTTATAGATATATAAAGTTTTTGAGCACCAGTGAGCTTATATATAAATTTGCTGCAGTACATTTAAGAAGAACATTAAGACCTATTTTTTTTTAACTTTTTCCGAAGCTTTTATCCACTACCTCTGGCTGTCTTGGAATTAGTAAACATTATTTCTGCCACTTCACAATCTCGGATCAAGCTGAACATTTCTACAGTTATTCATTGTCAAAGACACACGAACCAACCGAAAATGTTACCAATTATTTGATCAATAAGTCTTAATTAATTAATTTTGTTTTATCAAGTGCCAGTACTAGCTAAGGGGAGATAAGCCGTGTAGAGAATTAGATCGTTGGCTAAAAAAATGAAACAAACAAAAGATAACCCTAATACCCTGTCTTGTTCAGTGGCTAGCGTGTCGGCATTCTGTTCAAAAATTCAAAATTTAGACTCAGCAACTTGATAAAATGATTTTGAAAAGCCAGCACGGAAACCTTTTCCCAAATACCCTCTCCCCCCTCGCCCCCCCCAACGGTTCACAACAGTAATAAAATCATAGGGCACTCTATATTTTATAAGCCTAAAGTTGCGCTAAACTAAAAAAAAATTAGGCAGTCTCCATAAATTCAATCTAATTTTTTAAAAATGTATTTTTCTTTATTTTGCTAATTAGATTAGTTTGTCGTTTTTAGCTCTCGTGTTTTCGTCTGTTTTGGTTAAGCTTTGAACAGTGCTAAATAAATGCAATTATTAGTATTATTATTAGATACCAATGCTCCATGTTTAGTATTCACAGATTTTGTTAAATATGTTGGGTTTTATCCTTTAACACGTTATTTCCTCCACACCCATTCTCGAATCAAGCTAAAATTGAAACATCTATGCATTGTACCTTACAAAACTTGAACCAATTAAAAATGAACCAATCAGTCATTTATATAGGGGAAAGTGGGGTAATATGAGATACTTGACTTTAAAGAAGTTTTAAAACCTATAATTGCTAACTTTTTACCAACTGCCAACATACAATGGATTCTGTATCTATGAATTAATCTTTCTACTAAAGATTAGATAGATTTAGGCATTACTTCTTGAGTTATTGGAATTTTAAAAAAAAATGTTGTTGTATCCCAAAAATACCCCATAGGAAGGGGTAATATGAGATACCCACCAAATGCTAGGAAACTATACAAATACAAACAAAATATAATTTGGAATACAGAGAAACAAAACAAACATTTTGAAACATCACAAAAAAATATTATTTTAATTTTTTTTTTTCAGTAGACAATTAAACAATTGTTTTGCTTGCTATCCTAAAAGCCAAATAACTTCTATATTCTGGAATAATATAGTTGTAAGTGTTGAGTTCTTCCCCTTAGATAAAGAATTTAGTAAATTTTGCATATTTTCTTGTTGTTTAAAGATCTTTAAACTTCTTTTTCTTTTCACACAGATTAAAGCCACACACATTTAAGTTAACATCAGATTATAAGCGATGGAGAACATTACCCAACACGTCATAGAGAATAGAACATTACCTGATACTGGATACTACGTGTGTAATCTCAGGATGAGTTCTTACGAAGAATACATAACATTCTTCAGTATGCTGAGCTACTTCAATCCATTGGTGGCATTCTTAGGACTTCTATCCAACATGATCAGTCTTGCAATACTTCGTCGTTGCGGACTTCAGAAACCCTCAACGATTCTCCTGTTCGGCCTGGTCGTGGCAGACAGCATGTGTTTAATCACGCCTCTCAACTACGGAGCAATTTTATTGTACTTTGGACCTAACAAACCTTTCCCAAGACTTTGTGGCTTCCAGTATGAAGATAATTTAAATACATTTTTAGCTTTTTCAGGAATTTTTATCGAATTTATAGGCATCTGGGGTCAGTACGTGAACACGTGGATTCCAGTTTTAATTACACTGGAACGACTTTTTGCCATTTTTAAACCACTGACATTTAAATCTATTATTACCAAGAAGAGAATATTAGCGTTGGTTTGCTTTTGTTATTTATTTTGGCTACCTTGGAATCTGTATTATTCTATTGTTATGAGAATAGTTGTGAGTACATACCAGGACACAAACTATGCGTTAGTACGTTATATAAGTAATGATGTCCGGACCGTAAAGGATTTTATTGAAACGGAGGTTCTAGAACATTTGAAATCCTCAATCCCTGTCATATTGATAAGCGTGGGTTGCCTTTCTCTTTTCATAAAAATAAATGAATCTTTGAAGAAAAGAGCAAAAATAACGTCTTCCTCACAATCTACAATCTCATCGACAAGAACCACCCGGACTTTGATGTTAACTTGCGTCCTGTTCGTAATCACACAATTGATCCATATCGCTGCAATCTCATTGTATCAGTCTACGGATGTGGGTCATTATTTGGTCAGAAATGAGTTCATGTACCTGGTCAACAATATCAATGCCTCGTGTAACCTTGTCGTGTACATAACCTCTAACAAAAAATTATATGACATTTTTGTCCAGTTGTTTCGACGTCCACAGCTACCATAAGTTCGGAACAATTAAGCTTTGTAAGTACATTTCACAAAATAATACATCAATATGCTAATATTACTTTCTTTACATATTTACCAAAATTTGGTTTCTCATAACTGATTTTTTTCGCATTAACTATGTATCAGAAATTGGATTTGCACAAAATAAAATCAAAACCCCAGTAAAATTGCTTTACTTTTTTATTTTTAAGATCTCTGTCACATTCTTGACCTCTTTTTTTTTTTAGTTCGAAATCCAGAAATCGGTCACTTCGCTGTCTGACGCCCCTTTCACGAAACGGCTACTATTTGATGGTTGATATTTGAAAGGATGTGTTGTTGAACAAGTTGTGAGTCTGATTACTTGAAATGATATTACTTTAAGTCGAGAGTTCATATGTATAACACACCGATAGAACAAATAAAAATCAACAACTTTTTTACAGAAAGACGGGCTCAGTCTACGGCATCAGCTAGAGAAATCAAGTTCTTTCAAAGCCTGACTACAAGCGGTGTCTCTTTGTCCGTTAATCTGTCTCTAAACTATTTCCGTTCGAACTATTTAATGTACTGTCGCGTTCCTATGGTAACACTTAAATCAGTAGCGTAACTAGCAACGTGTGGGTGGTGATGGCAGCACAGGGCATTAATTGGTCAGGAGCTTAAAATTTCCTTAGTGTGAATTATTTCTCTATTCCCTTAGTTTTTCAGTAACCACTACATATTTCTCATACACAAAGAATTAAAAACTACTTTTTAAATGTCCCTTAGATACAGATACACTGTCAAGACTAACATAGCAATTTTACATGTTAGTATTAGTTTATATTTTTTTTTTCCAATAGAATGAGAAAATATTGAAGCCCCATAAACTGGAAAATTAATACGTTGGTACTTTATTTCAATTATTATTAAAATGGTATTTTGGTTGCCTTTAGCAAAAGTTATATATTGAAGTGCATTTATTTTATACTTAATGAAACAATGGTCGTTATTGCTAGATGCGTTTCGTTTCCTTGATCAAAAGTAAAATGGGCCGGAAGTAACTTTTTCTTTATATATCTTTGCATTTTCACAAATCTTTTTAAAATTAAATTGAAATTATTAGCATGAGAATTTAAGTGTAATTGAGACAAAAATTCTGCACAGAAATACGGGGAGTTGGGATCAAACTGATACAGGCTATAAAAAGAAAAGACTTGAACCAAGACTTGTGTAATTGTGACGGACATCCGCTGAACAAAAAAGCTTTCAACCTTCACTGAAACACACTTGGAGGAGCTACTATCTTCTACCAAGCGCGTCCCCATGTGGCAGGTAGGGAAAAAACCTTAAGATATAAGTGTTTGATGTGAATTTTTTAATAAACAGCCGAGGACCAACTGGATTGCAGTCATTGAGTAGAACATAATGGGGAAATAACTATTTTTGAAATATTCTAAAGACAGGAATGATTCCCCTTAGAAAGTTTTTATAAGTGTATGTAGACCGTTTTTAGTTGCGACTTGCTCCTGAGTTACCAGCTTGACCACTGGACCTGAGTTGTGAAATGTATTTTCTTTCTGTTAGTTATTGGTCGTGTGTCTCGGGGTACTTGGAGAAGTGTGCCCTGCTCTTAAGATCTTTGGGCTAAGTATATCTTTAGTCATTATTGTATTTTGTATTTTATGATTATTTGTAGATAGAGCCTCAAATGATTTCCAGGAAGTATATTTTACCCTGATGTTATGCATCCTGGGGTACTCCCAAAAGTGACATATTTTTGTAGCCTTGTTTCTGAGGGATTCAACTCTGTATTGAATCATCAGATGGGCTTTACCGAACGGATGTCTATACACGGGATACAATGAAGCTTATAGGCTCATATGTTTCCCCGAAGCTTATAATTCATCAAGACTTTTTTTTTGGCTAAATGTGGCTGTGTTGGCCTAAAGCCTGTGACCCCGGAGTGACCAAAAGTGGTCTTGTATTGACCTTAGGCCTGTGACCTTCATTTTTTTTACACAGATGTGTGATTTCCCAAATTTGACGATAGATTATGTATTTAGTTGTAATATATGACTAGGGCGGTTTGCCATACTATTTTTGAAGTGTAACTTCTTTATTTTGTGTTGAGAAGGCCTGTGAGTTGATGGACATTTATTTACACGCTTATTTCGTTCTCCATGTAAATAAACTTTGTATATAAGTTTACCGGCGACTTTGTTAAGTCTTGTTTTGCGTACATTAGTTTAATTGTATACCTAGAGGTTATACTTAATAACCTAGGAAATACAAGTAGGGGCTAATATGCCACTGGACCATCGTGCCAGCACACCTTTAACACTGATCTGTTGATCTAAAATACCTATATCTAGCTATAAGTCTAATTGAATCTGTTTAGCTATACCCGCTAATAGTTAAATTAATTGATCCAAATTTTGTTATTGTAAAATGTGTGCTCTTTTAGAATCCATCCCTTTTATTATGTAACCTGGGGTACTCTTACAAGCAACCTGATCAATATGTATGAGGTTGGGTATCCAAGTGGTTTGGAAAACATCTTAAAAATCAAGGGAAATGATTGCCAAAAAGCGAGTAAAGGGCGCTTAAACTCTAAACCCGGGTAGATGAAACTCGTTAACTAGGGATAGTAATTCATCTAGGAGAGATAACTCCGAAATAAAACAACAGCGGATTTCAATCAACCTTTTAAGGCTATTTAATTTGATGAAGATTTTGCCATTGGTGTGTAGAAAAGCGTGTGTAAATGGTCCATCGTTCCGAAAAATGTTAGTTAATCGACTTGAGCTTCTGCATCTCGAATTCCTTGCAGATGATCTTGGATGATCAAGGGCTATGGAAGCATACCGAAAAAGAAAAGTAGGCCGGAGTCGATGGCGCATAAGACATTGACACGCAACCTTATCATGAGAACGAAGACGAAGAAATAAGACCTAAACACACACACACACACGATTTCAGACTTGATTTCTTGCTGTGTAAAACAACGTAACACATTTGTTTTCCTGTCCATCCCTAGTCTTAACCGCCTGGCTACTCAACCTTAGCTGAAGATGAACATTCACAAAGAATTGGTCACACCAATTGCTCCTAACTCTTCCGATGCCTTCTCAAACGACTCCCTCCTCGGAGGCCAATTTTATTGCAACGCCGTAGCTAAATACGTCCCGTGAGAAAGATGACCCATAGCAGCCATATGAATGGGGTGCAGTTTAGAAAAATTGGAGATTCCTTCGCTGCTTTAGCCACCTCATCCCCTGTAACTCTGTTAGAGTGTGTTTGTGGAATTCTTCTTCCAGGCATGGTGAGTTAGACAACTTTGCGAACATTTCATGCTATCTATCTATGGATATATTTAATTCGACTTGCGCGTCATTTTAATTTCCGACACTCGTGTCGCGGGCCACACGACCGAAAATGAACGAAAAACGAAATGAAATTGACCTGAAACAATTTATTAGAAACTTGTGGATCTAGTACTTACATTAATTAATGGGAAATTGAAATTTCTTTTTTTTTTTTTGTTTGTGCTTTTTTATGCATGGAAGGATCTAATCGCTGTAGTAACCTTGTGTCTTCGCTTGTGATGCGGTCTTTAAATGTGATAGGATCGTTCTGTAACATCTCAATTCCATTGCTATGATTATTGTCATCTTCCAAGAAAAAAAAAAATAAAGATCCATTCACTTTTCCGGTAGATTCTAAATTCAGAGTTCACTTGTAGTTTCTTTGGCTCTCCATTTCATAAACATACAAATTTTAAATGTCATGGTACCAATCCATCAAAGAAAAAATCAGGCCCCTAATGTAGGTATATTTAATACATTTTTCAAAGTTTTTTTTTTTTGGAAAAAAGTGCTGACGTTTCGGCAGGCCTGATGAAGCCACGTCTTTTATTTTTTTTTTTGGGGGGGGGAGGGCATCACTGATCAAATGTTAAGTAATTTGTTTCTCTTACATTGATGCATAATAACAATTGCATGCTTAATGAATACGTAGTTCTACATTCCGAGGAAATATATTGTATTTTAATCATGTATTAATTTACCTTATCACGTGTGCTTTCAATTTAACACCTGCACTGTACGATTTTAATACTACCCACCTCCCCCAATACTGTATAGGCTCATATTGCCTTTATCGTTCTCTCCCCTCAGGTCTTCTCGGCGGCATTGTTGCTCCTCTTACCCCTCTTCTTTTCTTCACATTGTTTGTAGCACTGGAATGTATGTACCATGTTTTGTTGACCTTCTGTTCATCTATCTGACGTTTGCGTGCCCCACGAGGTCAACTGACCTAGATTGAAGTCAAAACTTACAGGCTTTGAACCATTGTATTTTTAGACTGGCTTAGCGCTCCAGCGGATTTCAATCAAGCTTTTAAGGCTAATTAATTTGATAAAGATTTGCCATTGGTGTGTAGAAAAGCGTGTGTAAATGGCCTAGCGTTCCGAAAAAATGTCAGTAAACTGACTTAAGCTTCTGCAACTCGAATTCCTGACCAAGTCAGGGATTTATTGTAATTTAGAATTGGCTAATAGATGTGAATACGCTTTCAAACATCGTGGTGTTAAACTTTTTATGACCGCAGCATTACAATAGCTTTAACACCTCTAGTATTATATGTCTTTTCTGCTACCTGTGATGATAATTTCTCCGTATGGGCTTAAAAAGACTATGCAGTGTCAGCCAGACCTATCTGTATAGAGCATCACACTTGGTATCTTTAAAATTACACTATTACAATTAATTATCTAGCAATGAAAAAACACTGAAACTTAAGGTAATCTAAATGCAAACATTTTAAGATTACAATGAATGCGATTTTTTTCCAAACTGACTAAAACGAAAAGAATCGTAGTGAAATGAAAATAAAGTAGAACTATTATCAAATCAATAAAATCTAATAATAAGTCTTGTGTTCGAGTCCGAAGATAAAAGAGGAATGCAGTACGCAGCCCCATCTGAGACCTACATATTTTGCCATTCCAGGGCAAATCTAGATCTATAGGACCATCATAACTTTGTCCCTCATTTTCTTCTTCTTCTTGCCAGCTTTTATCTGCTGAGCCGTGAGCTCTTTTTGACCCTCGTATAAATTATAAAACAAGTACATTCAAAAATGAGGTAACAACATATACCATGTGGCTCAGAAAAATAGTGAAAGTGTAAATGTGCGTTGCTTTAAAGATTTAAACGAACATGGCAAATTTGATTCAAGCTTTATCTTAATTAAAAAAAACACATAATTATAAAAAAGATTAACAAACAAGCAAAATAAATATATGTTTAGTTCACTTTTCAAATAAAGTAGTTTGTATTTGTTCATGTATTTAGGTTCTACTAATAGGCTAAAGGGAATAAGACTTGACATATACTCATGGAAAATGTGGAAATTATTCTTATGTTTGGTATGTAATACTACAGCAGCACCTACCTAAATAAGTTGTATAAAGAAATCGCGTAACTGTATATATTGTGGTATATATAGGTCTGTAGTTTTATATTATATAATTTTCGTAACCTTTTTTATAGAAAAATGACTTCTTTTGCAAAAAAAAAATGTTGGCATTTTATTCTGAAACATATAATTTTTACTCGCAGCGACATACCCCATTAGTAATTAGTAAGGCACAGACATATATATATATATATATATATATATATATACATATATATATATATATATACATATACATATATATATATATAGATAGATATATATAGATATATATATATAGAGATATATATAGATATATATAAAGAGAGAGAGAGAGAGAGAGATTGCTATGTACGTAGCTCTTTTTCAAACTGTAAGGGAAGTCGCACAGAATGAATATTTTCTGTCTTTGAAAAGTAATGATCTTTATTTTTCAAAGTTTAGAAATAATGAAATAACGTTTTCTCGGATTTTAGTTAGAATCTGCTATTAATCTCAGAACTATAAATTCACACAAATATATAAAATAAAGCCAATTCCTGTTAAGACTAAGACTAAGACTGCTATATTGATCCTTATGAAAATTTGTTGTGATTACAAGGACTCTTTTCTTAAACAAGGGCAACACAACAGAAAAAAAAACACATAAATAGAACAGAAACAATATAAAGAGTTCATTCAGTGACCACAGACAGGCATCTTGGTCCTTTTCATCTTTCCTGATCAACGAGTGGCGTTGATATAAATAGTCTGACCGATGGAGATACAAACAAGTTTTTGTACCGCTCTGTTCATGTTTTGATTGACAGCAGTCGCCCACTTCGCGACGACCTGACGTAGTTCTGATGGAGTGGGTGGCCGTTGTGTTCCAAGATTTTTTTCCATTTTTCTTGGACACTTTTGTTCAAAAAGTTCCTTTAAATGTGGTAATGTTATGATGCCCTTTTTATGATGTTTTCTAGACGGCGCAACAGTTTAGATGAAGCGTTGCCTTGCCAACAAGTTTTTCCGTATGTTAGCAGATTTTGTATAGTCGCGTCATAAAAAGTATCTAGGATCTTATTTAGTTTAAAGCTATTGAGTTTATATAGAAAAAAAAGGCGCTGGGCTGTTTTCTTTGTCAGAGTTCCAAGGTGGTCTTACCATGAAAGCTTGTTATTAATGATAACGCCTAGATATTTATATGCCTTAACTTGTTCTATAGATGTTGTGTCTATTTGCAGTTCGTGTATAGTTTGTTTTTTCTTTCTGAAATCTATAATAAGTTCTTTAGTTTTTGTGACATTCGGTTCTAGAACGTTGTCAGTGCACCCGTTTGTAAACTCCTCTATCGAGCTTCGATACTGAGTTTCGTCTTCTGAAATAAGACCGACTATGGCAGTATCATCAGCGAATTTAATGCGTTTAACTGAGTCATAGATGTTTCTTATGTCATTAGTGTAAAGAGTGTACAGTACAGGAGAGAGCGCACAACCTTGTGCAGCACCCATTGAGATAATGTTTCCGAAATCCTAGATTGAGATAATTTAATTCTTTTGATTTTAATCATCTTACGTACATTTAAGATAAGATAAGATAATTTTATTTGTCCAATCAAATGGAAATTCTGTTTTGACTACAATTGACCACCTAAGCGTAACTACTGTAACAATACATCATAGATGCCAATAGGAACAACATTCACACACGAAACACATCGATTGATTACCTGGATCTTTTTAAATTATGTATGTAAAATTTTTTAAAATAATTATTATAAAACAAGAGTGCTCTTATTTTCGATGTTCAATTACTGGATATAGATCTAAAAATTAAATTATATGTTACATAGGTTAGGGTTGAAAAAAAATACAACTTATCTTATCTTATATAATACAGACGTTACTTCAAAAAAGAAGATGATTACGTCCTACGCGTCATGCATTTAGTCATGCATATTAATCAATGACTTAAATTCTGCCAAGTCAATGGTTTTCCTAGCTAGCTCAGGCAACCCATTCCATGCTCTGATAGCACTAGGGAAGGAGTATTTGTACAAATTTGTCCTAGCATATGGGACGAGGAATGTGCCTTTATCTTTGTGTCTTTTAGAGTATTTTATTAAATTTTGTTTTTGTATTTGAAGATTATGGTTCAGTGTTTTATGTATAATTGTTACTTTACTTTTGAGTCTTCTGTCCTGATGGTTTTCTAAATTTAGTGATTTTACTATAGGTGTTACTCTAGTCAAATGTGAATATTCATTTGTTATGAATCTCACTGCTCTATTTTGTGTCTGTTCCAGTTTCTTAATGTTTTCTTGAGTTGAGGGGTACCAAACGGAGGATGCTTATTCTATTATTTGCCTAACCAAGGTTAAATAACATTTTAGTTTTATGTTCTTATTTGATTTATAGAAATTTCTTTTAATAAATCCTAATGCTTTGTTTGATTTTTTTATAGTTTCATCAATATGTGGATTCTATGACAGTTTTTCATTTATTATAACACCTAGGTATTTTGCGTTTTTAGTCTGTGTTACTGGTTTGCCATGAATAAGATAAGTGGAATTAATTTGTTTTAGTTTTTTTGTTACTCTTAACAACTGACATTTTTCTGGGTGGAAAGACATGCTCCAGTTTGATTCCTTTTTCTGTAATTCATCTAATTCTCTTTGTAAAATATCTGTGTCTTGTGTTGTTTTTATTGTTCTATATATTATGCAATAGTCTGCAAATAATCTGACTTTTGTTCCTGAAGTAATGCAATTTGGTAAATCATTTATGTAGATTAAAAATAGTAGTGGACCCAAGACTCTTCCTTGAGGTACAACTGAGTTTACTGTTATCGGTGTTGATTTAGAGCCGTTTATTATTACAGTTTGTTCTCTCCTTATCAGAAAATCTTTAATCCACTGATGCAGTGGACCATTAATGCCAAAATATTTTAATTTTTTAAGCAAACTATGGTGGTGAACTTTGTCAAAAGCCTTAAAAAAATCTTGTAAGATAGCATCTATTTGTTCACTATTATCTTTGCTTAACTTTGCTTCTTATAGCTACATTACAAAACAAGGCCTTGTTTCAACTTTAAAAAAAAATGCACGACATTTTGTGTAGTTTTAAAAGATCTTCATGTTCAGTCTAGATACAATGTATATAAGTCTATGGTTTGTAATTTATGGAAATTTCCCTCCACGTATGAAAATCTTCAATTATAGAGTTCACAAACTCTTAAAGTTTTCTAGGTAGTTTAAATATCTATATGTTACAAAGACTTCGAGAAATCCATCTTCAGTATTTTTTTTAACTCTTCAAAGAAAGAGAGTAGGTACAGTGGCTGAGAGATAAAGCTTTCAAACCGAGGGTCCTGGGTTCAAATTCTGGTGAATACAGGAATTATTAATTTCGGGATCTTTAGAGCTCCTCTGTGTCCAGCCAGATCTAATATGTACCTGACAAAAGTTGGGAAAATTAAAGGCGGGTTTGCTTTCCACATGACACACTCGTTAACCGTGGGCCACAGAAACAGATGAAATTCACATCATAATTATGGATCGTAAGGTCTGTAAAGGGAGCTAACAATGAAATAGAATAAAGGGGAATCCCAGAAATAAAAAAGCCGAGATTCGGATGCAGATTGCATACAATTGAGCAAGAAGTGGGGACATCTGGAAAGACTCATCCAGATCCAAGACACCTGGGTGAAGCTGGTTGGCGGCCTATACCATATGGGACCACTGATCACAGAAGCGGTTGGCGGCCTATGCCTTATGGGACCACTAATCGGAGAAGTGGTTGGCAGCCTATGCCCTATGGGACCTCTGATCACAGAAGTGGTTGACGGCCTATGCCCTATGGGACCTCTGATCAGCGAAGTGGTTGCACGGGACGTTAAAGCGACTTAAGTGAAAAAAGATTTGTGCTGGAAAATATATTGATTCTGATTTGGAGAAACTATGTCATTTGCATTCGTGATACTGACGTATACAATAAGTGTAATCATTTCAATGATGAGGTCTTCCAGCGCACTTTATATACAAAGATTTACATGTATTTACAGATAAAAGTGATTAATTCATTCTTCTCTTAATGTATACCCTGTAAATAATGCAATATTAGTGGCAAGATAAAAGTGGTGGTCGAATAACAATGCATTATTAGTGTAACGATCCTTTGTATTTGAGTGTCTCGATGTGAAGATGTCCTGATGTTTCTGTAAATTTGTGTTCATCAAACAAGCGTTTCTGGTGTTATAATTTAATGTAGATTTCTATTTCAAACATTTTATAAAACACTCAAAACAAATCGTTATACCGAAGATTGAAATGCAAACTTAATTCAAACAATGAAGATCCTTTAACAATAAATACAAAGCTTTAATTCTGGAACTAGGAATGGAATAAAATACACACTGTACAATCAATTAAACAAGTTAAGTCTCTTCGTTCAAGCTCATAACTCAATAACTGCTTCTGGTTCTACAACTCAAAGTACAACTGACTTTCCCCAACCTTTCCAAAACTTTGTATTCATCCACCTCTCTCTCTCTGCATTTCGAACAAAACTTTTTACCCAGCTAAATCTCCGCTCAGGTCATGGAATCCCTTCTGTTCCAAGAAAGCTTGCTTGCTGCAAGTTCTTTTCAAGAATCAACCTTGTGCTATGGAGATTGTTGCAAAAAACTAGAAATAAACTTAGGTGGTCAACGCTACGTGATAAATATCATCATTAGACGTCTTAAGGTTTCAAAGATAGTTTGTGTGGAAAACACAGACTTAAAATCGGCCCCCGAAGTAGCCCGCTTTGAAAGTTAAAAAAAGATTTTCAGCAAGAATATCAGAAGAGTTAAACAGCAAAATATTAACAAAAAATATTAACAATCACAACCAATGCACACAAAAAAAAGACCTTTGTTTGAACTGTCTATACTAGTAATGGGCCACTCCGGCCCTCGAAAAGATTCTATTCTGCCTGACATATGTTTTGTAGTCAAGACTAAAACTAGCAATGTCACCCCGCATTTAAAAAAATTTTTTAAGAAAACAACAGTCCTAGATGTCATAGTAAAGCTTGTAGAATGTTTGTATAATGTTTACATCAGTTAGTTCCTAAGATCTACTCTAGCAATACTGTAACTTAGATAAACCGTTTGACGGCTAATATTCACAGTTTAACTTTAAAATAATTTCTACCTAATTGAATTAGAATGTAAAAAAATATTATTAAACCACTTATAGCTTCATACTTCGCACAAGATTTAATCAATATTTAAATTTATGTATTTTTTTATGACCCTCCAACATTTTTACTATTAGCATTTGGCCCGCTCCCAAAAAAGGTTGCCTATCACTGTTCTTAGCTATCAAGAAAGTCTGTCTAGATATAAACAATGAAGTAGGATGATCACATTCAGATGTTCTTCTGTAAAGACAGCTATGAAAAAGACTTATACAAAAAAAGAGAAAAATATGTCATGTAATCGTAAAAATCAACATTTTATTCACTCCGATTTAAATTTATACTAATACTAAATACGGACTTTTCAAATCATCAATTATATATCATACTTTCTGACATTATCTTTTTTTTTTCAATTATAAGTACTATTTTTGGTAGCAATATTATTATTATTATTATCATTACCCTCATTATCATTTTGAAAATTTTCTAACTAGTGAATTGTGTTTATTAAGAGAGATGAAAACCATTGTAATAAAGTAGAGATGTGTTGTTGTTGTTTTAGTGGATACGTCATAAATGTATAGTTATCGATCTAGTTATTTTAATACTTTATATTTAGAAAAAAGACTGTAACCTAAACCTCTAACCTAAACTTAAGGATGGTTTCATTCAGTTAAAAGGATAAGAATGATAATAATAATTATAATTATGATAATGATAATAATAATAATAATAATTATTATTATTATCATATTTGTATGCTAGTATCGAAGAAATGTTCATTCTCTGGCTCTACCAGGGTTGTACTTCGTCAGAGAGAAACGTACATCATTGTCTTCAATTAATCTGAAGGAAATGTGTCTCTCTTAAGCATATCACATAGAATTCTTTTAAACGGAAACGAATGATACTAATTATTCTTTGTGACATCATTAGATCATTGCTAATCACTATAATATGGGTCCCAAACGTGTCCATCAGGAACACGCATTTAGCAGGGAGCGAAGAACATTGAGTGAGGATTTACAGGCGCACAATCTGAAATAATAGAATGTTATTTTTCTTTAAAAAATTTTGAAAATTCTATCTATCTATCTATCTATCTATCTATCTATATCTTTCTATTTATCTATCATCTATCTATCTATCTATCTATCTATCTATCTATCTATCATATATACCACTGGAAAAGACGCAAATTAGATATGTCTATTTTATATTGTGTATCGTCTAATTGAAGTATGTTAGAAATAAGAAACTATTTATACAAATTATCTTCTGGCACTAATAGTTTGAGGAAATCTTGCTACAGGGATCAAATGTCCAAAGTAGCACTTCACATTAACAAGTAGAAGGATTGACCCATAAAATTATTTATTTTGATCAATTATATAATAACAAAGAGAGGTTTTAAAATTGTTATGCATGATTTATTTTCATAATACAAACTCTTATTAAACAGTACTAGAAAGAATTTGCTTTAGATATTATCTTTTTTTTTAAAATTAATTCTGAAATATGATATTGCGTGGCATCTGAACATCTCATAACTCTCTACTATAGATGTACTTGTGATGAAACATATCAAGTGAGCCTATCATCTACTTGAATAAAAAATCAATGTTTCGCCGACGAAATGTATCAATATTGTTTTTCTTTTTTTTTTTAAAGCTGAAGGAGGGAGTAAGATAAAGTGAAGAGAAATAAAATATTACAAATACTTTTAAATTACAGACATTATTACACTGCATTCTAGGCTTTTCTCTGTGGCTTATTTAAATCATATTGACACCATGTATGAAACATAAAGATATTGTACACGTTTAATTATAATAACAGTATTGTATAGAAATTATCATTATTTTCCGTTATGTGTTAGGGTTAGGGAAGTTTTGTGATTTGGTTTAAAAAACATTGTTCGGTCATTTCATCCCTGACAGATTCATCTCTTTTGCTTCATCCCCGGTCATTTCATCCCCAATTCTTATTCATCGTGTACCGTTATATTGTTTACTCTAAGCACTTAATTCAACTATTATAACACTATGTTCACTTTAAATGCTTGTGTGTGTGTTTGACACGCTCTTATAGCGTTCGCCCCCTTTCTTTACTTATATGGAGAAATCTAATAAAATAGTATATTATAATATATTTATATATGGCCTCCTTCAGTCGCGAAGCGACTATGGATCATCTTGGTGAGATGAATGCCTGGGCATTAGCTGTGGTCGGAACGATGTCGCCCACACATCAGTTCCCCCTCTCCACGCAGCTGATGTATCCAAAGGAACGGCAGTGCCGATACAGTTTGGGGTCAGCGGTATCGCAGGTTCTGCCACAGTGTAGCACTGTGTGCTGCAAACTGATTTAGGGTCGCCAGCTCCTGATTTTTCCTCAGGGTTGACTCCGAAGCCTTTCCCATGATTGGGTATAGCTGCAAGGCAACAGAGGTTTGAATTCAGAGTTTTCCTTCTCCTAGGTGGGTAGCCAGCCATGGCTAACGAGCCCCTCCTACCCGAAGCTTACTGGTTAAGGCCCCAGTTACTCGCCTTTGCCCCTTCTCCTGTTAGTGAGGACAGTTTTGCCGGACTCAATATCTGAGCCACATGTGAAGGCCAGGAGTTGGACTGGTTGTCAGAGGGTATTTGAGACGCATGCCATTTGGAAACATTTTATAGGTGGAGTGCTTACATCCTTTATCACTTCCGGCATGACAACCTTGCGGAACCAATATATATATATATATATATATATATATTAAAAGTGGGTGTGGGCTTATTTTGCTTCTATCTCATATAGGGAAAGCCAATATTATCCTGCGCATTCTGCATGACATTATCATAAAATTCCATCAAATCCTGAATGTGTTTCCAGTTCTATTGCTTCTATTTGAGTATTTAATTATCCTGTACAAAAAGCACGACGCTATCATCAAGGAAAAGTGGAATTAGAGGGAAATGTTTTGAAAATGAGAAGCAATAGAATAACTATGATCATGTGACGGAGAACTGATCACTTTCTCTGTATTTGTCAGACGCTCCTTCCTGGGCGCGACATTTTTAAACTTGAGATAAAAAGAGTCCCCCTCCCCCTTCCATTTCAAATCCTTGCGAACTATGGGAGTGAATGATGAATTGGTCCTCTGTTTCCGTGACCAACGGTTTACTATGGTGTCATGCTGGCAGCTGAACGACCAAAACATTGTACTTTTCATGAACTAATGTCTCGTGTATCCATTAAAGCTGGACTCAGAGGCGACCTTAAGATCCCAGACTTTAGAAACGTTCGAAACGGAACTTCAGATAACATTTTTTTTTTTAAATTTGATAAATCGTTGACTGGCCACTCCTATGCAACCGATTCGTAGCGGTTAACTAAAGCTTTGTTTGAATTCTCGTTTAATATTAAGTTAATCATGGGCGTAGCCAGGATTTTTTTTTTCGTTGCAAGGATTGGTGGGTTTATTTTTTTTATTATCTTTTTGCACACACACACACACAAAACCTCTTTGTATCCTAGAATACTTAGTGGAACGACAGTAGACACCCCTCCCTTGCCAGCCACGGGGTCTGGAAAAGTTTGGAAGCTCCCTTAGCGGGGTTCAGTGCTGCTCCAAGAATTAATTCTTGTATTTCAAACAAAAAAAATTGCCTTTTCAGAGGTGTCTACAATGCAACATCCTGCTACTCTTCCCTTAGAAGATTGTAAGTCAGTCGGCCATTCACTACACTTTATTAATGGAGTTGAGTTAATGGTAGAAAAACAAATCAATGTGTCAGATGTTTTATTTGGGTTCAGGTTAAACATTAAATGACTGCAGTTCGCTTAATTTTATTTTTTATGACTGTGGCTTAAATTCTCGTAGATTTACTTTTAAATGTGTTCTAGTAACTGGTAGAAAAAAAAAACTAATCTTAGACTCAAATGGTAATTATTGTGTTTTTTTCTGTTAATCACACAACATTTGGCTACGCTTATGGAATTTAGTGACTCTAGTGACTTTGTATTGGAAGGAAGGCTTTCTCTTAAAAAAAAAACATTGGATACAGTCATGGAATTTTTTAATGGCGGTAGTTTTAACCCCAAACCTCTCTCGGCTAGTTTCTTAGGCTATAACATTGCAATATTATTGGAAGAGGGATTTAAACATATAAAATTCATTGGATAATATTATTGAATTCGGCGACTATTCAGAGACTGCAATTTTCCTATATGAATTTATTGGCAGCGGGTTTTAAACTAAACTCAATCCATTTGGCGCAGCTGTTCGAATTTGGTGATTGTAGTTTGCTTTATTTATTTTTTTAAATAAAAAATGGTGTTTTAAACTCAAAACCCCCTTTTGGTTCTTATAAGTAAAAAAGGAAAGTTCCCCTTTCAGAACTTGCTATCTATAGAGCAGATGATGTTATGGTCATCTGTTTCTTTGGCCAACGGTTAACAAGCAGGGTGTCATGTGGCAAGCACAACGACCAACCGCCTTTACTTTACCCAACTAAAGTCAGGTACCCATTAGAGTTGGGTGGACTTAGAGGCGCAATAAAAATCCCGAATTTCAAAATCCCAGTCTTCACCGAGATTCACCCAGGACCACAGGTTCGGAAGCCAAGCTCAATCATCGAGCCCCCGGTTACTCTCATGGAATTAAGTAAATGTTTTATTATTTTATTCAACAGGGGCCTTAACCCTAAAACCTCCTGAAGGAGGGTTTAAAAAAAAAATTCTCTGAATGAGGATTCAAACTAAAAAAAACAACCTTGGCTACGCTAATTGAATTCGGTGACTTGTTTGCTTCGATTTTTTTTATTGAAGAGGGGGACTTTTAACCTCCTTACCCCAGAAAGAAGATTTGAAGCCATAAACTCTCTAAACTGGGGATTTAAACTAAAAACCCTCTTGGCTACGCTCATTAAATTTGTTTTGCTGTAGTTTTTTTTTTTTTTTTTTGAGAAGGGGATTTTTAACCTTAAATCCCCTGGCAACAATGGGCCAATAATGGTTTAGCAGTAAAATTTCCCCTACAATGAAAAATAGAATTGAAACAAAACAACAGTCACAAAATTCCATCCATATTGGTTCGGATAGACATCGTCTCTGCGCGTGCGTGAAGGCTTCGCTCTGCGCATGCGTGTCTTTTTTATTAGATTTACGAGACTCATGAATGGAACTATTAAAATGATTGTCAACACGGTCTTCGCAGCTATCGCGAACGAATGTATAAAAAAATGCTTTAGAAAAATAAATTTGAATGTTAGTTTGATTAAATTATGAAATGAATGGACTATAATTAGTATGTTCATGTTTTAAAGTATAAAACTATCTTTGCGAAGAGAAGTTCTATCATCTTAGCGTTGAATTAGAGTTTTAGACCTAGGAATAGAGAGATGAGTAGCATTTCGGGTAATGTCTAATGAAAGAATGTACGTCAGGAATTCTAAATTCGCAGATTTAAGGAACGAATTTATGTAAAAATGCTTTTGAAAGACACATTTAAATGTTGATTTTATTAAATAATGAAATCAATAGACTATATTTTGTATTTTCATGTGTCAAAGAAAAAGAAAACTATCTGTGCAAAGTGTAGTTTTAAAAATTAGATCTAGATCCTTTCGATTCATACATGGTAAACATGGCCTAGATCGATAAAATTATAATACTTTCATAGAGTTAGTCAACTTTTTTTTTTTGTTGAGGGTCTTAAGTTTGTTTTAGGGCTACAATTTTTAACACCGCTCCATCCCAGCCCTTCCCCCTGAAAAGAATACTAGTTAAGCAAATATATAGATTTATTACTTATTCTAATAGTCTAATGATAAGTCTGTAGATCTACTACACGTTCTAATATTCTAATAAGTCTGTAGATCTACTACACGTTCTAATATTCTAATAAGTCTGTATATCTATAAACTTTCTTATATTCTAATGATAAGTCTGTAGATCTACTACACTTTTTTAATATTCTAATGATAAGTCTGTAGATCTACTACACGTTCTACTATTCTAATGATAAGTCTGTAGATCTATAAGCTTTCTAATATTCTAATGATAAGTCTGTAGATCTATAAACTTTCTAATATTCTAATGATAAGTCTGTAGATCTACTACACCTTTCTAATATTCTAATGATAAGTCTGTAGATCTATAAACTTTCTAATATTCTAATGATAAGTCTGTAGATCTACTACACTTTCTAATATTCTAATGATGATTATGTAGCTCTTCTACCATTTATAATATTCTAATTATACGTCTGTAGATTTACTACACTTTTGTAATATTCTAATGATAAGTCTAACTTACAAGCCGAAAATTCATAGCTCTCCTCGATTCAAACAACCTTGTCTCCAAATGTATACACAGTCATAGAATTATCAAGAACTATCACTTCACAAAATAACCTTCACCTTTTATTCACATTGTCATCAGTGTATCTATAATAAAGAAATGCCTTTGTACTTTAGCGAACTGATCTCTCCGTATGTCCCCCAGAGAGCCCTGCGCTCAATAGTGGTGTTGCGTTTCTCACTCAAAAGCTACGGTATACGGTCTTTTATCAGTGCACTGACCGATGGTTTGGAACTCACTCCCAATTGATCTCAGACAGATAACATAGAATATAACATACACGATGAACATTAAGACCTATCTGTTTAAAACTTGTTTAGATTAGTTGTGTCATTTAAGCTCTTGAGTTTATGTGTGTAATGTTAACACAGAGCCTACATTTTGTTTTTTAACAACACTCTATAAATTAAATTAAATTATTATTTTTTTAATTATTTTATTTATTATTTTATTCATGTATTTCAAATTATATCCCTCTTCTGTAGCCTTACACTTCTTTTCTATAAAACTCTTTATTTTTTCCCTTTCCTCGTGTCAACTCTGAAGTAATGTCTAGACGACTTGACCCACATTTTGTGACCGCCTTGAAATGCCAACTTGTTGGTTACATACATATAAAGCGGCTTACTTACAGATCGGTCTTGCAAGTTTAGAAAATTTGCAGTTGGGTTTCTACATAAACTATCGTGTATATGTTTCTTGAACAAACACAAACTAATTGAAAACATCAGAAACATGTGTACATGTTAAAGTGCAGAAAAATCCATAAATGTGAAGATTAAGAAGTTATGTGCCCATTGTGTAGAGAAATCCTTTTATGAGAGGAAACATGTTTCATTTAATCACACCATATAGATAATCTGCAGATTTATTTTTTAATTTTTATCTTTACCTATCCCATAGTCTGATGGACCGTTGGGGCACCATGCAAAATTCATCGAACGTCTTTCTCCATTCCACTCTGTCTTTTGCTTTAGTTAGAACCTCTTTCAATGGCAGGCCCGTTCATTCTTTTATTTGTCCTGCCATCGCTTTCTCTGTCTGTCTCTTCTTCTTTTTTCTGATACTGTTGTCTGAAGGAGGGTCTTTGCGAGCCCCGAAAATCTTGTAATAAGGCCACAGATTTTTAACTTGCGGTTTTTACGATAGTTAGCAGGTCATTATTGGGTCAAATCGCTGCAGTAACTCTGTCTCTAATATCTTAGTTTGTGATGCGGTCTTTGAATGTTATACGTAGAATCCTTCTGCAGCATCTCAATTCCATTGTTAGGTACCTCCTCTTTAGCTTTGCAGTCAGCGTCCAAGACTTACAAGCATATAAAAATGTAGTCATGACCAGGGAGCACATCAGTCTGATTTTGGTGCCGAAGGCTAAGCCATTACTTATTTGGCAGTCGTCAAAGTGAAAAAAAAAAGAAATGAACTGTAAATTATCTATATAATTTTAACACCTAATCCTAAACGCTAACGCCAGTCTCTACCCTTACCACTAACCATTTACCGACAGCAACACACTACGCATATACGTACTCCTATCTTTACCCCTAACCCTAACCCTAACCTTAAAACTATCCCTAAACCAAACCACTAAATCTAACCCTAATACTAATCCCTGATCCTAACCATTAATCATGACCCAACTTCATTTAAACCCCAACCTCAACTTCGACAGTACGGAAGTCGTTAGTGCGCATGTTACTTAAGTTACCTGGCTAAAATGTGTATTCCGCTTATTAACGGAGCAGACAATTATTTTGCAGATGAGCTAGGTGATTTTCACATGAATGTGTCAAACGCTTAAGTGGTAACATGCATATCAATGCTTTGGTTTGGCAAGGAAAATGTTTTTTTTCTTAACTATTTAGAAGTCTCATTTGTTTGTGTCTTGACAGAACTCGGCCCCACCCTTTGATCTGACGTCACATCTTTAACAATGGAGAACCGTTCGGATTATGTCACAGAGGAAATGTCTCTCCAGAATACAACATCGTTTTCAGAGAATACAACATTACCTTCTGAAGACTACTATGTGTGCTGGTTTCGTGCTAGTTCCTACGAAGAATATATCACCTTCCTCGGAATGTTTTGCTTTGTCAATCCATTGATTTCATTAGTTGGGTTTGTCTCAAACATGATAAGTCTTGCTATTCTTGGGCGCAGTGGTCTTCACAAATCTTCAAACATTCTCCTGTTTAGCCTTGTCATAGCAGACAGTTTGCTCTTGTGTACCACCCTGAATTACGGTGTGATTCTATTTTATTTTGGACCAAACAGACCTTTTCCAAGACTTTGCGGTTTTCAGTATGAAAACAATTTAAACTTTTTCTTAGCACTGTCATTCATTTTAATGGATTTTTTAGGCTTTTGGGGTCAGTACGTAAACTCCTGGATTCCAGTTTTAATTACACTGGAAAGACTTATAGCGACGTTTAGACCAATGACATTTAAATCTATAGTAACCAAGAGAAGAACCATCACAGTGGTCTTGTTCTGCTTTTTATTTTGGCTACCGTGGAATCTATACTTTTCTCAACAGTTAAAAATTGTTGTAAGACTATATCAGGGTACAAAGTACATATTAGTAGGTTATGTCAATTATGATGAGCTAATGGTAAAGGATTTTATTGAGATATTCGTTATAGAGAATTTAAAATCCATTATTCCAGTAATATGCGTTATTGTCGGCTGCCTTTGCCTATCAATAAAAATAACTTCGACTTTAAGGAACAGATCCAAGCTAACATCGTCGCACAATCTTCGAACCTCGTCAATGAGAACCACTCGTACATTAACTTTAACTTGTGTTATATTTGTAGTGACGCAGGTGATCCATATTGCAGGTGAACACTTGACTTCTAGTCCATATGAGATGCATTATTTAGTCAGAAATCAATTTATGTATCTGTTTAACAATATCAACGCCTCGAGCAATCTGTTTGTGTACATAACATCCAACAAAAAATTGTATAACATTTTTCTGAAGTTATTTCGACGTAAACACATTACTGCAATTCGAAACAGATAACAACCAAATTTTAAAAAAAAAAAAGAAAAAGATAAAAAAGATAATATAAAGTATTAATTAGTTTCTATCAATCATGGAATTATATGTATGAATGATCTAGACTTATAAATAAGTGCTATAGGAATATTTTTACCAATTGTTTTTGTTTAGTCGTCTCAATTCGCTATGATTCTATCACTAGTCTAGACCAGTTGGGAAAGGGGGTATCTTGTTCAAGATACCAAACTAAACAATTAATTACCAATAGCTACTTAACTAATTGTTTTATTTTTAATGATTCTTGTGTTGTCAGGTAAAAGAAATAATTTTGTAAAATTTCAGCTTGATCCGAGATAGGATATGGGAGAAATAACGTGTACAAACCTTTTACCAGACAGACATACAGAGTGAGTTGATATAAGCTTTGTAATCCCTTATAAAAAGACAAAAAGCTTATATAAAGGAAGAGCTACACATTCAATGCCATATATATCAATACATTAAGGTTTCCCTTTTGCTATAATACACAAAATTAATTAATTACCACTTGACAATATTTAATTTGTTAATTTTTTGTTTCATGTTTTGTTAGGGACAATGAATAATTACGCAAAGTTTCAACTTGATCTGAGAATGGAAAGTTGAATAAAGAACGTGTATAAATGTGTACTAGACAGAGTTGCTCTAATTTCGAGTCCTTTTTTTCAGTTACTTGATATATTCCTATTTTTTATAACTAAAAAAAAAATATTATTTTATGACATTGTAGTGTGTTTTTTAATGTATTTTTCTAGCATCCCTAGTTATTATATAAGTCGTAATGACTAAATGTTTCACGTTATTCAGACCTGTCAAGTTACCTCTAACTAATTCGTTCATGTCAAGTTGTTGAATTTGAGCTTTAAACGTGTGTAGTGTAATGGTTCAATAAAAAGACGCGTAGAGGTTGGGTTTAATTGGGTATTTCCTTAATGACGCGACGGTGCATTAAAAAGTAAGAGAGACGAATAACGCCAAAAGAGACTGCTTGTAGTGAATCTTGACGACGTGTCTGTGCCCTTATTTATATGTTATATTTATTATGTGTTGTGTTTTTTTATATTATTTATTCTGGTGAGATGTATTGAGCTACTCGCTTTTGAGATTCATGATATCCCAAGTAAGCAGATTGCTCAACATTTCCACTCAGACAACAACCAACCACCAACAATGGATTAATTCCAGCAAAATGACTTTTGTATGGCCAATGAAGTGAAGGAAAGCGTTCACAAGGTGTACAAAGAAAACGCAATAGTGACACCCTTAAAGCTTCTCTGAAAGCCTTCAGCTTTGACCCTGACACCTGGGAAACCGAAGCACATAATAGAGCATCATGGCGTCGCGCTGTGAAAACTGGCACACAAATTGCAGAGGACAGGAGACCGTGAGAGAAGGAAAGCAAGGCCACTGACACTAGCTCCAGCTGGAATAACCTGCCCAGTGTGCAGCCGAACATTCCGGGCTCACATAGGTCTCACCAGCCACATCAGGAGGCACAAAACCCCAGCACAAAGCCCTAAGCTCTCTGGATGTCAAAAATGGTCATCATCGAGCCAACATGCACGAACTATATAGAATTCCAACAATCCATTTTGTGGTCTTGTACCTGTATAATGCAACTTGACTTACAAAAAAAAAAAAAAAAACACAGCTAGGTGCTGGACTAGACACACCGGTGTACTGGCTTAAGGCTGCTTTGTGATAGTGAACTAGATAGATTAATGCCAGTGCTGTTGTTTTTCTCATTAATAGCACAGGAGTTAGGGTAAAGGTGACATGTACATTGTACATATGAGATGTGACGTTTGAGTGTGTCGTAGTGCACCAGGATTCGTTCAGTGAAAACAGAGAGGGAGACAGAGGTGAGTGTGGAGAGAGGAGTATAGAGGCAGAGAGAGAGATGGAAAAAGGGGAGATGGGGAAAGAAGAAAAGAGGAAGAGAGAGAGGACGGGGCAGAAAGAGGAGATGGAGGCAGAGGGACACTGCTGACACATATCCTCTGGGATTTGAGGATGTTTATTTGATAGACGCAACAGTTCACTCTCTCTATCATATTCCTGAACAAGGTAAAGTATGCCTCAGTGGGACAATGTCATCTCCGCTTAGTTATGAACAGAATTCTTTAGCTATAACTTCACGTTTAGAGTCCAAAGTCTAATAGTGGCACACTTATAAGTCATTATCACTAGGCAGGGAGGTAAATAATGCTGGACAAAAATGTATAAAACAAGGGAAATAAATAGAAGAAAAATATGTATGCCATGATATGTCAATGATTCTCTCCCTTTCTTACATACAAATCTATACACATATTTGTACACATCATACAAATGCTTAAGTCTCGTAAGTCGTAATAAGAATTTATAATTTTTTTAAAAATCCTTTCAAAATAATAATTTAATTTTTATAGTGCTATTTAAATAACTACTGTAGTCTCATAAAGCTGTGAGATGATTACAGACAAATATAGTGATTTAATAGAGGAAATAATCTAAACAATAAATAACTTTTCAACAGGTAAATCTAAATGCTCTGATTGAAGAATGTGTGCTTATTTGGGGAGTGAGCTACAATCGTTTGGGCTCTAAAAAACATAAGTAACATTGTCTGTTATGAGGATGGAGATTATTGTAGGGGTAAAAATTTAACCATCTCGTATTTTTAAATGTTTTGTTTAATGTTTTACATGTTTCGGATGTTCCTTCAGAGTTGAAGATAGTTTACTTCCTAGTTCAAACCTATCGCAGGACGACGGGGGATGGGAACGGGCAGGGTTTGAATCCGGGCCCATCGATAAATCCAAACTACAGTCCAGCGCGCAAACCGCACGACCAGGCAGCCATCAATCAATATATTTAATATTTAATCGTTATCAATAATATAACACTAATTAAAACCTTGAATTATATTCTACAATACAAACTAATATCATACAACACAGATACATATTTGGTCATCTGGTTGAATATTAAAATACATTATTAACAAATTTATAATTATTATTATTTTATTACTCTATTAGTTGTAACAAATGCACCAATAAAGAACAAAAATCCTTGATATGAATTGCAAAATTTAATATCAGCATAACCACACTTAACGTAATGCTATCGGAATAATCAAATAAGAAATAAGCCAAATAAGAGTTCAAACTACAACAGGACAAAAATATTGTACTATCTTATCTTATATAATACAGACGTTATTTCAAAAAAGAAGATGATTACGTCCTACTACATTTAAGTTAATACAAAATAAATGTGGTGTATAAATTATTACAATGGAATTCACAATTATATTACTTTACAAAAAATGAAGAATATGAACTTGTTAGATTAAATAATACTAGTAGAATTAGTATAAAAATACAAGACCTCCTTTAAATCAGGGTGTTAACGAACTGATAAGAAAGTGGCCAGGATATTTTCTATTAGCAAAATAAAATAAAATAATAAACTGAGAAAGTAAATTAAAAAATAATAATAATTAAGATGTATTAATTATCTAGAACAGTGGTTCCCAATATTTTCCTATAACGGAACACTTAGCACATTCTGAGTAGTTAGGGCAACTGTTTGCTTATTATTTAGAGAGATTAATTCACGTTGTTGGCCTACTAATTAATTATTCCAGTAGTTCAAGGAACACCTATTTAGGCCAAGCGGAACACACTAGAGTTCCGCGGAACACAGTTTGGGAAACACTGGTAGGAAGTACACATACACATACACAAAACTAGTGCTTTAAAGGAATTCGTAAATGTTCATCTCCTTAAAGTTTCACTACCGTGTCCTCTGTTGCTGTGGTAAGTTTACATTGATTCTATTTCATTGTGATAGTACAAAAGTGAAAGTATTTGTTCCTTAACTTCTGGTATAATCTACTGAGCAGACTATCTGGAACACAAGAAAAAAATAATAACTGCTTTTAAACAAGGTTACAAAGACAGTTTGTGTCGAAACACAAACTCAAAATCGGTCAACCCAGACAGGTAAAATAGTAGGTTTCAATTTTTTTCAGAAAGAATATCAGAATGAAATTCTATCAAAGGCAAATGACAGTAGCGAATGGAGAAAGAAGGTTGACAGATCTTGTGTGGTGCCCCAGAGGTCCAGCAGACCATGGATAGGTGAAAGTGAAGGTGAAGTTAGATGTGAACCTGGCCTAACTGATGTCATATAATGATTGTCTAATTGATCTAATTGTTTTCTAAAGGATCAATCTCTTTTTCACAGCCTTATGGAAAAATACATTTCGTAAAAAAAAAATATAAAAAATCCTTTGTTGCGTGTCTTCCATGCATGTGCACGTCTTGCAGGTCGTGTGCTTGCCTATTAAACTACTTATTAGTTGTTGTTTCAAATTATGTTTCACTTATATGTCTATTAAATAGATTTTTCTCTTTGAAAAAATAATAACCATAATTTTGTAATTGTAGGAGTTAGTATGACAGAACTAATACGTTATTACTATACATCTGCAAAACAATCTTTTTTAACATAAATGCATAAATGTGTTAAAAATATTGTGAAAAATCATCTACCTTACTAAATAGCCTCCCGTGTTTGTTACCATTAATAGTGAATACTTGTAAAAATGGTGTAGTTTTATGAAAAAACTGCTTGCATAGTAGAGTTTAAAAATTAAATTTTTCCCTTTTAGAAAAGAAAAAAGGTCTAAAATATCATGATGTCTGATTTTCAATAACTTTTCTAGTTTACCAGATATAAACGGGACAGACGTACGGATGGACGGTCGGACAGACATTCCACACAAAACTAATAGCGTCTTTTCCTCTTTCGGGGGTCGCTAAAAAACAACAACAAGGTTTCCATTGGCCTCCTCCAGTCGTAGAGCAACTATGGTTCATCTAGAACAAGTGAGAGGAAAGCCTGGGCATTGACTATGGTCTGAGCGATGTCGCCCACACAGCAGTTCCCCCCACTACGTGCAGCCGATGTGACCAAAAAGAACGGAATATCCGATACTTTTTGGGATCAGTAGCGCCGTGTGCAGCAATCTGACTAAGGGTCACCAGCTCCTGTTTCTTCCTCAGGGTTGTCTCCCGAAGCCTTTCCCATGTCCGGTTATAGCGGCAAGCAGCTGAGGTTTCCATCTAGTACAGAATGGAAGCTTATACGAAGTGTAATTTTTATCAATTAGTTTGGATCTTATCTTCTTATCTTATAGATTACAACATTACTTCAAAAAAGATGATTAATTTTATGTCTCAATCTAATAATGACGTAAGCTCTGCTAAGTCGTTGGTTTTCCTGGCTGATTCAGGCAACCCATTCCATTACTATTAGCACTAGTAAAGAATATTTGCACTTGTATGAATGTTTTCTAGCGTTCGAATAAGAAATGTCCCTCTATATTAGTGTCATCAAGGCATGCGTTCTGTGCACAGTACGGCAGTGAGTAGTGGACTACCTATGCAAGGCAAGAAGGGAAACTAAGAGCCATTCCACTTGCGCTGCCTCTGAACGATCCTGAAAATGACATGGCAAAAGAGATTGTGCAATAATAAGATCCTAGCACGAACGGGCATTGAGAAAGCTGAAGGCATGAAATTGCGCCAACTAAAAACACTTGGTAAACATATTTATAATCATTTCGAATTATTATTGTCAGATTAGATCAATTATACACTTAGTTACATGACTGTTCCAAATTAATTGATATGACTACTCTATATAAGCTTAGCATTTTTTAAAAGTATTTTTTTATGTTTTTCTAGTTACTTTATAAGATCCATTTAAAAGTAACTAGAAACTATACCTTACAATATTATAAGAAATGAACACAGAACTGACAAATAACAAAAAAGGTTTAGGGTGAAATGAGATGAAGATAAAATAAAGCTAAACGAAAAAGGACAAAAAAAAAACATATAGAGACATTTGAAAATGCGTAGATAAAATAATGACGCCATTATGAAAGATGAATGTAGCTCCAATAGGACAGGAACTTTTGATGCGACAGTTTCATATATTGACGTTAAAAAGATTACTACAGAACAAAAAAGTTAGACCAAAGAGGGAGAAATAAAGATTTGGGCTACAGTTATGACTGTGATATTTTAAACTTGTTATTACTAAAAAGGAACGCCCATGAGTATTCTGTACCAAAGAGTTTTCTGAACGCCCATGAGTATTCTGTACCAAAGAGTTTTCTGAACGCCCATGAGTACTCTGTACCAAAGAGTTTTGTGAACGTCATGAGTATTTTGTACCAAAGAGTTTTGAGAACGCCCATGAGTAGTTTGTACCAAAGAGTTTTGTGAACGCTCATAAGTATTCTGTACCAAAGAGTTTTGTGAACTCCCATCTACACTCTGTACCAAAGAGTTTTGTGAATGCTCATGAGTATTATGTACCAAAGAGTTTTCTAAATGCCAATGAGTATTCTGTAGAAAAGAGTTTTCTGAACACCTATGAGTATTCTGTACCAAAGAGTTTTGTGAGCGCTCATGAGTATTCTGAACCAAAGAGTTTTGTGAACGCTCATGAGTATTCTGTACCAAAGAGTTTTTGAATGCTCATGAGTATTCTGTACCAAAGAGTTTTCTGAACGCTCATGAGTGTTTTGTACCAAAGAGTTTTCTGAACGCTCATGAGTATTCTGTACCAAAGAGTTTTGTGAACGCCCATAAGTGTTTTGTAACAAAGAGTTTTTGAATGCTCATGAGTATTCTGTACCAAAGAGTTTTGTGAACGCCAATGAGTACTCTGAACCAAAGAGTTTTGTGAACGTTTATGAGTATTCTGTACCAAAGAGTTTTGTGAACGCTCATGAGTACTCTGTACCAAAGAGTTTTATTTCATGATCACGAAACCTAACAATGTCAATTTTTACTCATCATCTTAAAGACTACACTTTGTTTTCTTTGCTCTCTATATGTATGGTACTACATCTGCAGCATCTGTCCCTTTAATGCTCCCATCCTAAACCACTTATGTTGACACTTTCATTGGCACTGCTATGGACATGGTAGTACATCCAGCGCCACCCAGAACGCCCTAACATGTAAATAGGGGCGCCACTACTCCCTGGGCACGTGGCCGATGAGTAGCTATACTTCGTTGTTCCGTTACCCACGAAAAAACGCTCTTTCCAATCCCCGAAGGACACTCTCTTTCCACAGCCATGAGGGTGTGACACTACAATGGTCAGCCGGTCTTGTTCTTTGGTGGGCAAGTATTTCTTGTACACTTTGTAACAGATGTCATTGTAGTGATCCACCAATTTCCTCAGTCTGTCCAGTAAAATTATATTGTGAGTAACACAAGTTAACAGGTATCGATCCTCTATTATGTCTGATCCGTCTCTTCCCCAACCCTCGATTTCAATATAACTTCCGTTGTCTGTATTGTAATCGATTCTGCAGAAAGACTCTCTCGCTTCGTCCACATTGAAAATCACGTGAGTGGCCGTGATGACATTGACCTGACCCCATTCTCTTACTGGCTCCAAAGACGCCTGACATCGACTACAAGGACAGTCCACAGCGTCCTCCTGTGACATTTTCCGCACATCCCATATTCGGCCAGTTCCCGTCCGCCACAGATGTTTTTCCCCAATGTTATTAAAAAATGGGTATGGAACGGTCGTGTCCGGAAAATATTTGGGTCTTTCCTTACACGTGAACTTGGATATCACTCTGACCGTTAGATCAATAAGAGTGTTGGTTAAGTCGAAGATGTCGTCATCATGATATCTCTCTGGGAGATGAGCTTTTTGGAACTCGCCAGCGGGGATGAAATTTTTGTGCTGCGGGTTTTTCTTGCACGTTTTGAAATTTTTCAGCAAATCTGCTTCTCCTCCGTAACTCACCTCTGCTTCGTGTGTGCCTGCAACAAGGTCACAACAAGGTCACAACAAAGTGATACAATTTTCTAGCAATTCTTTTATATAAGTTTGACGAAATTAGAAGGTAAGTAACATATTAAAATCTAATAATTACCCTTAAAAACCAAACACTGAAAAATTTAGGACTTAAATAAACAGTCAATAGCACATAATAAATAAACAATATTTACCGAGAGCTAAAAGGTCTCTTGCATTGTATTTTATTAGTGAAGACATTGTCATGACGATATCTGAAAAGAAATTTACGGTAAATAGGTATTTATATATTCCATTTCACGGGAAAAAAAATTTCTATATTTTTTTTCTTGTGCACACACACAAACACATTCACACACACACAAGCTTTGCTTTTTTATTTATTACAATGAATATTTGAACTTTTAAATCACCATAGGCTACGATTATGGAATTTGGTGACTAGTTAAGTTTCAGTATTTTTATTGGAAAAGGTGTTTGTGTGCGGGGGTGGGGAGATTAAACTCTAAACTCCTTTAATACCGAGGACAGAAGCAGACGGCGAAAATAAAAAAATCTAAATCGACCACCTGCGGACAATGGTTATGCTTGCCCTGGATGTGGCAAACTATGTAGGTCACAGTTGGGGCTGCGCAGCCACCGTAAATACTGATCTTCGGACTCGTAGATAAGCCTTATTATTATTAGTGATGCTAGCTTTGCAGTTCTTTTTATTAACTAAAAAACAAGCAAAACAAAATATAATATTTTAAAAAAGTTCTTCAAAGGAAAAGAACCGCTGATTACTGCCATTTACTCAATATTGCAGGATTTAACTTTTTTTTTTTATACTATATGAAACAAAATAATTAGTTAGTACTAATTTATTCGTTAATTTTCGGGTTGATTCGTGAATTATCCTAGACTATGAATAGTTATGCTAATTTCAACTTGATTCCAGAAAAATGTAATAAGGGGAATAAATCAGAATATGACATTGACATCTCTCATTAAGTAGCATTTATTCCCCTTATTTCGATATCAAACAAAAAGAGTTAATAACCAAAATATTAATAAACGAATTAATTGTTTTTTATTGACTGATGATTTGACAGGTATAATACATAGGTTGTAAAGTTTAACTTGATCCAAGAATGGGAAGTGGCAGTAAAAACATGTTTAAACTTTTAACCAGATAGATCGACAGAAAGATGAAGTTGGCTACGACTTAGACGGTAGTTTACTTTATCGAAGTGGGGGGATTTAACTTCAAAACCCCCTGCAGGGGGGTAAAACTCAAAATCTTATTTAGCTAGGCTCATTGAATTTTGTGACTGTAGTTTGCTTTAGTTTTCTATTGAAGAGTTGTTTTTTTTTTAAAAAACATTTAACTCCCCTTAGCGAGCCTAGTCAGCGGATTAGATAGTCTTCATAGAACGGTAATAGAGGATCAAGCTAACTCATAATGCTATTGTAGGCTGCTAAGTTTTCTACATACTTTTGCTAGTTTCTTCTTAAATACAAATATAACAAGATTGCAAAGAGAGGCGGCCCCCATCAATTTTTTTTTAAACTTTGCGTTATTTTTCACCTAAAAGCAAACAGTGCAACACGTCGTCTTTAGTAACTCTTCTAACACTTCTGGAATACATAGAGTAGCGTTAAGTGATCACCTAAGATCAGCATGGAAACCTCCCGATACAGTGTCGGTGGCACCTAGTGCGGTAATAAAAATCAATCTTTTTCCATACCAAACGTCTCCTTGGCCTTCTATTCAACCATTTGACGTGTTATATAGATACAGCTTCACGATTTATATAGATACAGCTTCACGTTTTATATAGATACTGCTTCACGTGTAATATTGATACAGCTTCACGTGTTATATAGATACAGCTTCACGTGTTATATAGATACAGCTTCACGTGTTATATAGATACAGCTTCACGTGTTATATAGATACTGCTTCACGTGTTATATAGATACAGCTTCACGTGTTATATAGATACAGTTTTACGTGTTATATAGATACAGCTTCACGTGTTATATAGATACAGCTTTTCCTTTGTGGTCGAAGATGAGCATATTTCTTTTTTTTTCTTACGAACAAGAAGATGACTGTAAAGTCCAATCTTCGCTTTTAAGTCCAGCCTCATACGTGGCATCAGTGGGTTTGGTCAGTTGCAGATAGGCCTGCTTCTTCTCTCAGCTTTTTTGTTGGTTCGGCGCTCTTTCAAGCTGGCCACTATTCTTGCTTCATATCTCGTGACTCCGAGACTCACCGCTTTACACCATGAAGAGCGAACGAGAGCTAGTGCTTCCCAGCCATGAATCTCAATTTCACACTCCTTGAAGAAGCTTTTAAGGGTATTAACCCACTGGGAGCGCTTTTCTGAACACAGTATTGTGGTATTACTGTGTGACCAACTCAGCGGCATTTTTACATGTAGTAGTTCAATAAACCTGTCTTAAAACTGGTTTAGCCAAAAAACACCAAAAAACACCAAAAAACTACGTAGTTATAAAATGCTTAATAATCGTCACATTCTCACAATTATAATAATTTGTATTACTTATTACATTAATATGCTATTATGAATAAAGTATATTTTTAATGATTATATATGAATTAAGAATGACTAAAATTAATTGAACTTTCCATATCTAAATGTTGTTCTAACCTTATGCCTAAGTTCACATTAAGCAAGACAATTCTTACATCTATGCTTTAGGTACGAACAGATCGTGCAGCCAATTCACTTACTTTCTAAATTCTTTACTCATCAACTGGTTTTTTCTTCAGTATTTATTTGGGCGAGATTTGGCACCGATCAGTTGTTTCAGTGTAACTAGGTAGCAACAGGGGCATGTCGCCAACTCTTATTTGAGCAACGGATATTTCCTTTATAATTGCTTGTCATTATTCTTGGAACTGGATAAGACGTTGTTAACAGACTATTGATTTCTACCGTGGCCTCTTCACTGGAGGTTTTAACCGCAACTAACATATTGACCCAACTAACATATTGACCCAACTAACATATTGATGCAAGTATTATATAATAATTATTGTCTATTGTTAAAAATGTTTTGGTGTTGTTAGCAATTTAACATTTCACATACGAAATGTTTAACATTACTGAAATTGCACAAGCATATGCATATATGTTACATAGCTTGCAATTTATGGGAAATAATTACATTTATATCAATATACTTGCATCCTATTTAAATTTAAATATATTATGTATAGATAATTTCCAAGTCATAGACAAGTATAATAATGACGAATAAAATAGAAGATTCTTTCTGGCGAATTATTTTGTCTGTACTTTTCATTATAATGCCGACTATTAAATTAATTCAATATGTAAAGTTAACTAATTAATTTAACTGTTGCGCTTTTAATCTTGTAATCTTTTTAACAAAGCTTTTATGAACTAGCACCATATAACAGTCTGGTTGGAATATTCTACCCGTTAGTTCCCATTCTGGGATGAAGTCCAAATGTTGCATATTAATTCATTATCGATGTGAACTAACATATACCTAGACGAGTTGCTAGCAGTAATGGACGGGGATAACAATAGACTCTACACATATTTATAAGTGAGCCCCCATGCTTTTGTTGCTTTCTAAGAAAAAAAATCTGCTTATTTTCTGTAGACTTGCGTTTTAAAAAAGCTTTACTCGTCTCCTAGAAGGAAAGTGCACTGACATATCTATTCCGAGCCTGCTCTAGTAATTTTGTGGTAAAGCCGCAGCCGAGAAGTCAAATAGTCACCAGTGTCCCAGACAAAATTCCAGCAAGACGATGGGGGGGGGGGGGGGGGGGGGCGGTAATAAGATTTAAACCCCCCTGAATCTCTAGACGAATTTCCAGCGTGCATAACACACGGTCAGTCAGTCATCCTCAAATATTTAAGAAAAGTTAAAGAGAAAATAAAAACCAGGAATTTTTAAATATTTTATTTTGGTAAACTAACCTTTGAACTTCTGTTATATCAATGAGCACATCACCACTGCCACAGTAGCCAGTACAATCAATGTGAAATAAGTCAACGAAGATCCACCAAACTTTATTTAAAGATTCCTTTTTTTCCTTCGGTGTTTGTTGCTATGGCAACACGTTTCCCAGGAAAACGAAATGAGGGAAAATTCCAACCGATGAGTCAGAGTGTAACGTGGCTTTACCTACAGACTTGACGTGGGAATGTATTGATCTCACTTGCTGGACTAAGAGGAACCCAAATCTTATTATTTTTACCCAAGCTTTCCAGACTAGTTCATTTACTCTTCAAGTGTAAAGTTTTACTTAATAATGACTATCAGCAAAGCGGGTCTAAGGGAGAGCAGGTGGGGTACTGCCCAAGGCAACCACAAAAGAAAAAAAATCCGATCTAATTGACGCCCAGGGGTGTTTCTATGAACGTAACATAATTTTACTTTCATGAAAAAAAAAGTTTAAATGTACTCTATAAAATAGCAATATGAATCAGTTCAACAGTTATGATAAATTACACACACACAAAATATTTGAATAGAGAACAGAATAAACATTTTATATGTTTATATATATATATATATATATATATATATATATATTTCCACTTAACATCCAGATAGTTATCATCGATTTAGTAACTCAGTGCTCTTCTGAAAGTGCACGTATCGACTAATCGAATGCTTCTCACGCTACAGTCTTACATGGTGAGTCATACCAACTCTCTCAACCTTCTTTACGATACATTCATAATCAATATACAGAGTTTCAAGCCATTCTGACACTGGTCCTAAGACAAAAATCTTGTGACAATCGATATAGTCTAATTCTAACAATTAAACAGTATTCTCTACAATTACAGCAATCTAAGATCTTGAGAGAAAAATAAAATGAACTTATCCACTGAAAATGGATCAAGGTTTTCAGCAACAAAATTTGATATTAAATCAAACAGTAATTTTGCACCAAGCTGTACTTAAGTCAATAACATGGCCTCCTTTTGCACCAAGCAGTACTTAAGTCAATAACATGGCCTCCTTTTGCACCAAGCTGTACTTAAGTCAATAACATGGCCTCCTTTTGCACCAAGCAGTACTTAAGTCAATAACATGGCCTCCTTTTGCACAAGCTGTACTTAAGTCAATAGCATGGCCTCCTTTTACACCAAGCAGTACTTGTCAACACGAAAACTTTCTTCTATATACACATTACACACTGGTCACATTCTTGCAGATCAAACATAGAGTAGTCATTCACAACAGTGGTCAGTTTGAGTCATCCAGACACAACGTTATAATAAACAAAATAAAAAAAAAATAAGTTTGAAGATACTGACAATAGGCATAGCAAAGGTTATCTTCAATTCCAGTATTCACACAAGCCCACTCGCTTTAACCTGGCTTCAGTCAGATGTGCCAGGTCACACCTAGCTGCACCAACACATCATTTATAACATTTGTACAGTTCAAATTTCTTAGAGCATTTCTCGTATCCTAACATCCTAGACTAACACCTCACCCACATTACGATGTACACAGACTCTTTAGACAGCACTTAATGTTGCTGCTGCCCATGATCTCCTTTTTCAACTACTGCGGACGACAAGACAGTTACCACTCTAACAGAATGTGAAAGTGAACTGTCCAGGTCAAAACATCTATACCAGTGATGCTCAACCTAATTGGACCTGCGGCCATTTTAATTATTTCAGACACTTGTGTCGCGGGCGACATGACCGAACAAGTACAAAAACTAAATGAGATTGATCTGAAACAATCGAGGATCTAGAACTTACATTAATTAATGGGATATCTGAAAGGTATCTTTTTTTTTACGCATAGGAATATTGATTCATTACTTAAAATTAAGCGACTAGCCAACGACTCAGCCTCTTTTTGGTACATATTCCCATCGAGCCTCAAATCTCTAGGCGTCGTTTAACTTTTATTTTAAATCGCAGCTCTAATCAAGAATGACGTAATATTTGTTTTAAAAAGCCGCTTATATATTGTTTTTTTTAAACTGCCACACATTTTTTTTTACAAATCAATCATTAATTGGATTCTAATTTTAGAGTCTAAAACTCCCTAGCTACGCCACTGGCATCACTGATCTATACTAAACACAATGGGAACTTTTTCTCTATATTGTTACACCGACTAAAACGTAACAGTTTGTTCTGTGCTTCGTTCAAAGTACCTTGACTTTGTTAAAGATGGAAGTATGCCAAAGGAAGGTAAATGTACTAGTATAACTTTGAAATAGCCAAGGGGAGTACACCGATTGCATAGGTTGCTATGAATAATAACAATTTTGGGAAAATATTGTTTTCCGAGGAAAAACACGTCATTTCGTTTACAATTTATTGAAAAACAAAACGTCGGGAAACTTGTAGACAAAAAAATATATATCTTGGCCTCCTTCAGTTGCACGGCACGTTTTTCTTCCTGAGCTGAGCCCGTTTTTTTTCGCTGTCCATAGCTTTATTGGTCACTGTGTCTCTTCATCTAGTGTGGTCTGGGGCTATGTCTTCCCAATGGTCAGTAACGATGTACAAAGATTTGAAGTCCTATTTTATTACAACCAAGTAACGGAGATGGGGCGACCAGTTTCTCGGAAGTCAGACGAGAGTTGTCCGTAGAGATTGATTTTCGGGATGCGATTGTCCTCATCCTGCGAACATGTTAATGCCAGCGCAGGCGGCTTTGTTTAAGGACTGTAAAGATGCTGGGAATATTTCGTGCAAGGATCTCAGTATTGCACACTCTTTCATTCCATGTGATTTTCAAGATCCTTCGGAAACAACGCAAATGGAATGAGTTTAGTTTTCTCTCTTGCTTTCCATACAGTAGTGTACTCATAACACATGCCTTGTAGACTTCCACTTTGGTCGCTGTAGTGAGCTTCTGGTTTTCCCAAACTCTTGACAAGAGGTCGAGGCAGCCTTTCCTATTGGCTTTTAATTTTTTCCCCTCTTCTAGAGACAGCTCATCTTCAATTATGGATACAAGATAGTAAAATTCGTTTACGGCATCCATCTTGTTATCGTCTATGAGGATGGAGGGTGGTGCTGTAGCAGGTGGTCCCATAACATTTGTTTTCTTCGTGCTAGTTGTTAATCTATACTCTTTACAGGCCTGAGAGAAGCGGGACATACGTGACTGAAGTTCCTCTTGTGAGTGTGACACTACCACGGCATCGTCCGCGGCTCTGATTTTAGTTTTGGCCCTCAGTCTGGCAATATTTAGGAGTTTGCCACCAAATCTAGAATGGAGATAGTTGTCTTCGGTGCATTTGTCAAACGCGTTGAGGATTAGCAGTTAAAATAGTATTCCGAAGAGGGTTGGGGCCACGATACCTCCATGTTTAACTTTGCTGTTAATACTGAAACTTTCGGAGCAGGCACCGTTGAACTGCACAGTACCCATCATATTTTGGTGAAAGGAGACAATTACATTTAGCAGTTTGGGTGGACAGCCGATTATCTGTAACATATATAATGATTGTTGCATTTATATGACTACAAATGCGTCATATTTATCCGAGGTTTGATTTCATTCATGCAAAACAAAACATGCTTTAAGAAACAGCTTTAAAGAGAACTTAGAGGCTGACATTTACATATTTTGTTTTTATGTTTGTTTGACATGTTTGGATTGTCTCCTTTAGATTTGAAGATAATTACATCCTAGCCCAAACCTCCAGCAGGGCTGCGGGAAATGGCGAGCGGAAGGCTTGAACTAAGGGATAATCGAGAACAAAACGGCCAGGCAGCCACACATAAACAAACAAGCGTAGTCCACCCACAACTTAAGTTTGGCTCCATTTGTTTTGCCGTTAATTTCGATGACCAAGTTTGAAAACGTAAGTAAGAAATGAAGACTACTGCATGAGATTTACATGAGACACTTGATATACCAGACAAGTGTAGTAAAGTCTTTCCCTTTTTGACAAAGCTTATATCAACTCACTCAATCTGAATGCCTGGTAAAATTTTTGTGCACGTTATTTCTCCAACACACAATCTTGAATCAAGCTGAAATTTTGCAAAATTATTTCTTGTACCTGACAAAACAAAAACTAAAAAAATTAGCCAATTAGTTAATTAACTATTGGTAATTAATTATTATTTTTTGGTATCTCAAACAAGGGAAAGAAATTGTACTTGACTGAAGTGGTGGTATAAACTAATTAGTCCCCTTTATAGGTTTTCGTCTGAGGCTCAGTGAGCACAAACATGAAATAGAAACAATAGATAACTCTACAATCTTTCATGTTCATAGACTCTTCGCTAGCAGGCTGGGAAGGTTTTGGCCCACAAATTCGAATTCTGGTCGTTCCCCTTTAAAAACAAATACATTAAAAAAAGCGATCATCCATATACTCCATTCTGTCTCCCCATACGTCTTCGCAACTGGTCCAGACAAGTGATAGGAGCATAGCGCATTCAATATTCAGAAAGTTATTAGCATAAAATTGCGTTAAACAAAAAAAAATTGGTAAAAAAAGGTAATAATTCAAAACCCACAGATTTATTATTGTTATCTAGATCTATTAAGAATTCAATTAAATGATTGATCCGAACTTATTATCTTATTGATACACTTAATATAAGCTTTTTTTAAAAAATATTTTTGGTTATAGTTTGCTTCTTTTTGAACCACTCTCAAAAGATGTTTTGCCGAAATCAAACTAACTTTCTCCCAAATTTGAGGGAATGATCATTAGAAAATGGGAGTGAACATTAATTGAGTATAACTACAACTAGTTATAAAGTGCTTTTAGAAAACGAGTCTCTTTTTATTCTATGTTTAATTAAGAAACACCTCAGGTTGGGACTTACAGTAAAAAGGGCAAGGAACTATTGACGACTACAGTAATTAATACAAAAATTTGCTGCTGGAAAATGAAACCGTTACCCGTATTGTTTTTACAGGCTCCATTATTACCGACTCATTATCTTGAATTTAAATTTACAGATACAGAGATACTAACTCAAACTCAAGATGTTTTTTTTTCAGGGATTCTGTGGCATTTTACGTCTCGAGAGACAATCTTTTCCCCTTGCAACTTCTTGTGTGACTAAAGAGGCCAATCCTTCATACACAGCTGCGGTCACAGGTTGGACATATGTAATCCCCTGGCACAGGTTGCATCTTCACCCGTATGGCATCAGCAATCTGGGACCCTTCCTTTATGCTCTATCTCCATGTGTATCTTTCCAGAGCTACTTTTTCCCCAGCTGCTAGTGTCGATTTTGAAGAGCTTCATGTCGCGTTTATAAACATCCGTATACCGTTAAGGTGGGAGACAATCGGCTCTCCAGCCTTCCAGGGATTATAAATGAGAATATTTAGCGCCTAAAGCCAGAGTCTAATAGAGTTATGACGTATTTTAAAATCCTGAAAGATTACGAAAGCCAAAAAAAAAGTATTTTTAACAAAAATTTTTTTTTCAAAACATTTTGTTTTATATTTTTTATTAAGCAGTAAATAAAAAGACATAAAATATAATCCAATACAAGATTCTATTAAATGCTATGATTCTACACCAAAAATATATTTTGGTATATAATTTTATAACCAGTAATACAACTTTAAGTAAAGTCATGTCATTATAAAAACTAAATAACAAATTAAAACGTTTTACTTTAAGCGTAAAAAAGAGCAACAGATTTAAGTATCAGAGCAACTTTATGAAAGTACAAAATAACATTGCACTTTCGAGTTTATTCCAAAAAAAAAAAAAGAATGCAGAATACAAAAAGTTTTTGAGACCCAAGGTTAACGAGGGTGTCATGTGGCCAGCATAACGACCAGTCACCTTTATTTTTCCACAACTAATGTTAGATACCCATTAGAGCCGGTTGGACTTAAGGGCGCCCTATAGATTTCGAAACTAAAAATCCCAGTCTTCACCAGGATTCGGACTAGAAAGACCCTTTGGTTCGGAGACCAAGTTACATACCCCTCTGCCACTCTTTCAATCAATTGAAGTTTTTAAAAAAAAGTGATTTGAACTTCGGCTTCACATAAAGTGGCGCAGTAAAAATAAAAAATGTTCCCACTGTCCAACTGAAAAAGATTAGATGAGGATTTCCATTGGATGATGGGCTCTCTTACAGTTCTTGTTGAGAACATTGGTTGATAGAGTAAAGAAAGGGAATGCTGTTGATTAACTTCCAGTCTAAATACATCAACAGTCTTAGAAATACACGAAATGTACACTAATACTTTAAGTATGACTAGATATAATTGTATATTGTACGGGTGTTTTTATAAAATAATATCATATGAAATTAAGTACTTAGATTTGAGTAAGAAATGCAATAGAGATTCTTTCTGTATACCAAAAAAAAAGTCTTGCTTTGTTTAAGCAAAGCCAATCAAGGAAAGCCCAGTACATTTGAAGAAGTCTTTCACTCCGATAATGATGTCGAGGTCAAACTATTGAGGTAAAAAATGTCGAGGTAAATAATGATGAAGCCATTTATGTCGAGGTAAATGATCAATAATGGTGTAGACATTGATATCAAGGTCAAAGCTATTCAGATCAATAATGTCAAGGTCAATGGTGTCGCAGTCAAAGCTTTTTACATCAATGATGTCGAGGTCAATGATATTGGTATCAAAGCTATTGAGGTTAATGATGTCGAGGTCAAAGGTGTCAAGGTCAAAGCTTTTCAAGTCAATGATGTCGAGGTGATTGATATCGATGTCAAAGCTATTGAGGTCAATGGTGTCAAGGTCAAAGCTTCTGAGGTCAATGATATCAATGTCAATGATATCAATGTCTAAGATGTCAAGGATATCAATGTCAATGATGTCGAGGTCAATGATATCAATGCCAAAGATGTCAAGGTCAATAATATCAATGGTGTCGAGGTCAATGTTTCAATGTCAATGTCGTGGAGGTCAATGATATCAATCTCAAAGATGTCGAGGTCAATAATATCAATCTCAAAGATGTCGAGGTCAATGATATCAATGTTAAAGATGTCGAGGTCAATGACATCAGTGTTAATGATATCAAAATCAATGATGTCGACGTTAATCACAAAGTGAGAGCAGTGTATTCAAGACGATTTAAAGTAAATTTTCGGGCACGAGAGCCAGCATATTTAAGCAACTGTATCTTCCACTGTCTGCATTATAATGATACAAATTTATTTGCATGCTAATTAGCTCTCCCAACCGAGGCCGCTAAAATTGACATCACTTGCAGCCCCGCTGTGAACATGTGAATACATCCAACGCCATCCAGACCGCCCCAAGGTGTAGACCGGCGCCCCGCTACTGCCGGGGCAAGTGCAGGCCGTGTAGGAATACTTAGTGGTTCCACGGCTGACTTCGTACTTCGCGGTCCACTCGCCCAAGGAGATCTGCTTGGAGCACCCGTGTGGGTGAGACACAATGATGGTGAGTCGGTCCTCGTCTTTAGTGTTGTAGTATTTCTTGAAGACTTTGAAGCACAAGTCATTGTAGAGATCTACAGATTTCCTCAGCTTATCAACGAGTTCCACATCGTGCGTCACACAGGTCAGCAAGTACCTATCTGCGAAAATGTCTGATCCGTCTTTTCCAACTCCTTCCACCTCCACATACTTGCTGACTTTGCTGTTGAAGCCCAGCCTGCAAGTCGATCTTTTGGCTTCGGACACGCTAAACACCACGTGCGTAGCCGTAATGACATTGATCTGGCCCCAAGTTTTTGTGGGCGTTTCTGAACTCTGACACGTCTTGCAAGGACAGCACACGTCGTCCTCATTGGTCAACTTTCTGACATCCCAGACACGCCCAGTTCCGGTTCTCAATAGTTTCTTGCCGATAGTCTCGAAAAATGGATATTTGACGTCTGTCCCCGGGTAAAACTCAGGCCGGGATTCGTCGGTGTAGTCTACCGCGACTCTAACGGTAATGTCAGAAGTGACCTTGACAAGGTCGAAAAGATCAGGATCTCGGTAACGCTCGGGTAAGTGCTGGATGGTGAACTCATCAACAGGAAAGAATGTGGTATGGTCAGGGTTCTTCCTGCAGCAGATAAGATGTTCATGCAGGTCCGCCTCGCCTCTGTAACTCAACTCCGCCTCATGCGTTACTGAAATCACACAACAATTATTTAATAGTTTAAACTTGCAAAAACTAGTTTAAGCATACAACTTTTAAGTCTAAAGTCTTAAAAGCTGGAAAAAAAAGGCATAATCTTATTTGAGGTGCGGTCGCTGAGTGGTAGACCGGGCTCGAATCCTGGTGAACACTGGGATTTTTAATTTCGGGATCTTTGGGCGCCTTTGACTCCAAACAGCTGTAATGGGTACCTGGCATAAGTTGGGAAAAAGATGACCTTTACATCATTTGTCCTATAGATCACAAGGTCTGAAAGGGAAACGGCTTTGATAATCTTATTTGACCTTTGAAAATATAAAAAAATGCGATAAACGCGAATAAAGTTTCTAGAGGAAAGATTGAGCTATATGACTTCTAAGGTCTAAGGGTGGCTGAGTTGCAAAAGTTATATGGCTATCAAACTGAATGGGTACGATTTGAATCCAGATATAGACCAGACATTTTTAATTTGAGAAGATTTTTTACTTAATAAGCGACTTCTTTTTATTTTTCCTTTTTTAAAAATTCATTTTGATATAAATACGAAACAAAAAACACGCAGCAATGTTCTAGAATGGTAACCACACAATTAATGGATTAGAGAGGTGTAAATATTTACCTAAACTCAGAAGATATTTAGCGTCGGCTGCCATTGAAACTTCTCAATTCCCTTGACGCAGAAGTTTTATTCCTTGCAGTCTGAAACAAACACACAAAAAAAACAAACATTTAAAATAGCGTCAAAATTGCAATGAGAAATAGGTCGTGATTTACATTGTCACGATCTTGCCCAGGTCGCACTAGTGGAGTCAGAATCCATAAGGCTTTACATGTTTGAAATTGATTAACTCACTAGAGCATATAGTGAGGTGTGGTGGCTGAGTGGTAAAGCTTCTGGCTTCCGAATCCAAGGGTCTCGGGTTCGAATTTTGTGAACAGTTGGATATAGGGTTTTTAGAGCGTACCTGAGCCCATCCCAGCTCTAATGGTTACCTAGCGTTAGGTGGAAGAAAAAATAAAAGCGGTGAGTTCTTGTGCTAGACCTATTACACCCTCGTTAACCGTGGGCGACAGAAACAGATGACAGTGACATCTTCTGCCCAATAGATCACACAGATCTAAAAATTGACATTTTAAACTATAGTAAAGAAAAGCACACTACGTGAGCTAACTCGTAACAGAAAGAGAAATATTTCTTTGAAAAAAAATAAATCATTAGGTGATGGAAAGAACCGCACAATTACAACCGTGTATCTAAATACTGCAAGAGTTATCTTTCTTTTTTTTCTACAAATGAAAATTAATGAAGTAGTGAATTGTTTTAATTGATTCATGTCTCGTCTTAGAAAATGAATAATTGTTGAAAGTTTTAACTTCGTTCGTGAAGTTGGAAAAATAACGAGTACATGATTGGTACAAAATCGGTACAGGATTGGTACCTGAGAGACAGAGTTGATATAAGGGTAAGTACTGTATAAAAAAAACAGACACAATAGTGAAAAAAAACCCAGACACAGTAGTTGAAAAAAAAAAGCATGAATAATTATATCTTAGGAGGAAAAAATAGATCAGTAACTATTTATATTGGTAACGACCATGTTCACACAAAAAAAAGTGGAAAATTAGACCTCTTACTAAAGTACACACTTGACTATTGGGAGATGACTAGCGTGATTGTATGTTGATTAGAATAAGTTGTGTCAGTAGACACGCGAGGACACTATTGAATCATTTTTGTGATACCTTGCTTCTCTTTTTATAATAGGGAAGCAATTTAATACAGCGGTTCTCAGACTTTTTAGCTCGGCAACCCCTTTTTACTATTCCCCATGGTGCGGCGGCCCCCAACCGTAAAATAATATTCTCAAATCACTACGCTTAGAGAATGTTAAAATCGTAATCACAATGTTACATTTGATAAGCATTGCCTAATCTTTATGTTTAATTACGAAATAATATGAAATTACATTTTGACTAAAATATATTTCTGCTTATAATTAAATTATATTAAAAAATGAAATGTCTTTATTAACGTTCCTTGATCCCTGTTTTAATGAGTTGTCTCATGATGAAATATATACCTTCAATAACATGGACTTTAAAACAGTGAGGAAACTAAAAAAGAAAATAAAAACAAAAATGCTTTTCAATTACCTCACGACATACGCAATATTCACTATAGAAATAATATCTGGGATTTAAACTGTTAAACTATTTATTCTATGATAATAAAATGTTAGAAACCATTCTGATTCATTTATCTACAACAGATATCGGGGTTATCCTCTAACAACAACAAAATGTAAAAAAATTGAAAGTTTTTACCAAAAAAATCCATATTTCTGTGGTCTTTGCGACCCCTGCAAAATCGTCATTCGACTCCCAAGGGGTCGCGACACACAGGTTGAGAACTCCTGATTTGATACAATGAAACTATAATCAAAAGTAAAATAACCATCAACTAGCTTGAGATAAAAAATAAAAATAGCACACGATACTAGTAATTAAATTAAAACTCTTTCATGTAGAGGCGTAGTGAAGGGGGGGAGGCACGATGCCCCGGTTGTCACCATCAGGGGTGCGCCACACACAGCCCATATTTGTATGTGATGTTCATGGAAAATGGGGGAGAGGATGCCACTAATACATCTTGCCCCGGTCACACGTTTTCCTCCTTACGCCCCTGCTTTCATGCCAGGCCTGTAAGAGAAACGACATGTTCTAAGCAGATTATATTGAGCCATCTTAAGAAATATAAAGTGAGCAAGCCTCTCATTGCTTGTTTATTAAATGTTGAAAATGTCTAACTATTAGGAACCTAAATGTATTAAAATTTTCAAGTAGTATGTGATCTACTTCTAGCGGCCTGTGGTTAGCTCTATCAAGGTCTCATGTACAGTGTATCAAGTAGACCCAATTGAAACGTGTCAAGTGTCAATTAGCTTTCCAAAGTTATACATCAACTTTATCAGCAACATAAACGAAGGATACACGCTGAGCACACGATGACTGTGTGTCTGTGTGTTTTCATGAGTGTGTATGCGTGTTTGGGTGTCTGTTTGCGCATCTATACGTTTGTGAATGTGTGATTGAAACAATCATTAAGGCTCGTACTGACTGAAAGAGACGGAGAAAAAAATAGCACAGCTAGAGAATGAGAGAAAGAGGAGAGTATGTGTTAGTAGCAAGAGACACACGAATTAAATGTGGAGGGAAAGAAAGAAATAGAGGAAGACATAAAGAGAAATACGAAAAAATAAATTGGATGGAATAAGGAGATAAAGAAGAAGTTGAGAGGTTAAGAGGAAGTTATAGAGACTTGTATAGCGACATATAGAAGCTTAGATGCACTTGACAAACAATTAAGATGGATAGAGGATACTAGAGAGATTAAGAGAGAGACAGAGACAAAGATTAATAGAGGAACAGAGACAGAGAGATATAGAAGACAGAGAGATTAATAAGATAGAGACAGATACAGAGATCAAAAGATGGCAGAAACAAAGATTAAAGAGACAGCAGTGACAAAGATTAAGAGAGGAAATATATTAAGAGAGGGACAGAGGCAGAAATTAAGAGAGGGACAGAGGCAGAAATTAAGAGAGGGACAGAGGCAGAAATTAAGAGAGGGACAGAGGCAGAAATTAAGAGAGGGACAGAGGCAGAAATTAAGAGAGGGACAGAGGCAGAAATTAAGAGAGGGACAGAGGCAGAAATTAAGAGAGGGACAGAGGCAGAAATTAAGAGAGGGACAGAGGCAGAAATTAAGAGAGGGACAGAGGCAGAAATTAAGAGAGGGACAGAGGCAGAAATTAAGAGAGGGACAGAGGCAGATATTAAGAGAGGACAGAGAGATTAAGAGAGAGAAAGAGACAAAGATCAAAAGAGGAACAAAGACAGATTAAGAGGGAGGGGAGAGGAGAGCTAGATGTGGAGATAGAGATAAGGGAGAGATCGAACAAAGGGAAGAGAGAGAGAGAGAGGAGACAGATAAGAGAAACGTATATAAATGTAAAGTGTAAAGTAAAAGTGTAGATGAAAGATAAGAGTTGACCTATACAAGAGAAAACAAAAATAAGATTAGGAAAAGCCAAACATTAGATTTGGACCATCTATCTCTTGTAATAAAACAAAAGGTCTCTTTGAGTAAATGTAAGCCATGGTCTGCTAGAAGGAAATGAGAAGAATGCTAGTAGGTCGTTATCTCTATCTGTATATAGAATTCTCTTTGTCGCCCAACCATGCGAGACACCACGCAAGCTCGCCGATTCTCTAACCCTCGATGAAAAAGTCATGGAAAGATAACTCTTTTATTTCTGCAAGTCGGACTAAGTTACCTTACGTAACATTCGCGGCGACAGAGAGTGCGGCTAAGAAAAAAAGAGGGGGGGGGGGGAACAAGTAAGAGGTCTCTGTAATAGCACTGGACTGACTGTTACCAGCATTCACCGCAACGTACTGAAGTGTAAAACTACCGCAGCTGCAACCACACAAACTGTCCTTATTCCCCGGATATCCCTGACTCCACCAGATTCAGATTTGCCTTTTACTTTAGGCAGACAATTCCCTGTTAGATTAGTCTTCGCCATGACAATTAATAAAGCACAAGGCCAAAAGCTCAAAAAGACATGCCTGTATCTTCTAAAACCTGTTTTCAGTCATGTTGCTCTCTCCAGAGATTCTTCTTTTCATTCACTCACAGCCGGTTGTCCAAACCCACCCCACTTTCAGGAAGTGTTCACCCGTCACTAAATAGCGGCGTTTGCTACACCGCGGGTCGGCAGTAATGTTATAATTAACATCTTTATGACAACTACAGATAAAAGATATTTCTCAATGCGCAATGAGGTAAGTTTCGAATACAGGAACTAACGCTTGGCGACGGGGCTCCGCCCCTAACCCCGTCGATGAAACTAACAGCACACCCCCCAATCAGGGGCGGACTGGCTATAGAGGCATACGAGCAAATGGGGCGTTGGTGTCGCCAAATTGACCAATATGAATAGCAATAAATACCGCTAATGTGATTGACATACTATTACCTTTCATAAAAGAACTTTAAGACTTGACTGACTTTTTCTCGTCAGTTTTGGTTCAACTGATACAAGAGCCATGATGAATCCCATAACGATAAAGTTAACGAAGGAATATTCACAATGCCATTGACTTTATTTTGTAATAAGCCTGGCTTTTGAATTTGCACTTGCGCAAGTAACTTGTTAAAGGAGTTTTAACATGCTAAACTATTTTAAGTATAGGCTGAAAAGCTTCTTGACACAAAAACACTTGCAAGGTTTTAGGTTTAAGGCTGTTGATCAAGTTTGTTGATGAAGAACATCTTTATTCTTAATGAATGAATGTCTTGCAAGAACTTTATTTTGTCCCGTTTTAAAGTGGTATAGTTCAATCTTTTTATTATACCAAATCGTTTCAATATCATATAATAAAATATTCTATTCAAACGAATGTAAATTGCATTTGTACAATCGTTAGAAATTGAGATTTTCTTTAGCCTTTCAAGTCTATCTAGATGTAGAAATACACCACGTTAAGGTAGCCATACCTCAGCCCACGTTTGCAAACTTTAGTTATGACGAGGGCAGGTAATTTGTGGGCAGGATGGCATGGTGATACCCTGGCCGATTTTGAGATCAAGTCCACTCCTGCCCCAAATACTACTTTTTCATATTTCTTTTAGTAATAGATAACATGAAACTACAATTAGATCTATTAGATCTAATGATCAATATTTTATATAACATTAAAAATGGAATGTCACCCATGACAAATGGAGAGCATCAGGCCTACTTTACTCTGAGTTGGAATTTGATCTAATCTAACCCCCATGGTAACGATTTAGCAGCCCATGATTATGATTAATATGATATGATGATATCTATTAGGCCTAGATCTCTATTTCTTATTAACATTTCTATTTAATTTGATGGCATACTTTAACAATATTTACATTGAATTAGACTCACCCCTATTTATGGTAAGCAATAGTCCCATATATTTAGGCACACAGTAGTAAATACTAGATGAAAAAATCTGGACTCTATACACTTCCCCACCATTGAAATCTTATGCACAGCAAAAATAAACACCGCACAATCGTTCTGGGCTAAAAACTAGAGCATAGCTATTTTTAGAGCTAACGGTACAGAATGAATACTACACTATTGCTTGTGGGAATCCCCATTGATTTCGCGAGGGTGGCTTGATCAGCGGTAGAAGCGAAGTGTGAGGTGGCAGGTCTATGTGGATGTGTTTTGAATAGCTTACACACTGGATACTGCTGGTGACATTGTCAAAGGATTGCATCACAGGACTATGAATCTTGGTCGACTAGGTAACCTTGGCTGGCGTCATCTAACTTAAAATAATCTAGTAGCAGTAGTATTGGGTCTATTGATAACCAATAGATTAGATTTGATATATCTTATTTTATCTTTTATTTTCTTATCTTCATAGATTCTAGATCTAGATCTATAGATAACTAAGCCTTTCTTATTCTTATAAAATTTAAAAAAGAGTTCCCATTTCAGACCTTGTGGTCTGTAGGGCAGATGATGTAAAGGTCATCAGATTAAATATGTTTCTGTGGCCTACCTTTAACGAGTGTGGCCAGCACAATGACTTAACCGCCTTTATATTTCACCAACTAATGTCAAGTCTCAGTTATTAAGAGTAACAAAAACAAAAAACAACTAAAACAAATTAATTCCACTTATCTTATTCATGGCAAACCAGTAACACAGACTAAAAAGGCAAAATACCTAGATGTTATAATAACTGAAAAACTGTCATGGAATGCCCATATATGAAACTATCAAAAATCAAACAAAGCTTTAGGGTTTATTAAAAGAAATTTCTATAAATCAAATAAGAACATACAATTCTTAATAATAATAATATAATATTAGAGCACGGAATGGGTTGCCTGAGCTAGCCAGGAAAACCAGTGACGTAGCAGAATTTAGGTCATTGGTTAATATGCATGACTAAATGCATGACGCGTAGGACGTAATCATCTTCTTTTTTTGAAATAACGTGTGTATTATGTAAGAAGATAAGATAAGAGTTGGGTAGACTCAGAGGCGCCCAAAGATCCCTGAATTAAATATCCCAGTCTTAACCAGGATTGGAACCCGAAACCACCGTTTCGGAAGCCAAGCGCTTTACCGCTTAGCCACCAGCTCAATTACAGATCTTTAGCTTACTAAGCCTTTCTCAATCTTATATATTTGTCGAATTGAATAAGCTTTAGAAATGCAATACATCTCTCTCTCTCTCTCTCTCTATTTATCTATCTATTGCTCTCTTAGGATAGTTCCAAACCAGAAGCACTAGCGGATCCAGAACTTTTAAGTTGGGGGTGGGGGCGATTTTTTTCCAAACCCTATCCCTATGTATAACGCATACTCATAGCTTATCTCTCTCTCTCTGTCTCTCTCTCTCTCTCTCTCTCTCTCTATATATATATATATATATATATATATATATATATATGCATATATAGTGTTACAAATGAACAGTGATAGATGGAGATCAACGTATGACCCCGGCGAGATGACACAGCAGCGAGTGTTCTCTGGAATCTACAGGTATAAATAAAGACTTGTTTTTCCAGAAGATACTAGCAGTGTTTGTACAACTTTGGAGGAGCGATTAGGGACTCTATATAAGCCAGAGAGTTAATGTGAAAGTCAGTCGTGAGTGAGTCGTGAGTGAGCCGGTACAGTCGATACAGTCGATGTAAGACGTGTGCGGCTACGATTCGGTAGACTTGAGTACGACTTGGTTCAGCTTCGGGAGACCTGGAGCGACACTGGGAAGTGTGTCGTTGGTCTGTTCTGTGGAATACGGCTCGATGCAAGTTGAGAACAGATGAATTGCAACGAAGTGAAGAGATGAATTGCAACGAAGTATAGCTAACTGTAAACTGACAGATATTGTACAGTCTTCTACGCTACATGTTACAGTGACGAATTGTTATAGTTAATAGTTATTAAAGTTATATGAAACTGAAAGTTGAGTCGTCAAGTTCTTTGCAGTGTTTTTATTTGTGTGTCTACTAGTACATTTAGCCAGAAGATTCAGAAATATGTAACAATATATATATATATATATATATAAATATATAAATATATATTATAATAAAAAAGCAGTGTTTCTCAACCTTCTCTTGACCAAAATGGCGTCTGTAAGCTCCCCCAGTGGGGTTTATGGCAAAGCCAGGCATTGTCTTGCATTCAATCACTTCTTAAAATAATTGTGATAAATTCATGTGCAGTTACATAATTTCTGTCGCCATACTTGACTTCTGTTTTAAAACGTCATGTTTTCGTCTGGAAAGGGAAAGAGGGCGGAAGATGAAAACGATTAATTGAGTAAGATTACTCGGCCCTTTTTATAATTTCTGCTAATGATTGCATTTGATATTAAAAGGCTGGGGGGGGGGGCGAGTCGATGAAAGAATTTAATTTATAGTATTTATAAATGAAATAAGTGACAGATTTTTTTTTTTTAATTTTGTAATTTCTTAACTAAAATACAAAAGAAAAAGTATTGATTCGTCTGAACGGCGGAGGGAGATTGCATGTATCGCCCCTTACACCTGGTATAACCCTTTTTCATTTTATATTTACTAATGATACAATTTAAGATTTAAAAGCATAGTATGACAAAATACAAATGGGTTGAAATATCAATAAGTAGCTTATATCATTTAAATATTCAACTAATTTTGTTCTCAAACTATGAAAGTAGGGAGAGCTGTGGAAGTAATCGCCTGTCCCCCCAAACCACAACACGAATCAGCCAAGATACCCGAGGAAAGCGACATAATATACAAATTATATAGTAGCTTCAAAACCAAGTCGCCAACATACGATAGGGGTGCGAAAGAACCTAAAAATTGTTGAAATATAAATAAATAGTATATATTATTAACATAAGTAATAAATTCGTATTCGAATTGTGTGATTTCTTTACTAAAATTCGTCCAACCCCTCTCCGAAGGGGGGGGGGATAGGCCGAGTGGGGCGGGGTCGATTACCACTACCGCTCCTCCCCCCCCCCCCCCCCCCCCCCCCGGGATCCGCTAGTGACCACAATGCCGACAATACTATGTTCACGAAATGGTGGTGGATTTTTTTTTTCGTGAATTTGAGAAAATGTTTGTTCACTTGCTTGAATGATATAGAGTTGAAAGACTAAAAGGATAATTAAGCTTTGAATTTAGTTTATTACGATGTGTTACAAGAAGACACTTCATTTAAGCAGGTTTCAAACTTTCGTTAAATTACATATTCAAATGAATTACACACTGTGGCTGGTCAGTGTTGCCTTCGAACAGTATAAGTCCGAATAGTAAATAATCAGGAGCATATTTACGTCATTTATTTTAACATGATACGGCCTCTCTTACGGCATCGTGTCTCAGTTCATTGCCACTATTTCCATCACACTCTTGCTCTTCTACTAATGTGTAATTACGCTTCAATTATTTATTTTAAAAAAAAATCTAATATTTAGATGGGCGTGCGAAAAAAAATTAATTAACAAACCCTAAGTATAACTGTATAACTTAAAAATTAATCATAAAATGTGCTCAACCAGGCTGGTGTGTCTGGAGTGTCAGTATCGATTGGAAACTTTAAAACGAAGCTTGGCCTATATATTTGAATAGTGTGATAAAACTGAGAACTTGAAAGACCGACGTTGATTTACTTGAAAGGCAGAGAAACTGAAAGGACGACGTGATTGGTTTCTATAATTAGTATTATTTTATATTCATGCGCTAAAATGTAATTCTTCCTCAGGACTATTCCCAATCATTACTGTTTTACCAATACTTGACCTCGTCGTACAACAGTGTGTAATATATAAACAGTAGTAAGCTACGACCTGGTTATTGTATAAATTATCCCAACGGTAAACTGGCGCACCTGAGTCCACTTAACTATACAGCTCCTCCTTTGTGACTAAACAGCTCCTCCTTTGTGGTCGAAGATGAGCACATTTCTCATTTCCTATGGACTTGAAGATGGCTGTAAAGTCCAATCCTCGCTTTAAAAAGCCGGCCGCATACGTGGCATGGGTGGGTTAGGTCAGTTGCAGATAGGCCTGCTTCTTCTCTCAGCTTTTTGTTGATTCGGCGCTCTTTCGCCCTGGCCACTCTTCTTGCTTGTAATCTTGAGACTCCGAAACTGACAGCTTCACGTCATGAGGAGCGATCAAGAGCTAGTGCTTCCCAGCCATGAATGTCGATATCGCATTTCTTGAAGGATCTCTTGAGAGTGTCTTTGTAGCGCTTTTATTGGCCTCCCTGGGAGCGTTTTCCTGAACACAACTCCCCGTACAGAAGTTGCTTGGGAAGGCGATTCTCTGGCATGCGGACTACATGTCCTGCCCATCGAAGCTGGGACCTTTTTACTGTCGTATTGATACTGTGAATATTGGACAGCTTTAGGATTTCTGTGTCTGGTATGTGGTCGGACCAAAGCAGCTTATGGATACTCCTTGGGGAAAGTAAAGTCGGTTGGTCGTTGTGTTGGTCACGTGACACCCTGCTCGTTAACTGTTGGCCAAAGAAACAGATGACCTTAACATCATCTGCCCTATAGATCACAAGGTCTGAAAGGGGAATTTTTACACTAGCTTCACCTATCCCTTAGTACAAGGAACTGTTTGGGGCATCGCATATGATCTGTCGATTGTCTTTTCTGTCTTTTGACTTCACTAGAATTTCTTTCAGTGAGAAGCCTTCTCAACGCTTTGATGTTGTCTTTGCATCGCTTTCTTTGTGTACCTCATTTTGTTTTCCCTGGTACCTCATTGTAAGGAGGTCTATATAACTACAGCCAAATATATTTATTTTCAAAGAGAAATTCCAATATAATGCGCAGCCTTTAATGTAATGAAGATTTCTTCGTCTCTTATTTCACTGTTTTTCTCTTATCCTTTTACTGCTCACTACTCTCCTTAGTTTGCTCTGTTTCACTATCATTGTGACTTTCTTTAGTTTTCTGATTCTCTTCTCTTTCTTTCTGTTTTTATCTTTGATGTTGTTTGTAGCTTTTTTTCTCAAATGTACATGCACTATATAGATGTTTCTTTCATTGCTTGGTTTAAAGAGTAGCTATTTATTGAAGCCTCAGACTGTATATCTATATATTAATCTCTATCTCTCTCTCTTTCTCTCTCTCTGTATATATATATATATATATATATATATATATGTCTGTCTGCCTGTCTGTTTTTTGTCTGTCTGTTAGCCTGTCAGTCTAATTGTCTGTCTACGTCAATAAATGATTATATATTTCTATTCTCAGCAAACTTTATTAGATCTTTACAATTTAAAATGATCAACGTGCAACGCAATTCAATGAAATAATTAGTTGTTACATTTAAAATTTAAAAGTCGTGTAATATCTCTAGAGTCCAATCTGAGATTTTACAGTGTTTATTGCCATTTCTTTGGCATCATCTATTAGTTCAGTCACGCCCAACTCTTGCATGATGGGATGGTGCAAAAATTTATCCAGGCGTTCCTTCCCTTTGTTCAGCTTTCGTAAAAAGTGAATGAACCTGTTAGACAAAGTACGGAAACAAATCGGTTATGAAAACAGAAAAATGCATTTTTAAAGCAATAAGTTTTTTTTTTCTTCTTTGTAAAAATAGAAAACAAAAGCAATCTCTTCATTCTTGTCTTTAGATATTCAGTTCATCATCAGAATTGTAGCTTTGTTTTAACGTCGTTTTAGCTTGATTTTTAATGTAAATTTGACTATTAATAACAAGGTTTGTTTTGAGTCCGAAGTTTATGGAGGAGTGCAGTACGTCACATGGATGGGATCTGCGACCTTCACCTTTTGCCACATTTAGCTCACACATAAGTTTTGTCCCCTGGTGGTCGGGTTACGTTCTCTTGCCGCCATCTACGTCTGTCGTTGGTAGTGGATTTTCTTTTGGTCTCAAGTGTGTATTACTTGTTAGTGATTATAGGTGCAACCAGGTGATCTCTTGTATGTCAGTTAAAGGAAGCTCGTCTTTAAAAAGGTTTCCGGTGGGTTGGGTGGAACTGTGTTACGCCGACTGATGACTACATTAGTATTTGGATTGATAATTCAAATAATATTTAAAATGTTTTTTAAATTCGTTTCTTGGCTATTATTAGACGTTATTTATTCTGGTATTAGAACTAGTATTTAGACTCTAATATAATATTTTACTGTGAGTAGTTTATAAAAGCTTACTTTGCTAGTCCTTTTCTTTTCTTTTTGGATCCCTCTGTTCCATAAGTGGGTAAACTGAGGTTGGAACAGGCGTGCGACATTCCAGAAGGTTGATACGAGGCGGCCTCGAGGTTTTCGCTCAACTTCTCTGAGTCAGCTGCATCTGAGATCTTCGTTGCTGACACATTAAATGATTGTACGTTAGGTGCTTTAGATGGCTGGATTTTAGCCTTGTACCGAGTTGGCAGTTGTGTTTGAATGTGGGCTTGCTTGACATTTACTTCGTTTGTCTCTGTCAGCTGAGATTTCTGTTTTGGGAATATTGTTCTTGGGGTTACCCTGGGGACCAGCGGCGGAGCTGAATGTTTGAGACTCTGGTAATTGACGTAAAGATCGTCTTGGGTCATTATTGTTGATAGTTTTCCAGTAAGAAGTTAAACACTCAACTGTAAAAATAACACTCATGTACATGATGTGCAACATTATCGATAAAAAAAATAAATTAAAAAGATGGATTTAGAAGTAATGTATGTACAACATATTAGCCATACCAGATTCTGTCCCGTCTCAAGATGAATCCAAAACCAGTGTCTCATTTGGGCGCATCCAAAAGACAAAAGGAGTCATATACATATATAGGTACAACATTATATACCTAAACAAATTCATTATTTGTTGAATTATAAAAACAGTTTGCATAAAACACATAATGTACACTCTACAGGTACGGAAAACTATGAAATTTGTTACCTTTGTTTTTGAAAATGTAAAATCTTTTGAACTGAAAAATTTCAATTACAGTAAGAAAAAAAAAAAACCAACTATTTAGGATTTTCTAATATCTGTAATTGGGAGGAAAACGTACCGTTCGCAGATAAAAAAAAATCAAACATAAACTGCATTTACATATTCATACTAAATATTAGTAGATTCGTAACCAGCGCTTTGTGAATTAGGCTTCAAAATACTGTTGGTGACAATGGATCGCCTCGAATACCCTGAAGTAAGGGATTTTTAAAATTGTTCTGTTTCAGCCTTAATGTATAGGAAACTGTCTTCTTTTAAACTAAATTTGAATAAATTTAGTACAATTATATGCATTGTTCCGTGTGCATTATTTTTTTTATTATAATATTCCTATGTAACGTTCAATATTGTTACTATTAAGTGGTGGGAAGTACGCTTGAACTTGGCGTGGCTACCTGTGAAGGGGGCTCTAGATTCGACACCCGACTCGAACAGAGTTGTGTTTACTGAGCGCGTAATGGTAGCTCGGAAAACCGTCTCCCAGATACCCCTCTCCCCGACTGGCTCAAAAATGATATTGGACCATAGCCATCTGAGCATGCTATAAGCATGACAGTAGCGCTTTATAAAAGCTATAATTTATTGTCATTGCTAGTTGCGGATACGATCAAGAATTTCGAGTTGATAGTAATTTATTTCTTTTACCTACTTTTTTACAATTTCTGCTGCTGGTAATTTATTTTTTGGTATCTTGAACAATGGAAAGAAGTAGTATTTGACAGATGTGGTGGTATAATTTTAATTATTCCCGTTAATGACACTTTAGCCATGAGTGAACATTTATTTTATGAATTTAAGAAAAAAAAAAAGAATATGTAAACTTTCACGAAGATACCCCCCCCCCCTTCTTCCCTCCCCCTTTCACATCTGGTTTAGAAACAGGTGATAAGATCAAAGCGCATGGAGAATGCTAAAAGCTTAATATAAACACTTTGTAAAAAGAATCATTTCAAATAGCATAGATTTATTTTGTGAAAGTCTATCATACACAATCTTATGACTGATCTAAACGTATTGATATTACTACAACGAGCATAAGCTTTTTTTTTTTTTAAATGTTCTATATGGTTGTTTCTATTGTTTTAACTTTGGTATTAACTAGTAAGTATAAGTAACAAAGGGAGGCCATAAGGGAAATAGTAAATCTAGATTATTTGTATTTTATATGTTGTGTGTTAACTCCCTTGAAAAAACAATAAAAAAGCTGATGTTGAAAAACATATATGGTTAAAACGTCTACGCTTTTTAAAAAAAAATAGTATGAAAAAAAAAACAAAAAAAAAACGTCAGTCGCGGTGGCTAAATGATAAAGCGCTTGGCTTCCGAACCGGGGGTCCCAGGTTCTAATCCCAGCCAAGACTAGCATTTCTCAATTCGGAATCTTTAGAGCGTCTCTAATGGGTACCTGACATATAACTTTTAGACATTCCCATTAAATTTAATGGAGGCGCGGTGGCTTAACGATAAAGCGCTTGGATTCCCAACCAGGGGCCACAGGTTCGAATCCTGGTGAAGACTGGGATTTTTAATCTCGTGATCGTTGGGCGCATCTGAGTCAACCAAGCTCTAATGGGTACCTGACATTAGTTGGGAAAAGGTAAAGGCGATTGGCCATTGTGCTGGCCACATGACACTCTTGTTAACCATAGGCCACAGAAAAAGATGAACTTTACATCATCTGCCGTATAGAACTCAAGGTCTGAAAGGGGAAATTTACTTAACGAATTTAATAACAAACAAATAAAGATGATTGAAAATACCGATAAGTCTGAGGAGAAATAGCATTTTTGTGGGGAAATATATTTTATAAACAAGCAAAATCAACAAATCTTGCACAAATATAAAATGGAAAATAATGCTATGTTATATTTTTTTTCTTATAACTCTGTCTTAATTGTTCATTAAAAATTTTATCTGGTAGTCCGGACATATTTGTCTTATTGTTACGTTTATAATTTTAACTTAGGAAATAATTCGTTTTGTATTAAATATATGTATGCATCTGCTTACCTCCCTTTGAAAGTCACATCAGCTATGGCACCTTTCTACAACGGAGGATAAACATTTGAAAAAGAAAAGGATGTTTAAAACTCCGAGAAATTCCAGTTTTATTTCCTTACATTTGACGGGCACACAGACACACACTACACTTCAATCAAGTCACACCCCATCAATTGCAAAAACAAACATGAAGACATTTCTTTTATTTTTCTCTTTTGGCCTGTATAAATATAGGAAAATCCCGCACTATAGACGTGTATTGAACATTTGCATTGAAAAAGTATTGAGTTGCATAATTGTACAAAATAAGATTGAGAAATATTTCAGAAGCACACAAGAACTAGATTTAACTCAGGGCTTGCTAAACCTTCCTTTTAGAGAACATTACCAGAAAAAGAAGAAGAGGCAGAGAGAGAAAGCGATGAAAAAAAAACATGATGCCCCAAAGGTTTAAGAGACTAGAGGATAGATGAAGTTGAAGATTTAATCCTTTTCTGACTAGTAGTCAGTATAATGCGCATGGTTCTTTGAATAACCTTTAATTAGGTATTTAATTTAATGTCAGGCTTCTCTGAATCTCAAGAATGACAAGAATATGTGTCTTTTGTGCGGTTTCTGAAGAAGTCTTTCTTTTAAAATGTTCATATTGCAAAAATTTCTGTTTTAGTGTAAATAAAAAATGCGAATTAGTCAAATTGTATTTGTACAATTACACACAAAAAGCAACAACAAATAAACATAAAGAAATACTTTTTAAAAAAGCTTATATTAAGTGTAATTATATCAATTAATTTGGATGGTAATGTAGTTTGTGTGAAGTAAATCTAGACATTATAAATCTGTAATTCAAAATATTTTTGTTCTTAGCTTCTGTCTGGGAAGAAAGAGGTATCTTGGTGAATTTTTAAATACATAAAACAAATTCCTCAGGGTTTAAGGGGACTAATTCAACGCATACAACCACATCTGTTAAGTACGATTTCTTTCCCTTGTTAATTAACGAACTGTGCAAAATTTCAGCATAATCCGAGATTGGGTGTGGGAGAAATAACATGTACAAACTTTTTTTTACCATACAGACAGACAGAGTGACAGAGTGAGTTGATATAAGCTTTATACTAGATGTAAGAGAGAACAAAAACATTGCCAACGATGTGCAAACACACACACACACATACACCAAGGTTAGCCCCTCCCCTTAAAAAAAATAACGTAACTTAAACCCTCCCCTCCCCTTCCCCCCCCCCCCCCCCCAAAAAAAAAAAGAAGAAAACGAAATCCCAAAGCTTTCGGTGTCATAATGTTACGTTTCTATTCAAATAAAATGCAAGTAATACTGTCTATTTGCTGGTCCCTATTTACTGAATGTATTGATTCTTGTCAACATTGAAAGTCAGCGTAGCGTGATGTATGCGCTTCCCTGGAATAGGACTTAGAGGAACAGGTTTTTGTCAGGTCAAAGATGTTGTAGAACACAAAAGCACAAAGAGTAAATACAAAAGTCGCAACAGAAAACAGAAAATCAAGACGTGCTTGATAAACAGATTTTTTGTTTCTTGGCTTCAGTTTCTCATACATACAACTTTTAAAACATTTTGTATGTGTTAGTAATTCTTGTATTTAAAAAAAAACACAAAGAAAGCCAAACACATATAAAATATATTACAATATAAAAGCGAAATGCTTTTTAACGGCCCCAAAATGGTAACACCTGTATACATTTTGTGTCAGTCCGTCCGTTACAGCGAAAAAAAAATAGAAAAGATAATAAAAAACCGATATCACAATTCTGTTAAGAACTTGTTAAGTTCTGATGTACTTTTTATCTTTAGTCCTCTTAAAGTAATCAGTGTATTATTTTCACAATAATTATTTCCTCAGTTGTTTGTTTTTTTTCATAAAAATTCACTAGTCTTAAATAAAAGGCTTCGTGAGGCTGAAGTCTTTGTAGAAGGTCAGACTTCTTCATTAATAACTCTGGCTTCATAGATCTAAGGTCAGAATTAAAAAAAAAAAAAATGAACGTGTCATGTACGCTTTGTCTATATTTAGCTCAAGGCTTGTCGGCAAAATTTCAGCTGGCTCGGGGAATCCCAAGCATGCAGCAACCTTCTGTTTGGAATAAATGTGATTGGTTAGAAATATTAATTATTGTACAATAATCTGTATTTTATTAGTCAATTGATTAACCAAGCGACAAGAAGAGATTAGTCACGTGATAACGCCCAAAGGTCTGAAAAGTTTATAGATATTATCGCCAGTCTCGTGTTGGAACTCAAAGGAAGATGACATGATCATTTATTGTGTAGATCATTTAATTTAATAGAATTTACATGTTTTATTCAATCACACTATATCATTGTAACTATTGTGAATAGCTTTTCCAAGTTTTGAATTAAAGTATTTGTATTTGACGAGGAGAAGTTTCTTCATTGATTATAGTAATAATATACTTAGATCGTCTTATCGACTAACAACTTCTAGATGATCCTCTTATCAACTGGCAACTTCTAGATGATCATCTTATCAACTAGCAACTTCTAAATGATCATCTTATCAACTGACTATTTCTAGATCCTCGGCAACCACGATCATTGGTTGTGCAGTTTAGATCAAGTTAATCTTCAACGTGACATCTAGCACATCATAGATCGCGACAGAACGGCCTCATATTTTTTATTTATTTGTCTACTAAAACGTATTTAGTAAAATACTCATTTTAAAAAAAGAAACTATTACTATACCGCCTAATTCTAATTCTAAATGTCCCTGACCTCTATCTTTATGGAACCAAGATCTAGCTAGATATTATATAAGAATTCGAAAACAAAATAAAATTACTGCACTACATTATAACCCTATATTAAAAGTGTTAGAGAAGAAACATTTTTACAAAAATCTTATTCACCATCTCTAGATGTAGATTACATCTACCTATAGTTCGTCCGTCGTGGTCAACGATGACCACATTTGTCATCCAGGGGGAGGCACAAAACCTCAGTGTAAAGCCCAGGATGACAAGAGTGACCATTATTATACCACGATGAACGAAATATAGATGGTGACGGAAGAAAGAGGTTAGCCATTGGTTGTGAATGACACAACAAAGGTTGTCGTCACGTGGTCTTTGTTAGGGGAGACTACTCCAGAACGTGATAATGAAAGGTTGTAACATTGTAATAAGCTACTTAATATCAGGTGACCGGGCCTCGCTCGGATGAATAATTTGTTAAGGAAGGATATATACCCGAAGTCATTTGGGGAATATTGTTGTAATTACGAAAATGAACGATCGGGTAAAGACTATCAATCCGAAGAGTTGCTTTTTCGTTCAGACAGTTCTCAATGTAATTATACATGGCCACAACAGTAGGCCTGTAGAAAACAACAGCTCACGTCTTAATGTTTTACATTGCTTCTTTCGTGTAAAACTATTGGGCTATTATAGGCTTGGAAGAAAGTCTTTGCAGTGCAACTTCAAAATGGTTAATTTCTGACAATTAATATATTAATTTTGGCTCTGAGACATGGATACTATACAGAAAACAACTAAGACTTCTTGAATGCTTTCACCAAAGATGCTTGCGCTCCATCATGGACATACGGTGGCAGGACCGCACTACAAACAGCGATGTCCTTGCCAACGCCGGTATGGACAGTATGGAGGGACTTCTTATGGTCCGACAGTTGCACTGGGTAGGGCACGTATCCCGTATATGAGACGAACGTATGCCAAAGGCAGTCTTTTTTGGTGAGCTAAAAGGTGGTCGACGTAACAGAGGCGCCCCACGGAAACGCTTCAAAGTCCAGCTTACTTTCTTTGGCTGACATAGAAGAGAGCACCTGGTTGTATGCGGCCTCCTGCAAATGTTAGGGCCGGCCTTGGTTGTGCAAGTAAGGCATATATAAGCTGTGTTATGACCATTTCCTATGTTTTGGTATGGGACAATAGACTTCGAAGCTTAAACACATTTGCAATAATTCACCAGCAAAATAATTACAAAGTAAAAGCTACCTACGGATACGCAATTAAAGTGTAAACAATTTATAAAGCCATTAAAACACAATAACTAAGCATACAGATATTTAATTTCATTATTTTTTTTCCATATATTCATAATGGATCAATGTACAATAAGATGGTGCGCAAATGTTTAATTACGCCAATTGAATCATTAAAACAATTTTCTTTAAAATTCCAACGTATGTGCATAATAGTGAGATAAAAATTCTCAACTCATTGGCCACATCGGGAAAACTCGAGGTCGACCGTTATATCTGTTTGAAAATGGCTCATTATCGAAAAAATAATTTTGGCTACAATGTTTTATGAATGAAATTTTCTATATGACGTCAATGGAAAAAAAACTTGGCACCGCTTACGTCACTAGGCTCACAGCAGTACACTAAGACATTTCTTCGCAAACAAGAAAAAGTTTTAATGATTCAATTGGCTTAATTAAACATTTCCGCACCATCTTATTGTACACTGATCCATTATGAAACTATGGAAGAAAAATAATGAAATTAAATATCTTTATGTATGATTAGTTATTGTGTTTTAAAGGCTTTATAAATTGTTTACACTTTAATAGGTTTGTTGCTGAACATAAAAATTATATATGTGTCAGACGCGAAAAGCCCAATTTTCAGTAAAAGAAATTACAAAAGTCATTTTTCTATAGAAGAAGTTACGAATGCTATATAAAATACAACCACAGACCTAGATATACTACAATAAATATAGGTTTATGATTTCTAGTTACGATTTATTTAGGTAGGTGCTGTTTTACTATTACATACCAAGTATTAGAGTTTACAAAAACCCAGGTTTGTTTCTTGTGCAAAGCTATTAGCTAACACCTCATATCATCTCTCCATTAGTATATTTAGATCTATAATCTAATTCTAGTCTAGATCTATATATAAAAATAGAGTAGATCTAGTAATGGTATAGATTCTAACTTGAAACTAGATTGCCTAGTCTAGCCTATGCTATGCCTATAGTCAGTTTTTATTAGAAAAAAGTCTAGATATTAATAAAGACTAAAGTTTTTTAATTATTAGATATAGACATAAGAAATAGATCTAATAATACTGTAATACGTTTACTATACTGTATACTTAATCTATTAAACTAGTGATCTATCTATAGATCTATAATCTAGTCAATCTAGATCTATACAATATTTATTATAATACTTCTACTTATAATGACTTATTTAATAAGTTAGTACTTAGACTTAGATCTATTATAGTTTATTAATAGATTTACTTTTCAATGCCTAGACCTAATAATAAAATTGCGAATGATGACTGATTATTTTTTTTTATAATAATAGGCCTACTAAATCTAGGTCTAGACTCTACTTAAATCTAGTCTAAAATAATGACCGTCTAAGACTCTAGATGATTGAGAAGTTCACATAGAGGTGTTTTTAATAATACGGCATGTCGGCTGAAAGTATATAAAGTGCTTTTTTTTGTGTAAAAATAAAAAGAGGCTCCGGTTCTCAGTGATAGATTGCCTAACTTTTAACTAATAAAAAGTTAACAATTACGTTGAATTACAAAAAAAGTAATCATTTTTCCCGACATTGAAAAAAGGTGTCGGCACCCCGTACCGGTGCGTACCGTCAAAAAAATATATGTATATCTCAATCTTCTTTCATTTAATTTTTTTGCGGGGTTATTGCTACTTAATACATTGATACCAGATCGATTTAAATAGGGCCAAAGTGTAAAAGCAGGATTTCGAGGATTGGATAAATTTATTTTTTAAGTACAAAGTTTTATGGAAGAGGCAATATATTAGTTGTTTGAAGTTTGTAACTTTGTAAATTCAGGCTAAAAATATCGAAGCCTACATTTTTACACTCATTTCTAAACAATTAGAAGAGATGGACTGACTCATAGTGTAGCTTGTGTACATCTGCAAAAACACAAACTCAGTTAGACTTTCAAAACTATTAAAAGAAAAACTTAGTGATTTTTTTTACTGTATAATTCTATTATTATTCCTTTTTAGAATTAGGATATAAACAAAAATTTGCCATATGACTTTGTCTAACAGAAAAAAATTAAACTTACGTCTATTTATGCGGTTATTTACCTAGTAATATAAAATATATTGAACTAACACGTACATTCATCATAATTTAGCCATGCGATTTTTCGTTTATAAACAAAGCATTATTTAGGACCAATATTTTACAAAGCCAGCTTGGAGAAATCAGGTATACCCATTAGGAGAAAAACGACCCCTTTACTCAAGAAAAATTTAAGAAACTAGAACAGACACAAAATAAACAGTGACATTCAAAACAAAATAATATTCAAAATTGATAAGAGTAACACCTTTTTAAGTAATCATTTAAAGTTTAAAATCACTACAATTTTTTTCAACAATTATTTTGTGTATGAAATTGTGTATCGGAAAATGCCGGGTACATGAAATAAGCTACGTCCTAAAAAAACAACACAGATCTTGGGTAAAATACTCATCAAACAAAGTACTGTAAATGTGTAGTTTCACGCGCTAGTTTCAGGTCTTTTCTTTTTATAGCCTCTATCGGGTTATATCCCAACTACCCGTATTTTTGTGCAGAATTTTTTTCTCTATCAGGTACACTTAAAATTATAGCATAATAATGTCAGTTTAATTTAAAAAGAGAACTGAACAATACAAAGATATATAGGGGAAAAAAACAACTTCCGGCCAATACTTTTTAATCAAAGTAACGAAACGGACTAGTCAGTCACTAGTTCAACAAACCCAATTGCGTACACCCGTAAGTAGCTTTTACTTTGTTATTATTTTGCTGGTGAATTATTGCAATATGTTTAAGCTTCGAAGTCTACTGTCCCATTCCAAAACAGGAAATGGTCATAACACAGCTTATCTATGTCTTACTGCACAACCAGGGCCGGCCCTAACATTTGCTGGGCCCTATGTGAAATGGATTGCGCGCGGACCAGAAGTCATGTTCTAGAAATCACCCAATAAAACCTATTCAGCCCATAGATTACCGCGCATATACATCCCTTAAAGTGATAGATAACTTCATATATCTGGGAAGCATAGTATCAAATGACTCATTGCTTTAAAGAGAGGTTAATATGTGATCAGGGATAGTCGTGCTTGTGGACACCTCCAAGCGTGAGTGTGGCGAAATAAATAGCTCCACATGTCTACAAAAATCAGTGTCAACCAGTGATTCTCTCAACCCCTCTATGTGGATCTGAGACATGAGTACTTTATAGAAAGCAACTAAGACTTCTTAAACGACTTCACCAAAGACCGCAATACAAACAGCGATATTCTTGCAAAATGGTATGAACTTCTTATAATCCGACAGTCACGCTTTGCAGGGGCACCTATTCCGTAAGCTGAAAGGTTGTCGGAGTAACAGAGATGCCTCACAATAACGCTTCTTTAGAATACTAACGCGATGTTTTTAAGTCTCTTAGAAAAAAATGCGCGATTTTACTTTAATACTGGGTGCACGTTTTACACTATAACGTAGAGATTTTGCATCACTTGATGATTCTTACTAAAGCCATAATAATAAGGCTTGTCTTCGAGTCCGAAGATTAATGAGGAATGCAGTATTTCCCGTGGCTGCGCAGCTCCAGCTTTGACCTACATATTTTTCCACATCCTAGGCAAGCAAAGCCATTGTCCGTAGGTAGTCAATTTAGATTTCTTTTCGCCGTATGCGTTTGTCCTCGGCAGCAGATTTTCTTTTGGTCTCAAATGTGTATCCCGCGGCCTTCGTGAGTGACCTCCAGTTGTCTCGTTCCGACGCCGCATGCAGCCAGGTGCTCTCTTCTATGTCAGCCAAGGAAAGTTGACGCCTAAGCTGGCCTTTGAAGCGTTTCCGTGTGGCGCCTTTTACGTCGACCACCTTTTAGCTCACCAAAAAAGACTGCCTTTGGCATACGTTCGTCTCCTATACGGGATACGTGCCCTACCCAGAGCAACTGTCGGACCATAAGAAGTCCCTCCATACTGTCCATACCGGCGTTGGCAAGGACATCGCTGTTTGTAGTGCGGTCCTGCCACCGTATGTCCATGATGGAGCGCAAGCATCTTTGGTGAAAACATTCAAGAAGTCTTAGTTGTTTTCTGTAAAGTGTCCATGTCTCAGAGCCATAATGAATATATTAATTGCAATATTAAATGTCAGAAAGTAACCATTTTAGAAGTTACACTGCAAAGACTTTCTTCCAAGCCTATAATAGCCCAATAGTTTTACTCGAAAGAAGCAATGTAAAACATTAAGACGTGAGCTGTTGTTTTCTACAGGCCTACTGTTGGGGGGACTTTCTATTCTAATCGCGATATACAATTACATTGAGAACTGTGTGAACGAAAAAGCAACTCTTCGGATTGATAGTCTTTACCCGATCGTTCATTTTCGTAATTACAACAATATTCCCCAAATGACCTTGGGTATATATCCTTCCTTAACAAATTATTCATCCGAGCGAGGCTCGGTCACCTGATATTAAATATCTATACATTCATACAGACAAGAATTGCTTGCTTTAAGAGTATAGGATTGTTAAGAAATATTACTAAAGTCTACTAGATTTATTTGATATCATATTAACTTTATTATATATATATTCCAACAAAAGTTATATTTAATATTTGTGAAGAAACAAGTTCGTTTAATTGTATGTGCCTTGAATTGTAAGGCTCCTTTAATTGTTAAGCATTTAATAGTAACCTATGTACAAGGCTAACATTATATACAATACAACCTCTACTAGATGTAGTACCTTGCCCTTGTTTACAACACACCCATGACTTTCCGCAAGTCCCTTAACTCTCGGGTCTACAACACTTGACCTTGTGTTATGCTAGATCACACATAGTAACCGTGTCACTACAATTTTGCTCACAAAAAAGTTATTCAAGTTGTGTGAATTTTTATTAGTTAAGCTACCGGTAACAACACCTAGGCGATGGAACCGGTTTAGAATTCCGCGTCTGGGACCGTATCATGGTACATTTATGTTTCGCCATATTTTCTTAACCTTTTTTTTTTCAGTAACTAATAGTACCTTAGTGCAACTGTTACATGCCATGTTTATTTAACTAATGTCAGGTACCTATTAAAACAAGGGGAGTACTCGAACCCCAAAATACTAAATCCAAGTTCTTACAGGGACTCGAACTCGATATTGTTCAGTTCGTAAGTCAAGTACTTTACCACTCAGCCACCAGCAAACAAAATATAATAAAAGTAATAATAAATAGACATATATCGAGATAGATAGTAAAATAATACATTGCTCAAGCATCTAGTATGATTTGACCTGTTCTGTTTTTCTAATACGAGATTATAGCAATTTAATGAACAAGGAACTCTGTGAATACAGCGTCCGTTATCATCTTCACTGACATCTGACTCAATCGTTACACAAACAAATGTCTTTTTTTTCTAATAATATTGTCCAGTTGAGTAATGTGATAGGCCTTGAATGCTTATAAGATATGTCATCATACCAGGAAACTATTTTAAAACTTTGGTGATTTTAGGCAATGATCACATCTTTCCATTCAAAGTTAACAAACATACTCTTAAACGATATCGGATATTTTTTGTTTTGAGACATTAGCCGAATAAATGTTTTGTTTGAAACGCCTCCTGCCTATGTCGTAAATCAACAGACAAAGTTGGTCTTTATAGTTAAAAGTATTGGCTCAACACTCGAGGTATTGCAATCTTGAAGCTATGTGGCCAAGACTCTAGTCTTTGATGTGATTCTCTGTTCTCGAATGTAAGCAATGGTGTCATTGCAGGGAGGAACTGAACGTCCGCTGAATGTGAATGAGTCATATAGAACAACAGATTCTCAGTCTGAGCGTCATGGTTTATTTCAATTGTATCAGGTAACTTGATTGACAATGCCGCCATTTTTCTGCACGTGCCATCATTGTTCAAATAGAAACCATTTCTTTCGCTCCACGTAGTATACTAGTATTAGTTAGATTACAGAACGCCTTTTTAAAATAGTTGTTTCTATGACTATATTAGTTGTGTCTTTTGCAAAGTATAAGAAAGCTAGATTATTTATAGCAAGGGATGAGTTTTAAAATGTATGGTCATTTCCGTTTTAAAAAAATGTCTGGATTTTGTGCGAAAATATTCGTCCAATTTATTTGGCACATAGACTGCGAAGAAGCGGGCTTTTTGAAAGATTATATATTTTTCTAGAGCACGGTTGAAGTACTCTTCTATACATTGACCCATAGAACCAAAAGCGAATAGAAATTGCGAAATATTAATAATAAAATTGTTCTCCGATGTTTTATTATAAAGTCCAAATGGAGGCCAGAGGTCAGCTGTGATAGTTGTGTTATTTATGTTACACTTGTAGATGTCAAAGTTAGCGTATACTAAAGTCGTACCACTATCTGTTACTGGGGTGTTGATCATAAAATCAAGCAGATATAGCTGTTCAGGACTCACTAAACTTTTAGACTGATTGGTGTTTCCAGGACAGCTATTTATAGCCATGACACAACACGTTTCCAGACCTTCTCACCTTTTTTAAAACCAAAAAAAAAATATTTAAAAAACCTTATATGATTAAAGAGCACTATGATCATTTCAGTATCCATCACTAATGTTAAAGTTATTACCATTACATTTTCCATCATTCAATTTCAAACAAAGTAATTTATTACGAGTAATTAATTGACAAATTATTTCTAGATTTGATTCATTGATTCATGTCTTCTCTATGCCATTGAATAATCGTGCCTGGTTTCAACTTGATCCGAGAATAGGTGTGGAAGAGATAACGTGTACAAACTGTGACCAGACAGACAGAGTGGAAATAAGATAAAGTAAAAAAACAAGTGTTACGTGTGCGTCCCTCTAAGCTCACCTGGCTGCCAAAGAGGCAGTTGGGGCAAGCCTTAAGCGGCATCTACGTTTTTGGTGACTGGTGGTGATCATCAAGTATACAAACTGACAAGCCATTGATGTTTGCTTGTGGTCAAGTACATCGACTTAGAAAGATGTTGTCGTTAAACTCTTGTGTTAGAAACTCACAATTTGATCTACATGCTTAGTCTTTTTTTTTGTTGTCTATACGCTATCAACATTTATCTGACCGTTTTTTGTTATCCATAATTGTAACCGTCTTAAATTAAAAACAGAATTAGTCTCATTGTACTGTACAGTTTGGTCAATCTGTGTCAATGGAGTTAAGTTGAAATGAGATCTAATAAAGTCCAAAGGTTTGGCCACCTGTGCATATTACTATTATATAAATGTTAGATCATGTTCTTTTACGCAGTAGCACAGATGACTTTAATAAAAAGGTACCCTTTTCAGATCTTTCGATTAATACTTCGGATGATGTAAGGATCATCTTTTTCTATGGCCGACTGGTAACGAGGGAGTGATGTGGTCAGCACAACTATCTCTTTTATTTCCCAGTTCCAGTCCTCTTCACCATTTTTACTCCAGACATCTCAGTACGGAAGTCAAGCGCTTTACCGATCAGCCATTACATCCGTTTTTAGGTTTTATAGGGTTAAAAAATGACTAAACCTAAAACGACCCATGTTTTATTTTTGGAACCTAGATTTCTTTGTACTTTTGTTTGTTTAGCACAACTTAAACCTGATTTTGTAAACCTGTTAATTATATTTCAAAATCAGTAAGCCAAGTTGACAGCTCATGCCCTGTTGATTAATCCCCAATCAGCCAGTCTGCTGAGGCATTAAAGGTGTCCAATTCTAATAAAGGGCTACACTTAAGTTGGAGTCATGGGAGATTACTAGAGTATTGACATTTCATACCTATTCGAAATGCTAAAATCACTGTATATTTGTCTTTTTATCGTGTTTGAATGGAATGATATTTAATCTCTGGCCTAAATTTATAATAAATTTATTATCAAGCTCGAGATAATAATTTGAAAAAAGGCTGCTAAAACAGTATTCCTTAAATAGAAACAAATTATCAAATTAGGTTTTTATATAATTTTATACAAATCATGATAAAAGGTAGATTACTTATAAATTCCCAAGCACTAGATTTTTTTTTAAATAAGTTGGCTCCCTTGAATAATCTTTCCATATAAAAATAAATAAACATTACACATTTTGCCCTGCGGTATTTTCTTATTACTATTCAATCTCATTTTTCATGTCGGAGGGTTCAACAGTAAGCCTATAACTGTCATATATTATTTTGTGTTTTCTAGATCAGGCTTTTATGTTTTAAAAAGTATGTTTTTTTCACTATAGGTGTGTTTTGGGACAATTTAATTGTGAAAAGAGCTGAGCCGAAGGCTCTTCGAGCTCTAGGCATGTAAGCCTGCTTGAACAACCTTTCTGTTTGGAAGAGATCCAAGTAAAGCATTGCTATTTCCGATGTATATGGCACGTTGGGATCATGGACTAGAATGTATGGCCAAAGGCCGAGTACACGGGAACCTCCGCCGTTTTCCTATGTTGTACCTAGCTAACCATGCAGGACTCGCCATTAGTGTAACGGTACCTTGATGAACGGCGCATAGATTATCGACAGGGACGTGGAAGCTCTATTCAACTCCGCACCGTGCAATGGAAAAGCTCTCGCCTTCACTTGGACACTCCCACAGGAGTTTTGTTTTGCTATTCATTTAGCCAAATCACTTCCTCAAAAATCCGTTTCTACCCGAGTGCCACGTTGAGGCAGAATAGCCTACCCGGGTGTTTTGGGACCAGAGTCTTCTTTGGGCCTCTTGTAGCTTTGAAGAACATGGTCAGCATTCTCTGGTGGCGCTCCTTAAAGGTGTTCTTATCAAAATATGCAGATATAAAGATCAGCAAACCGAAAATCAATATATTAAAATTGGATGCCAAATAACATATCTTTTCTTACATTCGTATTTCTGCACAATAAAATAGAGTTAGTTTAAAGTTGATCTATTTCAATATTTTTTACAAGTGCGGAGCGGGAGCTGTGGAAAAGCCTGATCCATTTTGAGCAGGATTTTTTTCTGTATAGATAGGGACCATTTTGAACAATGCATTGCATCATAGATCATAATGGACTTTTTAATGCAGTTACAGTTGTTTTTTCTTGCTATTATTACGACCTATAAAGACACATGAAAAAAAGATTTATATGAAGTAGTATAATAAAAATAAAATAAGTTTATAAATAAATACATATATATGTGAGCTGGCGCTCTTAGATCTAATTTTTGACCTAATTTTATCTAATTTGTATTATTTATATAGGCCAGGGCTATGATGTTTGTAATTTAGTGTCCTTTTTAATTTTTATAGTTCAGTGCTGAGTATTTTGTAGTTTCCGCTATTTATAACTTTCTGCTAGTTTTAGTCTTTTATGTTATTTGTGTTTTACTCGTAGAGAAAAAGTAGTTTTTAAAATAGTTAACTAGCCTTAGAGCTGTGGATGTTATTTCCTATTTTTGTCCCTGGTTAGTTCTGCTTATTTTTGTCTTTGGCATTAGCGTTGGGTTGGTTGTTATTTTTTAATATCAGTTTATATGCAGGTCTGTAAACGGTATAGAGCCCCCATATGAGTTTAGAATAGAAATAACTTTTTATCTTCCTTTTTGTATTTTTGTAGGATTTAAATTTTAAGATTCTCTTTTTAATGTTGTTTAATTTGGTATATAATGTTGTGTAGTCCGTGTCTTTAGTAATTTGCTTGATTTTATTGTTGTGTACGGCTAGGTACAAATTAGGGAAATCGGTAGTCCAGTTTAGTTTTAGATAATTAGCGTGACGTCATGCTCTCCGATATGTTCGCGCTGACCAGTTATAGCTAGCTCCGGAACCACGTTGAGCTCTCTTTTGTCTTGACCAGTGGTCAGTGCTGACAGTGGTGCCTGTATAAAGCTAATTGTGTGTTGTATAATTTCAGCTGGGACCGCCTGTAAGTTGGAAAATGTTTTTATTTTTACTTTCTTTAGTTCGTATTTGTATTAATTGTTTCTAGATCTACATCTATTGCTATAGTCTAGATGCAGACTGATTAGTGTAGTGGCATCACTGGCTAGTTAATTAGCCATGATTACCTCTGATGGAACCGGAAGTTCCGTAGACTTGGGTAGCATCACCCCTTTTAGCCATCCTTAATGGTCCCCTTATTGTTTTTCTATTGTTTGTCTATTTGTAAATATTTTATTATTTTATGTCTTCTAAAAGTATTTTTATTAATATTATAATATTGTTAGGACAACGGTGCTAACAAGTTGGCATGTTGCCGATTTTAATTTTTAATGTAGAAGATGTCTGCGTCCTACTCAACGCTCCATTTGTTAAGCCAAATCTAGATTTATGTTTATTATTATCTGGCCCAACATGTGTTGTGGCGTAAGCTTTTAAGTAGGTATAATAATAATAATAATGTATGGCTTTTTATTAGCTAAATGAAGGTAATAGTATTTACCTCATCCATTTAGGTAAGTGTATGTGCTAGACTAGGTCTAGTTCATTATTATTTTGTTATATTATGAATAATTATGTTTTATGTATTTGTAATTGCAGGCTATAATTCCTGCCTAACTGTCTGCCGCAGTTGTTACTGCCTAACTGTCTGCCGCAGTTATTACTGCCTAACCGTCTGCCGCAGTTATTACTGTTGCCCTATAGCTGTTGCCCCATAGCTGCCGTAGTAATTATTGCTGCTACAAGTAGCTTACTGTTGTAGTTTTGCCAAATAGCTGCTTTATTAGTTAGGTTCAGTTACGTAGGGTTGATCAATCATTTAGTAGTGTGTATATTTAGTTTTATTACTGTTTTTTCGGTTTCATGTAAATAAAGTATATATAAGTTCCTGTTATAATTTCAGTTTGTTATTTTATTTTTTGTTAGCTAGTTTAGTTTAGTTTAGTTTGATTGTGCTGTCTGGTTGCTTAAATGACTCTAGCCCTTTGGTCGCAGACCGAGGTGCACAGATTGGGCTCACCCAGTAAAGCTATCACCTGCCTACTGTTATAAATGAATAAATGTTGAGCAGCAGATAGCAAAAAGGCCTCACTCAGTAGCGCCACCCTGACCTGCTCACATATAACATATATATTTTTATATAAGTTACCGCGATACTTCCATCTCTGATGCCTGTCAAACCTATAGGTCTAAATAGCGTCTTTTTCAAACTGAATGTTGCGCTCTCCGAGGAAAAATATTTTTGACTAATAGGCTTATTGATGGCATCAACATGATAAACAACTATTTATTGGATAAAGATGATAACAACAATTTAGTAATTAGTATTATAACGACACTCATTAATCAAGCAATAGCATACGGAACTATGACTCTGTCCTTGAGCTGACCGTATCAAGTGTGCTGTTGACATTAGAGCTATTTTGCATCCTGCATTTTGTACTAGAAACATTGACATAGACTTTATAAAGATATATATATATATGTCTTTTCCCAGTTGGCTGGTTGAGATATACTTCCTTGTATACATCTGGCTGGATCAAAGCGCTGTTTGCGATTGAAATGTGCTTCTGTAACAACACTATATAAATCTAGATCTATGCCATCATGTTATTTATACTATTCGGAGGATACTTTGGTCTCGTATTCCCTTTCATCAAAAGAGTTATAGAGGCATCAGGTGTCCCGCATTACTCTGCACTCCACAACCGTACACAGCAATTAAATACAATTTTATCATTTTGGTGGAAGATGTTTCTATGCTATTGGTAAAACTCATTGACGCTATTATCTTCACTGGCTTTATTAAATATCTCACATTAATCTTCTACTATTCACGCTTCACACGGTGAGAGCTCCGAAAGCATTTTCACAAGTTAAAAAGTTGAATGTCGACTCCGAAGCCGATACATATAGGAAAGTGCGAAGTTCGAGCAGCCCCGATTTGTCAAGAGGTTCGAACAGTTCACTTTTTATTGCTATAACTTTTTTATTTGAATGTTTTCCAAATTACTACTATAGTGATACTGCGCATGCACCTTTTTTCTTCCCTTCTTACACATACTATTTTCTTTTCCTTGTATGGGCTACGTTCATGGTGAGGTCAAACTCAGGCGGTGTGGAGTTATTCTTTTTTACTACCCGGTAGTGAAGGAAATGGGTAATGGGCTTAGGCTATTTTTAAGTCTGATTGCTCATCAGCTTAAAGAGACTATTTGAAGTTATGGAGGGTGGGAAATGGTGCAATGGATGGTGTTCTTGCGCTGGAGTAAAAAGAAAATGACTTTATAGTAAAAATTAAATATTAAAACATGTTTTTATATATATTTTCTTTGATCTGTTCGAACCTTCCATCAACCCGATCGAGCTTACTAACTGGGGAAAAATCCGCTCGAGGAAAAGTACGTTTGGCGATACTTACCCTACACCTCTTTGACTTCGTATTTAATTTTAACTAAGCCTAGTGGTACATTAAATCCAATCTATTGTTATAGAAAAAAGGACGAGGAATTCAGAGATACTATCAGTTTTTTCATAGGTCAGACCGTTACGGTGCTATAAAAATCCAAACTTGAAAATTGCTGCCAGCGGGCTTAATGCGCTCGAACTTCGCACTTTACTCTACATATCTATTAAAAACAAAAAGAGCGATAGATTAATAGTACAATTAAAACGGGTTTACCCGATTTGTTAAATGAATGGGATTATAACTGTTATGACATGATTAGGAATTAGTTATTTGTTTCGGGAATAAGGGGAAAGTTTTACTTAGCGACAAATGACGTGACATCTGTAAAAAACAAGAACGCTCTTAGTGACGATAGAAAGAGGACGCTTCGTGTAGAGCAGTAGAATAGATATACGAATTTACGGACATAGCTGACATCGGACGATTCCCTTCTTAGTTATTAAATATATTTGTAAAACAACATCAGAGTCGACTACCTATTTTGATTGTTTCGGCCGTTCGCCCGTGTTACTGAAGTAGTTCGAGTTCAGCATTACTTCCAGTCAGACATAGATCTACACTAGATATACCTCCAAGCATCAACACAGCGCGGAGGCCTGAACAAACGTAAACAATTAAACGAAATAATTTTTTGTACGCGAATCATGAATGAATATAGATCTAGGCCTATCTCAACACGGCTTCGCAGCTTTCGTAAACGAATGTATTAAAAAATGCTTTAGAAAACCAAATTTGATCAAAATATGAAATGAATGGACTATAATTAGTATGTTCATGTGTTAAAGTATAAAACTATCTGTGCGAAGAGAAGTTATATCATCTTAGAGTTGAGTTAGAGTTTCAGACCTAGGAATAGAAAGATGTATAACATTAAGGTATTGTCTAATGAAAGAATGTTCGTAAGGAAATCTGTAGTCACACATATAAAGAACTAATGTATGTAAAAAATGGTTTTGAAACACAAAATTGAAGGTTAATCTATATTATAAAGTAGAATGTGAGGCATATGTATGTATGTATGTTAGGAATAGAAATAAAAACCGTTTGACCAATCTTGATAAATTTTGGCAGAAATGTTCCTTGGGTACTAACTTAGACAGTAGTGTATGTATTGTAGCCCTAAAACAAACTTAAGACCCTCAAAAAAAATAAAGTTGTCCGACTCTATTAAAGTTACAGTATTTTATGGATCTAGGCTTTGTTTACAATGTTTACTCTTATAAGGAGGCGTGGTCGATAGTGCGCTTGAACTTTGCTTGACTTGGCTAACTATGAAGGGGGCTAGAGGTTTGACACCCGACTCGAGCAGAGTTGTGTTTACTGAGCGCCTAAAGGCAGCATGGAAAACCTTCTCCCAGATACCCCCACACTGGTCCAAGAGATTGGACCAAAGCACTCTGACAATGATATAAATATTAAAGTGGCGCTCTATAAGAGCTCTAATTATTATTATTATTAAGTACATAACGACATCCAACTCTTAATACACATTGACCAACTCTAAATGACTCATATTTCTCACGGCTATGGCCAAATTTCCATTTACGGCGCCCCCGCTGCGTGGAAGAAGAGGAAACCGTGCCTCATATTATGTTTGACTGCCCCAGACTTGCTGATCTCCGTCTCGACAGGTCTGGGAAACCAAAATTTCTCGACCTGTATATTGACATGTATGCACTACGCAAGACAGCAGGGTTTCTGTCCAGGGCTTTTGCAAGAGAGGATTTGAGCCTCTCAAGACCTCACTCAAATGGAGTTTGATGATAATGGTAATGGTGATGATGATGATGAAATGACTCATCAACGTTTACGATAAAACATTTAACGAGAAAATGCAAATGATTAAGGAAATTTAACTTACAAAACAGTTAAGATAAGAGCAATAAGAGTTAAGACAATCAAATGGAAATTCTGTTTGACAAGCTTAACGTAAGTATTGTTAGAATAACAATATAGATGGAAATATGAACAACATTCACACACGAAACAAATACACCCTCACAACCAGCGCTCAGACTTCTATGTACAGGTACTTCTCGATGACAACAGATGACCTTACAACACTCTGACCGAAAGTGGGATAAAGGAGTTTTTAAATCTTTGTGTTGTGGTCCTAATGGAAAGGAGACGACTACTTCATTCAGATCTGATGTTTAATGGATGCAGGTTGTCTAAATATTAGTAATTAAACTAAATGACTCACATGCGTGATCACACACACTTAACTTCGGCCACACGCACGATCCAATAACTTCAACTAACACATCAAGGCTCGACCTGCCCAAGACCTGGGTCAGTCACGGCTTCAAGAGCTAGCTCAAACCAAAACAATATATCGTAGCCCCAAGCCTAACATCCTGAAACGAAGAATAAAGTTAGATTTAGTGATGCCGTTAAATCACATATTATAAAACTCATACATTAAAGTACCGTTAAAATGGGAAAACAGTTCAAACTGTCGCATAGAAAGAGACCTCAGCCAGAACGACTTCTACGCTAAGGAAAAACACTAGAACTAAGCGTGAGGTAAAACGCATACAATATTCTTGACAAAAACAAAACAACAAAAAACGCCCAATGCAAATGTATTCCTAGACCTAAAACCACGGTGATCAGACAAGACAGTAAACTTCACGCGTACATGATAGCGTTCATTTCCCGAGCGTTCAATTTCGTTTTACAAAAATATGTCAAAAAATGAGATCGGGTAAATATCTTTCATTAATATTTTTTGTTCAACCAAGCGAGGCTCTGTCACTTTGTACAATTTTAATAAAGGAAAAGAGATGTATGTTTGTAGCATTTAGATTGTTGGCTATTGTTGTAATCTAGTAATATTATTCTCTATGATAGTGAAGCATTTCATTCACATTAAGCTAAATGCTATTTTATTGATCTCTTCCTTTTTAAATTCTAGGATAGCTTTTATCAATATAAATTGTCTCTGTAAGTTCTTTGTTTCCTTTACATTCACCTTCATCTTCACCTCTCTGTAAACACAAAACTTTTAACTTTATTTATAACTTAATTAAATTCTTTCATTAACATATGGAAGAGTTTCTCTCTAAGTATGCGTATGTTACCTGCATAACTGCGCCCAATAGAACTAATGTTTAACTACGAGAAGCAAGATAAAGTCAGGGTATTGAAATGTTTAACTCCGAGAAGCAAGATAAAGTCAGAGTATTGAAATGTTTAACTCCGAGAAGCAATGTAAAGGCATGGTATTGAAATGTTTAACTCCGAGAAGCAAGAGAAAGTCAGGGTATTGAAATGTTTAACTCCGAGAAGCAAGATAAAGTCAGAGTATTGAAATGCTAGATGATCCCATTTTCCACTTCTATCAGCTTGCCAACTCTTCATGGGTTCCAAAATTAACACACACAAAAAAACTTAGGGAAAACTGGAAACTACACGGATATTTCGAAACCGTCTCTAACAATTTTCCACTTCTATCAGCTTGCCAACTTTTCATGGGTTCCAAAATTAACACACACAAAAAAACTTAGGGAAAACTGGAAACTACACGGATATTTCGAAACCGTCTCTAACAATTTTTCTAGAAATTTGATAGTTTATGTATATGTTTAGACATGTTTAGAAAACAAAATAGCATTTAATTGATCACAAAATATTTCACCATTATAACATTATTTTTTTTAACAAATGTTATCATAAAATAAATTTGGCTTATCTTTTCATTTTAAATACGCGCTTAGCGGGGATTACCGCACACGACTCAAATGTTTCTTTGTATTCGGTAAAGAGTTTTAGAAAGAAACTAAACGTACATGAACATTTTGAAAAGCTGCGACTTCTGTAGAAATAATTAGCGGGACTGTTCATAGAAGAAGTTCGTTGTGCAATGCTCACTGGAAAGACTCTTTCTATTACAAGCAATGAATTAAATGAGAAATTATACATCTTCATCCGCTTCCTATTGGAGCGATCGATTTTTTTTTTAGATTTATAATAGCACCCTGGTATTTTGAGTGGAAAGTCTGGGTCACTAGTTTAACAGGAATAAAATAAGTATAATTTTGTAAAACCCCTTTGTTGGTCATTCATAATGATTGGGGTTAGTGAGAATAAGGAGCGCATCTTTTTAAACGACTTTGTTTTTCTTTCATTGCATATTTTTATTTGTCGAAAACATTCCCCATGTTTATAGTTTGGTCAAACTTTACAAAACCTGCTATGTTTTAGTGACTGACTTCTTATCTCTGTATTATTATTACTTAAGAATTGCCATCATTTGGGGACCCGGAGGCATGATCTCTTTGGAGGCCCCTGTATTTTGTTTAATATTTAAAGTTAATTGTAAAAAAACACTCATTTGGGGGCCCCCCTTAGGTGAGGGCCCGGGGAAGATTTTCAAATTCTCCCCATGCCTCCCCCACCTTAGCTACGCCTCTGAAAGTATGACTAACTTACATCCATCTCAGTATTCTAGTAATGTTTTACTTGTCCCTGGTCTTTTCATACTTATAACTGGATACATCGTCATGTTCCTGGAATTTCCACCTGACACATCCCCATGACCTCAAAGTTCGCTTATCAAAGTTTGCTTAAGTATATTCCGAAGCGTCACGGCTTTCGTCACTGACATGGTGGTCATAGTGTAATCTGTGTAGTGTAGCTATGGACTGTGACATCCTACACGTCACATAAGAGGCCTACTTAACATGACAACGTTAGAGATTTGGACCGTTATTCAAGTTTGAAGTGCAGTTTAATGTAGGAGTTTTCACCTTTGTGGTACAAGGATGGTAAGTGGAATTAGTGTTATTGTTTACTTTTAAATATTTAATTGCACTCTACTAGTAATAGTATTTAACATCATTTACTCATTTCACCTTAGATAGTAACGCTATAATCCAGGGCTATTGCCCCAGGATAACTACGAAAGAGTAAAGCAAATATTTTAATTTTGAAAGAGTTATTACTATTACCTCTGCATCTCTCATTTCTCTTTTATTTCGTCAACACTTTATTTCTTACGGTTTGTAACTCGGTCGTGGTTAACATGTGACCGCTCGTAATATATAAATGTAGCTCTGGATTTACGGCAGAACCTCATCCCAGGACTTATTCTGTACAAACTAAAAAAAAAATGTTTTGACTAAAATATGGATATCAAAGTTGTTTTTGATGAGGAAGAAAAAAGAAAAGAGATGAAGTTTACAAATACCCTTTTTTTTTCTTCTAAAATTTGGCATGCTTTTAGATACAGGTTTTATTACTAATAAGTGGGGCCACCGCTTACTTACATCCGGTTCTGATAACCCTAACCCCTAACCTTTATTTTCTTATCTTATCGTATGAATAGATTCAATAGGTAAACAAAATAATTCATTTTAAGTTTTTCTTAATGGGATTATAATTATTTAAATGGGAGAAAATAAGAAGGTCAAAGCTGGGTCTACGTAAACACGTCCAATTGTAAACGTAACAAAATCTTTGAACCAGAAATTGTTATAATTCTTAATGTTTCATATGTTTGTGTTTCTTGCGCTGAGCTCAAACACTTCAGTATCTTTACCCGAGAGTAATAACGTCACTACCATTTGAGCAGTGAAGTAGCGAGGTACCCGTGGGCCGGGTTCAAGAATATTTTCATGGGGCCCCTCCCAAATAAGATAAAAATGTGAGACAAAAACAATGGAATAATTTGTTTGTATCGGTGTATTTATCAAAAGACGATTCAATGCACGTAGTAATTAGTAACAATGTCATTACGTCTGATTCAGTTAGGACTCCAAGTAATAGTGTCTTAAAAATCAATGTTTGTACAATGTCTTAACAAAATTAAATGACTTAAAGATGCTTCAAATGAATTAAGAAATGTTTGATAAGTTGTACTTTCTACACATTCTACATGCCTAAAACACTTCTAGGAGAAACGTTTTCAATATTGATACAAATTATAATCTTATTCTACTTCCATCATTTAATTGTAAATTGATCGAACATTTTTCTGGCCTTCTAAGTAGCAATTCAGTAAACACTGCATCTATTTCTAAAATTCTAAACTAAATTTTGATAGTGACCACTAAGCTTAACAAATTGATACAGACAAAGTGAGAAATAAGATGCATGCTGTGACATTGTTTAGAAAATGTATTGACAAAATGTAATTGTCTAAGAAAAAAACAGCCTAATGTAACTGTTTATATTAAAATAAAAATTATAAACATCAAAATCTCGTACACAGACTTGAGTAGTCGTTATGAAAGGTTTCTTTGAAGGATTGCATCTCTGAACAATATGCTATGGCGATATCATCTGGGTCAAATGGGACTAGAATGATTGTGGCATCATACAACCCTTTGTCGTTTGCACTTGAAATGTAACTGGGCATTTACGACTTCAACATGACGAGAATATTTTATGTCAATGAAATCTGTCAAGTAATTGTACAGAAATGACAAAAAGGCTTCTCTTCGAATCCGAAGATTAATGAGGAGTGCAGCATTCCCCATGACTACGCAGCCCCGGCTGTGGCCTACGTATTTTGCCACATCCAGCGATTTAGTTTTTTTTTCGCCGTCTACGTCTGTCAATTATATGTGTCCCAAGGCCTCTGTAAGTGACCTCCAGCTGTCTCGTTCTGAGGCCACATTCAACCAGGTGTATTATTCGATATTTGGAGCTAATTTCAGTAATTTGATCAACTTTTGATACGACTTAAGTGCAAATGAAGAGAAAAATAGCGCCGCTATGACCTCTTATAGTACGTTATTTTGATCAGCACTGCATCGCCCAACAGGCGGTCTCTATTCTTTCGTTTTGAATCTGTGGGGCTTTGTTTTCCTGTCAGATATTCATAGCACTTTTCAATAAATCAGGTCAGAGATTTTGTTTAAACATAATGATATTAATTTTCTTTAAGAACTTTGAACCTAAAACTAAGCATTGGTCAGAGTAAGAAAATATTACATGATTAATGTAGACATCTGGGTCTTTGTTATAAACCTGCTCCTCAATTCGGTTTCGTCATTCATTAGAGTACCTCTAGCACGAGAACTATGTAACATACATTGACTCTTATGGTTCTTTTGTTTGCTTAATATTTAATGATCCTTTTTTTTAAATTCTGTTGTAAACATTTTGAACACAATACAGAGGACAACACAACAATGTGATGAAGACGTACACACTAATACAGTATCTACTTTGTCGGATCGGATAAAGTTTTAAATATTTGTTTAGTTAGTCAATATCTCAGACTTAATAAACATAACTGACTATGTCAACTGGATAAAAGAATTAGTTTTAAATATATTAAATACAGAAATTAAAAGAAACATATTTAGGTTTGAAAAAAATGAGTAATTATAAAGTGATAGACATTTATATTTTGTAAACCAAACTCCCCCCCCCCCCTCCCCGTTAATACTAATACTATCAATGGTTTTTGAAGAGACATGGAAAAAAAATTAGGGCTAGCCAACATTACAATAAAACCTGATGGAAAGCAGTTCCTTACATTAAAGTAATCCAAGCCGCTGGTACATTCTCTCTAGCTTTAAACACGGGTTAATGTTTTACAAGTAATATAAAGTTTCGTGCATCATTTAGGATATTTTAAGGGAGTTTTTCAGATTCTATATGATATTACACTTTACAAAAGTGCAATTATTTTTTCCTTTAGTGTTATCTCTAAAGTGGGTCCCACTGATCTGAGTTATGGGCCCAAGTGCAATCAACCCCTTTGCGATTTGTTTGAACGCCACAGACTGTGGGCCCCTAATGGTCGTGGGCCCGGGTTCATTGAACCCCTTCTCGCCATGGATGCTACGCCACTGCCTTTGAGGCAGAGGGTATTGTAAACCTGTGTCATTATTTGTTGGTACTTTCATAATAGAGACAGCTAAAACTAGATACACACTTCACAGTTAGATCTAGGATTTACGAAAAAAACAAAAGCAAAGGTAAATCTGAAATAATCTATTCAATACAATGAGAGCAGTGTAATAAACAATTCATTTATTCCATTACGACTGCCTACGCCATGTTTGCCTTCATAGGCACTTTTTTCTTTAATTTATAAGTCAAACTAGGGTTTTCCCCGTGGGACAAACGAGCTAGTTATATTCTTTTCACAGCGATCAACATCAACTGTTAAATATTACGAAAAATCGTTTGAGCCGTTTTTGAGATCCGTGTTTAGGCTCCATCCTCCAGCTTTCCCCCACCCTCTAGGCTCTATGAAATTCTGACTTGAATAGAGATATTGTAATAACCTCTAATATTTTAAATTATTCTTTCATAGGCTGCTGATGAAACCATTACAAAATCTGGTAGAGAGACTCTTGTCTTACCATTAGATGAAAGTCTGGGATCTGGAGCATCTTCTCTTCATACCAACGTAGACTATCAACATGAGGCTGAAATAAGTTTAGAAGGTGAGGCTGGGCTAGAGAGGCATCTATTACTATGCACCAAACATCCCAAACATAAAGAATTCCTTCCAGTCCATCGTTTTTCCCTCCATGACCTACCGGAAGACTATCAAGATGTCGACATAGTCGAACTTGTACAAACTTTGGCCGCGCTGACCGTAAGAGTCAGTGTGACGTTTACCAGCTTGAACCGGCCCCAATTTCACCCACGCTCCAACGCCAAGTATCCGATGTACGAGCTGAGGGGAAAGTCCGTACTCCGGACGGGTACTGGAAGAATTTGGGGAGTTAGGAAATACACGGAGGACACCTGCCCATGTAGTAAGTGCAAGAGTCGCGGTGAGGCCAGCAAGGTGTGGGGTCGTGTGTTCGTCTTTACCGCCACTCATGTCGTGTTCGACAGCTCAGAAGGCATGTGCTCGGAGGTACTTTGGGGATACGACGAGGTAAGGCGGGACGCTAAAGTCATTCAAGGTGTAGCTGCGGGTGTTTTTGGCGACATGGAACGCGACCGGTGTATCCTTAACTGCGTGACGTGTGATGAGCAACTTCTGGACAAGCTCGCGCAACTTGTGACAGACTACAAGAAACTTTACATTCGTGTGTTTAAGAAGTACAGCTCCAGCGCCAGGGATGACCGGCTGACTGTAGTGGTCTCTCATCCCCATGGCCGCGCTAAAGCTGTGACTGTCGGTTGTTGGATCAACAGGCACAATTTCAGTGACCAGCGTGGACTCATAGACACTACCTACACTTATAATGCCGCCACATGCGCGGGAAGCAGCGGTGCACCAGTGTTTCTCCTAGGCAAGGTATGGTACACCTTAGCCCACAGTGGCACAAGTACCAATGGAAACTACAGCAGCGGAGGTTGGGGTGTCTGAATATTACAGATTGTTATATTTTTATCAAGTAATTAACTCTATTAAAAAAAGAGTCAATGTCATGATAATAAAATACTCTGACAGAAAAATTAAAGCACATTTCTTATTCCATATGCTACAACACATTAGTACAGGTGCTCCATCTTTTCTGTAGTTATTAACACATGAAATGGGTTGCCTGAATCAGGAGAAGAAATGACTTTAAACAGTCAGCACATGGATGCAGGCAGGATGTAATTGTCTTATCTTTTGAAGAAACGTATCTTATCAATGAGACAAGAAGATAAAATAAGATTATGTTTATTTACACTCTAAGATGAGATCGTTAGACAAACATGGAGAAATAGTCCGTCTTCGACTCACAATTCATTCATGTCTCTGCTTCGATACCAGGGCGAAACTCTGTTATCATTCCAAAACATTACGTCTAGGTCCTGTCTAGGACAGTGCACAAAACAGTGCGTACTTTTGATTGCTGTGTGCAAGGACAAGTTGAAACAATATGCTTTTAGTGCACCGTAGCACAAAGCATTTATTTCTTCCTCTTAGCGTCTCCTTGAGACCTGAGTCTCTGTTATATCTTTAATATTTGTATTACTTATTGTGTCCAAAAAACGTATACCTTTTGTATTCATTAAAGAATTATTATTGAAAGCTCCACTACCTTATAATTGGAATACTCAAATATACATAAAAATGTTCATATAAAAATGCAATTTTTCTGACATAGCTTGTGATATAATGCGCGTATTTCAATGCTGTTGTACATAAATGCAATTTGTTAACTGGTTAATAAAATATGATATGCTGTGACATTTCTTTTTTAATGTAATTAATGAAAATGGAATTTTAACTTCGAATTGGCGAATCAAGAAAAGATGAGAGACAATGAGAGACAAATAGTTTGAGAGAGAGAGAGAGAGAGAGAGAGAGAGAGAGAGATGGAAAGGGAGATGGAGAGAGATGAAAAGACATAGAGAGATAGATAGAGATAAAGGATGGTTGAATGAGAGTCAGAGTGTATAAAAGCGAGAGAAAGAGAGAGAAAAAGATAAATTATAAAATTAAAATAAATGTGAATAGGGTCTTAGTTTCTTTCACTCTTACAACGGAAGAAAATAAAAAAAAAAGACAATTGTTGTTTTTTTTTTGTTTGTTTTTTTTTAAACTTTACTAAGACTCTTGAAAAAAAAAGGTATTTAAAAAGTATAGACACTCTTTTGCAGTGTCCCTTTGACCCTCTCTAATTCTCTTTCTGTCTATCTGTCTTTGATAACCCCAGATTATAATCTCATGTACGAGCTCTGCCAATGTTTAGCTCTCCGATGTTGGCACACATTCCCTGGTGTGATCTTTTCTCAAAACTAATCTTTTGTCTGTCTTGTACTTCGATAGACAACCGACTTACAGGAATTTACTGACCAATCTCAAAATAGAAGTGACCTAATATAACATTGTGCATATAAATATATATATAAGAGAGAGAATGGGGAATTACGTAAAATAATGCAAAAGAAGATAAGGCTAAATTATGTGGCAATCTATTAGCAGGGTCGGCCTTACATAATTGGAGGCCTTGGCGGCCTAATACACCTACGCCTAAGGCCGGCCCTGCTTTTAGGATCAAATTTGTGCTCTCATTCAATCACTCGAGGATAAACAGACGATTGTGTAGAATGTAGATAATACAAGATAGCAAGTCACGTGGTCTACCAGCAGTCACTGCAAGCAGACGCTGTGTTCAACGCTTGGTTGACTTAGCTTAACACCTTCAGTGATTTATTTATCTCCCCTGGAAATCTTCCAACTATTTTGAATCTAAATTTAAACCTTTTGTCTCCTTTCATTATCCGAGTTATTAGAGTTAAATATAGATTGGGTTTTTACGTCTTGTCACATGACAAGCGAACCGAGACAACAAACAAAGCAGTAGCAATTGAAAGTAAAGGCGTGTGTCACTATTGTTCATTGCTCTACTTTATATATATATATGTGTGTATGTGTGAGTGTGTGTGTGAGTGTGTGTGTGTCCATTTTTCTTCATGTTATTAAATAAATAAATAAATTATGGCTTTGATATAGCGCTAATTTCATGCTTATAGCATGCTCAGATCGCTTTGGTCAAATCTCACTTGTGGACCGGTGGGTGGGGGGGAGGGGTATCTAGGGAGATTATCAGTGCTGCCTTTAGGCGCTCAGTAGACACAACTCTGCCCGAGTCGGGTGTCAAACCTCTAGCCCCCTTCATAGTTAGCCAAGTCAAGCAAAGTTCAAGCGCACTATCGACCACGCCTCCTTATAAGAGTAGGTTGTACCTGGAGCTGATAAGTATAAGACTTTAATTGGCTTGTGTTTTTTTTTATAGTGATGCCTGCTTGGGGTAAAACCTACTCAGATCGAAACATCAAAATAAAAGGACAGGACATAACAGCAATGGACAGATTCACCAACCTTGGCAGCACACTTTACCTGAAAAGATACATCAATGCTGAAGTCGACTTGCTAATCGCCAAAGGCAGTGCATACTATGGTAGACTTTCTAAAAATATGTGGAAAAAACGATGTATAACCACAAGTACTCAGCTATGTAGGCGTCTTTTGGGCTTTTACCCTACCCACATTACCAATACCTCAAAAACAAAATGGTGGACAGAATATATAACAGATTTTTAAAAAATAAAGCACTTAAACATGATCTGCCTCAGAAAAATACTAAATGTTCAAAACAAAATACCAGATAATCAAGACCTCCGAAGAAAGTCATGCAAAGAATCCACTAAATCTTGATGCAGTCTCTGTTGGGATGAGCAGGTCACGTCTGCAGGATGGAAAACTCCCGTATCATGAAAGACTCCTTTATGGTCAACTAAAGAAAGGGAAGCAATACAAAGTGAACAAAAAAAAAAAAACGCATCAGGAAAAACCTCATAGCTTCTCTGAAAGTCTTCAGCATTGACGCTGAACCTGGGAGACTGAAGCACAGGATAGAGCTTCATTGCGTCGCGCTGTGAAAATTGGCACACAAATTGCAGAAAACCGACACAAGCTCCAGCTAGAGTTCAGACAGAAAAACCTGACTAATGTGCAGCCGAACATTACGGGCTCACAAAGGTCTCACCAGCCAGAAAACTCAGTGCAAAGACTCCTGGGTGACGAAAGTGTCATTATCGCAGTGGGGTGCGAGCCGGACCAGGTGACACCCACCTGGGGATGATCAACTCATTGAATTAAAGTTCAACAAAAAAAGAACAATCTAGCCATCGATTTTCGGAGGTTAGTTGATGGGGTTTGTGACACCCTGAGATTACCGCACTAAGTCGTATGACTTCTTCCTGGTCAAGACACGAGCCCGAATTTTGTCTGGGAACTCTATAAAGGAGACTGAAATAATTGTTGACAATCTCTTTACTAATTATGTTACAAATATAAAGTTATTGTCCAGGTGTGTGAAACAATTTACCTGTGCAGAGGTAAATGTCACGGTCTAGAGATTCAAAGTTAAGAGCTCCGCCTCTGGTTATATAGTAGACTAATAAGTACATCCGTGTGTGTAATGTGAGATGTGACAGGTCACGAGTTTACTTCTTCTCAACCAACAACACTGACGTCACACATGCGTTGTTGTTGTCACTGCAAAGTATTTCCTAATGTGAACAGGTAGCAGTATGTCTCATACAGGTAAGCAAACAAGACAAAACAACGTGTAAGTGATTACAAATGTAATGACATTAAACTGAACACAATAACGTTCTGTGTTTAGCTTTTTTAAAATTAAAATTAAACAACAGATTAATTTAAATACTTCTTCGGAGCTGAAGAGTGTACGTCCTAGTTCAAACCTTCTGCAGGACTGCAGTAGATTGCAGGTGACAGGTTTGAACTCGGAACTATGGTGATGACAGTCTGAATCGATTACCACTCGACCAGGCAGCTACCAGAACTATGTGTGATACTTAGGCCTAATGCTTCTCAATGTATTCAGTTGTTTTCAGCAGATTCATCATTCGAGTTAAGGTTCAGTTAAGGTTAGGTCGTCACTTTAGGTTAATATTGAATTCTGATGACTTAAAGATCTAATAAAAGCTTTGACATTCTATTTCAATTTTTGAAAAGAAGTCCTAGAAAACAGAATAATTATCAAGCTAACGACTTTAAAAAACAAGAGACATGGAGAAAGAGGTTGGCATTGTAGTGGAAAAAAACAAGACACAAGGCGAGAATAAACAAATGTTGTTACATTAAGATATATAATGATCATTAAACTACAAGAGTAAAAATATATGTAAATGGCAGAAAAAATTAAAATATTATTTTATTAAGTGAAAACTTAGAAAAATTATTTTAATGATATATATATAATGTGATGTTTTGACATGAAAAGTACTATGTTTCAATAAGTTATTAACTGGCCTGGTCCTACTAAAGAACTAGTGAGACAAGAGACATCAGTACAACAAACTATCTATAGAAGTTTCTTTTTAAAAGAATTTTCAACGCTCTTATTTTAACCCTTTGTCTACAGATAAAGATTTCCTAGGACATGTCAACATCAAGTGACAACGTCATTGTTAAACAAACGTATATCGTGATTTGTATAGAAGAGTAGAGAATCACTTGGCTCAATGTGGTTTGTTAACGATTGGTGGATGGGGTCATTGGCATTTAGTGCCCTGTCAAAGTGTGCCAAAATGATTAATATAACAACATTCGTGATTACAATTGATTGCAATGTTTTGTTCTAAATAATTCATCTCATAATGAGAAGAAATATTATTATATTCAACAGATTGTTTGCTTTTACTGTTTTGCTTCTATGTATGTTACAGTGAAGCCGGAAGTTGAAGTTTGTGAAAGTGAAATACATCGCTCGGAACTGTATGAGAAATGCAACAAAAACCCGGGCCATTTGAAATTCATATCTCCAGCACGTTTTAACCTGGATTGTCTGCCCTCAGTCTACCGTGACCAGGAAGTTTTAAACTTCGTCAACGCTCTATCGGATTTAACTGTACTGATTAGCCTCAACGTCACCAGCAAAAGTCGGCCTAAGTTCTACCCAAACACCAAAGTCCCGTTCCCATATTATGACGTCAAAGGGGGGAACAGATTACGTTTCGGAACGGGACAAGTATGGATGGTCCAGAAGAAGCATAAAAAAATTGCGATCAACGGGGGCAAAGGTTTCGGAAGGTTCTTAAACCGTAGAGTCAGTTACGGTGTCATCACAGTAGTGACAGCGGCGCATCTAGTCTATGACAATGCGGAGGCTAAGTCGGTTGTATGTCACCTGAACTACGACTCTTCTGATGAAATGTTATCCGACATCGCCAGCCTGCAAGGCGCGGGCATTGTCGGTGCCAACGCGACGCGAGACAAATGCGTCCTAAAATGCGTCACCTACGACCTGGCCCTATTAGACAAGCTCATGACGTCATCTGCAAAGTACAAGTCACTCTGCCGCAGCGTCCACGCAAGGTACTCTCAGTTTAGAGAAAGCAAGAAGCTGACTGTTGTCGTGTCACACCCTCACGGACAGTCCAAGAAGATCAGCGTCGGACACTGGACCAAGCGGCATCTGATGGACGAAGAAAATGAGAACTTGACCTCTTACAGCTACACAGCTTGCACCTGCCCAGGCAGCAGCGGCGCTCCTGTCTACACATTTGGTGGCGAAGGAAAATGGTTTCTGTCTACACATCTTCACATGGGTGTCACTGACAAAGGCAATCAAAGCTGCTTCTGTTGGGAATAAAAGATCTAACTTTATTTAAAAACACAGATTAAAAAAAAAAGAATTATGTTTTTAAGCTATTGATACGAAAATTTTGGTTGGCACGTCTCGCAATATAAATCATAAAACATTATAATTGTTTTGTCATATATTTTTGGGAATACTTATTTTAAAAAAGACTATTAAGTAACTTAGCCAAATAACCTCATCGAAAGGATTATAAAATAATAAAATAGAATGTTTAATAACCAAAAAGAAATTAGATCTAGAGCCACACTAATCACATCACAAGCGTCCTTGTTTTCATCTCTAATCATCGGCCATCTTACTTCCTCTATCTTCTCGTTTCCCTGTCCTGTGTCTCATGGTGTACAGTCTCGCACATAATGAAAGTGCGCAACTTAGAGTCATAACAAAATGCAAATGTTATCCACAACACAATCTCTGCATTATTTAGAACCATGATTGAACCACTTGGCCACGAGGAAGTAAGCCAAGTAATGTTGGCACGCCACATGGCAACTCTAATCATGTTTTTGTAGTATCACCCTTTATGGTGAAGTTGTTATATTTTACTTACGTATTTAATTATCCACTTTGTGACACATATTTTATCTTAAAATATTTTTAGTAAGTTGGCCGCATTAAGCTGAAAGATGACAATGACCTACATCGTATGGTATTTCCTATTTTGTCTGTGAGACCTTTTTTATTATAAAGTTATATCAATTCACTTGGTATGTCCGTCTGTCTGGTATTAAGTTTAAACATGTTTTTTCACCCATATCCCATTTTTTGGATTTTGTATGTACATAATTTTAAGACAATTATTAGTGTAAGTGTATTTCTTATAATACAGAGAATTTGGATTTCAAGTTATAACTTCAAAGAGTCGTGTATAACTAGGACGATGTTATAGTTGGTAGGACGTAATTATCCTCTCCTTACAGTAGTTATGGTTCGGTCACACCGTCACACTGATGTCTTAAAACTTTTTAGAAATAAAAATTTTGCATGAAATTATCAGGACATGCAATTAAGGAAAAATAAAATGTAAAATCAGTTACAATTTTAAAAAGTACATATTTACCTACCATTGTCTTTTCTTTTAAAAAATAACGAATATTTTCCGACCCCAGGTAAGAAATATTATTTTTTGTTAAGAAATGTTCATTCCAGATCTAACATGACAGTTGTAACGATGATGGATTAGTTTGAACGGTAACTAATAGAGCAATTCAAAGGATAGTGATATGGTTTGAATTTGATTCTTGAATACTACCAATAATAATAATACTACCCCTAATAATGTAAATGTGACATTTTACTAGCTCTATGTTTTGTTTAGTTTCGGACGTTCGTTCAGAATAAAAAATGTTCACGTCTTAGACCAGAGCTCCTTCAGGACTGCAAGAAGTGAGCAGTGTTCAAAGTAAAGACCATCTAGGCGAATGTCTGTATCGTATAACAGCTGACCAGATCGACATTCCTTTTCGGAGATTTTCATCATTAATATTAATATTTTATTTAAGGTTTAATTGTTATTAGTTGTATTTAGATATACAAATTAAAATCTTTACAATTTAAACAATCCCTATCCTATTTCGAATATATTTTATGTTACTCTACTGTGATACCATTGGGTCATGTGAAACCAGAGCTAGATAAATTGAAACTTTTGTAAAATTAAAAATCTCAGATATTCACCTTCCATAAATTTACAAACAAAATATTTCTGCATTTGTCAATGTGTGCCTTTGTGTCTTTTCAAAATTAAATTTAGAACATTTTTATTATTTTAATTAGTAATTGTGTTATGATACCACAGTATTGATTTTTAATGTATTTCTTCATACCAATTAATTATAATATCTTCATGCGTTTTTGTGTGTTTTATTCAGGAAATTGAACTTTAAAAAAATTAAATTTGTATCAATTCCTCTTTAATGTTTGTATTTAATACCATAGTATATATTACTCCATGACGTTAGTATTGAAATGATAATATTCCCCATAAAAGCTCAAACCAAAATACTCCTACACTTGAGGTGTTTAAAAACAAATCTAATATATTCAAATGTAATAAACATTTGTATTCTTCTAGTTTTAAAGGTTCTCTTTTTTATTGCAATTATTGAGTCATAGTTCCCCTTGTTGGTTCTTTATATGGAACATTTTTGTGTGGTCCCTTTCTAAAATTAAGTTTGGAAAAACACATTTAATGTAATTAATAACATTTTAAAAAATCAAACAAGATTACAAAGAGAGTCTTTGTTATCACAAAAACTCAGAGGCGGCCCCCATTGGATCCGCTTATTTGCAGGGAATATTCAAAACATAATTTCGTTTTGAATGTCCAAAAATAGCAAAATTTGAAAGGGTCATTAGGCGTTGTCAAAATGTTTTGTTTTTTTGTAAAATGTTTAACATTTTTCGGATGGTACTTGAGAATAAAAAATAATCTATATCCTTGACCAAACCTCCCGCAGGACGACGGAAGATAGCAGCGAGCAGGGTGCGAACCCTTGACTATCGAGACAATGTGATTGCGCTTAAAATTGTGTACTCGACAATATTTTCGAATATTTCTAATTTACCTATAAGTACTATAGCGTCCAGGTTTTCTTTCCTTTGAGGAGCATCAAGTAATTTGTATTGATATCTTTACGCCTTCAAAATATCTGAAGCTGTTAGAAAATCATTTCTATATGACCACCATGTGAACACCATTTTGTGAGTGTCCTAGAAATTATGCTCTCTCCCTTGTCGCATTAAGGCGCGCCCATCTTGAGATGCTGTGAGCAAAATAAAAACAAATACCAAGCCATAGAAAAAGATGCGCGGTGGCTGACCGGTAAAGCACTTGGCTTCCGAATCGAGGTCCCTGGTTCGAATCCTGGTAAAGACTGGGATTTTAAACTTCGGGATCTTTGGGCGACTCTGAGTTCACCTTGCTGTAATGGGTACCTGACATTAGTTGGGGAAAGTAAAGGCGGTTGGTCGTTGTGCTGGCCACATGACACCCTCGTTAACCGTGGGACACAGAAACAGATGACTTTTTGCATATATCGCAAGGTCTGAAATGGGAACTTTACTTTACTTTAGTCATTGAAATCTGCAACTTATTGAACACAGCTGCCAGAATCATTTACGACCAAGTTTAAGTCGTGATTGGCACAGGGAACAAAATGAGCGAGCTTCTTTTGATGAAGCAATGCACTATCATAACTTTAGCCCGCATCAATTAGTTTATCTTTCTTTTTAAGCAATTGGCAATTGTCAACGTAAATTTATAGCTAAATGGACATAATGTATTGAATATGATAGTAGTATGAAGAAAAAAAAGTTGCTGATTTCATCAAAAGCATTCATTTTTGTCTCATCAAATATTATTTTATACACATATAATAATTTTCTTTTTTCAACATTTTCATTCCATTGCTTGATTTTTTTTCTCCATTTTTTAAAATAATATTAATTAAGTTCTCCGGGATTTCCACATAGCGACAAAAGAAAATCATATTTACCAATGTTAAATATAAAAAATTAAAAATATGAAATTGAATTTTGACAACATTGAATAAGTAGCAGCTATGGCAAAATATTAATTCGTCACCATCAGGACTATCCCATTAGGCACAATAGATATTGTTACAACGTTCCTTTTCCTATTTTTCTGTACAAAACATTAGTATTATCTAAACCGGACTCTCTCTCTCTCTCTCTCTCTCTCTAATACTATCAAGAATTAATGAACATACATGAAAAAAAAAAAAACAATTGGACGAACTGGCAACAATAATCCCCTCAAAGGTCCACCTAGGGCTCGCCACCATTACATTAAATCTGCTGGAAAGCAGTTCCATTCATGAGAGCAATTCAAGACGTTGGTTAATTGACTCTATCTAAATAACATGGGTTAATGTTCGAAAACTAATTCAAAGTTTCATGCAACGTTTAGGATCCTTTGATGGAGCTTTTCCGATTCTATCTTGCATCCATCTTTACAAAAATGAAATTATTGTCATCCCAAAGTTCTCACGAGGGCCCCGGCTGGTAAGAACTATGGGCCAACGTGCAATCAACCCATTTGTGCTATTGTTGCTACGCCACAGGCTGTGAGCCCGTAACGGTCTAGGGTCCAAGTTCATTAAACCTCTTCGCGCCATGGATGCTACGCCACTGCGCCTAAACTTTCCAAGCCATGGTGAAATAAGATTTTTAATCTCCCTTCTAGTTTTGAAGATCAGAGTGTGACAGACGGACAGATTTATATTTTTCACTGACCTAATAGCGGCTTTTCCCCTTAAAAAATGTTAAGAAACAATGCACTGTTTCAAATTATTGACATAATGTTTGACAATAAAATTGAAAGTGCTACCTTCAAAAAAAAATCAACAAAAATGATGTACAAAACGATGTAGCCGGTAGCATCTCCATTAGTACCAAATTGTGTTCCGCGGAACCCTAGTGTTCAGCATGGCCTTAATAGGTGTTCCACCAACTATCTGAAGAATTAACTACCAGGCCACCTCGTTTATTAATCTCATAAAAAAAAATATAAGCGAAGTGTTCCTAAATACTAAGAATATACGAAGTGTTCCGATAAGAAAACAGTTTGGGAAACATTGTATTAATAAATAGAGATAAAATAATACTAATATACTTCTATTAATCAAACAAAATATATGGCATGGAATAAATTCTTTATGTCTTCGAGTGCAAAGATGAAAAGGGGGGAAGTAATATTTAAAAGGCTGGTCTACTGGACCGTATTTAAGTTTTGTGAAAAAGCGTGTTCTCCTATCAAAAAAAGAGTTTAAACTTTATGACCTTTCAAATTGAATGTTCAATCAAAGTAGAAGTTATTTGACAAAGCTTATATAAACTCACTTAAACTGTCTTGCCGTCTGTCTACCTGATACAATATTCTGCACGTCATTTCTCCCGCTTTATATTCTCTGAACCTATTTGAAACTTTGCACAATTATTCATTGTCCCTAACAAAACATGGAAAAAAAAACAATTAATTAATTAATTACTTGAATTTTGATCAAGGGAAATAAATTATACACAACTGAAAAATATGGCTAGAAATGTACAGTTCTTTCCCTTATAAAAGCGTTGTGTTTTTTTATATTTTTAATATTTGGCTTGTACCTTTTAATGTTGTCTTCGTGTTTCTGTAGGTAGACAGAGTTAAAAAGCCGAGTTTTGATTATTTGAAGAGCAGAAAACAAAACCAAATAAAAAAAAACAGCTTTATGACAAACCGCACAATGAAAGATACCTAGTTTTTGTTCTTAATCATAATATTCAATACAGTCGAGCTGCAGCTAGTCTTGTCCTACTTTTATTCAATACAGTCGAGCTGCAACTAGTCTTGTCCTACTTTTATTTAACACAGTCGAGCTGCAGCTAGTCTTGTCCTACTTTTATTCAGTACAGTCGAGCTGCAGCTAATCTTGTCCTACTTTTATGCAATACAGTCGACCTGCAGCTAGTCTTGTCCTACTTTTATGCAATACAGTCGAGCTGCAGCTAGTCTTGTCTTACTTTTATTCAATACAGTCGAGCTGCAGCTAGTCTTGTCTTACTTGTATTCAATACAGTCGAGCTGCAGCTAGTCTTGTCCTACTTTTATACATAGATACATTAACAACTGATGGCAGCGTGGAAACTACAAGGGTCGATAGTCTTGTATTTTCACCTATTGAACGGTAATTTGTAAGCGAAGTCAATCCAGCACCTCGTGCTTCTTCCCAAACACTAGCTTAACATTGAGTAACATGACACGTGATTTTGTGCAGACGTCAGGTATTTCGAAATTTGTGTCGTCATGTTTTAGTGGTGGCCTAAAGGTATCCCTTTAAGAGTCGGCGACCTAGGTAGGGAGGTTATGTAAAACTTCATCTTTTTCATGACAGACGGGTTAACGAGGAGGTCAAGTGGACAGCAACAACAATCAAACTGGCAAACCAGTAACACAGACTAAAAACGCAAAATACCTAGGTGTTATAATAAATGAAAAACTGTCATGGAATCCACATATTGATGAAACTATAAAAAAAATCAAACAAAGCATTAGGGTTTATTAAAAGAAATTTCTATAATTCAAATAAGAACATAAAACTAAAATGTTATTTAACCTTGGTTAGGCCAATAATAGAATATGCATCCTCTGTTTGGGACCCCTCAACTCAAGAAAACATTAAGAAACTGGAACAAACACAAAATAGAGCAGTGAGATTCATAACAAACGAATATTCACATTTAACTAGAGTAACACCATTAGTAAAATCACTAAATTTAGAAAGCCTTCAGGACAGAAGACTCAAAAGTAAAGTAGCAATTATACATAAAACACTGAACCATAATCTTCAAATACAAAGACAAAATTTAATAAAATACTCTGAAAGACACAAAGATAAAGGCACATTCCTCGTCCCATATGCTAGGACAAATTTGTACAAATACTCCTTCTTCCCTAGTGCTATTAAAGCATGGAATGGGTTGCTTGAGCTAGCCAGAAAAACCAGTGACTTGGCAGAATTTAAGTCATTGGTTAATATGCATGACTAAATGCATGACGCGTAGGACGTAATCCTCTTCTTTTTTGAAGTAACGTCTGTATTAGATAAGATAAGATAAGATAGAAACGCCTTTACTCCTCCGAAGTATGTCGGGTACTTATTAGAGTTGAGTGGACTCCGTCAAGTACCTATTATAGTTGGGTGGACTCGCAGGTGTCTTAAAAATCTCTAAAAGTTCCAATCTTATTCTTCTCTGGGATTTGAACCAAATACCTTTCGGTTCAGAAGCCAAGCGCTTTATCACTTAGCTATCCCTCCCCAATTACGTTGCTTGGCAAACAAACTTCTACTGTTATGTAGAACTTTTTTCTGGTTTTGACAATCATTTTTAATCTCTGTTTATTTCTCCGGAGTTTTAAACTTTAAAAAAAAGGCAACACATTTCTATTTAACAACACAAAAGTTTTTGATATGTGTAATTGTTATTGTCAATCAATTGATTAAAATAACAGAACCACACCGCTGAACTGTGCTATAGTCGACCGGACTGTATAGAACCGGGATCTGAACCGTCTTGACTGCGTCACATCCGCTCTTATATAGGGTCCCTACTGGCCTTCTCGAACCGGACAGAAAGCCGCTCGACGTTTCTAGGTGGTCAGATGACTACAACACTCGTGACGCTCCTGAGCTCTGTTCACGACGGCGATCTTTCCCGAACCGTCCTGTTGACACTCGACTCGGCTGACCATCGTAACTCGTCACGGTTGACCGCTAGTCGAGCGCTGGCCTGGGACGATTTGCGTCGGCTGACTACACACACACCACCACCCCCATCTGTGCCACCACCAGGTTTATAACATTATGCAAATGATTCAATCCTCCTATTATACTTGTAAGGATACCACCGAATCAGTATTAACCAGCTGAAATGAAATAGAGCACTAATTCAAAAATTGACTTAACAATGCTTGATTGCAATAATGGACAAGACTTTATGATTTGTTTACAGAGAAGAAAACATAAATTCATGAAGTAACTTAAGGGAATGTTTACTTCGAGGCTTGAAAATACAATTCAGACTTGGAATGTCTTCTTTTAATTTGAAACACGCTGTTTCCAAATACAGTTTATGAACCCCAAATAGCATTCATTGTTTCCCAACATTGGTATCCCCAACCTCAATAAAGAAAATCATCTTAATATAGTGAAAATGTTCAACTTTTATTCTAGATCCCATAAAAATAAAATTAAATACATACATTGGTCCAGAGGTACTTGGATAAAGTTATTTATTGATACCTCTTCCTGTAATGAAAAAATCGAAAACAAAACACCGATATATTACTATATGTAGGGATATGCGTTTGCGAAACTTTATTGAGTAAATTTGCTTTTGTTTATTATTAATAGAAATAAGTCAAGATTATTGAACAATTATTTCTCGTCATAGTTGGTATCACTTAACGATTGATTCATAAATTTATTTTCTGCAATGCGCAATCGAACGTCTCTAATGTTTAGTCATCTTATAGCTGTAAGTTTCAGTTTTAAAATTAGTTCATGGCTAAAAAATTAGAACATTATCTGTGATATTGATTGCTGTGACAGCGTAGTGCCGAAGGTGTTGACGGACGATGTCAACGGAAATTTTCCTTAGCCAGTATTGATAGGCTGGATCACATCAGTTACTCGTGATTCAGTCAAGTGCATCGAATGATCGCGGATGAAATACCGAAACCATAATTTGTTGCGAGTCGATTAGCTACCCGTGATTACTTTGACTCACATTACTTTGTCAGCGTAATAAGTTTCATTATTCTTCCTTCTTTCTTTCGTACAATTACGTCATCAATCTTTGTCTACCAACAAGATAGCACTGGGTTGATTAGTTAGCACGTGAATTTAAACGCCTGTTACTAAAAATGTTATATTCATTTATACACAGAACAAATATGAGGGAGGCTTAGTTTTAGGACATGTATAGTTCTAGAAAAGTATTCATACAGTTTTTCATTCTAGTTACGTAAATAACTTCTATTTTGGCGCTGAGATATAGAGCTTAGTGAAGTAAAAGACAATGAGAAATTTTGTAAGCTGAACTAGTTTCCATGTAAATGAACTAAATCTGATTTTTAAATATCAGTGCATTAGTGCAATGCTAACATAACAGGTTTTAACCATTCATTGGCATTTGAAAAGTATGAACATAGTATGAAATTATACGAAACAAATGCACTAGTGTAATCTACAATAGTGGTCACGTCTTCACAAGAAATTATTAGTTGTAACCTTTTAAAGGGATGCGAATATCCGTTTCTGGTAATGAGATTAAAAATCAAAATAATGTGTGTGTGTTTGTGTGTGTGTTAAACAAGTCAGAATATAAGTTATGGAACTGTAAATGAATGGCTTACTTTAGAGTAAAGAAAGTATTTTACAATTTGACCAGTGAGATACAAAGTCACTTCTTGGTGCTATCTACTTGGATAGTTCGAATAGTTCTTCACAAAAATACCATGACGGTGTTGATAGCAAGCTTGCTGATTTACACTGTCATAATTAGTTAATAAATCATTTCATATCTGCGCAGTTTAGAGAATCATTGAGAATATAAAGATGAATAACTCAGAACAGCCCATCATTGACGACTACGACATTAACCCTTTAATTACAGATGAAGAAAAAACTATTTATGAAGTGGTTTGTTTAGTATTTATATCATTTTGTATAGGCCTATGCGGAATCATTTCAAACATCATTAACCTGATTGTGTTTACTAAACAGGGGCTAGACAGCACGACCAACATTGGCCTTTTCAGTTTGGCCTTAGCTGACCTCTTGAGCTCAGTGACTATTGAGTGGTACTGTATCAGCTTTAACCCGCTGCTCATTCATTCTGATATTAATTTCTACCCGCCTGAGGTGCAGCACCTGACCGCGGGCACGCCTCACAGTGCGTTCGCTTGCATAACGAACTGGATCACGGCCTACATAGCTGCGGAGAGATGCCTGAGCATTGCGTCGCCTCTGAAGGTGAAGCAGATCTTGACTCCCAGGCGAACTGGCTTCATCATCGTGCTCATCTATATCGGCATTACCATGCCGGTGGTGCCTGAATACGCCACGGCTTACCTCGCGCCCAAGTTTTTCCCCGAGTTCAATAAAACTTTGGTGGGCCTCGCCTTTATTGAAGGCAGGTACAATCTGGGAGGCATCAGTTTGATCAGCTACTCCATCCTCACCTTTATCTCTTTTATAGCAGTCATACTGTTCACGGCGATTCTCGTCATCCGACTCAAGCAGAAGACCAGCTGGCGTCGCTTATCTACCTTCGACAATGTCCAGTCTGAAAACATGTCCCGGAGGGACAGAGCCGCCATCAAGATGGTTATAGTTATTGCCTCGCTCTTCATCGTCAACTTCAGCCCCACGGTGGCGTTCTTCGGCGCTGTCTTCATTGTCCCGGAGTTTAATATTACGGGCAAGTACAGAAACCTGTTCCTTGTGTCAGCTGCGTTCGCCTTCATCACAGACGCTCTGAACGCTTCGATCAACATCGTGTCTTACTACACAATGAGCACCAAGTACAGGCAAACATTTCAGCAGGTGTTCCACAGGTGTTTTAAAAGGAAATCTTTGGTTGATAAGCAGCAATAGAGCTTTGATCGTTAATATGCCAGGAATAACTATTGTTTGACGTTGCAATTTGGACGATTTTAGTGTGCATAGGTCTGTGGCATGTATAGACTGAAATGGCAATTAATATAAACTTTTTCATTTAGTAGTTAAATTGGTAAAGACAAAATGCATAAAATATTTAATACCTTATGCCATTTTATCTAGTATTATGTGGAAAAGAATAATGGACATAGACGCTTGTATATAGTCATTCACTTTAGTTTTACATTTGATTTTGATGGCAATTTGTTTCTGTGATATATTTTTTTAATTTAATCAAAATTATAGTTTTATTTGTTAACCATGAACTCAAGCTACTTTAAACCAAAGTTAAAAACTTTCATGTGTCATTTTAAAACGTATTCAACTGAAAACCAAATTCTTTTTCAAAAATTGCATACTTTGTATTTTATTACAAATACTATGTTGTCCTCTATTGTGGAAAATATTAAATTTTCGTGATTGTATTTATATGACTTTATTTAGTCGAGCATTGCGCTTGCTTGTACTCGAAGCATAACTTGAAGCATAATGTTTATGGGCCACATGTTGCCCGCGACCACTTTGCATGCGGCCCGCGTGGCCACCTCAAGAATTACCAAAATAATGTTAAATTATTAAGCGTTTAACAGTCAGCAATAATTTTCAGGTAAAATATTTACTAAAATAAAACTGGAACGTAACAATCAACTTCGTTAAACTTATTCACTCTTTCTCTCCTAACCGACGATATCATCGTTGATTTTATCCCAATATGCAGCTTAAGAGTGGAGGCTAAAAAATGCTATATTTTTCTACATTTAATTTTTATGAATAATGGATTGTGGGATAGTGACCTCAAAACAAATAATATAAATGTTTTATATATGTTTTGTGTTTTGTGAGAATATAAATAAATATCATTAAAAAAGACTTTTTATTTTATTTGAATCATAAAATATTGCGTAGATCTAGTCGAGTTCTAGTTTTAGGGGAAACTTGTCCACAGTCAATAAGTTTTGACCTGTGCGTGTTGTAATTCAAAATAAACTTTTATTTTCGTTTTATAAACATCAATTTATATTATCTAAAAAGAGTGCATTTTCCTTTAATTGTATACAAAATATAACATTTTGTGATAACAAAAAAAGTTATTAAAGTTTAATCATAACAGGGTAATGGAATATATATAAGTAAAATAAATAATTCCGTCGGAACGTGGAAAATTTGGAGTGGAGAGAAAGAGTTACATATGAAATAATATACTGTCTACAAATAAAGCTGTAAGTTTCTACATTAAATCATTTGAGTCGTTTCCCCTCCAGGTAGTTATCTTTGAGTGACATACTGTGTCATAAGGCGCTCTAGGAAAAGAATATTTGTTGGTCCAAGACTTTGAGATTTGCTGAGATGTTTAATAAAATGTGTCCAATAACTCTGGAGTGAAGCTAACGGAGGGATATTGCAACCACATCGACCGTTTCAGTATTAAGTTATGAGTGGTGTAGTGCTGTCAAAAGCTGACACACTATTGAGTGTTGTTTTCTGGGTCTAGAGATTGAGCTGTCCGTCTGTTAGCGGTGGATAACTCGAGTTATTTTTATTTTCTCAACTGTTACTTTTTCTAACAAGAATGTTCCTACATTTTAAGTGTGTTGGCATAGTAGGGCCAGTTACTCTTGTGACTAGTATGACATACTGTTGACGTTTAATCAATAGCAGTTTATACCAGTCGGCATATTGAAACAAAAACTTTTTTTTTAAAATACATACTTTAAAAAATGTAAGTAACATAATTTCAGTCTGTAGTTGTTGGGTTTTTTTTAAATACAAAAATGTATTCACACTATTCTTTTCGAACAATCAAACAGCCGTTATATTTCATATATTTATTTTAAAAAAATGAAATCTACAATACATGCAAACATGCCCATAGAACATACGGACGGCAATAACGTCCTTTAATATCAACCAACGTAACTAGTTTTCGTTTCCAACGAGCTGATCCTTAATTATTTAACTATAATGTGATAAAGAGCAAGATTATAGGACTGTAATAATCATTGGGTTTTGGTTCTCAGAGCGTGAGCAGCTTTTTATTTTAAACATCAATAGAATATAATTGTACGAAATTGAGGACTTGATTTAGAATTTTTTCAAAGCCTATGTCATGTTTATGGTACTTGTTCCGAATGTAAACTCGAGTGTCTGTGACATCAATAACTTTCTGCCTGCTCATTAACTGTCAAGATCGAGTTGTTTTTTAAAAATCAAACATTTTGTTAGAAATGCTTGTTAGGATAAACTAAATGTTTTATGATAGATGACTCTGTCATGTGTTCATTTTAATTTGTTTTGAGTATTAAAGTAGAAAATATAATGAAGTCAGGTAATTTTCACATTTTAGATATTAAATTATAAAATCGACTTATCGTTTATATAAATCTTAAGAAATATTTTTTTTAATAATGTGACATACTTGATATTGAAGATTTTGAAAACAAATGAAATACTATTTTTATGTTAGGATTTTGTTTTAAACGTCGCATTTTTTGTTTTGTTCAGAGCGGGGATGATGTTTAGTACTTTTGTTTGGTTCTTGTTTTGTTATTGTCAATATTGAAGAGGCTGTGCTGTAGACTGTAAATAAGACAAAAACAATGTACATTATGTTTACCAATGCGCAAAATAAATTACAAAAGCCACTTAGAATATTCATAAGTTGAAAAAAAACATATCGATGGTATAAAATGGAGAAAATAAAGAGCCTAGCGTGAATGTAGATGTCGTGCGCGTTTGAAGTTTTTCTTTGCATTTAATATTGGTGTTTTAGAGTATAGGAAGTAGTTTCTGTTTAGTGTGTTTTGTTGTCTAGAATATTGTGTGTGTGTGTGTGTGTGTGTTTACGTCATCCTTAGTTTCCGCAAGAGAGAGAGAGCTGCTTTTGTGAGCTGGGTAGCTGGTTTTTTGGTTCCCCTTGTAAGGGTACGTAAGTACATAGTTTTATTAAGTACGCTGATCTTTCGGTACGGGTGTCGTTATTGAAAAGTTCTTTCTTGTAGCGGCAGCGCTAGATCTAGGTTGTCTTTTCGTTTCAGGGTGTTAGGCTTTGGGCTATGGGAAAGTGTGTCGTCTTTCTGCCCTTGGAGTTGTGTAGTAACTATCGGTGTTGAGGTGTAGGGAGTTGAGCTTCTGTTAGGCGCCGAGATGGAGTGTGAGCGTGAAGGTGTGTTACGGAAACCTGTTGGTGTGATACTAGACTAATTAGTAATCAAATGCTAACTTCAATGATATTGATGTACATGTAAATATGTTTGAAAAATTACAATTAAGTTTAATTAAATATTGTTCCTATTGACAACTGTTGTTATTCACTAAATGTTCAGTTGAATAACTGTTATTCAATGTTTGTAGTTTACATGCTATTACCTTTAGGTTCTTGTGTTACTCTGTTCAGGCTGGGGATACGGGACAGTAATATAATATCATACCCTAGCTAATCTGAAATCCCACCCTGACAGAAGATGTAAACCTTTACAACGAGAAAGCATGCTATTATTTTTTTAAACAATACAGAGTAATTATTTATTAATATAGTTTATAGCGAACGTTTTAAGTGTCCATTAATTATGCGTTCAATAAATACATCATATTCGCAAACTAAATGTAAATGAAGCCTTTAGTTGAATCTGAAAGAAGTATTTAGCCTTTCTTTTCTGAGCACTCTCTCACTGTCACGTCAGTTTTAGAACCCCTGTAATATTTGGTGAATAGTAATCACTGAACCATTCCGTGCTTGTTCGCACGAGATTTTGTTTTTGGTCGGAAGTTGACCACGAGGTGGAGGGGAGTTGATCTTGGACTCTCGTAGAGAGAGGTTGATTATGGATATCTTGTCCAGTGTAGTAATGTATAGATATTAAGATTGATTTTGGAGTATATGTGACACCTGAAGTATTTCATTGGATTATAATTCACTATGTTTTGTGAATATTTCTTGATGGCTGGACTTGCCAATATCTGTTATTAATTATATTATATGTAATAAAAACCATGTCTGCTACCAGTGAGTCTATTAATTATTCTGAATATTGTGGTCAGAGAGTTCAGCATATTAGTGTTCTCACGCACTAGCAAATCTAGTGCACGAGTGAAAGTATTTAATTAAGAAGTCAAAGAATATCATAGTAGTACCAGTACAACACACAGAGACATTCGCGTCATCACGCCTACAACAAGAACTAGGCTGTGACACTCACGTTATAATGATGACAGTGTTGTAAGCAATGTCAAAGTTGTAAAGATGTCAAGTGGTAACACGACTATACTAACTTCACGGCTAATCGACTCAAAAATTTTAGATTTTTTTATGACCTTTAACCTGCTGGTAGTAGGCGAGCTGATAAGTATTTTCGGCATGGCTGCTAACGTCATAAACATTCGAGTATTTTACAAGCTGGGTTTTCAGAAAAGCGTGGACATCACTTTGACTGCTTTATCTGTGAGTGACCTGGGCGATCTCATCACAATTCAGCTGGCCCATGTGGTGGTCAACCCTTGGTGCTTGGCAGCGGACTTTCCGTTTGTCCCCATCGACTTTCTGACCCTGGTTTCATTTTACCCACACAGCTATTTCATGAGGGTGAGTGGGTTCATTGCCTCTTTTGAAAGATGCCTAAGCGTGATGTTGCCACTGAAAGTTAAGACAATCATCACCTGGAGAACCTCGTTAGTGGTCAACACGTCTGTCTTCATGATCACGATACTGAATGTATTCTCGCCCTACTACGTCAGTTACCTGGGCTGTACATTTATCCCAGAGCGTAACAAGACTTTGTTGGTGCTGTCCTTGCGCGGGGACTGGGACTCAGACCTCGGTGCCTCATACATTGTCACAGATTTATTCTTTCCATATTTTGCATTATTTCTCCTCATCGCCTGCAACGTAGTGACCTCATCAAAGCTCGCCAATAGATTGGTCTGGAGAGCATCTCATCAAGGATTAGAAAACTCTCGATCCGGAAACTTTTCTTTGAAAGAAAAGAAGGCCACGCGTATGCTTTCGGTCGTTTCACTCATTTTTATCTGTTGTCTCACTCCGCAGTCTACTATATTAACAGCTGTTACCTTCGTGTCAGACATAGGATTGAATTCCGACTAATTTGAGGTGGCGTTTTTGTGTTATTGCTTCTCATATCTCATTGCATCTATATGCTCAAGTATTAACATTTTTGTGTATTATAATATGAGCTCAAAGTATAGAGTATAGACGGACATTTCGAGCCTTGTTTTGGAACAGACAAGCTTAAACGAAAACTAAAAACAACCAGAAATCTTGTAAACAAAAGAGTCAGCGAGATGCAAAATGGAATAGAAATATCTTGTGTTAAGTAAACATACGCTGAAATGTGTCACATTGAAATATTTAGACATTTATCATCCATGACGGATAAACATAAATAGCAATTCGGTGTATTTGTATTATGGGGTGAGTGTGTGTGTGTGTGTGTTTGCGGTGTTGTGGGAAGAGTTTAGAGATTAGTTGTGGATGGTGCAACATAAGACGCGTTTTCTTATTTGGTGTTAGTTAGGGGAGATGACTCCAGAACGTGAGACTGAATAGTTGTGTTATTTTGGTCCGTTTGATGTTGTTCAAATTACTATTCCTGAAGTGACAATTATTACAATGTTTTTTTGTTTTAATTTTAGTTTTGAAAACAAAATTCTTAAATATTGAAATATTTTATATGAATTCTAATTATTTCATTATCCTTTTAAAAAAATACATTCGTATATAAGAAGTTATTAAAGAAACTTTATTTTTTTTAAAAATAGAGCGGCGCGAGGAATCCATTGGGTTTTTTCATTGTAATATTTGTTTTGAATGAAACAGAAGCAGATCAGTCAAGACATTGTCTTCTTCTTTTTAGTATTTACTTACAACATATGGCCATTGTTGTTTAGTCGAATAACTCGCCCTGTATGTAGATGTGGTCATTACAAAGTCAATGATTGAAATATTTCTAAACTTCTGTTGGTTAATGGTGGAATGAAGAAGTTAAATCTGTGATATTATAATAACAGTTTTATAGTTCACAAGAAACTTATTTAGGTGTATTTATTAACATTATAGAACGCCTACATCGGTTCAGTTGAAGGCCTACTAGCTGTTAGGAGTTTTAAGCCAACTCCCGAGGGGGGGGGGGCAAAACTAAGTTTTTTTTTTTCATTGTAGTCATTAATCCATGTCTACGTTTAATTAAAATTACATAATTTCAAATGTTTTAAAAATTAAAATATTTTAAGTAAGATATGTCTCTGTATCTTCTAATTGGGCCTTGTTAAATGTAGACCTTGTTGCGAGAGGCGTATTCAACAATATGGGTCAAAACTTTTCAAAAAGTCTCTGTTAGTATGATTCTTCTGGATTTTTTTTGTCTCTGAAAAGTCGAATTTCTTACGACTATTGCACTTCATTATAGTGACGACCTTTGTGTGGAAAACAGGAAGATGGTCTTTAAAAATATCACGACGTCCGCGCTACATGTACCTAGAATGTCCCTCGTATAATATTATTGACCAGCGCTACCTCTTTGTTATTATACTTATACTTAATATGGCCCTTCACTTTTTGTTATTACTAGGATGAATAGTGTATTCTGAAAGAAAACACATCAAAATTAACCTTTTTTGACATTCTTACTACAAGAAAAAAGGCTTGTAGACACAAGAAGAAGCTGAAAATGCCGGAATGCGACTGGGCCCCATCCCTAAATCAAACCCCTTACAGACGTATGTCAAAACCTGCCACATCTTCAATTTTATCACCAGAAAGAACGTTTTTACAAAACTTTAAAATTATATAGGTAATACTATTGTGATATTTCGTTTGGTCAATTTGAATTCTAAAAATAGTGTTGAATTAATATAAATGAAACATAAAACCTACAAATTGTGTTATTATTATGAATATGTTTCTTTTTTTATTTCATTACTTTCTTAAAACATAAACTCACGGACCTCCTTGTGGGAGCCCACATTGCTCCTATAGATCCCCAGCTTCTAGGGAGGGCTCCAACGAAAATTTTGTAACGTAAGGTGTCGCACCCTGAAATTTTGTAGAAGCACTGCCTTATTGTTTTATATATCAAATCATTGTATAAGTGACTTGTACTTGGATTATTTTGTATTAGTTGAAGAAATAATAATCAGCGCTGAGTGGCTCCATTTTGTCTTGGTGGTGTGTTGGATAAATTAATCATAAATGTGTAGGCGCCTCCGAATCCGCGTAAGTCAGATGATTTGAAAAGAAGCCTAAATAATTTGTTATAGAAGGAATTATTATCGACAACGTCTCGCTTTTAAAGGATCCATGAAGAGTTTATTGAACACCAATACAAAAACATTATTTTTATCAATTAATAAAGACAATTTCAAAAATTTGAGTTAAATAGAAAATGAAATCTTTGAAAATGTTTAAGCACACAAATATTTTTACACAAAAATTTGATTAGATTCTACACCAGATATGTCTCATACCGAACTAGTCTCTATGAATATTGCTTCTGTTTCTTATACACCTCACGTAGAAATACATGAACATTTTCTGGGGTTTCCCCCAATTACTGATACAACTAGAGAAGGGTTTTATAACTTTGTAGTAGACAAAAAATGCAAAGTTAAAATTGTAAAAAAAAATATCTAAGAGGACATGAAGGGTACAACAACAACGGTTTTATTAGAAAAGGAAAAAAAAAACGGTCTCTAAACATGGTTTTAAATCAAAGACCTTTGGTACAACGCCCTGGCTCCAGCTCAGTCTTAATGAATGTTTTTTTTTTTTTTTAGAAAAAAAAAAGGGTAAGGGGGCGGAATTTTAAAATTTCGCGCGCAGGCGGCCACAACCCTCGAGGCGGCCCTGCTGAAGTCTACTACATTTATTTGATTTATCACATCTTGATTTTATCCATATTATAAATAAAGTTATGAACTATCTGGTGTACAGAAAATATGAAGAGTTGATTATCTTTGTAGAATATTTGTGTTTATGCAACTAACAAACTAGTGTTTAAGAGGGAAGACATATTAGGAACTCCATTTATTACGTAAACACAAGCGGTGTTGCACTGACGCGTTAGTGTGCAAATGTACATATAATATTATTATGTTACACTCTATGCCATTTAGTAGGTGGAGATTTTAAGGATAAACTAAGCAATGTCAAGGTTTCAATTAAACGTCACTGTTGCCAACTTAATTAAAAAGAATTGAATTATTCTTTGAACAGTATCTCATGCCTAGCAGTTGATCTTCATATCAAATCTCCTTTATTATTGCTAGTAAGTTAAAAACTTGTGCGGTAAGTTGTCAGTCCAGTGGGGGGTGCTAAAATAAATATTAGGGGGTTGTCATTGTGTTAATAAAGGACCAAATAGTGTGAACATGGGAATGTGAAGGGTGGTCCGGTCGAAAAAGCTACGTGAGTATAATTGAACACATTTCTCATTTCCTATGAACTCAAAGATGACTGTAAAGTCCAGTCCTCGCTTTTAAAAGCCGGCCGCATACGTGGCATGGGTAGGTTTGGTTAGTTGCAGATAGGCCTGCTTCTTTTCTTAGCTTTTTGTTGGTTCGGCGCTCACGCTGGCCACTCTTCTTGCTTCGTATGTATCACTCACGTAACTCCGACACTCATAGCCTCTCGCCATTAGGAGCAATCTAGAGCTAGTGCCTCCCAGTGTCAATGTCAATATCACACTCTTTGAAGGAGATCTCAAGGGTGAAGCTTTTTTTTACCCATCCATGGCAGCTTTTCCTGCACACAGCTCCCAGTGCATTAGTCGTTTTGGGAAGAAGATTGCCTGGCATGCGAACTATGTGTCCCACCCATCGAAATTGCGATATTTTTGCTGTGGCATGGATACTGTTTATATTAGACAACTGTAGAATTTCAGTATCTGTTATGTGGTGAGACCAATGGAATTTTCCTTATCGTAGGTAGAAGGAGTTTAGCATTTTTGATGGGGCGGGAATAAAATGTCTAGAGCTTTGATGAGAGTGAAGGGAGCACTACAGTACTGAAGACTTTCAGTTTTATGGATATGCTGAGTCCGCTCCGTTGCCAGACGTTTCTACAAATGCAGTTCTGGCACGTGCAACACGGAAGTCGTCGTCTGCTGACACGAGTATCATACATAAAAGGTGGTCAAGATAAAAGAAGATGGACATCATGTGATCCCCTCTAGAACGCTCGATTCAAGTATCACCTGCATCATGACTACGTGCCTCTTTTGTCTTTTGTCCACTCTGGACTCCCATATTAAATTGAGAAACCCGAGAAATGTTAGAGAAAGTCATAGGATTAACGATTATTGGTGTGGATGTAAGAGCGTGGGGGGGGGGGGGGAAGCGTGGGAAGGGGGGGGGGAATACTAGAATTTACGGTCGAAAAGTATGTCTGTGTGTTTCGGGAGACATTATGAAGTGGGTCATTCCAATTCAAGTCAAAAGTATATGTCATATAGCATTACAATGCACAGGATAGAAATAAAATAAATAGGGGTTCCAGAGAGAGAGAGAGAGAGAGAGAGAGAAAGAGAAGGAAAGAGAAAGAGAGCGGGCCATTCCAGTTCATTGTTACAATTTCTAGAATTCATGGGCTAGAAAATTTGTTGGCGGGATCGTTTAAAATGCCCACCGTTTATTGTTACTTCAAAAATAAATTTAAAAAAAAAAGGGGGGGGGGGCAAGTCCCGGTTCAAAACAACAATACAGTGCCTGGTAACGAATTAACGAGCGTAGCCTTGCGTGAACTGCCAGTAGGAATTATAAATTATTGATGAAAACATGACCCCTTTCAACTATAAATCTAAAAAATAAATATGAATAGACATGTATCCATGAAATATGTCATATAAAACAACTGAAATAGTTCTGCATTCATGAGTATACTATGAACATGTAAAACAGGTCACTATAATTTATGCAGAACAGAATAATTTATAAAACATATTCTTAAAATTTTCATGAAGAGAAAAATAAACGATAAAAGTGGAAAAAGAGTTTATGTTAATAAAAATGTCCGACACGTCTACTAGAAAGTTTGTTAGAGAAATATTTCGCTCGGCAATCTCTGTAGGAATCACAGCGAAAAACGCGACACAAATGTATCTCGGGATACTGCAGACAAACATGACCACTGCCAGCCAGACTGCTACTCGAATCAGTCTTTTCTCTTTCACTGACAGTGAAGACCTTCCAAGAGTTGACTCGCGATGTGTTGAACAAGAATCGGTCGATGTTCTAACCCGCGCTGTTTCTCTTAGCGCTGACACCATGCAGATTGTAGATACCAGCAGAACTATTTGGGACAGAAGAGCGAACCCAAAGACGCAGACAGAGTCTAGAAGTTTCTCTAACGTGACTATAGTATCGTCCACAGCAACAGTCAGCACATAGTGGACGGTGGCGTTATAGTTGTCTGCTGGCAGTGGCTGCCAAGTGAAACGCTCTAATATGATAACAGGTATGACAAAACCAAAATAGACACAGTAGATAGCGACCAATGCAGTGATGTATAAAGGTCTAGTGCAAAGACGTTTCACGTGAAATGGAATCACGACACAGAAGCACCTCTCTGTAGCGATCAGGGCTGTGATCCAGCCAGATATGTTTAGTCCTGTGTACCTCATCCAGCCAATGGGAAGTGTGCTTAGTGACATAAAGTCTATGACAGAGTCGTCAAGAACATAATGCAAGATGTACAAGATCTCGGATGTCAGTTGTAAACAGGAAACTGTCAGGTCAGTGAGAGACAGTGTCATAGTGCCATAGCTCATACTTTGGTTGAAGTCCAGTTTTGACAGAATAATAACATTTAAAACGTTAGCCAATATTCCTGTCAAGGAAACAATGCAATTAATTGGAATGACTAAACTGAGTCCGAGAATTTTGGCAAGTTCATCTGATAATAGAAGAAGATCCTCCATAAAGTCGTTAGTCGATTCATTAAGAGGGACGATCATTGTTTCCACATGTGTATCTGTGCCGGTAAGAAAACTTAAAGGTTAAAAGCGTATGGTTTTGACTATAAAAATAGTTTAAGAGTTCAGTTTTATTTTCAAGAAATCTCATCGTTTCAATTGTAGCATGCTAAAAAGTATCCAAAAAATATCTGTTTTATTTTAAAATGTTGAATTGACATTTTTTCCGTTTTATATTTTCAAAGATATTTTTATACCAGATGTCTTTATCATATCTGTACTTCCAATGTTTTCATATTAGTGTCTTCTTCTGTTCCTTGACTACGACAGAGAGCTATTCTTTCAAATTATAAATCAATTAGTTTGTTATTGATCTGTTTCCCTCTTTTTTTTTCTCTCCGTGAGATGTGTGTATGTTAAAAATAATTCAGTACTAACTTAAAAAGACACAGAATATATTCTAAATCATTAAAAAAAAGATTAGTGTATTTCTTTTGAATGACTTTGTCTACGATGACTAATCTCAACAATAAGCCTATATTTTGATTCATCAATTGTGTCCAGTATTTAAAAAGGTAAACATCAATCTGATGGTATCTACAGCTATGTTTTAATTACAATATTTGTAGTTTACAGTTGAAAACTCTAGAATTAAATCTCCTACCTTCCTATCAGACTGACTTTGTCTGGGAGCTCCGTTATAATTACAACATTTTTACCAGACCACGACAATGCTAAATCAGTCTCATGATCCATTAATTGATGTATATATATATATATATTAAGATGATAATGTTTACAATGTCAGGTTCTGGTTTTATGTAGTATGTATTTAACAACTAAACAATAGACAGGCATTTTATGGGTGGAGTCTAAGAACGTACACTTACACATTCAAATGTACATTCTCTCATGCCGACGCCCAAAACCTAATTTACTAAGAAACGAATAGGGTGATTAACCTTTTGATTTGTGATTGGTATGAGTCGATAAATTGTTAAATTATTAACTAAATAGTGACCAGTTCAAAAGCCAACTATGATGTTACAATCTTCTCTATCAGTCCTTCGTAAACACTGCACAACACAGCACATCTAACTCAAGAAATTGACAACAAGAGTTTCAAATAACAATGTGATAGTTTAATCACAAAATACAACACAATTGGCTTCACTAACTACAAATGCTTTCTTGAACTTAACCGAACTGACTACTTAACACTACTAGCCTCTCTGGACTCGTACAGCTACATTCGAGGACTCACTTTGTACCGCACCGTCCTTATCGCGTTGCTGTCCTGGACTCAACTGACCTTTCTTACACACTGTCTCTCGTCTGTGAAGGCTCTCAATCACATGACCACAACACGGATCATATATGCGTGTATTAGTAATACTGTCCCTTGTTCACTGACAGCATTTGACCTGTTAGATTCGCCTGAGTCACGTGTGTCAGTAGGTCGCACATACGTCAACGCTATCTGTCCGCCACTGCATTTACAGCAATACTACTATTATTTAAATTCGCAACTTGCGGTGTCAATGAGCCAATAGACCGAACAAATAATCTGTGACGTTGGCACTTTCGCTTGTATTCATTTGCAAATCAGATAAAGCTCAACTCACACCAGGCAGCTAGGGACAAAACGCTAGCTCCAAGTGGCTCTTATATCAAGTACAGGAGCTGAACTTAAAGGTAAGGAAAGTTCCCCTTTCAGACCTTGTGGTCTATAGGGCAGATGATGTAAAGGTCATCTGTTTCTGTGGCCTACGGTTAGCGAGGATGTTATGTGGCCAGCACAACGACCAACCGCCCCAACTAATGACAGGTAATTAGAGCTGGGTGGACTGAGAGGTACCCGAAGAACCAGAAATTAAAAATCCCAGTCTGCACCAGATTCGAACTCCGGACCCCGGTTTGGAAGCTAAGCGCTTTACTGCTCAGCCACTGCGCCTCATAGTTACAGACTTAGCCAAATTTGTTGTCTTATTCTAATCTCATCTGTCGTGGGGGCTCTGTGGCAGTTCGAGTAACCGAAGCCATCCACTTTTCCCTGTCAGCAACCTGTTCTTAGTATATCAAGAGAGAGGCCGGTCAATTCTTTCATGTCATCCAGCCAGCTTACGCCCTCAACTTTGATGAATGACGTTTTGTAATAAATAAAAGAACACTAATCTTCATTATAAATAAGGAAATTTGTCTCACAGACAAAATAGTATGACTACCTTCATATTGAGGAATTAACATTGTGAAACTATTAAAAAAAAACACATAGATATAGAGAGACATTCGCTCATTTAATGGTAACACGTTCGTGTCCTTAAATAGTGCTAGATCTTCTGTAAACTCTATCCTCAGTTTAACTTACATATTAAAATGTTATTAATTGTACAAATGGCCTTTATGTAACAAATAATAAAAGTGATTGCAATTAAAAGCCAACGGTATTTTTCAAAGAACATCCTTTATTAGGTTTGAAGAATTGTTGAAGAATTACAAAGCTAAACTCAAGTCATTTCTCCCATACACAATCTCGGATACAGCTGTCGGAGAAATAACGTATACATACTTTTAGCCAGACATACACAAACAGATCAACAGACAGACAGAGAGTTGATGTAAGCTTTATAAAAAAAAAGGATTTTAAAAAAGCATTTATGAAAGTCCACGCGGTAACCACTCTGCTAGAGAAAGGTCTATGTATATGGAAGATTTTAAATTATTTACTGTTTATTTTTCCTTTTTGTGTTCTCTAAGCCTGGGACGGCAGGCTAATATAAAAGGGAGGAAATTTAGCTTATACCACCACTTCAGTCCAGAACTATTTCTTTTCCTTGTTTGAGATACCAAACAAAAAAAAAATTATAATCCATTAGCTAATTGCTTTAAAAAAATGATTATTGTGTTGTCAGGTAAAATAAATAATTGTGCAAAATTGCATCTTGATCCGAGATAGGGTGTCGACCCTGAGCCCACGTCACTCTTGGCCAGATGTTCTTCAGACCTTATCTGCGAATAAATGGGTGGCGCTTATTTTGACCGGATGTCACATTGTCTATCATGACCTATCATGTAACCTATCACACATGCTTTCCTGTGAATCCCCTTTTCGGACAAGCGGCATATAGATTCTAAGTCTCAAACTTCTTAAATCAGGAGCAGTTGGTCCACTTTTATTTTCACGTTGAGAGTGTTCATTAGCAGCTCCTATTCGTTGTGTTCTCTTATTCTATTCACTTGGCCCTACCTTGTGGTAAGAATTGTGTGCATTGCTGAGACGTTGTAATATGGATTTAACTAATTACATTTATTATTATTATTGCTTTTATGTAGCGCTACTTTTATGCTTATAGCATGCTCAGAGCGCTTTGGTCCAATCTCATTTGTGGACCAGTGGGGGGGGGGGGGAGGAGGGGGTATCTAGGAATTGGTTTTCCGTGCTGCCTTTGGGCGCTCAGTAAACACAACTCTGCCCGAGTCGGGTGTCGAACCTTAAGCCTCCTTCATAGGTAGCCAAGACAGGCCAAGTTTAAGCGTACTTAGCCTCTCGACCACGCTAGCCTTCCTACGGCCTTTAGTTTGTGTCTAACTGCTCTAGTGGACTGGATTTAGATCTATGTTAAACTTGGCTAACGTTCTTTGCAAGTTTTTCTCTTTCGCTACAAAATAAAAGTAGTCTTGAGAAAATGGGTTTACACATTTATATCAAATATAACATACTTGAAAACAGGTTTACCTGATTTTTTAAGAAATTTTTTATTAATTGAGATAACTTTAGCTACCGGTATTAAATCGAGTTTACCCGATTTTGTTAAATGAAAGTATTTTCATGTGTCAAAGTAAAAAACTTTGCAAAGTGTAGTTCTTAAAATTAGATCTTGATCTAAATCCGTTCGGTTTTGTGTCATGTAAACATATCTATATGACCTAGATCCACGAAATAGTAATACTTTCATAAAGTGAACTTTTTATTTGAGGGTCTTAACTCTTTCTCTCCGTAATTATTTTTCACGTTCCAATGGAATTATTTATTTTGTTTCACTATCCCGTTATGATTAAACTATTTGTATGCAATCAGGAAATGTTATATAAGGTATACAATTATAGAAGAATGCTGCTCTTTTTATATAACAGAAATTAATATTTATAAAATCAAAATTTAATTTAATTTAATGGGGTCAAATCAACGTTGGTACCGTCAGTTAGGAGTGAAAGAGTTAAGCTTGTTTTAGGGCTACTTTACATAAGTTACTGTTCCCGTTAGTATTCAATGAACATTTATGCGAAGTTTTAGGAAGATTTATAAGATGATTCTGCGGGATATGCGGGTTATACATACGCCTTACTTTCTGCTTCATAGAGTAGATATGTGCATTATGTGTATTTCTAACAGTCGTAAGTAAGAAACATAATTATTTCATGTGTCCATATTTATTTATTGCATTAACTTATGTCCACCATGTGTTGACATTATAATTGCTACATTGCTCAATTGGTGCAACCTTAGATATATTTGTACATTTTATTTTATTTATTTATAGATCGCCATGGTGATTTTTCTAACGCATTGACACTGCGCTTCAAGAATAGTAATGAATGATTTCCCCTTGTCCATTTTTCTTAGACAAAAGTTACGCCCCTTGATCGGACACCTTCTATTTTTAAGTTTCAATCGATTGTTCATGGTCGACGGTCGTATGTAAAAAATTACATTACGTTCTTGTTTATGTTTACCCCCACTCCCTTTTGTATTATGATCATTCCCCTTGTATGGATTTGATCTTATTCTCATTGACCTGCATTGTACTGGTCAATTGACCATATGTGATTCTCTGATTGACGGCTATGCCCGAGGAGAACACAATGCACCTTTATATAATGAATATATTTAGCTCGGTGTTGTTTTTTTCAGCCTGATTGTGGCTGTAACGAACAGATTTGTGACGATCACACTTGCCGGGGATTATTATTATCAAACTTGATAACTCAATGAAGTGAAGAAAGAAACATCTCTCTGTATTTTCTTAAAACTTCTTTAATAATACTTCTTCAACTTTCACATCAAATTAACTTCTCAATTCAATAATAACTTGACTGGATACTTCATAAATAAAACTTAAATGATACATGAAACTTCACTTAGTATAACTTCAACTTCAACTAATAAAACTTTACTTAATGGACCCGCTAATATCACAAAACTATTACTAATCGAGGACTGAGCGAGGACCCCGTCTAACTGACTTTCTCTTAATGTATACCTTTCTTAATCGTACATTCCAGAATCATGGAAACTTCTCCCCTAATTATTTTAGTAACTTTGACCTTCTAGAAGCTGACGTGTGCTATTTTTTTCCCTTAACCTCTTTCTTTGATTGGATACGTAAAATTAACTTGTTTACGCTGGACACTTGCACTGGTTTGACTTCGAGCTTAAAGAAACTGGTCGAAATAGATCACAGACTCGACTCGTGACAGTGGCTAGAGACACCGTCTGGTTACTGACTGCTAAATTTCTATTAGTAACCTTGTGCCTGTTTTTCATCCTTTCGCATTCCTGCGAAAGATTCCATCCTTGAATTCGTTACTGGAGGAAGGAAACTTTAACAACTCAAGGCAATTCTCAGCCCGCCTATTCATTGTTAATATTGCCCCACCCTGCTGCGTCCGACACACTTTGAGGACCTACAACTGGAGTTTTGAGCTGGAGCTGGCACCTCCCAACGCTGTAACTCCCGATTACGGACTGGAACAGTCTACGGCACCAAGGCAGAGGGAGAAGCTTCTAAGACATAACAACAAGTGGACTGAACTAACTTTTAAAAGTTAAACTAAAACTAGTTTTCAACTAAAATAAAGTAGTTAAACTAAAAGTTTATCATGAATTTCATAATATAGTTAGACTAAACTAAGGGAAATTAATTAAACTATAACAAACTTTTCATAACTTTTTTTTTGGGGGTGGGGGGCGGGGTTGAATTAGAAATATAAAATAATAAAATCAGTAATAAGGAATATGTTTCTTACACAAACGTTAATGCACAATAAATTTTAAAAAATGTCTAAATAAATATGTGTGCTTGTATTTTTGCCTTCAATTAAAACCTTTAGAAAATAATGTTACTCTTTTTTAAAAAGTATATATTTACTTATAATATAACGAAAAATTGTAATAACTTATACCAGGTAAAGTTTAAAATCTCATTAAATAACATACAATTTGAGTTTAAAGGTTAGATCTGGTAACTATTAAAATTGAAACGGAAATACCGGAGTGAAACATTTTACCTGTATAACTATTTTATAGTGTAAAATACATGCTTGACTAACCATGCAGATGTGCTAACCCCTAACCCTAACACTATTGCATAACCGTTAAACGCGCAAGGGAAAAAAAACAGGTTGGTCTTGTCATTATGGACTGCACACTCAGTACACTATATAGGCCTACAGCCCTACACGTGTACGTCTATCTGGTCAGGTTGATAAACTCAGTCGGACACACCGTCTATTTACTTTCAGGGCTGGGAGGGTGTGTAACTGTTTTAGTGTAAACAACACGCTTGACTAGCCATGCCTCGTCTGACCACTCCACATTAATCAAACACTATTGCATAACGCGTAATAAAAAAATGCCGGGTAGTCTTGTAGTATCATCGACTACACACGTACAGTACACTAGGCCTACATATGTATGTCTAGATGACCAGGTTTTTAAAATCAGTAGTCTATTTACTTTATGGTCAAGAGACGGTGTGGATTAAGATTTTTTTCTAGAGTTGGTTATCCTTATTCTTTAACATCTATATAGGCCTAACTGTCGATTCTTAGATCTCAATAATAAGTCTTATGACTATAAAAAGGGTGTAGTTGATGTTCCTGCAGTTAAAAATTATTTTTTGCCGCAATGAATTGATCAAAACCACTAAATATAATATTGTTACAAATCTCACTATCCAGGCTCTCTGGAAACTGCACCATACACCACCAACTTAAAGAACTTGACAACTCAGGGCTCCAAAGTAACGTAACACTTTAATAGTTGAATAAATAACAGCCAATACTGTACAATTGGCAACACGTACACTGTACAAATATCTCTCCGATAACACCGTACCGCCGTATCAACTCTTGCACTGGCCTCTCCGTCTCGTTCCGGGCTTGCACTGGGTTCAACAGTTCAGGACTGGCTTTACACACTAAACTCGTTGTGTCGGACTCGATCACAGACCAAGATCAAGACGCCAGTCGTCTCAACTGTACTTGACAGTACTCCGCACTGAACCGTCGTAATGCTCCGTACAGAACCACACCGCTGAACTGTGCTGTAGTCGACCGGACTGTAGTGAACCGGGCTCTGAACCGTCTTGACTGGACACCTCCGCTCTTTATATAGGGTCCTTACTGGCCTTCTAGAACCGGACGGAACATCGCTCGACGTTTCTAGCTTCGTCGACTACATTTCTCGTGACGCCCCTGAGCTCTGTTCACGACGTCGATCCTTCCCGAACCGTCCTGTTGACACTCGACTCGGCTGACCATCGTAACTCGTCACGGTTGACCGCTCGTCTAGCGCTGGCCTTGGGCGATTTGCGTTGGCTAACTACACTCCCACCACTACCCCCATCTGTGCCACCACCAGGTTTATAACAATATTAAACTAACTCGCTAATCAGATTCCCACTAGAAACAGAAATTAAACACTACCACGTGGCTCATAATAATAAAACTCGAAACAACCCCATTCCTAATATTGCATAGAAACTTTTGGCAAAAAATGTTTAGCAACATTTTATTACACTGCTACTTTCAATTGCAAATATTTAATCCCATGACCTACCAGCATCTTACTTTACCCTCTTCTAATGCAGACTGACCAAATAGTTGTTAACTGCATTTTTTTGTGATAATCAAAGTTATTGATATCATATGACCAGAAAACAGGAATGTGTGTTTCAACTACATGTTGAAAAGTTGTATAAATTTTAATTAATTTTTTTAGTTAGTAACTAAAAAAAAAATAATTAAACTACGACTTTAACTAAACTTTTTTTTTTCTAGTTAAACAAGGGCCTTAATTAATTTTTTTTAGTTAAACTAAAAGTTTCTAACTTTTTAGTTAGCTTTTGCCCATCACTGTATGCATCTAAAGCGAAACTAATTTAAAATGACAATTATTAAGCAGTGTTTCTTATTATGCATGTAAAGTGCGGTGCGCGATTAAAGTACTTCTACAAGGTAAAAGTTTTTTTTTGTTAGTGCTTTAAATGAAAGATTGACCCTTTACAAAATTAATTAATCTCCGTATCCTGTGGTATCAAGTCGTTAGTCGAACCAACAATACAACAGTACTGGCAACACTTTCGACACGAGCTGTATACACTATACAACAGGATTTTACTATTGAAATCAAAAGTTCTTTTTTTATATATACACTAGCCTGACATTTCCCGCGGCCTGCGGGTCTAAGTTTGTGTTTACTAATCTAGTGGATTGGATTTAGATGTATGTTAAACGTAGCTAATGATCCTTTCAAGTTTTTTCTCTTTCGCTACGAAAATAAAATTAGTTTTGCGAAAATGGGTTTACCCGAAGCCGATACATTCAATTCTATTAAAAACGAAAGGAGCGATAGCTTTGTTAAATGAATGGGATTATAAAGTGAACAATTAAACGAAATAATTTTTAGTACGCGATTCATGAATGAATATAGATCTAGGCCTATCTCAACTCGGCTTCGCAGCTTTCGTAAACGAATGTAGTCTATTAAAAATGCTTTAGAAAACCAAATTTGAATGTTCATTTGTTCAAAATATGAAATGAATGGACTATAATTAGTATGTTCATGTGTTAAAGTATAAAACTATCTGTGCGAAGAGAAATTTTATCATCTTAGAGTTGAATTAGAGTTTTAGATCTAGGGATGGGATTATAAAGTAAACAATTAAACGAATTAATTTTTGTAAGCGATTCATTACGGTATTGTCTAATGAAAGAATGTTCGTCAGGAAATCTGTAGTCACAGATATAACGAACTAATTAATGCAAAAAATGCTTTTGAAACACAAAATTGAAGGTTAATTTTATTATATAATGAAATCAATGGACCTTCTTTTCTATTTTCATGTGTCAAAGTAAAAAACTATCTGTGCAAAGTGTAGCTCCTAAAATTAGATCTAGGTCTAAATCCTTTCGATCTTTTCTCATGTCAACATTGTAGACATGGCCTAGATCCATAAAATACTATAGCTGTAATAGAGTCGGACAACTTTATTTTTTTTAAGGGTGTTAAGTTTGTTTTAGGGCTACAATACATACACTAAGGTCTAAGTTGGTACCCAAGAAACATTCCTGCCCAGTTTTATCAAGATTGGTCAAGCGGTTTTGATGTCTATAAGTCACATACATACACCTCACATTCTACTTTATAGTAAAGATGTGTGTATTAAAACCTACAATTCTAGCTAAAAAAAAAGGCATGTGGCCTTGCCAAAGTAAAATATTTCAAAGAGCGTTGTAAATATACCTGCCAATGTCCGACATTTGAATGGTTTTGTACTCCAGCCAGTGTGTGCATCAGAATGGAAGAGATCGTCCACTCAAAGTCTTGAGGACAATTCTCTTATTGTCTTGTAGTTCTATGGATGTTTTTTTTTTGTTTAAAGTAATTCTGAATTTTTTTTGTTTAAAGTAATTCTGATATTTTTTTTTGTTTAAAGTAATTCTGATATTTGTTTTTGTTTAAAGTAATTCTGATTTTTTTTGTTTTTAAGCAATTTTGGACATTTTTTATTGTTTAAAGTAATTTTGATATGTTTGTGTTTAAAGTGATTTTTTTTTGTATATGAACTAGTAGTGCGTTTTGCGAGATTAGTCGCCATGAATCTTGTGTGTGTGTAAGATGTCACGCCTTAGTTTCTTGTACTTTCTCTAGTGAAGAAGTTGGTCTGGCTGTAGATTCTGCCTGTCCTACTGTGTCGAATGTTTCTTGGTTGTAACTGGTACATAAGAACACAGATGTTTTAATTAGGTACCTTTTTCTGGCACGCATGCTGTGTTTAAAGTTTTATTTTGGTTTATCGGGATCGCAAGTTCTGCGATTATTCTTTCAGGGTGTTCGATTTGGGGGTTAAGTTTTCTGTTATTAAGCATGACTTTACAGCTGAGATTGTGCTAGATCTTCAGCGGAAGAACCATGCCTTGATTAGTGTAGAGTCATATATGTGTAGTGTTGGGAGTTTCTTGACCGTGCCCGAATTTAATGTGCTACATTTGCTTAATTATCACTGTATGAAATTGCCAAATAAATTGATTTGTAAAGTATATTATTATCACTCATCATAAATACATATTTAATTTTTTATGTTTTATTGTTAAACGAAAGGTGACCATTTATTTAATGTTTGTTTGACATGTACTTCTTGATTGTTATTTAATAAATACACTCACCTGCCCCTAGCTAAACACTTAAAACTTTAACACTTATCTTTTCTTTCCTTAATTCTTTGTTGCTATTACAAAACCAATAAATCTTTTTTTCTGATTACAAATTCATGTATATGTTTTTACCATCAATTTGTACTCTGCACCCGAGACATCAAATTACGCCAGAAAATTGAATTGCGGGCTATTCGCTTTATGGCCGGTCTGCACAATATGGGCCATAATAAAGTAATGAAAACTAAATTATTTCTCTTTGAAAAACTGTGTCACTTCAAGCCAATACACTCTTGGTCTCTTACGTATCAAATGTTATGTCCAATTAAAGGTAAGTGGTTGGTAAGTTTAAGTTTTAGGTGAAATGCACTAAGAACTTAAAGTAGAAATACAAAATTAGAGCTTACAAAAATTAACTGATCTGACTAATTTTCGATATAATCACCATGTCTGTTATCTTACTTATATGAACAAGAAATTTAAAATACTTAAAAAAAAAAAAAAAAAAAAACAAGTTTATTTACCGTCTTCACTTCAAACAAAATAAATAATTACCAGTAATTAGCTTTTTGATTTGTTCCCCTTTTTATTGCTTAATGTTTTGTTACGTACAGTAAAGAATTGTGAGAAGTTTCTACCTGATCTGAGAATGACTGTTGAAGAAATAACGTGTTTACATTTTTCCCCAAACAGACTAACAGACAGACAAACCTAGTTGATTTAAGCCTTGTAAAAAGATCGGTTTAACTATTGTAATTCTATTGCGATTGAATACACTCTCATCCTTTAGAACATACTAAGTGTAAGAAGATTCTTTTGAAATTTCTGTTCACCGAAAAATAAACAAAAAATGTACAGAAGCAGTTGACATTAAAGAAAATATCTGAGACATCAAATAAGAATAACACGAGCGAGAGATTATCTTTTTCCTGGAGTGTGGGGACCATGGCAAAGATGGCAATCACAAAATATCTTGGGACACTACAGGCCAGTATGATAACAGCCAGTCTGACTGCTACGATGATCAGCTTCTTTTCTTTGAGGGACAGAGACGATTGGTTTTCCTGGGTCTCTGAAACTGGTTTGTAAGTAAGAAGAGATGTTCTAATTCGAGAAGATGACCTCAACGCGTACACCATGTAGAAGGTCGATACGATGAGAATAATTTGAGACAGAAGAGCCAAACCAAACACACACACTGAATCAAACAATTTTTCCAGCTCGATAGCAGTATCATCCACAAATACAGTTAGAATATACTTCATTGATGAGTTGTGGGACGAAGAATCAGCAACTTGATGCCATGTTAAACGTTCTATCACGATGATAGGTACCACGAAACTTAAATAAATAATATATATTGCAAATAGTGCAAGCGCATATATAGATTTAGAGCAAATATGTTTCACATTGAATGGAAACACGACACAAAAACATCTTTCAGTTGCTATCAAAGCCGTGATCCAACCAGAAATGTACAGACCAGCGTATCTCATCCAGCCTATGGGAAATACTCCAAGGGCCATAAAGTCGAGAGCGGTGTCTTGTAGCACGCTGTCCAGAACGTAGCATAATTCTGACATCCATTGTAAGCTTGAAACCATCAGATCCGTCAGGGACAGTGCCATAGTTCCATAACTCATACTTTGCTTAAATCCTAGTCTGGTCAGAATCATTACGTTGAAGAGATTGGCCAACATTCCGGTCATTGATATTAAAAAATTACTTGGAATGATGAAAATAATTTCTAAGAACTCTATTAAATTACGTGAAACCAACTGATTGTCGTAGGTCAAAATTTTTTCATTCATTCTTTAGAATCTGGATTTCCATTTATTTATAATAATTTTAAAAATCTGTTAGAACAACACAGATTGATATTGTATCAAAATGTCTTCAAACATTCTTCATTATATACAAGCATACTGCATAAGTATTATTCGAATTCTTGCTAGTTTCACTAACTCAGTATTAGAAACAAAAAGACAATAATTTTTATAACAAATTAAAAAATGAATAAAAATTTAAGCGGTAGATAATATATAGTGTCTTGCGTTCTTATATAGAAGTTTGTGAAATACTTATTTCAATAATTACACTATAGTCTGATATGTTATAATTTTTCAAAGCATATTTACTTGTAACGACGTATGACACCGGTATAGAGGACGTATCCCTTTTGATCTTTCATTAAAACGCTATTTATTAATGTTTAATGTTAGCTTTACATGTCTGTAATATAAATCAAGTAGAGAGCTATTGTTTTTAATGTACTGTGTATTTACAAGTCTTTTTGTCTGTCAATACTTTTGTATTTTTTTTTTTTTTTAAATTGGTGCATCGTCGATTTTCTTTATTATTACATACCATGTTTTTATTTCTTTCAGGAATATATCCACCATTGATAAGTATAGTTTATATAATTGCCATCTACATATGTGTTGCTATATATTTTATAGCGCAGACTTGGTTATTAAATGTAGATCCGATACAAACACATACACGGACAAATGCGCACACAAAATTTGAATTTCTCTTCAGCTATTCATTTGCATTTAAAGGAATTATAATGGAGTGTATTTTTTTCAGATGCTTTAATCCTATCAGATACAAAGTTTCCTTTTATCAAATATCAAAGTTTCATCATTGACAATAGTTATAATACTATTATTTCCCTTCGTCGAGAAAAGAGAGAACTCTATGTTATAAGCAAGTATTTGCTGGAACATTATATCTATCTTAATTTAACTTATGATTTTTAGCATGTAGATTCCAGTAAAAAAATATCTTAATTTACTTACTAAAATTTTGTATAACTTTATATAAAAAATATAGTGATATTAAAGTTTGAGGTATTCGAGCTGTTTGAAGGCGCGTTGGTTGAGCGGTAAAGTGCTTGGCTTCCGAACAGGGGGTACCAGATTCGAATCCTGGGGAAGACTGTGATTTATAAGTACGGGTTCTTTGGGCGCTCTGTGTCCACCCAGCTCTAATTAGGGAAAAGCAAATGTGGTTGGACGTTGTGCTGGCCACATGACACCCTCGTTAACCATGGACCACAGAAACAGATGACCTTTACATCATCTGCCCCATAGATGGCAAGATCTGAAATGGGAACGTTACTTTTTATTCGTCCTGTTTAGTCTTTGACTAAAAGAATGGACCGGCCTCTCTCTTGATATTCAGTTAAGAACAACTGCTGACCGGAAAAAAAATTAAGGGATTTGGTTGCTCAAAGTATCACAGCAGCCCTAAGACAAAAGTCAACGGACAGATGAGATGAGTCTTTGACTGCTGAGGGATTGATATAACATCGCTTTGATTTACCATGTGGGTGGAGATTTTTTTTTTTTTGAAGTATATGTACAGACTGGGCTTGCTACTGTAGATGAATTCTAGTGCTTTTCTGGTGTCTTTATAGATGGATATAGATGATTCAAAGATTGTATTTGCCAGGTAGTGTCAGTGGGGATAAGCTCTTATTGTCTATACTTCTAAACAGCAAGCATCTGAAATAGCCTCTGACAACAAAGTCTAGCAGCTGGACTGCTCGTGTGTCTTAGATACTTGGCCTTGCGAAACAGCTCTTTCTAATAGGTGTAGAGGTGAAGGCTGATACCTGGCTTGGGAGATTTGAGCAGATGGAGCTCGTCAGCCTAATAGAACCTTTTTCAAGGAGAGGGGTACTCTGACTTCAAACCCCTGCCACCTTGCGGTACGAAGGCTTCAGGAGACGACCTCGAGGAAAATCAGGAGCAAATTAAATTATTGACAGATCTATGGCCTTCCTTCAGTCTCACAGCGACTATGGGTTATCTCATGGAAATGATATGAATGCCTGGGCATAAGCTGTGGTCGGAACGATGTCGCCCACACACGCAGCTGATGTATCCAAAGGAACAGCAGTGCCGATACAGTTTGGGGTCAGTGGCGTCGCAGGTTCTGCCAGAGTGTAGCATTCGGTGCTGCAAACTGCCTTAGGGTCGCCAGCTAATAAATTTTCCTCAGGGTTGACTCCCAAAGTCTTTCCCATGATTGGGTATAGCTGCAAGGCAACAGAGGTTTGAATTCAGAGTTTTCCTTCTCCTAGGTGGGTAGCCAGCCATGGCTAACGAGCCCCTCCATCACGAAGCTTACTCGTTTAGGCGCCAGTTATTCGCCTTTTCCCCTTCTGTTAGTGAGAACAGTTCCGCCTGACTCAGTATCTGAGCCACACGTGAAGGCCAGGAGTTGGACTGGTTGTCAGAGGCTATTTGAGACGCATGCCATTAGGATGCATTTTATAGGTAGTGGAGTGCTTACATCCATTGGCAGATACATGTATTAGAATATAAAAATAATATATATAGGTTTATTTTTTTTTTACTGAGGATCATCCGTTTTTAAAATGTAAATGGTCATTGCATGCAAAATCGTCACCAGAGAAGTTTTCTTTGAAATATATTTATATATACATAAGAAATAAGTTGACAACAAAAGCACACAGGTAGTTGTAGACTGCAGAGTTCTACATAAAAGTGTTTGTAACATTTTAGTGACAAGGGAGACTATGCCTTAATTAAAAACAAAGATGATTAGGATGATTGTCCACCCTTTACAAATAAACTATCTTTTAATTAAAGATGCATTACTTATTTAGCAATCAGAAGTAGATCCAGTAGCAACTACTTCCCAATAAAATTAGACCGACACTAAAGACTCAACGATGAAGATAGAATATGCCCATACTGTATAATGAAATATTTGATGCTTTCTATTATCTGTTGGAGAGTAGGCATTTTGAATAATAAAGGTACTCCAGGGCCAATGTTGTAAAATTAGCTGATCTGCTGAATTCTAAATCAGTAAAATTACTGAAAAACAGTAGTACTTTCATCAACCTTATACTTTTATTTTTATTTAAAGATAACTGTTATTATGAGTTAATGTTTTCAAGTTGTAACTATTATTATTTTATCAATGTGATTATTATTATTACATTTTGCTTTTCAGTGTTGATGGCTTATAGCGCAGCTAGATGATCTGGAAGAAATAACTTGTTTAATTTTCTCAGGGGACGAATCCCTACATATTTAGCCGTATGTGTGAATACTGAAGTATTAATTCCCCCCGGTGATATAAAACAAATATAATTACAAGTAATTATTTGACTAACTAGTTAACTTTTTAAAATCGATTCAAATCTTGTCTATGTCAATGAATAATTTTGCCAAGTTCCAACTTAATTAATCCGAGAAGGGGTGTGGGAGAAATAACATTTGCAAACTTTTTACCAGACAGACAGACAGACAGATTGAGTTGATTTAAGCTTTGTTAAAATAATATAATCTCTATTTCTAATTAAAACATAATCGATTGCAGTCATTATATTGGTAGCTTGTGTATAGGTGACGTTTTTTTTTTTTAATTCAATAATTGTAAGTCCATGTAGCCGTGGTATGGCCATTGTGTAATGAAATATAACCCCTTTTAAGTCGCTTTATTTTTTTTTTCATTGTTCGTATTTTGTCGCTGTGTCCTAGGTAGAGTGTTGACTGGGTTAAAATGGATGTAACTTCAAAGAACAAATGCACAAGTTGCACAAATAGACATTGTGACATAGTTTTTAAGGATATGGTACAATTCTGTAAATAACTGGATATGGCTATGCAAATCTAATAGTTCACTAGCAATACTCACCGGCTTCGCCTGTAAATTGGTTACCAGGTTGTATATTGTTTATTCGCTATGGGCCCTTACTATTTTTTTCACTTATAATAATATAATGTTTAATGCTCCCCCATACTAATCAAACTAATCTCAGTATTTATTACTTTGAGCTGGACCAGCTCGTAAATTTAAGTAATGCGTCTCTCCACAGTCATATCACAACTTTTCTTCATTCCTACAGCAGAATCCAAGACAGTCTCAAATCAGGAAATAGTAAAGCTCTGTTTGATGGCATTAAAGCGGCCCTGGGAACAACGGTTTCTATACCTTCACCTCTTCTATCCAAATCTGAAGAAAAAATTACAGATCAAACCAAGCAGCTAGAACGATGGACAAAACACTACCTCGATGTCTATGCCACACAGAATACAGTAGACGATGTCGCCCTGACTTCTTTACCAGATCTTCCAATTCTGGAATGCCTAGATGAGCTTCCGAGCCTTGGTGATTTAAAAAAAAAACTAATAACTGTATGATTAATAGAAAATCTCCAGGAAGTGATGGTATCCTAGCGGAAGTAGTTTAAGTCAACGAATCACTCCTGCTCCCTGAACTCTATTCTCATCTGCCTCTGCTGGGAAACAGGTCATGTCCCACACGACATGCGTGACGCAAATATAGTCACGATATACAAGAACAAAGGGGATCGGAGTGACTAACAATTATAGGGGTATCTCTCTCCTCAGTATAGTGGGCAAAATCTTTGCTAGAGTGGCACTATTCGGGGTGCAAGTGATAGCTTCTAGAGTCTACCCAGTGTCTCAGTGTGGATTCAGGAGTGTTAGATCCACTTTAGACATGATATTTTCTCTACGACTACTGCAGGAGAAATTCAGAGAGAGAGACAGACCCCTTTGCATTGTTTTTGTTGATCTGACTAAAGCTTTTGACATGGTCAGCAGAAGTGGCCTTTTCAAACTCCTGAGGAAAATAGGTTGCCCTCCCAAACTACTGAAGTTCATTGAGTGCTTTCATGAGGAAACGAAATGTACTGTCAAATTTAATGAAGCCCAATCAGCACCTTTTGAGGTAAGCAGTGGTGTGTATCAGGGATGTATGCTCGCACCTACACTGTTTGGCATATTCTTCTCCTGTCTACTGCATTATGCGTACAACGACATCAACGTACAAGATCCTCTGGAAAAATATTTAATGTATCAAGGCTGTGGGCAAAACCAAGATTAGGAAGTTACTCATAAGGGAACTCCTGTATGCTGATGATGCAGCTTTTATGGCTGATTCTGATATTCAGCTTCAGTCCTTTGTTAACAAAATATCTGCTGCTTGCCAGAAGTTCGGCTTAAATATTAGTCAAAGAAAGACTAAGATACTAGTCCAGAACACAAATACTGCACCTCAAGTAAACATTAATAGCCAACCACTAGAAATAGTTGATCACTTTTGCTATCTCGGCTCCATCATATCCAACAATACTCTACTGGATAAAGACATTAACAACAGGATAGCCAAAGCAATGGGCACCATGTCACAGTTGCAGAAAAGAGTGTGGGACAACATATTGCTGACTAACAATACTAAAGCCTTAGTCTACCGGACCTGTGTGTTGAGCAGCTTGCTGTACGGAAGTGAAACATGGTCAACCTACTCATGGCAGGAAAAAAAGCTGAATGTCTTCAACCTCTGATGCCTAAGGCGGATCTTTGAAACAAGGTGGCAAGATAAAATAACCAATGAGGAAGTGCTACGAAGAGCAGGGTGCCAGGACATCCTGTAGTTTATCAGCAGCAGACGCCTTGGCTAGCTTGGCCACGTTCGTAGAATGCCAGTAGGTCGGCTTCCACAAGATATTCTGTATGGCGATCTAATACAAGGCAGGAGAACCGCTGGTCGTCCACTTTACTGTATACGGATTTATGCAAACGCGACATGAAGCTCTTCAAAATCGACAGTAGCAGCTGGGAAAAAGTAGCATTGGATAGATCCACACGGAGAGATAGCATAAAGGAATGATCACGGATTGCAGATGTCATACAGAAAGTAGGGTGAAAATGCAACGGCGCCTGGTGATTACATATGCCCAACCTGCGATCGCAGCTGTGTATCAAGGATTGGCCTCTTTAGTCACACAAGAAGTTGCAAAGGGAAAAGTTCGTAAAATGCCACAGATATATATATATATTTATATTGTTCTTGAATATTAAATTTCCTCAATATTACTATTTATATCTACTTGCTGAATTACATGAATTAATAGTATAACTAGACAGAAAATGTAAATGTAATAGTTTTTTATAGGTTTTTCTAGGATTGTCTGGGAAAAAAAACAACCAAACTTTCCTCAACTATATAAACCAACAGGAAATAAGAGACCAGATGGAAGGAACACACAATGGAGGTGCCGCTACATAGCAAAGAGGTGTTTTTTTGTGTGTGACATTTATAATCAGGGTTGGAGAGGCCCGCGAGATTTATTTGTACTGGGGACTATTTAAAAAAATAGTAATAAATAAATAAAAATTACTCACAAATACTATTTTTTTTATTTTTTTTTAGCCTGTGGTGATTCTAACAGACCCCCATGACCTCTCGGTGTCAACTGGTGGAGATTGGTTGTCCCGGGACTTCATTGTGGAAAACAATTATCACCAGACCAGACAATTTGTAAAGAGTAATCAATCCTAGATTATGTATAGTCTTCTAAACTCCTTATGATCTCACTGCAATGCTGTTTGGCTATAATGTTGGGCTGACGCCACGCTAACATCTGGAAATAGTACCGGCCTGTCCACTTGTGGAGATCCGCAACGTGATGTCCAAGAACATTGTTGATTAGCCCAGCCTTGAGTGTTGGACATAAAAACATCAGCTCAATAGAACTTCAGGCTGATCTGTCAGCTGGTAAACGATCCAACAAAATCATTAACTAGGAATAATTTTGGATCTTCGATCTTGTAACGAACAAGAAAAACTTATCTTGTTTTGACCACTCGCTAATGCTCCTGTATCTGCGACCAGTGGCGTAGCAAAGTACCCGTGGGCCCGGGTTCAAGAATATCTTGGTGAGCCCCCTCCCTCACCCTAAAATAACTTAGCGTGTGACTAAAAAATCGAGGTCTGAATATATAGGTACATATTTACTAAAAGACATTAGGATGCAAATATTGTAGGCTACCTCTTTTATTAAAGTTGTATTGTCATAAAGTTTGACTCAGTACGTTTTAGTGTTTTTTTTAAAGTCAATTTCTTAACAGAATTCAATGACTTCAAGGTGTTTCAAATGTTGTAGTAAAGTCTTATGAGTTTTTTTCCCCATTTTACATATTCACGTTGCGAAACAAATTCAAGATGTAACGCTATTAAACATTGATTAAAACTAGTTCTATGTCCATTTAAAAAAAAAATAAATTATTAACTAAAATTACATTCTCTGGCAAAAAAAATACCAAAGTCAGAAGCCAGTGCATCTATTTCTGAAACTTTGTCGGTTTTTCGTCTAATAGAAAGAACAGCAAGTGAAGCCAACCTGCTTTTTGTCATATCAAAAAGATTTATAGGCCAGATCTGTCATCTGTTTCTTGGCCAACAGTTAAAGAGCAGGATGGTCGTGTCCAGCACGACCTACTGTTTTTACTTTCCCAAGCGCTTAACCACTCAGACACCTCGACCCCCTTTTGTCATAGAACTTCTTAAATATTTTTTTGATCATTCGCAACTTCGACAAAAACCGCTCTGCTGATAATATAAAAAAAAACTGACGCGGATTGGATCTACTTGAGTACTTGTATTTTCACTATAACTGCATTAATATTGCACAATGGGTCTAATATCTCGTTGCGAATCTGTGGGGCTTTGATGTCAAGTCAAAATTTAATATTCTATTTAATTTTAAATAAAGACTGGTCTGAGTTCTGGTGTAAATATAATAGTGCTAGCTTTCTTTAAGAACTTTGCACTTAGTCCTACTTGGTTCCGCAAGGTCGTCATTGCCGGAAGTGGTAAGGGATGTAAGCACTGGAATACCTATAAAATGCTTCCTTTTGGCATGCGTCTCAAAAACCTCTGACAACCAGTCCAACTCCTGGTCTTCACATGTGGCTCAGATGCTCAGTCCGGCGGAACTGTTCTCACTAACAGGAGAAGGGGCAAAGGCGAGTAACTGGCGCCTTAACGAGTAAGTTTCGGACAGGAGGGGCTCATTAGCCATGGCTGGCTACCCACCTAGGAGAAGGAAAACTCTGAATTCAAACCTCTGTTGCTTTGCAGCTTTACCCAATCATGGGAAAGGCTTCGGGAGTCAACCCTGAGGAAAAAATCAGGAGCTGATGACCCTAAGGCAGTTTGCAGCACCCTGTGCTACACTCTGGCAGAACCTGCGATGCCGCTGACCCCAAACTGTATCGGCACTGCTGTTCCTTTGGATACATCAGCTGCGTGGAGAGGGGGGAACTGATGTGTAGGCGACATCGTTTCGACCACAGCTTATGCCCAGGCATTCATCTCATTTCCATGAGATAATCTATAGTCGCTTCGCGACTGAAGGAGGTCATGCACTTAGTTTCAACCAAATAGACTTACTAAGTATTGCTCAGTGGAGACACTATTCCTTAATCATTTTATATCTGTCTACTAGTTCCTTGATTTAAACCTCATCCACAAATCATATTCGCCTTTCATTTCGATAGATAAAGGAAAATAAACATGTTTTATGATACCTTTGATTTTTCCTTTGTTTGCTTAGTATTTATTTGATAGTTCTAGATTTAGAATGGAAGAAGTTATAAGAATTTTAAAAATGTTATTTTTTTCAATGCAGAAAAAAAATAGAAAACTTAGTAAGTTTTGAGAAAGTTGTATAATTAGCAGCTGTCTCAAAATTTTACTTTTTGGCAATTAGGCCTATATCTATATTAGACGTACCTCTTAGTGGCGCCCTCTACTTTTGATTTCTTCTGTTCAACACATCAATAATTTCATAACTAAATGCGCTTACCCCTTTTACATTCCTGTATAACATGGTTTTATTAACACCAGAAGAAAAAAAAACAACAAAGAATGGGATGACTTGACAATTGTCACCAACAACGTTGATTACAGCCATCATTACAATAAACCTGATAAAGTCCCTTACTTCTACGCGCTAGTACATACTCAAGTACTCAAAGAACTAAGCAATGAGCTAGCCCCAGTGTTCAAAATACTCTTTCAGGCTTCGCTTAACCATGGTAGAGTACCAAAGGACTGGAAAGAAGCTAATGTCACCTCCCTATTTAAAAAAGGAGAAAAATCTGACCCAGGAAACTACAGAACAGTATCACTTACCCGCATCGCATGTAAAATCCTAGAACACATAATATGTAGCAACATCATAAACCACTTAGACAAACAAAATGTCCTCACACCATACCAACATGGCTTAAGGAAATATAGATCATGTGAAACACAGCTAATAGGACTAATTGATGATTTTTCTAAAGGTTTAGATAATAGTGAACAAATAGATGCTATCTAACTAGATTTTTCTAAGGCTTTTGATAAAGTTCACCACCATAGTTGGCTTAAAAAAATAAAATATTTTGGCATTAATGGTCCACTGCATCAGTGGATTAAAGATTTTCTGATAGGGAGATAACAAACTGTAATAAGAAATGGCTTTAAATCAACACCGATAACAGTAAACTCAAGTGTACCTCAAGGAACAGTCTTGGGTTCACTACTATTTTTAATTTACATAAATGATTTACCAAATTGCATTACTTCAGGAACAAAAGTCAGATTATTTGCAGACGATTGCATAATATATAGAACAATAAAAACAACACAAGACACAGATATTTTACAAAGAGAATTAGATGAATTACAGAAATGGGAATCAAATTGGAGCATGTCTTTCCACCCAGAAAAAATGTCAGTTGTTAAGAGTAACAAAAAAACTAAAACAAATTAATTCCACTTATCTTATTCATGGCAAACCAGTAACACAGACTAAAAACGCAAAATACCTAGGTGTTATAATAAATGAAAAACTGTCATGGAATCCACATATTGATGAAACTATATAAAAATCAAACAAAGCATTAGGATTTATTAAAAGAAATTTCTATAAATCAAATAAGAACATAAAACTAAAATGTTATTTAACCTTGGTTAGGCCAATAATAGAATATGCATCTTCCGTTTTGGACCACTCAACTCAAGAAAACATAAGGAAACTGGAACAGACACAAAATAGAGCTGTGAGATTCATAACACATGAATATTCACATTTGACTAGAGTAACACCTATAGTAAAATTACTAAATTTAGAAAACCTTCAGGACAGAAGACACAAAAGTAAAGTAGCAATTATACATAAAACACTGAACCATAATCTTCAAATACAAAAACAAAATTTAATAAAATACTCTGAAAGACACAAATATAAAGGCACATTCCTCATCCCATATGCTAGGACAAATTTGTACAAATACTCCTTCTTCCCTAGTGCTGTTCGAGCATGGAATGGGTTGCCTGAGCTAGCCAGGAAAACCAGTGACTTGGCAGAATTTAAGTCATTGGTTAATATGCATGACTAAATGCATGACGCGTAGAACGTAATCATCTTCTTTTTTGAAGTAACGTCGGTATTATATAAGATAAGAAGTACTGGTACACAGAATCTAGTACTTGTACATGGACTCTAGTATAGTACTGGTACACAGACTCTAGTACTGGTACACAGACTCTAGTACTGGTACACACACTCTAGTACTGGTACACAGACTCTAGTACTGGTACACAGACTCTAGTACTGGTACATAGACTCTAGTACTGGTACACAGACTCTAGTACTGGTACACAGACTCTAGTACTTGTACACGGACTCTAGTATAGTACTGGTACACAGACTCTAGTACTGGTACACAGATTCTAGTACTGGTACACAGACTCTAGTACTGGTACACAGGCTCTAGTATTGTTTAATTAAAGCGTTGAAGCAAATCTAAAGTTTGGTATAACGCTAGGGACATGTCGATGGAGCTTGTTAGATTCTATTGTTTAAATGGGATTTTACAAAAATGCAATTAATATTTTCCAAGGGCTCATGTGGGCCCCAACTTGTCGCAAATGATGGGCCCAAGCGCAATGAACTCCTTTGGCCATGGTTGGTACGCCACAGGCTATGGGCCCCTAATGGTCGTGGGCCCGGGTTCATTGAGCCCCTTCGCGCCATGGATGATACGCCACTGTCTGCGACTATGACTTTATAATTGATGAACTCCAGCGGGTCTGTTATAATGAACAGTGTATTTGATTACAACCGGACATTGGTCCGCCTCAATATGTCTATGATTACAAGATAACAGAGCCTGTATACACAAGCCTCTCCCACAGTTTGAGAATGACTGGGTACTGACAATACACCATCCATAAAAACTTCTGTGGGTGTATGTGTCCCAGAAATGTTGGACTTTTACTAGTAACTAAATACTTTTACCTTCAAAACTTTAAAGATCATGCATTTCGTGTTAGATGTAAGCCCCATGTGGGATTATGCGGACTTTCACGTGACTAGAGCATGAAAATAGGACAAATAAATGAACGCAAGAACTATGAACAATTTCTGAACAAAGTTTTTACATTTTTTTTTTTTGCAAAGTAATTTTGTGGAAAGTGAATGAAAAAACAACAACTTTCCTAAACTATAGAAACAAACAGGAACATGAAATAAAGATCAATGCGAAAGAAGACGCGATTCAAGAGCGACCGTCAGTTTATACATAACATTTGGATAAATGTTAGAATATATACGACGGGAAAAAAACCCAAACTATGGAGCTGAACATAAAGGTAAGCAAAGTTCCCCTTTCAACTGCTAAACGCCTTTACTTTTCCACAACTAATGTCAGGTGTCCCATTAGAGCTGGGTGGACTCATAAGGCCCCGAAGATCCCAAAATTAAAAATACCAGTCTTCACCAGGATTTGAATCCCGGACCTCGGTTTGGAAGCCAAGCGCTTTACCGCTCAGCCACCGTACTGAGCATTAATTTCTTAACACAGATGCTTGAATAACTTGTGTCCCCTATTATATTCATGTAAAACAGTCAGCCAGGACTGCCGAGCTGTGGGAAGTCTTCAAAAAAAGTTTGCTTCCTATGAAGTTAATGTTAAAAAAGTCATCAGGTGACTAACAATGCACTTTCAGAATATCTGAGGAATGACCACGAGTCTCGAAATCCTAGCAAGTTACATGGTTGACCTATGACTTTTGACCTTTCAAGTGACCTGATGTTTCAGAATATCTGAAGATTCAGCACGTGACTCGAAATCCTTGCAAGTTACATGGTTGACCAATGTTGTATGTCGTATGTGTTTTCTTGGATATGCATTCTCACATCAGATACAGTATTGCTCAATTTGGGTTCAGTCACCACGACCGGCCCTGAATAACGGGGTGTACGCGGCCTTCGTTCGCGTCTCTAGTCCGCGAGTCCGGAGTGTCCGTGCCACTGGAAGTGAACGACAACTTAAACACGAGTGTAACAAAAGAAGAAAATACAATTCCCAACACAGGTCCAGTGGTCAAGCTGGTAACTCAGGAGTAGGTGGCAACTAAACACGGCCTACATAGTTTTATATAACTTTCCTAAGGGGAATCACTCTTAACTTTACAATTTCTCAAAAAATAGTTATCTCAACATTATGTCACAACGAGTCTGACCCCCCACCAGACGGAACGGTGAATGCGAGGTGCACACCGTTCATTCAGGCAGGTAGAAGGGAGCTCTTGTTCGCTCTGGCTGGCCTAAGTGTTCCTATTGCGATGCACAACTCTACACGACAATTTCAAATGGTCTAGATCTAGTTCTCTAGCCATTTTACTTGTATTTTTTTTTTTTTACTTTGAAACATTCATACAGTCAAACTAGTGACCAACGAGATAGTAATTCTTTCCTCAGCAGTATACATCAACTTTTGAATGTCTAGGAAAATCTTTGAAACGTCCAGGTTCCCCTATCAACCCTCCACCCAGTTTCAAGGTTCCCTGAAATTCTGACAGTTAAAAAAAAAGGTTCGACTAAATAGTTTTAGATATAAAATATCTTGCTTTAGTAAAACAAAAAACAAAAATTACATTTGTAGGACACAAAATGTGGCGAAATCCAAGTTTAATTTTTTTTCTAGGTTTTTATTGGGCACTGTGCCTGAGTGGTTAAGCGCTTGACTTCCGAATCTGGGGTCATGAGTTCGAATCTCCGTGATTTTGAATTTGGGCATTGTTAGGGCCGATTCGAACTCTAATGGGTACCTGACTTTAGTTGGGGAAAGGAGGTTCGTCGTTGTGCTGGCCACATGACACCCTGCTCGTTAACCGTTTGCCATAGAAACTGATGGCTTTAACATCATATACCGTGTGGTCTGAAAGGGGAAACTTTTCTAGTTTTTGAAATCTTAAGGTTACATACGGGCAAAGCACTAACTAATAGCTTTTCGCCTTTAGGAGAACGCTTAGAATCTAAAATCCCTTTTAAAATGAATATATATATATAAACACTATGATTTCTCTGTGTAGTATCAAAGCTCACACATACACAATTACACAACAACGCTCACAAATGACACAATTAAAAACAATATAAATAATCTCCGATATAAATTAGCATTTAAAAGGAGGTATAGTAAACAGGTGAAATTGCATCACTTATTTACAACACCGTAATCAATTTTCGATAGATCTAGATGTACAATGATACATTTGTGCGATTGAAAATATTTGTATTCTTTTTTTGCTTTGTTTAGCGCAACTGTCATGCTTAGGGTAAGTTCAGTGCGTTATGTTCATTTAAGTTTTGTGGGTCAGTTGGTAGAGGAACGAAAGATGGGTGGGGTATATGCGACCTGTTTTCTGTGCTGCCTATTCAAAAGCCTTTTTCTGAAAAGATTTTTGACTTTTTAATTCGAACTCGAATGCCTTGAGCCTGGGAAACGAACACTCTAACCACTTAGCTAATAAGTATTTATTAAAATAGAATTTTTCATAGTTATCTATAGTTGCTTTTAAAATATTATTAAATGGCCTAATGCTCTACACAATACTCATTTCCCTTTAGCTTAGTATATTTTCTATATAAAGAACTAAAAATTATTGATTAACAATTGGTTAATTTTTGGATTGATTTATCTATTATCAACAACAATGAATAATTGTGCACAGATTTAAGCTTTATGTATGAATGTGAAGTGGGAGAAATAACGCCTACAAGATTCCATTAAGGCTATTAGACATAGTGAGTTGATATATACTTTTTTTTTTAAAAATACAACAACAAAAAAACAACACTTTAGTATAAATCACTTTGAAAATGTATGCCTATATATTCTATAATCTACATCTAATCGTAAAAATACACGTTAAGTTATATCGACGATGCGGCCTACACAATGTTAGGCTATAATACCTAAATAAGAAATTTGAAATACGTTTTAAATATGGTTTTAAAGTTTTTGTTTACAGAGGCATAAACACAGAATGTACAGAAACAATTAGCATTAATAAACATGTCAGACACGTCATATAAAAAACATGCGAAAGACAAATTTTCTGGGGCTTGGAGTGTCGGCACAATTGCAAAGCACCCTATCACAATGTACCTTGGAACACTACAGGCCAAAACAACGACAGCCAGTCGAATTGCTACAACAATGAGTTTCCTCTCCTTGAGCGACATAAAGGAGAGAATTTGTTTTGTTTCGTTAGGATCTTTAGAGTTTGAATATGTATTCCTAATTTTTGAAGATCCTTTGAGAGCGTAAGCCATTTAGAGAGTAGAAACTAACAGTATAATCTGAGAGAATAGAGCGAATCCAAATACACAGACTGAATCAAAAAGCTTTTGTAGTCTTATATCTACATCGTCTAGAATAACAGTCAATTTATATTTTTGTGAAGAATTACTGACACTTGGGTCAGACACTTGGTACCAGCTCAAACGATCTGCTATGATGATTGGAATAACAAAACCCAAGTACACACTGTAGATTACAAGCAAGACTACGGCGTATATAGTTTTGTTACATATTTGTTTCACGGTGAATGGAAATACAACGCAGAAGCACCTCTCCATTGCAATCAGCGCTGTGATCCAGCCAGATATATACAAAGCGGCATATCTCAACCAGCCAACTGGGAAAAGGCCTATGGACATAAAGTCAATCTCACTGTCTAGTATGTAAGATAGAATATAACAGATCTCCGATGTCAGCTGCAGACTGGACACCGTCAAATCCGTGACAGACAAAGCCATAGTTCCATAAGACATGGTTTGTTTGAAGCCAAGGCGTGCCAGAGTCATTACGTTTAAAATATTGGCTAACATCCCTGACAAAGAAACAAAACAATTGATAGGAATAACAAATACAATTTCTAAAAGTCTGATCAAATCATCTGCTACCAATTGATAGTCATTGTCAGAAGGAAAATTCGCATCTGAAGAATTCATGGTGTACATAACTTAGAGAAATATTAAATTTCGATGATGTTGACGAATGTCCTTTATAAATATAGTTTATTATGTATACCCATTGAATTGGTAATAGGGCAACATAAAAGCTTTAATGTTTAAGTTGAAAGTTAAAAACATTTTTAATATTTAATTCTAGTAGGCCTACACAAAAAAATCTTGTATTATAAAGTAGAATGTGAGGCGTATGTATGTATGTATGTATGTATGTATGTATGTATGTATGTATGTATGTATGTATATATGTATGTATGTATGTATGTATGTATGTATGTACGTATGTATGTTACTTATAGACATCAAAACCGCTTGATCAATCTTGATAAAACTAGGCAGGAATGTTTCTTGGATACTAACTTAGACTGTAGTGTATGTTTCTAGCCCTAAAACAAACTTAAGACCCTCAATAAAAATAAAGTTGTCCGACTCTATTAAAGTTATAGTATTTATGGATCTAGGCCATGGTTAACAATGTTGACATGAGAAAAGATCGAAAGGATTTAGACCTAGATCTAATTTTAAGAAATACACTTTGCACAGATAGTTTTTTACTTTGACACATGAAAATACAAAAGAAGATCCTTTGATTTCATTATATAATAAAATTAACCTTCAATTTTGTGTTTCAAAAGCATTTTTTACATATATTAGTTCCTGATATCTGTGACTACAGATTTCTTGGCGAACATCCTTTCATTAGACATTACCAAATGGTTACACATTAACACATCTCTCTACTGAGTCTATTCCTAGGCCTAGGTCTAAAACTCTTATTGAACTCTAAGATGATAAAACTTCTTTTCGCAAAGATAGTTTTATGCTTTAACACATAAACATACTAATTATTGTCAATTCATTTCATATTTTAATCAAATTAACATTGACATTTGTTTTTCTAAAGCATTTTTAATACATTCGTTCGCTGTTCGTTAAATAAAGCTGCGTAGCCTTGTTGAGATAGGCCTATATTCATTCATGAAAAAAGGTCACGCATGCGCAACACGGAATGAACTCTATAAAAGCCAATTTTAAACTCTAGATGAATCTAGATCTATGTCTACCTCAAGATCTACTTTACGATTCAACACATGAACATACAAAATTAAGTCTATTCATCTCTAATTTTAATCAAATATATGTAGGCCTACAAGCAAATGTTTTAATTTGACCAAATGGATTTAAGCCTATTAGCTATTTTTATTTGATAGCTTCATTCACACTATTTTTACATTGACACATTCGCTTTACTTATTACATTATTATTTCGTTTAATTGTTTACAAAACACTCAGTGAGAGTCGCGGGTAATATATGTCTAGTGTTTTCATAAAATAAGCGCTTTTGAAACTAACTACCTTATTTAAAACACCATCTTTAGGCTATGTCGTCGTAGATTAAAAGTGTTTATTGATTTAAAATAATGTTCAACTTACGAATAATACAGTAATTTAAAATGTGTTTTTGTTGGTGTTATTATTTTACTAGCAATGACTTTCTTTATAATTAAACTGAAAGAGAATGTAAACATGGTATTTACTTTACTGTTGTTTCTTTCTGTCTAGCACTGGATGAGAGGCCCTTACTTTCCTAAGCCTACACCTTGTCATTAGTGTAGAGACTGTTCGAGTTATGTCACGTGACTTTGAACTTTCTGAGTCACGCAAATTTTGATTTCCTATGAGATAAAACAATTAGTACACAGATTTTATCTGACTATCACACACGTATAAGCTAAAACTCCACACTCACATAGTCACAGATATACAAACACACAGTTGCTCTTATTTAACAGATTCTAATGTACTATTAAGAAATAGTTTATGGATAAAGCAAAATAAAATGAAGAGGGAGACAGAATGAACGTTGATAAATAAAACAGATTCGTGAAGTAACAAGTTCTTTCAAGTATAATGTCGTGGCCGCGGGATACACATACATCCATTGCTAATAACATACGTAGACAGCGAAAAGAGAATATAAATCGACCAGTGCTGGACAATGGTTTTGTCTACGTTGGTTGTGACAATTATGTAGGTCGCAGCTAGGGCTACGTAGCCACATAAAATACTGCTATCTTCATCAATTTCTAGACTCGAAGACAAATTTTATATATTTTGAAAATTACTAAGATCTTGTTTTAAAGTGCTGCTCTATTTATTATACAATTGAAACACTTGAAGTGATATTCTATTACCAAGTAAAAGAAAAAGTAGTTATATTTTCTCATTTTCTCAATGTCTTTATGGATCATCCCAGATTTACTTTACAAATAAAAAATAACAAAAGGAAAAATGGAGTCTACGTTACAGTAATACAAACAGTTAGTCGAAAAATAAAAGTCATTCGAACAGTATATATATATGTATATAATGTCCATTATGGTGCGATGATGACCACTTTGTCATCCAGGGAGCTGAGGACTTTGCATTATGGTTTTATGCCTCCTCATGTGGATAGTGAGACCTATGTGAGCCCAGAAATTTCGGCTGCATACTTGGCAGGTTATTCCAGCTGGAGCTAGTGTCATTGGTCTTGCTTTTTTTCTCTGGCGCTTTTCTTCTGCCAGCGCTGTTCTCTTTTCCTCAGCAACCTGTGCGCCAGTTTTCACAGCGCGACGTCATGATGCTCTGTCATGTGCCTCTGTCTCCCAGGTGGCTTTGTCTATGCTGATCGCCTTTAGAGAAACTTTGAGAATGTCCCTGAAGCTCTTCCTTTGACCTCCTTGCGAGCGCTTTCTTTCGCTTAGTTGGCCATACAAGAGTCGTTTAGGGATGCGGCGGTCTTTCATTCTGCAGACGTCCTGCCCATTGCAGCTGGGACTGCTTCAGGATTGTGTGGATGCTTTTCAGACCCACTCTTCGAAGTACTTCAGTATCTGGTATTTTGTCTTGCCATTTGACATTCAGTATTTTTCTTAAACATGTCGTGTGGAAGTGGTTCAGCTTCTTTGCATGTTTTCTGTACACTGTCCACGTTTATGAGGCATAGAGCAATGTAGGGAGGATGACGGCTCGATAGATCCATAGCTTTGTATTTGTGGTGATACCTCGTCGTTCCAGACATTTTAAGACAGTCTGCCATAGGATGCACTGGCCTTGGCGATACGCAGTTCGATTTCATTATCGATCTTTCCTTATCTGGAGAGTGTGCTGCCAAGGTATGTGAATCTGTCCACTGCCTTTATATCTTGTCCATTGATTTTGATGCTTGGATCCGAGTAGGCTTTCTCAGGAGCAGGCAAATATAAGACTTCAGTTTTTGTGTGTTAATTGTAAGGCAAAAGTCTGAGAATGCTCTTGAGAAGTCACTGACGATGCTCTGCAGATAATTTTCGGAGCAGGCATTTAGGGCACAGTCGGTGTATCTAGGAGAGGTAGCACCTCTAGTGGAAAGGCAGTCGTAACCTCTTTTTGAAGGTAGCTTGGCTCACTCTTGGTCCCCACTCGGTACCCAACTCTCACATGTGGCTCCCAGTAGTTGCAGCGGCCACATCCCGAAAACGGCTTTGACTGGCCGGCTAAACCAGGTAGAGGGTACCTGACGTGTCCATGGCACTCAGTATACTGAGATTCTGTCAAACCTAGCATGTGAAGTCTGGATGGCGGCCTGCCTAACGTCACAAAACTAGACAAATCGGACATTCGAACAGTATGTTTCATTTGAACAACTATTAATCACAGTTGGCGTCAACACAGACTCAGCGCAAAAAAAATACAACATTGGCATGAAATAATAATTTTTAAAAATTAGATAATAGTATCATTATCATCGTCTTCAAATTCCTTTTGTATGTGAGCCTTAGAGGTTCAAATCTTCTTTTGCCAAAACCCTTGGCAGAAGCCCTGATGCTGTGCTAAATGCACGGATGTCATTATACAGGCCAAGAACTGGTGTGTTCTCAGTCTGTCCAGTCGGATATCAGCAAGACTGGGGCAGTCAAAAAACAATATGAGAAGCAGCTTTGTTTTTACCCCTTGCATAGATCTGAACTGTTCGCTATATGAGCCACGGGGTCAGTGGCTCGTCTTCATCATCATCATCATCATCATCATCATCATCATCATCATATGTCCCTTGACTTTTGTCGTACAAGTGATGTGACAGTTCGCGTACTTGAATACCTTTACTTTCTCGGTCAGCAGCTGTTCTTAGTAGGATATCAAGGGTTTGTCATATCCTTTCATTGGATTTAATAGGTCTTGGTGGCAGAGGCTTAGTGTGTGTGTGTGGGGGGGGGGGAGCAAGATGCCCAGAGCGCCACCTTCGGGGGTGTATGCCGCATGCGAAGAGGCGCCTAAAATAAAATTATTGTAGGCCTAGATATTTTAGTTAGGTAGGTCATACTCAATTTATTTGTATTAAATTATTATTAAATACTTTTTTATTTATAAGCCTATATTTCTATGTGATGTTCAAGGAAAATGGGGTTTGGGAGCCGATAAAGTACCTTGCTTTGGGCGCACGTTTTGTTCCCTACACCTCTGTTTGCTTGCACCCATCTCCTCGCCTAGACCATTTTTTCTTTGGGGCTTTGTCCAGCAGATGGAAAGTCTTACATGATTTGCACTGTGCTATAATAGCATTCTTAGGGCCTAGAGTACCTCCATCACAGCAAAGGCGTAGCTATGGTTGGGGGATGGGGGGAGACTTTTGAAATCTCCACGGGCCCCACTTGATGGGTCCCCAAATGAGTGCTCGATTTATTTTTACATTAAATATTAAATTTTACGCCAATATCTCCTGTCATGATTTCGAATGTCAAAATGTCAACCCTAAACAGGTCTAACCCCCGGGACCCCAAATGAAGGCGAATCCCTAGCTACGCCACTGTATCACAGGGATGCATGGTCAAGTGCTTAGACCTGGGAATCTTCCACCCCAAGGTTGCACGATCACGTGCACCCAAGTATGACAGGTTAGCGAAAGTGATGTGGGTTTTGCGCCTTTAATGTCTAGGGGATGATTATTTTTGAAATTATCACACACCAACCCGTCAGCATATAAATCGGGAGCAGGCATGCAACGAGACAAGCAATGAAAGACAGATACAAAGTTAAAAATTGAAGAATATTTATTTACATAAATATTTACATAGAAGAATAAAAAGGGTGAGGGTTTGCATCTATCTCTAATCTATAGTATATTTAATCATCACTCTTGCACTTAATAAGAGAGTAGGTCACTTTGTCTTCTGAACTTAGCTGGTTGTCCTGTAGATGTCACAGCTGGCTGTGATCCTGGCTTGAGGTTCTGCAACTGGAGGTGGCGCTCTAGCGGGTAGAGGGACGCCGTGGAGTCTCTGTTGTTTGTTTTCTATAATATTTCAGTGTGTCAGTTTTGGTGTTACATAATAGAAAGTGAACTGAGCCTGTTACAGAATCTTTGTCTCGAGTTTGGAAACTGAAATGTTGTGGTCAATATTATTGGTCAATATAGTTAAAGGTGGTTATTTTGTTTTTAAAAACTATTTTTAAGTATTTAATTGAACTGTATGTATTGATTATTAGCTTCATATCATCTCATATGTATTTGTATGTAATGTTCTATCACATTGGTCATTTTGTCCTGTCATTGTACAAATATCATCAAATTAAATTTCTAGATTAATTGTAAATTATCTTACACATCGTTTATAAATTTATGTACAACTGGGTGTGTATGGTGTGTCTGATAGACTGAACATTGGGACTGATAGAGTTATTAAGTAAAAAGAAAAGTATAATTAAATTTAACACATACGCACATTGCAATCATAATTACTTTAAATAAATAGACAAACTAATACTTGTTAATTAATTAATCAAAGTTCGGAAAACATTTGCATCATTTTCACTATATTGCAGGTCCGGAAAGGTTTTTTTTTTTTTATGGATTCAAAACAATATTAGAAAGTTTATGTTCTGATTCATTTTTCAAAACTATGTTTGAAGAAGTATATTTTCAAAGTCTTTTTTTTATTATTTATATTTTATAAAGATATTATACTTTGTTTAAACGACGTACACATTGGATTGATATTACATTATTACTAAATATAAAAATATTTAGTTAAAATGGCGGGTAACGCCATTCAAGAACATTGAAACAAAGTCTTCTATCAAGCTTTTATCAACAACCACAACCAACTTCATTGGGTTCGTTACATGATATACTAGTTCTACACCCAAAATTTATTTCAATATATCATATCATGAGTATAAGCTTTATAACATCTACTTTGAAACTTTATACATTTCAGTTTAATGTGGAATTTATCAAAAGTTCCATTCGACTCTACATTCGACATTAACTCTTTCTCTCCGTAATTATTTCTCCACGTTTTGAAGGAATTCTTCATTTAGCTCATTACTATTTCACTCCCCTGTTATGATTTAGCTTCAATAGCTTTGTTGTTTGTTATCAGAAAATGTTTTTGGTATAGGATTAAAGGGAAATGCATGCTCTTTTTCATATAACACAAAGTCAAGTTTAAAAAAGTAAACATTAATTTAATGAGGTCAAAATCAACGATGGTTTCGTCGATTAAGAGAGAAAGAGTTAAAAAGCACATTTGACGCATAAAAACTATTATTTCAAACTTACCTTTTACTCATTGATGATAGAGAACGCGAATTAACACAAATATATGTAGATCAGTTGTTACAAAACACAGTCAGAAACATAGACTTGAAATTTCTGTTCATGGCGAAATAAACAAAGAATGTGAAGACAGAATTAACATTGATAAATAGATCCGATATGTCAACTAAAAAGTTCGTTAAAGTATAATTTTGTGGTGCGTGCATTGCTGGAATTATGGCGAAGACTGCCACAACTATGTATCTGGGGATACTGCAGATCAGTAGGACGACTGCCAGCCAGACGGCCACGCTGATAAGTCTTTTTTCTTTCAAAGAAAGACTGGACTGTCCAGACACTGACCCCTGATGAGGTTTATGTTCATGGGAAGTTCGTACTTGAGAAGATATTATAATACCACACGCCATGTAGACAGTGGAGACAAGCAGAAGAATTTGAGACAAAAGTGCGAATCCTAAGACACATATTGTGTCGAACAGTTTCTCCAGCTTCAATGTGCTGTCGTCAAAAACTACTGTGTATATATAGGTCTGTGCGGAGGTGTTTAAAGATCCACCCGAAACTTCCTGCCACGTGAAAGGCTCCAATATGATGATGGGAAAGACAAAACTGAAATAGACAAAGTAGATTAGTATCAAAGCGATGATGTAGACACTTCGTTTGCAGATTTGTTTTACATGAAAAGGGAAAATGACACAGAAGCATCTCTCCGTGGCTATGAGGGATGTGATCCATCCCGATATGTTTAATACAGCGTATCTCATCCAGCCGACAGGCACAGTGGCCAGGGCCATAAAGTTGATGCTGCCGCTTTCTGTCATATAATAAAACACGTAACAGATTTCAGACGTCAGCTGCAGACCGGAAACTGTCAGGTCAGTGATGGAGAGCGCCATAGTTCCGTAGCTCATATTTTGTTTGAAGCCAAGTCTGGCCAGGATAATTACATTGAAACTATTGGCTACCACACCCATCAAGGAAATAAGACAATTGAGGGGAATTAACAACGAAAGCTCCAGAAATCTAATCAAATCATCTGACACCAATTTATACCCAGTGTCAGCGGTAACATTGAATTCATCCATTATTTATGTTCTTTTGTATATTTGTTCGAAATGTGTATATCTCTTCTTTTTTCAAAGTATAATTTTTTGAAATAACTAGAAAGTATTATCTCAAATCAATGCTTAAAACAAAAACAATATTATGTTCAGCTTCTTGCTAACAGAGATTTTCGCTACAAACTAAACATTGTCAAAGACACTAAATTTTGTACTTAAGAATAGCCAACTAAATCAAATCTTCAAACAGAAGAGCTTACAAATTTTGATTCTGTAGTGCTAAAATGTGCTTAAATATTATCATATAGCTTTGTAAAAACAAAAGCCTATCAATACTTCTTTGATTTTGTAGACCGGATAAACCAAAACAAAGCTTGCTGTTATAGGATATACGCCATGTAAGAAAAACATCAATATGTTCATTAAATGTAACTGAATTCTCTTTTGGGGTTTTAGTTCTGTATACATGAATGCATTTCTTTAACCTTTCAACATTATGTGAAGCATAGCAAGGCTGGCTGGTTTTATGTCACATTATTTTTTTTTCTATTTTTCATATATGTAACATATATTGAACACACTTGTCTACGATATAAAATATAATGATATTTTTTTTAAATATTATAAACCTTTCTCAAACTAAGTATGATGTTTTGTGTTTCCCTAAATATTATTGGGTAAAATAATTACAACTTAAACTTATTTGCTTTACTATATTCTAATTTTTTTTTAAATCTAAATTTTATGTACAGTCCCTGTCGTTGATTTGGCAATGAATCATAAATTTGGCCTATTTTCTTTTCTTTACCCTTTTTGTCTTTCAAACGTATAGTTCAAACCCCCCCCCCCCCCATGTATTATCACATTACAATATGAACTACAAAAGCACCCAACAATTTTAGCCTTTTTACACATTGTTAATTTTCGTATATGGTTAAATATAATCGCCTCATGTTGTGCATTTCGTGAGCTATAATTTCTACACTTCAAAGTTATAAAAAGACAAGTTTTTCAATGAATTCTTTGTTAGCAGGCATATTGATTATCTCACCCTGTCTTGCCTACCTCCGTTAATAGCTGGTACATGAACTAGAGACCTGCTAAAATTATAATTCGTTTTCTACTAATTGTTCTTCAATTATACATCCATTTCCCTAGAGACATGGGTGATTACATCAAAAAGTTTTTTTTCTATTCATAGCTTTCTATTTGACAGATGAATTGTATTCCAATTAATATTTAAAGCGTATCAAAATAAAATAAATAAAAAAAGGTTACAAAGACAGTTTGTGTGGAAACACAAGCTCAAAATCGTTACCCGAAGTGGTCTACCCAGGCAGGTAAAAAGGCAGGTTTTAATATTTTCAGAAAGAACATCGGAATGAAATTCTATCAAAGGCAAATGACAGAGAAGAATGAAGAAATAAAGCTAACTGATCTTATGTGGAATATAGGGTCCATGAGTCTGATGCATATAAGAGTGACGGGAGTACTATAGCACTTTTTTAGACTTTCAGTTTTGTGGATAAACTGAGTTCTATCCGTTGCCATACTTGTCTTTGAAGTCAACACAGAGGTCTACCTTATCATCTATGTTGGCGTTTACTGATATGGTGATGGCCACCTGAAACCCTCGTTAACCGTAGGCCACAGAAACAGATGATCTTTACACCATCTGCCCTATAGACCACAAAGTCTGAATGGGGAACTTTACTTTTTTTTTTGCAACTCTAATAAAGTACCTGACAATAAGGGAAACTCAGGCGGTTGGTCATTGCGATGGCTACATAACACCCTAGTCAGCTACAAAAATAGATGCCCTATAGATCACAATGTCTAAAACGGGTATTTTACTGTAGGTAAATGGTAGCATAATTATCAGAAATTATGAAACACAACAACACATTTTTTTTTGACATTGTGTTCACTAAAAAAAAAAGAAAAGAAAAACAAATGTTATTTATTGTCATCGTTTCATTCACTCATTGAGCATGCCGCCCTCTGTCCCTAAACAACATTTATTCACCCATACAGAACACATGAATATATAAAATTCTAGCTTTGAGAACCTCATTTTTTTTTTACTTGCGCATCCGCTTTATAACTCGCCCGAGACACATTTACGCCCTTTTAATTATCCAATCTCCCATCCCTACCTCCAGACCTCAATAAAAAGTTAGTCCTTCGTACATTTTCTGACTTTTCCTCGGCTCCTCTCTATTTTGTATACCCTACTTTCCTTTTCAACCATCATGCCCCCACACCACAAACACACAACCGCTTTCACAGTTTTCTTCCCTTTTTAAATGACAAATACAACCCATAACTTGTTTCATCACACACTTTTCAGCGTTTGAATTCACTAGGTAGTATTTTTGTTAAGTTAAATCTTTTATTGTTATACTTTAATCATAAAGTGAGCCATGTACGGCGTTGGACACAGCAAACATTTCTTTAAGCCATAAGTCTCAGAGATCATCTTTCCTCGTGGAACATAGGGCCTTAGTAAAAACACGCCACGCTCCAGTCTCCTTCAAGTTTTTTAATGGCTTCCCAGCTCTTTCCTGTCCTCTCGGCTTTATCTTCTAGTGCACTGCCTCGCCACATTCTTTTTGGTCTTCATCTGCGTGTGCTTGTGCCCTGGGGGGTTTCTTTCTAAGGTCTGTCTAGCTCTGTTGTTGGTATCTTTTCCAAGGATGTGACAAATCCATTTCCAACTATATGTTTTTCTGCCCACTCAACTCCCACAATTTGGTGTTTTCTATTTTGTAAGTATCAGTTCATAAGGGGAAAATGCATTTACCATACACTATATTTATTTGGTTTAGTGTCTTCTAATTTTAAGGAAATATTCATTTGGTTTTATTAATTGTAATTGTTTATTATATCCATTTTGAATGTAGAGAATGGACAGTTGAACAAAGTATCTTGCATACCCTCTCTCTCTCTCTCTCTCTCTCTCTCTTTATATATAAATAAATAAATAAATATATATATATCTTCTTAACTTGTGTAATTTAATTATGAAATTATAAATGCGCCTTATCTTTACATGAATGATCAAAACTAATTGATGCAAGTACTCTTAATATAAGCTTAGTTGTTTTTTTATTATTTTAAATTATGCTTCTCTTTATTCTTAGTCCTCCAGATCAGCTTACTTTTAAGTGCTACACTAGTTATACATATCATGGCCGTAGCCAGGGGGGCTTTTTTGGAATTTATTGACTGACTTTTTGCTTGGATTTTGTTTATTTTAGGTGAGATTTTAGTACTAAACTATCCCCTGCCCTAGCACAGCAAAGGAGGTTTTGAGTTTAAAACCCCCTACCAGGGGCTTTGAGCTTAAAACGCCTACCAGTGGGGTTCGAGTTAAAACCCCCTACCAGGGGGGTTTGAGTTATAACCCCCCCCCCTCTTCCAGGGGTTTTCGCAGTTAAATTCCCCTCTTCTATAACACAAAACAAAAAAAATGCAAACGACAATCCCCCAAATTTCACGAGCACAGTTAAGGAATATTTTGATTTTTAATCCCTCCAAAATTTACGATAAACCCCCTCTTCAATATAAAAAAAGAAAATTATACACTCAAAATTCTATGAGCATAGCCAAAGGTTTTTTTTTAGTTTAAACCCTCCGCAAGCGGGGTTTGAAGCTAAAAATTACATCTTCAATGTAAGAAAAAAGCAAATTACGCACTCAAAATGCTATGAGCGTTGCCTAAAGGAGTTTTGAGCTTAAACCCCCCTTCAGAGTGGTTTGATGCTAAAAAATACCTCTTCAATATAAAAAAGCAAAGCACACACTGAAATTATTAGAGCGTAGCTAAGACAATTTTGGGTTTTGAGTTTAAATCCCTCTCCTACAGATGGCTTTTTTTAAAGTTTAAAACCCCCTCCAGATGGTTTTGAGTTTAAAATCCCCCTACAGAGCATTTTGAGGTGGAAAACCTCTATCTTCAATATTATTCTAAAGAAAACAACAGTCCTCCAATTCTATGACCGTAGCTAAATGGGGTTATGAATTTAAAAAAAAAACAATAACTCCAGAGATTTTTTAGTTTAAAACCCCCAACAGATGATTTTGGCGATAAAATTTCACTTTTCGATATAAAATCTAAAGCAAACTACAGTCACTTAATTCCAAGAGCGTAATCAAGAGAAGTTACACATTTCTATCAGTGACGGGGCTCAATTAATAAAGCGCTGTGAATAGTCATATGCTGAAATTGAAAAACACTAAATGTGACTTAACAAAGCTGGCTAAGTCAGTTATAGAAATCCTATGCCGAACTGGGAGTCGATCCCTTAGTAAGATTGTGACAGAGCGTCGCATGAGGTTTGCGGGACATGTTCTCCGACAAAATGAATTAGGCATAAGAAGAGTTGCGATGACATCCTAGTACAATTTGGCGCAGGTGGGAAGAGGCCTCAGACATTACCAGTGACAGATTTTTGTGGAAACAGCTTGACGGCAATGCGCCGAACGGCGCGGGAGGATCTAAGTCAGTAATAATAGCACATTGTCATTAGGTTTTTGAAATAAAACTTTTTAATAGCAGGAAAATGCACTGTAGATACCTCAGAATATGCATTTTGTTGGCTTTCAATATCAGAAATAGTGCTTGGCGGCGGGGCAGAGCGCTGGGGGGGAGCTCCTAGCGCTCCCCCCAGACTCCCTTGCTGGCAATTTTCCCACTAACTCCAGGAAGAACCTATTCTTGGGCACAATAAGCGTCTTCCGAAAGAATAATGGGTCAGAATGTAATAAAGATTATACACACACACACACATACATACATATAAATATTTTTTTCGCGGGGGGGGGGGGGCGGGGGGAGAAAAAAATCCCCCCAACCCCTAACCCCTCCCTGCTTTGGGATTTAGTACGTTCTTACACCATAGCGGCCCGCTGCAATGTAATAAGTCGTCGTTAGTTTGCTCGAGAGAGTAAATGGGATGTTGGATTCGCTTGTCTGGAATGTTCTGCAAACTTTTATTTTTTGTCTTCATTGATAATGTTTCAATTATGGCGAGAAATTTATTTTGCAGGATTTTTTTTTTTTAGGTCGATGTTTAATTATTTCTGTGGATATTTTTTTGTTTGGTATTAAAATATCTTTAGTTTCTTTATGTAAAATATTGGTATTAATTGTAAAATTTCAATTTGTATTTTAAAAATATTCTTTTCTTTAATGTTGATTTCTGTGGCCTCTTCGCTAGGTTGACAATTGGATATTGAGTCACTAAGGAACCCAACAAAAGCATTAAACAGATACTTTGAAACAAAATGTTCTGATGTAGAGTTAATGTACTTCGCTTCATTTATGTCTTCCTGTTAACCACCAGGGAAGAATAGGGCAGCAACCACACTTCTCCATCGAACTCAGTTATGAGCAGCTTTCTTCATCTGCTCGCTCTCATGTCATTCCAGTATCCTCAGCTTCACTGGTGATTGACCACTTCCAGGTTTGCTTGGCTATGCCCAGTTAAAGACGCTGTTCTTTAATAGTTAACGAACAAATATTTTAAAATATTCAATAATTAATTTTCTTATAGACACACAATAGTGACTGGTAATATTGTTGAAGAATTTAGAACAGGAACCTCGCACAATGATAAGCCAGTGAGTTTTTATCTAACAGCCATTTGAAAAATTTAAAAAAATATGGTTTAGAATTTTGGCACACAATACATAATATCGCAATTATGGGATTCTTGAGATGTCCTGAGTGAAGATTACCTTGACCTAAACAAGCAATTAAAGCACAACATCTTATTTTGTGTGTAGTGACACTTGACACAATGAACATATACAATATTCGTTAATTGGTGACTAGGCACTTTAGAAGCTGATCAATCTATTTCTAATATACATTCGATGCTTTATATAAAAGAAATGGATGTATATGTCGTTGTATTATATGCAAGTTTATTATCTGTAATAATTAAAATAAAATATTATTTACATTTTGTTTATAAGTCTCAAGATTGTCTGTGCTCCAATTCTATAATATGTCATTCATTTTTTGTTAACACAATGGAAACTGTACTGTCCTCTGACTAATGGTTTTATAAGACTTAGAACAATGTGCTAACTTTATAGCTATCGCTAGAGAAAAAAAACTAAAAAATTAAGACTTAGATTAGAAGGCTACTACTTGAGCTGTTTAAAGTCCACTAAAAGAGATGGAGAGGTCACAACAGAGGTCTTTAACATTCTGTATAGATGTTAATTGCCGGGAAAAGAAAACATTATGTCTTAACAATTAATGGTTAATTAAATTCAATTACTTAGTACTTATTATTATCTTATTTTATCTTATTACAGACTACATTATTTTCGATCAACAACTAATTAGTAAGTTTGTTATATTTTTTATTTATCGATTAAAGCGCATCGCTTATTAATAAAATTGTTAAACATATTTCTAAATTTATAGTTAAGTTTCACGTAAACAAAGAAGTTTCCCAAACAGTTCACGTTGGCGAAAACGTCGGAAACGTCGTACATGAAAAAAGCGACGGAAATGTTAACCGGCGCGTGCATCCCTGGCAGAGTGCTAAATATAGCGATGACGATATACCTTGGGATGTTGCAGGTCAACATTATCACGGCCAGCCAGACAGCTACACGGACCAGACGTTTTTCTCTTCTTGTTAGACATGACATCCTTTTGGACGAATTCAGTTCTGCTGAGGCTTGTGGCTTGAGATCTGGATAAGCAATGGAGCAGGGTTTTCGGATTCTCGAGGAAGCTTTAAGGGTGAAGGTCATGTAGGCCGTGCAGAAGAGAAGAGAGAACTGAGAGAAAAGGGCGAACCCTGAGACGCCTACTGTATCGAAGAGGATCTCTAACTGCGCGGCTTCTTCGTTGATCAGAACAGTCCAGACGTACCTAGGATGTTCTGACGAGTTGTAGTCATTGCTGTAGACCGGAAGCCACACCATTTTCTCCGCTACATAAATAGGTATGACGAGGGAAATGTAAACGCTATAAATAGAAACCAGCACTAGAATATAAACATATTTCGTGCAAATCTGCTTGACGTGAAAAGGGAAGACCACACAGAAGCACCTTTCAAGGGCGATAATTGCTGTGATCCAACCCGAAATGTATATTCCAGCATACCTCGTCCAGCCAATGGCGATCTGGCTTAACGCAAGAAAATCGATCCAACTATCTCCTATTGTGTAATGCAATATGTAGCTAACCCCGGAGCCGAGCTGAAGACTGGTAACGAAGAAATCCGTGGCAGACAAAGCCATGGTGCCTATACTCATGCTATGTCTAAATCCTAGTTTAGTCAGTATCACAATGTTAAATAGATTAGTAATAACACCAGTTAACGACACACAACAATTGATCGGAATTATAAGTGCTATTTGTAACATGCGCAGAAGTTCATCTGAAACAAATGGAGCATTGATAACAAAGTCATCAACGCTTACAGAAGAATTCATAATGAGAAAACAAATGGCTCAATAAATAATTTCTGTTTTCTTGAAGTTTCGGATTTTGTTGAGAAAACTAAAATTTAATTAAATCAAAGAGTTTTGAAGAAAAAAAATTGTAGCCAAGTTTTTCAGAACAAGGTCAACTCCAATGAAGAAAATGGTTACATCTTTTCTGTGTGTCACTCTTTGTTCAAAAAAAGGATATAAAGCATACCAAAGATGGGGGAATGAGGTTTAATATTTATGATGCAAAAAGTGAACCAAATGTTATAGACATGTACATTAATGTTCTTTCCTTTAATATTTGGACTCAAAGGCAATAGTAAAATGTTCTTGGAAGACTAATATAATAATTCAATACTTAGGATTCATTAATTTACCTAGTTCTACCAATCGTACATACTATCTATCCTAAGTTTAAAGAAAACATTCTCTACCAATGGTTATCTACTACAAATTCTCTTCCAAAAACAAGAATTTTAATAACTGATCAGGCACCATAAATCGCCACTATTTTATATGGAAATCCCTGCACACATTCAAAGGGAGGTAATAATAGGTTTGGACAATGATAAAACTTTGCCATTTTGTCTACGAATCATCTCAAACTTTTTATTAGTAGTGACTAGATCTATTCGTTAACATAATATTACTGATTCACAGAATGTAAGGTAAAATACCGTTTAGACTCTAATAAATGCCATTTTCTCAAACGACTGCCACCTAATTGTTTAGTAATAACATGTATGTGTATCTTCAAAAGTTCTTTACTTACAGACGATCCACTAAACTCTCGTACATTATTATAAATGATTACATTCAACAATAGTAGGGGTCTACTTCAATCCTAATGGCTAATCTTTTTTTATTCCTTTGTGAAGTATGTTAATAACTTGTTAGAAATATAAAATCAGATGTAAAACAAAGTAGATATTAAATCAATATTTCAAAGTACAAAGCAGTTTTTTTTTTTAAAGAAGAGCATAAGGGAAGGGTTAATTATTTTGAAAAGCATTAAATCAGTAACAGTTTTTGTCATTTTTTTCACTGAGTAATAGTAAATGTAAACAATAATCACATGACAATCATATGTGTCCTCATGTTTTATTATAAGTACAGAGCCTCGCTTGGCTGAATGATTTTTCAAGGAAAGTAATTTTTTACCGAACTCATTTTCTAAACATTTTCATGATGCCACCATTTCAATTCGGAAAAATTGCTTATGTATTCTACTTGTTCTAAATGTAAATGTACACTGTAATTTGAATAGAAAAATATTTTAAAAAGTACCTGTACTGTAAAAAAAACAACAACAACATTGCTCACGTCTAGTCACTTCCCATTGCAGCTCCTGCGTAGAACGATTGGCTAATTATTCGGTTGGAAATAAAAAAAAAAGTCTTTGCAGTGTAACTTTTCAAATGATTATGTTCAGACATTTATTTTTCATTTTGAAATACCTTTTTGTTTTGCGCAGTATTCATTATGGCTTTTTACGCAACTACTTTACTATACAACAAATGCTCTTTCTTCCCTAGTGGTGTTATTAGAGCATGGAATGGGTTGCCTGAGCTAGCCAAGAAAACCAATGACTTAGCAGAATGTAAGTCATTGGTTAACATGCATGACTAAAATGACATGACGCGTAGGACGTAATCATTTTCTAATGTCTGTATTTTAGAAGATAAGAGAACAAATGTTGCTAAAGTTTGAGGTTACAGGGGGAGGGTTAAAGTATGAATATTTTAGTTTAAAAAAAAAACTACACTAAATAGTTTTGGAATATTTATGTACTTAACCTAAGTCACTTATGTACTGATGTTCAATGATACAGTATATTATGTTGATAAAATACATTTTCTTGTCTATGCAGAGACTTCATAGGTGGAATGTGTGGTAAGTGTGTGATAAAAGCTGCAGATGTTTTACTGAAATAATGAAAAAAATAAAGTTAAAACATTATTCAAAATAGTTTTTTTTAATTATTTTTTGAGCCGGTGCAGAAGATCATGGTTAAAATATATGTGAACAATTGAAAATATAAATGTATGCTAAATAAATCTCTTTTAACTATTTAAAGCTTCATCTGTAAATAATGACTAAATACATTCAAACCCAATACATTATAATAATAAGGCTTGTTTTTGAGTCCACAGAATAATAAGGAGTGCAGTATTTCGCGTGGTTAAGCAGTCACAACTGCGGCCTACATATTTTGCAACAAACAGCACAGACATAACCATTGTTCGCCACTGGTCAATATAGATTCTCTTATCTCCATCTACGTCTGTCATGGTCGTGGATTTTTTTGGTCTCAAATGTGTATCCTTCGGCCTTTGTAAGTGATGTCGCCATAGTTATCCCAATGTTCGCAAACAAAGCTTACAGCCATCTTTCGAAGTTCGAGAGCAACAATTTTGTCGACGACATTTTCCCAGAAATATGCGACTGATAGAAATAAACAGTTACCTGATGCAGGAATTTCGACTACATTGAAAGACCTGTTATATCCACGTAATATATGTGAAGCTGTGGCCATGGTTAGGAAATGAAGGGCAATACGAAGGGGCAAAACAAGGTACAGAAAAAAACATGAAACTATTTTAATGACACCAGATATTGACGTGCTTAAATAAATTCACACTTAAATGTAGTCCAATAGAGAATGTAGAAAGAGAAAGATTACTCCCCTCCGCTCTTTTTTCTAAGCCGTACTCTCTGTTGAAGCAAAAGTTACGTGGCGTAACTCTAGTCCGACTTGAACAAATAAAAGAGTTATCTTTCCATGATTTTATCGTGGAGTAGCTCACGGTTGAGCCATGAAGAGAATATGTAGATGTTCAAAAGTTTATCTTGTTGCTTTAGGCAGAAAGCAACTTTCTTCCATCAAAACAGTGATGTCTTGGTGATCTCTTGACAAAGTTCTCAACGGTGCACAGGTGAAAACTGAAGATATCGTTGCAAGTGTAGAGTTACAACACGATGTTTATAGACAGGGTGGAAACTTTCCTGGAATTATGAGTCAAACCAATAAAAAAAATAGGCCCAATACTCACAATTTTAGGATTTGCCTTTGACGCCATGTAATAATGGAAACGATTTCGAAGATTAAGGTTGAGACCGTTGAGTGCAGTGTTTTACATGTGACAATGCAAGAAAAATAGCTTGGCGATAACTGATAATAACGTTTTGTTATACAAAAACTTGTACGTTGAAATACATTTCCATTTGATGTTGAGCATAAACAGCATAGCCAAAAAAAACATTTCAGTTAGACAACTAGCTTAATCTTCGCCCAAGTTGATAGGGGTCACCTTAAAGCTCAAGGAAACCGATTTTTCGTTGTTGTTGGGTTTTTATCTTGACGTATATTGTGGTTCATGTGGTGACCATTGGTGAATCAATTTGTGATTTGAAATCTTTTTTTTCTTTCACTATTGCATTTCGAAATCTATGGCAGAGATGTACTTAGGATTTATTTTTTTTTACCTTCCTTGTTCTTCTTACGAAGTTTAGTCTTCGAAAGGATTTTTGATCACTGGAATTTCTTTCAAAATTTCCAGTTCGTCGAGGATGTTGCGTAGTTTAGACAAGTGTCTGTGAAGTTTTTTCCCTTAAATCGTATTACTTGTACGTGGCGAGAGGGTATTGTATTTTTGTTTTGAATTGTTTTTGCTATGTCACAAAGTCAGGTGACATTTATTGGTCATTCGTTGTCCTGAGACAGTTTACCCTCTGAATTTGGTTGACACGGACGGTGTGTTAGTCCGTAAAAGATTATTAGTCTGTACTAGTTTCTTGGACTTATATTATTCAGTAAGATTTTGTGGGACCCCTGTTTAGGGTGAGTTACTTCGTGGTGATATCTCTTATTGTATGTTATATGAGGTTGTCGCTGTTTCTAGTTTTGGAATAGAGGTTGAATTGTGTGTTCTTTCGTGTATAGGGTGCCAGTGTTGGAGTTGTATAAATTGAGCTCGATTCTTCCCCAATGTGGGCGTTGCTTGTCGTCTCAGAAATATATTGTACAGTCTTGAGTGCCATTGTCAGATTGGCGATCGTCGACGTTGAGTGTTGAGTGTCAGGCCCGTTGGTATAAGTTGGGATCAGCTGACGTCTAACTTAGTTATTGCCGGTGTTGGCAGTATTGTGACGTCAGTCGGTCAGCGTCTGGTTGACTACGAAAACACGGTGACAAGTGGTAGCAGTAGCAAGGTGCTGATGTGAATTACTGAATAATATCTATCTATATATGTTATATATATATTTATTATCTATTAATCATTTTATCACTCTCATTGTACATATACATCTATCGGTATCTTACAATTAAATTTTTTTGTTATTTAAACTATCCACATAGTTTGTTACTATATGTACGACTGTGTGTGAATGATGTTCTTATCAGGTTGAACCTCGGGACCTTAATTGTGTACAGCTATTCAACAACACAAATATATCCTAAATTTGACAATGGACTTGGAGATCTTTTAAAACTACAAAAATGTGATTTTTTTTTAAAGTTGGATCAAGGCGTTGTTTTGTAAAGTAGTTAGAATAAGAATTTTTTTTTTTTAAGCCTAACCTATGTAACCTATATATAATTTAATTTTTAGATCTAGATCTAGTAATTGAACATCAAAAATAAGAGTACTCTCGTCTCATAATTATTACTTTGCAATTTTAGATACATAATCTGGAAAGATCTAGGTAATCAATCTATTTAGATGTACAGAGACAGAATTTGGTTGTATATTTGAGTGATAGATTTGATAATGTCTTGATGTAAAGATGAGATTATGTTGATCAGAGAACGCGTTTCTAAGAATATAATTGATTATCGATTTCTTCCTTTAAACAATTACTGAACGCTCAAACAATATCGTAATGCCAAAGATTCAAATACTAACTATTAATTCCAATAACAAAGATCCTTCAATAAAAATACAAAACTTTAATTGTGGAACTAGGAATCACTTTAATAAAATATACACACTGTACAATAACATTTTTATTGCCAAATTACTATCTTCATTCAACTACAATTTACCAACTAAGTTCTTTCACATTTTTTTGCATCTTCTACCTCTTACTATCATTGGAAACAATCAACGTCGCTCCTGTTAAGGTCACGTCATCTTGCCCGCTTCTATTTTAAGAAAGCCTCTTCTGTTCCAATAAATTCGTCTACATTAAAACCTTGACCTTTTGCTGAAGACTTCTGAAATCTAAAATAAATTTAATTTACGGCTACTTTATGCTACGTTACATTGGTAAATAATAACACTTATGATTCCCTCAAGGTTTTAGTCAGTACAATAAAACGGGATTATTCTCTGGTATGTGTAAATAACCTTAAAATCCCCTTCCTGTATTTGCTGCTCATTTTATAATAAACTAAAGGATTCATACTCGATGACACAGTCTCCATCAAGAAGGAGAAGTTATAAACTATCCTGGTGATATTAAAGTATGGCCCCTCTATGCCCAGGTCATTCCGAATAGCAACAGCTGTAGTCACAGCAGACAGCGGGATGAGGCAGACGATGAACATGGTGGAGACAACCGTCAGCATTCGAACTACTTTCAGCTCTTTCCGTGATGCTTTGTTGCCAGACGCTTCGACGATCCCAGAGGCCAGGGACGTCCGCCATCTGGCGTTCTTGTTTAAATGTATTGATGTGGTTATGGTGCAGGAGATAAGGATAGAGAAAGTAAAACATGGTACGAAAAAATCTGAATAGAAATATCCAGAGCTGATTGCCTCGTTGTAATGTTCCTTGGTTATCACCCTGAGCATCGTAGTGTTTCTTTCAGGTGTGAACACCCAATCAAAATATAAATAGGAATACGGGGTGAAGAGAATAAATACAGATAGAATAAAAATCAATATATTTATTATGATCGATTTCTTATAATTGATTATGTTTTTTACTTTCATGGGCATAACCACGCATATACATCTTTCAAAGGCAGCGAATGAAGTTATAAGCCCGCTGACCCTTATAAAATATATGTGAGGGAAAAAGGACACAAGGGTAAGAAATTCATAATAATAGAATGAAAACTGAACCGCTGACGCCCAAGGGTTCTCAATAAGGTTAAAAATCTGAGCTGTAAGTAAAGATCCAATGTCACTCAGCGCTAATGCCGTTAGTGTAACGTCTACGCTGTCTTGGAATCCATTCTTACAGAAAATGATGATAGTGATAATGTTTGCGATGATACCAATGAGACCAAGGGTCTCTGCGAAGATGACATGACAAATGACCAACAAAACGTCAAAAATGAGTGGATCGATGTAGATGTTTGAGACTTGAGGTACTGTGGAATTCATGGCTGGACACTGAACTATTAATGTATGATGAATTCCAAGACTTTGTTATCACTTCAAAAACTTCAGAACATGCATATTTCGTTGATTTATTGAAAAGTTACCGAAATATCATCACAAGCCATTGCTGAAGAATATCTTTGAAAAGAAAATTGGAAAATTTTAACGAATAATTATGATAATTGCTTTTTTTGTAGTTGAACTAATAATAAAATTGATTAGTTAGTTAATTACTATTATTATTGAGGAGTCATAGTTTAACAAAAAAGCAGAAGAAATCCAGTCCTATGCTGACTATAAAAATGCAAAAATGTTTTTCAATTCAATCAAAGCTTTTTATGGTCCTAAGCAAAATGGCTCATCCCTCATATTTAGTGCTGATGGAAACAAACTTCTGACAGATAAGAAGGACATACTTGTTCACTGGGCTGAACACTTCAGTACCGTCCTTAATGTCCATCAAGCATTAGCGCCGAAGCCATCGCACGCCTGGAACAAGTCCCAATAAACCATTCACTCGCTGACCATCCCCGGCTCAATGAAGTAATGACTAAAATATCCAACCTCTCAACTGGTAAGGCACTGGGACTAGACTCCATCCCTGCTGAAATATACTCACTTGACAGTTTAGAGCTGACAGCTAAACTAACAGAAATCTACTAGATAATGTGGGAACAAAAGAAACTACCACAAGAGTTCAAAGACGCCTCCATCATTCACCTCTACAATAGAAATGGAAATAGGCAGTTATATGATAACCATCAGGGCATATCCCTCCTATATATTGCTGGTAAGATTCTGGTTAGGGTGCTATTAAACAGACTACAACACCACCTAGAAACTGGCCTATTTCCAGAGAGTTATTGCGGCTTCAGGCAGGGTAGAGGCACGGTTGACATGATCTTTGCAGTCCGCCAACTCCAAGAGAAATGTAGAGAGCAAAACTCAAATCTCTATACAGCATTCATAGATTTGACTAAAACTTTTGATAATGTCAGTCGTAAAGGCCTTTGGCAAATCATGTCCAAATTCGGCTGCCCTGATCAATTCATAACAATGGCGCTTTAATTCCATGATGCCATGCAAGCAAGAGTCCAAGACAACGGAGACTACTCCAAGCCTTTTCCTGTCTCAAATGGCGTGAAGCAGGGCTGTGTGCTAGCTTCAACGCTTTTCAGCTAAATGTTCACCGCCATTCTGCAAAGATGCTTATCGCACAGAAAGCATTGGAGTTGGAATACGATTTCGCGCTGATCGAAGTTAAGTTATCGCTCAAAGACTCAAAGAAAGGACTAAAGTAATCTACGAATGGTTCAGAAACCTGCTATTCGTAGATTAATGCGCCTTAAATGCCTCAAACGAAGAAGACCTTGAGAAGAGACTGTCCCTCTTCGCTAACGCTTGCAAAATATTTGGCCTCACCATTAATGTAAAAATGGCAGAAGTGCTGCACCATAGACTTCCGTGTTGCTCGTGCGCCAGTGCTGCTTTTGGCAGATTTCAAGAACAAGTTTGACAACGGAGAGGACTCAGCATATCCACAAAACTGAAAGTCTACAGTGCTGTAGTTCTCCCATCATTCCTATATGCATCAGAGTCCTGCACCCAATATTTCCGCCACACCAAAAAGTTAAATTCCTTCCACCTATGCAGTCTAAGGAGTATCAATAAGGTGGGTTGGTCCGATCACATACCAGACACAGAAATCTTAAAGCTGTCCAACATAAACAGTATCAATGTGACAGTAGAAAGGTCTCAACTTCGATGGGCGGGACATGAAGTCCGCATGCCAGACAATCGCCTTCCCAATCGACTTCTGTACGGGGAGCTGTGTGCAGGAAAGCGCTCCCAGGGAGGTCAATACAAGCGCTACAAAGACACTCTGAAGAGCTCATTCAAGGAATGCGATATCGACATTCACGGATGGGAAGCAGAGTTCTCGATCGCTCCTCGTGGCGTGAAGCTGTGCGTCTCGAGTCTCAAGATTTGAGGCAAGAAGAACGGCCAGAGTGAAAGAGCGCCGAACCTATAAAAAGCTGAGAGAAGAAGCAGGCCTATCTTTTAATCGACCCTATCTACCCATGCCACGAATGCGGCGGCTTTTAAAAGCGATGATTGGACTTTACAGTCACCTTCGAGTCCATAGAAAATGAGAAATGTGCTCATCTTCGATCACGAAGGAGGAGCTATAAATTATTATTGAATTCTAAGATTACAAATGTATTTTTAATGGTCCTATTTAACAAATAAGTTTAAGAAAGATAATACTACACTGATAGATTTTTTTAAGGCCAGGGAGAAGGTTATGCTTCTTTTAGGGGCTTTCGCCTTTTTTTCTAGGCCTCATACCAACTAGTTTAGTTGGACATCTACTTGCGTATATAAATATGTGTAAAATTAAATTTTGTTAGAATTTTTAGTGGCTTACGAAAGGGGAATACACGCTAATAGTTTACATGTAAAGGCTACTGTTTTCTTATCTGAAATCGAAAAATTTAATTTTTAAAATCAACTATGCAAGCAGTATTTTCAGAACAATACACCATTTTTTACAACTATTCACTAGTAATAGTAACAAACACGGGAAGCTTTTTAGTAAGTGCAACGAGCAGTCTCCATATTTATTACACATTTATGCAAATGGTTTTAGATTTTTTGACAAAAAAAATCATTTTTTTGATAATTGTATTGCTAAGTTTAGTAAGTTCTTTCATATTAACTATTTCATTTACAAAAACAAGTTTACTTTTTTTTTTGTAAAGAGAAAAATCTATTTTTGTGCATATAATTGGAATATAATTCAAAACAACAATTATTAAGTAGTTTTTCGTATAATCGCGTGAACTGAAGTATTCAAAATAATAATGTAACACAGAACTAAAGGAAAATAAGGAATTTTTTGTTTCTTTACGGGAAAAAGTTTAGTTTTTTCTTGATGCTTTGAATAAGAGATTGACCCTTTACAAAACAATTAGGTTATTTACATAATCATTATATGACATCAGTTAGGCTAGCTTCACATCTAACTTCAACTTCACTTTCACCTATCCCTTGGTCTGCTGGACCGTTGGGGCATCACACAAGATCTGTGAACCTACTTTCTCCATTCTTCTCTGTTATTTGCCTTTGATAGAATTTCATTCTGATAAGCTTTCTGAAAATATTTAAGAATGCGTTTTTACGAGCCAGGGTCGATCACTTCGGGGGCCGATTTTGAGTTTGTGTTTCCAGACAAACTGTCTTTGTAAACTTGTTAAAAATGCTATTCTTAAACTAAATATTCATTTTTTTAAAATTTTTTAATTATTAAAGAAATGCTCATCCATTTGTCGGTCCTAAGCCCGGATGAAAAAGGTGGGTGATTTGGCGTGGGGCTAGCGACCCCACTTAAAACCTCAATTGCTATAGAAGGGGCAAACTTTAAATATAGAGATAATTTTACATGCGGTGAGGGCGCCAACCACCGTTGACTGTGTTATACCAATGCCTGATACATGACAAGCCCTTCAATGCAAAGAAACCTACCCTAAACCAATGCGGTAAACTGGCTCAACTTTTAAAAGAGATGGACACATACCGGCTACACATCTTTGGGATCTGCTGGATGCGGTGGATATCAAGTGGACAAATAATCAATGATAGCAAGGCCATAATTTACTCGGGGCACGATACGGAACACATTGGTGGTGTAGGTATATATCATCAGGTATAAAATAGCAGCCTTCAGCGCTAATTGCTAGGAAACCAGTCAGTGGCCGCATATTTACAGCTCGACTCCAAGCAAACCAAATCGAATGCTTAACCATCTAAGTAAATGCCCCAACAGAAGATAAGATGCAGAAGATGCCATCAAAGATAGTTTTTATAATCAACTTCAAACCATACTTGATAAGACGCCCAGCCTGGATATAGTTCTACTGATGGGAGACTTTAAAGCCAAATCAATCCAAACCGAACTGGTTTTAAATACGTAATGGGACCATGTGGCTCTGCAGAAAACACGTGATAATGTGCACGCTTGATTTCTCCCTGCGTATTCAACAGCCTTTCAATTGGAAGCATATTTTTTAAGCACATACAAATGTACAAGATAACATGGAGATAAACTAATGGAGAAACTTTACATTTGCAACTCCAAGCTATGAGTGTCAACTCTATTAGACATGCGGGCCCGCAGAGGAGCGGATATTAGCTTAGACCAATACCTTGTCGATGCAAATATTAACGACAGCCAAAACGAGACACACGACCACGGCCATTTAATGTAGACAAGCCCAAAAAATAAAGAACCGCTTCCAGGCTCTTGCATATATTGACTTTAAAAGAAGAGTGGGTTAACTTCAGAGATACAACTATTGAGTGCGCGGAAGAAGTCATCGGAAGATTGCACAGTCTACAACAATAGTTGCAAAGCCTAAAAATATGGAAAGACAAGGGCTTTGTCCTTGGCAATAAAATCAATGGTACATTTAGCGTCTATAAGGAGTATGATAACTGAATAAAAATTAAAAGCATTTCATAAGGGGAAAATATTTATTATATGAAAGGCTTTGTTGTACCGGTATTTGAGAGTAAACTCAATTCTGATCACCACTTGCATAAAAACAGTTTAAGACTATATTGAATTAAAAGTGTCGTTAAGACATTGTTCTAAACATTTGTTTCACGAAATAAAATATACAAACAGCTTTTTTTTTGTCTCTACCTCTATAGGATACCTTAACTAACATTACTTATTTGTTAACGTCACTCTACAGAAACCATATCTAGAAGAGTTACACAACACTATCGTAAATATTAACCTGGTTAATTTCATAGTCTTTGTGGGAGTTTTTCTTTTAGTGTCTTTACAGAATATATAATTTACAAATGTCATCGCCTAGGGGTGAAACAGACTATAACCAGTGAGACGATTAAATGTAATTCAGCATTCAGCATTTAAACGATTCCGGTTTAGCCAAATAAAACCAATATCCCCCACCTAAAAATTAAACAATAATTTAAAGTAGAAGTAAGCTATGGCAGTTAAAGTCTTTACTGTCAGTGCACTACAAAATTTAAGCTTATTTTACTGCCTTTATGGTCCAATAATTTGCAATTTTCTTTTTCATTTTAGTTATCTTCGCTGAATTGTAAATTGGAAAATCGAACTTTCGTAATCTGATATCCTTGAGCTTCTGAGGTCAAGGTTGGATCATGACGTATAAATAGCTTCAAGCGATGTGTCAGGATATTACATGAAATAATACCTTTTAATAAAGCAACACTATTTTTGAAATGTGAAAGTTAGACGTTGAGCTTCATAAGTGATGTACTAAATTATAAACCTTGTTACTAGGTTCCACTACTCGTGTGTGAGTCACCATCATGTTCGTCAATAGAAATTGTTTCTAGATATTTGCCAGTTTGACCGTGGGTAACTCTGACTCTTTGTTAAATTATTGTTATAATGCTACTGGAAATATCTGGATGTAAATTTGATATTAATTATTACTTTAGAAGTAAAATGTACCACATTCAGTTTGTAAATTATTTTATAATTCAAACTAAAAACGTAATAATTCTGGTTCAAGTCATTATAAAGTATTTCGAATAAAATTACAAAAATGTAATTATTTATTTTGGCGTTGAGGTTTAAATTTTGAAAAATAATTGGTTATGTGAGATAATAACATAATAATAGATTATTAAAAAAAAGCAGATGCTTCAATCTCACTGTCATTTTAAGCGCTTTGATTTTAGACCACTTTCCACAATATACATGTTACTGGCATTCTTTATAATGACAAGAACTATTTCGCTCCTGTTAGCGCTATAAAGTTGTTATCAGGCGCTTTTTCGCCCTCATTGGCACAGAAGAAAGTATCTGGAAGCAGATGGCCTCTGAAACAAACAGTTGGAGCACTCTCAAAAGGCTGCGGGTCAAATATTTGAGAATCAAAGAAAAGCCATTATTGAAGACAGACGCAGAAGGCGGAAAGAAAACTTAAATAAACCGCCAGCGGGCATCAGCTTTATCTGCACGAGTTGCGGGAAATTATGCATGTCGCAACTGGGTTTGCATAGTCATGTGAATCAGTGCACTCGTTCTACAACTTCGGAATTAAAGACATAGCGATTTGTCTATTTATATTATTTCTGAACAAACTTTTCCGGTTATAAAAAGTGTGGAGTTCGTTGTAATTATAACTTCATAAGTGTGTTTGTCGTGTCACAAATCTATTATGCTATTTAATGTATAGATACAAGAGATGATACATATTGTGTAAGATGAACAAAAAAGATATTTGATGAATGTTAACATGACTTGTAATAGATCTAGATCTTGACCTTTTAGCTGTTTAGAATATTTGTTAAGATGATTTTGAAAATCATGAGTTTGATCTTCCTGTAATGTCGAAAATATTGCAAACAATAATGGCTATTAATTTGCCCATGGCCACCGACGGAAAGATTAGGTTGAAAGAACTTGTATCTGAATACAAGATAATCGATCATCATCAAATTAAACTTTATTATCAAGTATGTGAGCTGTCCTACAAGAAATCAATGCTGTTTACAAATAGTAGAATTATGTGTCTACTGGTTTAAATTCTTGCAGTCATTTTGATTTTATTCGACACTAAGTTCTCTCCAGGTAAAAAAAAACACAAATAGATTCCTATTAGGTAATGAGTTAGTAGTAATTAATTAATTATGTTTATGTAAAAAAGTACTAGGCTAAGAAGACTTAAGTCTTTTGTAGATTATTTGGTTGTTGGATACATACTTGAGAATAGCAATAGACTATACGAGCTATTTTATTTTAAAATATAATGGAACAGCTTAGTGGTAAACATGTCGGTCTTTCGTCTCGGTTTTAATTCAGAATTGAACAACTTTTTTTTTCTTTTTGAATCTTTTGACATGGCAGCAGGGAAACCTTCTTCTATCTACCTCTTCGCCATTTTGTATACCAAAGTTTTTGACCATAATGCACTAAGCATGTTGTAAACGTTTCGCAAATAAAAAAAAAAAAAAAATATTTCCAATCGCACACATTTTTTATTGTAAGACTAGAATAGTCAAAAAATAATCTAAATCTATCTACAATTAATTAAATGATGAATTTTAAATATTTGATGCAATTTCACCCAACATAATCTTTGTTTCTGTAAAAGTATGTTCTTAGGTTAGGTATGTGTGTGGTTTCCTTACTAACAGAAAGGGACGAAATGCTAGGTCCATGCAAAGAAGAAGGCCACTATGTAGCGAAATAAAAGGAATCAAAACGCCCTAGAGCACAGTATACAACTTTTCAGCCTACAGGCAATAACAATAGCGGGTGTAGGGCCTCAAAACTAGAAAAGATATTGAAAATTCGACATCATGATATTTTAGATCTTTCAAAGTCCTGATGCAACGGCTACTTCTTTCTTTTCTGAAAGCGAAAAATTTTATTTTAAAATCAGCTCTGCAAGCAGTTTTTTTCATAAAAATACACCATTTTTACAACTATTCACAATTAATAGTAACACACATGGGAGGCTATTAAGTAAGGGAGAAGAAAAATTAACATATTTGTAACACATTTATGAAAACGGTTTTAGATTAATTTGTAAAAAAAAATGTTTTGTTTTATAAATTTATTGCTAAGTTAAGTAAGTTTTGTCATACTAACTATTACATCTGAAAAAAAAAAAATCCTTTTTTAAAGAGAAAAAAATCTATTTAATATGTATATAAATGGTGGATCTTAAAACTTTAATATGTATTTTTTCATATTACCGCGTCATATGTAACACATCTATTGTTATTTTGCAAACTAAAGAAAGGTGGGTTTTTTTTTTTTACGGAAATATTTTTTTTCTTGAGGCTTTAAATAAGAGATTGATCCTTAACGAAACAATTAGATCAATTAGATATTCATTATAAGAAATCAGTTAGGCCAAGTTCACATCGAACTTCACCTTCATTTTCACCTATCCCTTGGTCTGCTGGACCGTTGAGACACCATACAAGATCTGTCAACCTTTTTTCCATTTTTCTCTGTCATTTGCTTTTGATAAAATTTCATTCTGATAATCATTCTGAAAATATTGAAAGATGTCTTTTTACCTGCCTGGGTGGACCACTTCGGAAGCCGATTTTGAGTTTGTGTTTCCAAACAAACCGTCTCGGTAATTTTTTTTGTGTGTTTATTATTTAGAAAAGAAAATTCCTTTTTTTCACAATTCATACAAATATTTTATTTAACGAACTTCACATGGTATTGACAAAACAAACAACTAAAAGCTAATATTACCTTAGATGTACGTCATACTCTGAAAGATTCGAGCAGAGCAAAAAGGATATTCAGTTTTTCGTTCCCTTTCAAAGTTCCTATTTATAGTTTTGTAGCGAATTTCACCCTCACCTTCGTCAAATGTGGACGATAAAGTTTCACTAAACTACGTCTCTATAGGCTAGTACAAATGTTGTCTACCAGATAAACCATAGACATTCTCTAACTAAAGGAGGCCTACAATATATTTGTTTATTTTTTCGTTTTTTTAAAAATCTTGTAGGTTAAAAGGAACCAACTGATCAAAGCAGCGATACTAGAGGACGGATGTTAGTTTATGATAAAGAATAATGTGAAGGAGATCACAACAAACACAAAACAGAGACTGTCTGACTTGGGTTCGTTTCTACCAATCAGGTAGCCTGTTTCTACCGCTACATATTCATATCATTCATGCCAGTTTATGACAATGTAAAAGGTTCTATGTGCATTGACGTAGTAGTATAATATTACATATGAGGCTGGTTACTATTAGTGTGTCGCGAATGCGTAGACTGCTGGGTTCGTGCTTCCTGGAGTCACACTTGACACGTGACAGACACAGACATTACAGATTGACTCAAGTTCTCTATGGCAGACAAATATAATGTTTATTTAATGACGGTAATAACAATACTGCACCTTATTGACAGTTACACGTAGACTTCCGATATGAAACATAATTACATCCGCGTAACAGCGGCATTGAATGTCAAAGATGATTAGTTACAGATTAAATCACAAGTAACGTCCGTAACACAACGGGTAACGATCAACTTCACAGTTACTACTTGACTCTCTACATCCAGAGAAAAACTATCCAAATAATTAAGTCAGTACTGTACTAAAAGATATTACTTAACTCACAGTTACAATTCGACTCTCGAAGTCGCTACTACTAAAATATCATATTTTATTGCCTCGTACAGAGGATAACACTTGACTGAACTGACTGAACTGAACTCAAAGTCAATTTTATTCATTCTACTTCCTGTTTTCTACATCAGGAATTCACGAGTCTTTTCAACGTCTTAACCTGAGGTAAACATTAAATCACGCAATGTCAACTGAGGCTGTGACAGACAGCCCATTTCAACCACATCTGTAACACACTCCCCAGTTGTTCTTTTATAATACACTTTTAAGGGCCTAAAACAAAACATTTTTCCTATTTTTTAAAGAACAGTTGAATCTGTAATTCCCTTTTTACAAGAACTCTATTCAAGTCACTCTTTTATGAAACCTTTCACCTGGGTGGGTGGGCGACATCTGATCTCGAAAATGGCTCAAATGATTTTCCTAGAAGTTTAACAATTGATGTGTATCGCTGATAAAAGACTTACTAGCTAGTTTGCCACACGGGAAAAACTCTAATTTGACTGTTATAATTTTTCGAACATAAAAAAAATGTAAATTTGGCTGGATACTATATCTAGGTCTAGAGCAAACATTGCGTAGTCAGAATTATCACTGTAATTATGCGATAACTGAGTAGATTTAACGTTGCTTCAATTTTAGTGAAGTTTACAAGCATTGCTTATATATTTTACGTCAATGTAATTTTGATTACATCTAGATTCTAGATCTAGAATAGATCGTAAGAGTTCTAAATTAAAACTTTAGATCTAGTGTTAGACCTAGGTGTCCATATAATGAACATACCAATAATACATTAGCACAAATGTGCCTTCCCCTCTAGCCGAATCAGAAAATGTATATTTTTTAGCAGATTGCAGTGTCTCGGGTTCGATACCCGAACGGAAACAAAAATGTTTTCAATTATTTTTTATTTATTTATTTATTTTTTAAGTTAAGAAATTGGCATAATGTCTGTTTATAACGTTTCATAATACAAACATCTCTTTTTTAAAGTTTCAATAAATTTCCTATGATGTGTGGCCGCTTAGCATAAACGCAATAAACAAATAGCTTGATCTAAACTGTGTTTGTAAAGTATGCAATGGTAGCAGAAGAATATTCTCCAAGAAACATCATCCCAATCACATTATCTATAATTATAATATATGGGTTAATATAATAATAATAAGACTTGTCTTCGAGTCCGAAGTATAATGAGGAATACAGTATTTCCCGTGGCTGAGCATCCCCAGCTGTGACCTACATATTTTGCCACATCCAGGGCAAGCATAACCATTGTCCGCAGGTTGTCAATTTAGATTTTCTTTTCGTCGTCTGCGTTTGTCCTCGGCAGCAGATTTTCTTTTGATGGATTCATATACATTTGTACTAAAAGCTTTATTAATGTATTAATCTACTATATAAAGTACAGTGTAAGGGGTATGTCTGTCTTACAAAGAAATCGAACCCGTTTCTCCAATCTTGATGAAACTTGGCACGATGGTTTCTTAGAAAGTAACGACGATCCTAGGAAACAACAGGTAGTAGTTTTCTAGACTTGTGAGGCATCTTGACATAGATTTTAACTATTTAAACTGCATGGATACCTTGTATTATAGAACAAAAAAAAAAGGTCAAAAATGGGTTAGAAAATATATAGTTTTACCAAAATAGAAGTTGTTTGATCACAATTCTGTGTTGTTAATACTTGTCAAAATGTTTATGACGTTATACCAGATCATGACCCAAATAGCAGACACATTGTAAAGGAGAAGTTAACATTTCTATCAACATTTCACCTAGTTAAAACCATGTTTATCTGTTGTAACTTTCAGAAAGCTACATTGTAATACATGTATAACAAAGTAAAATGTTTCTGAATTTATTTCAGTGAAGAACCGTATGTGAATTCATTTATAACGAAACACTTTAATGAGAAATAGTTGAAGATTTCTTGTATTAAGCCAAATTTGAATCATTCTCATATTTCAAATTGTTATAATTTTGAAGAATTATTGCAAGTTAAATTTGTCCGGAGTTCGAATCCTGCGATTTTTAATTTCGAGATCTTCGGGCGCCTCTGAGTTCACCCAGCTCTAATGGGTACCTGACATTAGTTAGGGAATTGTAAAGACGGTTGTTGTTGTGCTGGCCACATGACACATTCGTTAACCGTAAATTGCAAAAACAAAGGACTTTTACATAATCTGCCCTATAGACCACAATGTCTGAAATGAGAAATTTACTTTTAAAAAAATGTTAGCCAAAACAGTATTAAAAGATAAAATTTGGTAAATAATAACACTTATGATTCCCTCAAGGTTTTAGTCAGTACACTAAAACGGAATTATTCTCTAGTATGTTTAAATAACTTTAAAATCCCCTTCCTGTATTTGCTGCTCATTTTATAATAAACTAAAGGATTCATACTCGATGACACAGTCTCCATCAAGAAGGAGAAGTTATAAACTATCCTGGCGATATTAAAGTACGGCCCCTGTAAGCCCAGGTCATTCTGAAGAGCAACAGCTGTAGTCACAGCAGACAGCGGGATGAGGCAGACGATGAACATGGTGGAGACAACCGTCAGCATTCGAACAACTTTCAGCTCTTTCCGTGATGCTTTGTTGCCAGACGCTTCGACGATCCCAGAGGCCAGGGACGTCCGCCATCTGGCGTTCTTGTTTAAATGTATTGATGTGGTTATGGTGCAGGTGATAAGAATAAAGAAAGTGAAATATGGTATGAACAAATCTGAATAGAAATATCCAGAACTGGTTCCCTCGGCGTAGTGTTCCCTGGTTATCACCCTGAGCATCGTAGCGTTTCTTTCAGGTGTGAACACCCAATCAAAATATAAATAGTAATAGGGGGTGAAGAGAATTGTTAGAGATAGTACAAAAATCAATATATTTATTATGATCGATTTCTTATAATTGATTATGTTTTTTACTTTCATGGGCATAACCACGCATATACATCTTTCAAAGGCAGCGAATGAAGTTATAAGCCCGCTGACCCTTATAAAATATATGTGAGGGAAAAAGGACACAAGGGTAAGAAATTCATAATGATAGAATGAAAACTGAACCGCTAACGCCCAAGGGTTCTCAATAAGGTTAAAAATCTGAGCTGTAACTAGAGATCCAATGTCACTCAGTGCTAAAGCTGTTAGAGTAACGTCTACGCTGTCTTGGAATCCATTCTTACAGAAAATGATTATAGTGATAATGTTTGCGATGATACCAATGAGACCAAGGGTCTCTGCGAAGATGACATGACAAATGACCATCAAAACGTCCAAAATGAGTGGATCGATGTAGATGTTTGAGACTTGAGGTACGGTGGAATTCATGGCTGGACACTGAACTATTAGATGGAACACCTAATGACTTTCCAATCCTAAAAAATTCCAAGTTTGTGTTATCACTTCGAAATCTTTAGTACACACATGTTGAATTTCGTTGATTTATTGAAAAGCTCTCCGAAATATCATCACAATCCATTGCTGAAGAACATCTTTGAAAAGAGACATTAAAAGTGTTATTTTATTATAACCAACAAATATGATCATTGCTTTTTTTTTGTTCTTTGATAAAATAAAATTTAAAATTATAAAATTTTAATTTAACTTCTTACTATTATTATTGAGGTCTCTTAAGAGTTAAAATGCATTTTAATTGTTTTTATTTAACAAATAATTTTAATAAAGATACTATTTTATCGATAAGAATTTATTTTTTAGGGGTGGAGGTAGGAGGAGACTTATGCTTTTTTTTCAATGGGCTTAGGCCTCTTTTTTTTTTTCAATTTGACACATACTGCTTCTATAAAATATGTTTACAATTAGCTAAATAAAATTGCTCGATGATTTTAAAAAAAAATTGATCAATCTTCATCTAAATATGCAGTTGTTTTTTTTAGTAGAAACCAAAAAAACAAAATTATAGAAAGACATAAATATTGTGGCGAATATATTAAATGGAATTAACATTGAGAGTTCAGTTTAACAATACTCCAAATTTAAATGATTAACTCACATTGAAAACATCGGAAAAACTTTTAAGCATATTTTATAGACCTTATTTCAGATGAGCTTTTCGCAAATATTGTCATGGAAACTATTGCAATAAAGTGTGTACACTATACTGTCATATCACTACAATGAACACGTTTTTTTATGTGATGAGGCTAAGAAAAAAAAAACAACAGTATGTCTGATTTTATTTTTCAATCATTAAATGAGAGGGCTAAGATGTCGAATTTATGTACCGAAAATTTTTAAATTGTATACAAAAAAGAAAAGATTGCACAGTTAACGGGTGATGTAATAATTAAAAAATATGGAAATACGACACTAAAATCACTATTTCAATTGAATTTAGTAGCACATGTAGCGTTGTCTTTTTCTCGAGTAACTAAATCACCTTTAAAAGCTTTTCATAAAGGAATAAAATGTAACTATGTGATAGGCTTTGTTGTATATGAAAGTAAAAACAATTTTGATCAGGATATATTAATTAAAAGAGCTGTAAAGAAATATTTTAATTATTTGTTTGATGAAATAAGATTTGCAAACAACAATTTATTGTCACTAGCTCTATACCTCAACTAACTTTTTTTGTGTGAACGACTCTCTACAGGATCCCATATCTAGAGAGATTTGCACTAAGCTTTCCTTATTATTAACCTGGTTTATTTAATACATTTTGTGGACTATTTTTGTTACTTTGATTGTCTTTACAGACAATGTCATTGTCCTGGCTCCAGGCTCTCACAATGAAACGATAAAATGTAATTCAGCATTCGGCATTTAAACGATTCCGATAGAGCCAGTTCAAACCAGTATCCCCTTAAGAAATCGAACATAGATCAAAATTAATTGTAATCTATGGCAGTTAACGTATTTACTAATAGGCTCATTTTATTACCTGCCTGGTCAAATAATAAGCAATCTTTATAACAATTTCACTTCGTTTCCCTACATTGTAAATAAAATTGATTGTACATTTTTTTTATCTGATACGCTTGAGCTTCTGAGTTAAAGATTGGATCACTGACGTGATATTGCTTCAAGCTAATCAAATTGATTTATAATTTCTTTACTAAGCAACATAATTACAGATATAAGAGTCAATAGTTGAGCTACATAAGTAAGGTTATAAATTATCTACATTGTTACTTGGTTTCAATACTCAATACTCGCCAAGGATTAGGTGTGAGTCATTCCCCCTAGTTTGATCGTGGGTAACTCTGACTCCTTGTTAAATTATTGTTATAATGCTACTGGAAATATATAGCTGTAAATTTAATATCAATTATTACTTTGGAAATGAAATGTATCACATTCAGTTTGTAAATTACTTGATAATTCAAGCGAAAAACGTGATCATTCTGGTTCAAGTCATTATAAAGTGTTTAGAATTAACTTACTAAAATTTAATGATTAATTTTTGTTGTGTTCGCATTAAATTTAGAAAAATAATTGATTATATGTTATAATAACTTTCGAGATTATAAAATAAAGCAGATGCTTCAATCTCGCCCAGTAATATGAACTGTGGAGCACTTTTCACAATATATATGTTACTGGAATTCTTTACAATGACTAGAACTATTTTGGGCAAAGCACCAATTATTAATGGAAGTATTTTATGAAAGGTATCCGAGTCCCAATCCCCTCGCAAGGACAGCACCAACAAAGTCTTGTTACGCTCTGGGATTTATGTCCAGCCCAGGTAACTGAAGTAATAGGGCGATAATAAATTAAATACTGTGATCATGAAGACTGACATGCTGACCACTAACGAGGTTCTCCAGGTGAGGATTGTCTTAACTTTCAGTGGCAGCATCACGCTAAGGCATCTTTCAAAAGAGGCAATGAACCCACTCACCTTGATGAAATAGCTGTGTGGGTAAAACAATACCAGGGTAAGAAAGTCGATGGGGACAAACGGAATGTCCGCTACCAGGCACGAAGGGTTGACCATCACATTGGCCAGCTGAATTGTGATGAGAGCGCCCAGGTCACTCACAGATAATGCAGTCAAAGTGATGTCCACGCTTTCCTGAAAACCCAGCTTGAAAAATGCTCGAATGTTCAGGACGTTAGCAGCTATGCCGAAAATACTTATCAGCTCGCTTACTACCAGCAGGTTAAAAGTCGAAAACAAATCTAAAATTTTTGAGTCGATTAGCCGTGAAGCTAGTATAGTCGCGTTACCGCTTGACATCTTTATAACTTTGACATTGCTCACAACACTGTCCTCATTTTAATATGAGAGAGTGTACAGAACTGAAATACTAAATACTTCTTTCAGATTCAACTTAAGGCTTCATTTACTTTTAGTTTGTGAATTTGATGTATTTATTGAACGTAAAAATCACTTTGTTAAGTATAGGATAAAGATACACTCACTATTTTTATTTTTACCAATTTTTTTACTGACTTGTGACATGAAATCGAATACATTTAAAACCTAGTTTTTAAAGTTTACTTTATCAATTTTTTAAAGCTAATATTGGAGCTTAATTTCAGAACTTGCGTTTTATTGGGCAGATGATGTAAAGGTAATCTGTTTTTGTGGCCGACGGTTTACGAGGGAATCATGTGGCCAGCACAACCACCAACCGCCTTTACTTTCCAAAACTAATGTCAGGTACCCATTAGAGCTGAGTGGACTCAGAGGCTCCCAAAGATCCCGAAATTAAAATTCCCAGTTTTCAATAACATTCGAACCCGGGCCTTCGGCTTGGAAGTCAAGCGCTTTACCGCTCAGCCACCGCGCCTCCTAAGCTAAAATTGACTCACTCTATATGCCTGTCTGAGTGGAAAAATTTACATATTATTGCATTATTAACTGCACACAATTATTTATTGTCGAGTGCTGTCGTTGATGTATTGCTTTTTGTTTAGCAAGCCTTTTTTTTAATATGATGGATATTGTTGTTGTTTTTTTTTATGCTCTGTGACGTTTTCTTGAGGTAATGTTGGTTTATCCCTGTATAGGATGAGTATGTAAACCGTTAGTATGATTTCGCTACCATAGTTTGTAGAGCAGTATTGCAAAGCCTTTGTCTTTTGGGATAGCTACAGGGTACGAGGTCTAGAGCTGTAACAGTTGAACCTTGGACCCCAGTAGATGTTCACTTTGTGTGAGTTACATTGAGAGGCTGCCTGATGTGGTGGAGCCATGTTGGTATAGAAGTGAAGAGCTGCACTTATAGTTAAAATTGTTACACTGTAATCATGTATCACTGATATACGCTTAAAGATGTATACTATATTTTACATTGCTGATCAATAATCTGGATGCTTCTTATCATTCATCATGTGTAAATATGTATGTATGTAAATAGTGATCATTTAAAATAAGGGCATGCTATTGCAGCGTTGATTATTTCTTAATGCTGGTGTATACTGACAACTCAGCTGTTAGCTGTTTAAATTGTTTATTAATCTGTTTCTAGGATGTCAGGGGCCTAGGCCAAGGATTAAAAGATAAACTTAACAGTTACCTACAGAAGATCTTAACAACTCAGTTGGCAACATTTTATTTGCATATTTGCATTTCTCATGAAGACTTGTTAGTAAAAATTAAGCAAACAGATTGTTTAACTTCTGTGTATAATACTATTTTGAAACTATTCTTTGCTTTAAAGAGCCATTTAATGATCAAACAATTGGACTTAGACATACACATGTATTGTTAATGTTCAGAGATTTTTTTTTTTTTTGTATTTTAAAATATCTACTATATTTTTCTTCACCTGTTCTTTTCTCTCTATGAGATTGATCCGCCAACTGCCTCTCTACATTACTGTCTATTGCCAGACATTATTTTCTCATTCATTCTTTTGACTTCCTCTTCTTTTTAATTGAACTGTCTTTTCGAGCCTCCGTGGTTCTTGTTATATCACTGTCTAGGATATAACGTTCTTCTGTCTTTTTTTTTTTTTTGTAAGCCATTGTAAAGAGTAACAACAAACAAAGTATCATTTCTCAAATGATCTTTAACTGAAATGTAAATTTGCAAATCAATTGGTTCATATCAATACATACATTTTAAACCAAAGAAAATCTTTTTATTTACATTTGCGAGTTTACACAAAAACAAATCCGAAAAAAAAAAGACAACTGTTGTTCTTCTTCTTCTTCGTTCTCATTGTTCATGTCGGAGGGTTCAGATGAGTCAATCTTATATCTGAGCTGAACCACGCAGTGGTTTTACAGATCAGGCAGTTCTCAGTAGAGTTTTTCTTCTATAGGAGGGTTTCGGGCCACAGTCTTGTCATGGCCTCTTGATGTAGTATGCGGCTTTAAAGGACATGGCCAGCATTTTCTGGTGATGCTCCACAAGGGCAGGTTTCGTTAGTCCCGACTTTTAGCTTCCAGAAAAGATGTTTTTTCATTGTCTTGTGCCTTGTTCTGAGTCGAAAATGTATTATTCATGTCGATATAACTTATAATGTGGTTAAATAGGCGACCTTTTTTCTTGTAATTGTGATGTGAGCTGGTCAAATGATCATTTATTCTACACTCTATTATCTTCATCATTTCTTCTGAGTATAGAGGAGTTTTCATTTGTTCATACTTCCATCTTCAGTTAGATAAACACTGATTACTCTCTGTCACTGTTACTGGTTCCTAGTAATGCCAACTGGACCATGATGTAATTGAAAAGAATCATACTGTACCATTTTAATTGTAGATTTTTTGCTTAATAGAATCTAGATTATCTTGAAAGGTATTAATCGTATTTAAACTTATGAATTTGTACATGAGCACACCGATTTTATTTTAATAAATAATGAAATAGTAGCTCAAGCCACGTTATTATGTAAATATTCTGTTTTGTAAAATGATTTATTATTTCAGATTTTCTTTCAGAGATGATGATAATCTACTTTCAGATCCAAACTCTCTACAGGAACGACGGAGGATTGCAGCGGGCAGGGTATGAACCAAGACCATCGAGACGACCCGAACAACAGTGCAGCGCGCATACCGGACGACCAGCCATTCAATTTGCTAGGCCATCCTTGGAACTGAGCTATAAAACATTATAAGCTAAATCAGTGTTTCTCAAGCTGTGTTCCGCGAAACTCTAGTGAATAGGCTTTCGATAAACTACTGGAATAATTAACTTGTCGGCTACCACGTGAATTAATCTCTCTAAATACAATAAGCAAAGAGTTCAACTAAATACTCAGAATGTGTGAAGTTTTGTTAAGGAAAAAGTTTAGGAGAAGACCCTGAACTAAATCATAAGTAAAGCTAAATAAAACAAATCTATATGCTTACTTGACACACTTGTCCAATGAATAACACAATTTATACACCAGCGAACATTTTCAAACAGCTAATGAAGGGTGTTTTCTTTTTTACTTCTATTGTAAAGTTGAAAGTTCACAGAAGCAACATGTCACTGTCTGTTCTCTTTTATTTGTCCTACATTATGAAATACATTAATTCGAGCTTAAAAAACTAAAAACAACGTCTACCATAGTCTGAGGAACAATAGACAAACTATGTTTCCATGGTTACCACTCACTAAAATGTAAATGAACATGTATGAGAACAGTCTTGATATCTGCTTTCATATCTGCTTTTACTTTTCTAAAGTAAGTAAATCATCAAGATTTCAGTGAGTCTCTTTTTTTTGTGTGTGCATGTACAATATATGAACATATTTCGTTGTCATTCTGTTTTCTTTAATAGCAAGGGAAGAGAGGAGATCAAAACCTAGAACTATTTTTTGTCCACAGAAAACGTCACTAGCTGTTTTTATTTTTTTCACAAAAGCATTAGCTAGAGATTTTGTCCACAGAAAAGGTTAGTTAGGTGTTTTTTTTCCTTAAAGAAACTAGAAGAGCTCTTCCTATTCGAAAGAGAAAAAATAGCTGCACAAATGGCATAACTAAAATCTGCTGTCTATTGTCAAATATGTCCCTTACTGAGAACATCTTCACTATTTGTGTTTTTCATTTGTATGTTTAATAAAATTTGAAGTCCGAAAAAAAGTTCATGCTAATGACATCTGGAGAATAACTGGAAAAATCCTTTCTTATATTTACTGCTCATTTTAAAGTAGACAAAAGGGTTCATTGATGAGGACACAGTCTCCGTTAGAAAGGACACACAGTAGCACAGCCTGGCCACATTGAAATAAGGTCCAAGTATACTCAGGTCATTCACCAAGGCCACTGCTGTCGTTGTGACAGAGAGTGGAATGAGGCAGACGATAAAGATGACGGAGACCACGGTCAACATTCTGACCACCTTCAGTTCTTTTAGTGTTGCCTTTTTGGCCGCTTTGTCTGTCTTTTCCATCGACACGGAGCTTCTCCATTTGGCATTTCTCTTAAGACTGACAGCTATGACGATGGTACATGAAATTAAGACTGTAAATGTGAAATATGGAACGAATACATCGGAGTAAAAATAGGAATAGCTTATAGGTGTTGCGAAATTGTCTTTAGTTATCACCCTTAGAATTGTGGAGTTCCTTTCAGGGGAGAAAACCCATCCAAAATACAAGAAGTAATATGGCGTAGCAATGTCAGAAAGAGCTAAAATAAATATCATGACATTGATGAAAAGTGAATTTCTACAACTGATTATGTTCTTTACTTTCATGGGCAGAACCACGCAGAGGCAGCGTTCAAAAGCGGCGAAAGAAGTAATTAGCCCACTGACCTTAACGAAATAGCCGTGAGGGAAAAACGAAACCAGAGTGACCACTTCAAAAGTCTCAAAAGGGAATCTGACGGTCAGTGTCCAAGGGTTGACAATCACATTCCAGAACTGGGTTGTTATCAGAGATCCCATATCGCTGACCGCTAGTGCGGTCAACGTGACATCCACACTGTCCTGAATTCCGTTTTTACAAAAGATAATGATTGTAATGACATTAGCTGCGAGCCCTACAAGTCCAATGAGCTCTCCTAAAACTAGGTTACAGAGCACCATGAACACATCTAAAATAATAGGATCAAAGTACAACTGTTTCATTTGTGATGTTGTGACATTCATAGTTACTAAGAGTATTTACATAAAAGTTGCGTAGTATGATAACAACTTTCAAGTTTGAGTGTACTGCTACCTTTGTAATGTGATAGCAACATAGTTTTTGTGTCATATAACAAAATAAGAACATCCATTTCAATCTTTCAGATTCGTATGAAAATAAACTGAAATGTAATATACAGAATGAAAGAATGCTTGTTTCTTGTAATATGGCCACAATCTGCTCACAGCATTGGTGTCTGAATATCTCTCGTCAGTTCGTGTGTCGTTCTAGCTTTGTAAGGCCTTGCAATAAGTTATGTTATCTTCGTTTTGTGTTCAATTTAAACGACAAAAGTTTAATTATTATGATATACTCAACATATTTGTTAAAACAAGTATAAGTATTTTAACACAGCTACGCAATGTGGAGATGGCAGGTTAAACAAAATTATATTTATATATTATATAGAACGAACTATAATAATTTTGTTTGATGTTATGAATGACTTATTAGAAGGGTGTGGTTTATGCCAGTTAAATAAACGAAGTAACAAATTATTTGTTCACTGCTAGTAAGCCACTCAGGCTTACTGTCCAACCATTCAATAGTTCCGCATGATATATAAATATTTCCATTATGTAATATGAATTATTTATTTTCTTTGTAATAAAAATCTCATTTATTTTTTATTCATAGGGGTGAAAATCTAAGAAAATTCTACATAACAATCCAATAAATGAAACTCTTCACACTTTTCCAAAATGAGACCGCCGGTGACAAGCTATTACAGAAATGTCGTTATTTTAATTTTAACAAATATTTTTAAGTATAAGCCTAAATAAAATAAAAATCCTTGTATTGTAAGACAAATTGATTCCTAATTTTGAAGTAGTATAGGAATTTCTTTTTTTATCAGAAGTACAATGTTCTATCATAGTAATTGACTCACAACGGCAAGAACTAGGTGAGCCCACACCATGGAAAAATCACGGTCTGCGCAATTATTAAAGCAATTATTTGATAATTGTTTAGCAGTACTATAACTTTGAGGAGTAGATAAAAGGTTTAATTATTGTAATGTGTTAGTTTAATCTCAAAACATAAAAGTTGTTAAAATTTAGGGTAAAACTGAGGTCTAGAAATAGTTTCACTCATGTAACTGTATTTTATTGTGGTTTGTAGTGGTTTCCCTTGTAAAAAAAAAAAGTAATCATTAAGTGTTTAAAGTAAATTATTTGTGGTTTCTTTTAGTACATTGAACAAGGATGTTATATTAATATTTAGTTATGCTAAAACATAGGACCTGATGCCAATATATCTATATCTTTATCTCTTTATTCTATATCTTTATATAAATGCATGTTGGAGTCCTTCAGTCATAGAATGAATATGGTTCAAATACATACATGTTACCACTCAAATGCCAAAATCTGTTTGTGTGTAGATCATCAAGGTATTGTGACAATTAGCTAGGGTAAAGACAGAAAGAAAAAAAAAGGCTAAATATATTTAACCTGCGATGCTTAAAGACGGATATTTAAAGAATAAGATGTCTCTTGTACTGTATCTGATCAATTACTTTGTTCGGAGTAATTATTTGTTTCTAAATAATTAAGAGGTTCAGTAGATAAATATTAAATTTGTAGTAGGGACAGTTTATTTTTCTGTTTATTTTTTTTTTTTTAGCGAGAGCGTGTTTGTATGAAAATAACTAAGACACAAAGTAAAAAAAAAGGCCATTGGATTATTCTTATGTTATTCAGAGATAACATTGACAGAATTATAAATTTAGGCTGATATTTTTGTTAAAGTAGTTGTTGATGTTAACAAATCTTTATACACAGATATTCCACCTTTAGTTCACTTTGAAGTCAGTTCTAATTAAAGATTATTACTAATACAATTCAAATTCAGTATTTATGGACTTTTGATGCTATTTTCCCTTTCAATTGAGCCACAACTGACCCCGAAATGTGCTGTAGATTTTAGATATACTTACAGAGATAACATTTGTTTTATTTTATTTTAAGAAATATAATAACCAAATATGGTGTAGCAAAGGAACACAACACACTTGATTTTAAAGATTCCAAGATGAAACCAATCTTTTATTAACTTTCTTGTTCTACGAAACAGGTGCACATAACAAAAATTATTACAATAGGCATGAAATAAATGTTTAACATTTGATTAGTTGTGTAAATGATAATATTTGTAATAATAATAATAATAACGGCAGGGGCTACAGGGAATAAAGATTCCCTAAGAAAGATTTTCGATTTTGGAAACGACATAGTGTTTGTACATTACACAAATAAACATAACAAATAAACTGCTATTGTCATTTATGACCCCTAACCCCATTATATGACATCACTTTCTGTCAATTTCACGTACACACTAGTATGCTGATCCGTTGAGGCTCCATTAAAGATTTGTCAACCGTCTTTCTCCATTCATCTCTGTACTTTTGCCTTGAACATAACCTCCATTAATAGCAGGCCCGTCCATTATTTTATGTTCTTTCCATCACCTTCTGTTCCAGTCTCTTTTTTTTTTTCCCTGGTAATTTTCCCTGAAGAAACATAGCAACACCTATTAACGACCAAGAACTACGTCGCTAATCTACGGCAACTATTTACGTATCCGTAAGGAGTCGAGCAAAATAGCTTTCCAATCAAGTGCAACTGTATCATATTGTTAGGAATCTCCCTATCCAGGCTCGCTGCAAATTGCACCAAACGACACCACCAACTTAAAGAACTTGACAACTCTGGGCTTCAAAATAACGTAATAGTTAAATGTCAATAAATAACAGCCAACACTGTACAATTGGCAGCACGTAACACAAGACTGTACAAGTATCTCTCCGCCGTATCAACTCTTGCACTGGTCTCTCTTGTCTCGTCTCGGACTTGTACTGAGCCGTTGTAACGAACTGTAGATCGGGAAGTTGTGACTGAATGGTCTCTGATACCTTCGCTCTCTATATAGGGTCCCTGCTGGCCTTCTAGAACCGGGCCGAACGTCGCTCGACCATTCTGGGTGGTCATATGACTACATCCCTCGTGACGCTCCTAAGCTCTGTTCACGACGTCGATCCTACTCGAACCTTCATGTTGACACTTGTCTCGGCTGACAGTCGTAACTCGTCACGTTGACGCTCGTCTATCGCTGGCCTGGGGCGATTTGCGTCGGCTGACTACACACACACCACTACCCCCATCTGTGCCACCACCAGGTTTATAACAATATAATGACTTATCAGCGTCAGTAGATTCAGAAAGACTGGTTGCAATTAAAGCGAGAAGAACAGGCGTCTTACCCCAGTTCAGACTAGGTCATTGTCCATTTGGCAAGTACTTAGGGCGATTCAGGGATCACCACGACTCACTATACCGCCATTGCAAGAAGAGTACGAAAGAAACAGAGTAAGTGTCGTCATTAATGTTGCGCCTTTGTACGATACGGGTCGAATGAAAAGGAAAAACTGGTCCATGTTCGGATGCTGGCAGGGGCGGACTGGGTGTTAAAATCGTCCCGGGAATTTCTATACAATCAGGCCCATAAATTGCATATCATATGATGGGTATCCAATTATAGACATGCATGTCCTCAAAATCATTATGTTAAGTTTGAGTATCAATAACTGTACAGGTGCATACAGTGAGCTTTATATTTTGTATTAGAAATATGTTGCTTTTTTAATCGCTAAGTGTGTAGGCCATAAAAAGATGGAGCTTACCAGTAGCACTGTCTACGGATGTAGGCTATTACATTAATTCGGAAACTTTGTTACATCTAATTAGTATTACACTGTAGAGTGTAGAGAGATTTCTTTTTAAAAAAGACGCTCAAAAGGCCGTTTTTATAAGAGTATCATAAAACTATTAACATTTTAATACACAGTATCATCCATGCGGCCCATTAGGTGGCTCTAATGGCCCATTTAGTACCAACCAACCGGACATTAGCCGTAATCCCCATATAACTAGTCCGCCCCTGGCTGCGGGTTATTCCTTGTGCGGGGACAAAGAGACCCTAAAACACAGTGCCCAAATTCTTTCACTTGCTTTGGAGGAATAAATCTCAGCACGAGTCTCGCCACGAAAGTGGTTTTTTGAATACTGAAGAGCAAGCCGCAGACACTATATTTAATTTATTTTCTTCTCTATGTATACACAGTCTAGAGATATGCGGAAACACGTACAAGCTACACTATATAGCTACATACACACTAAGACTAGACAGTCAGTTGAGCAACAATCACTCTTGATTGGTCAATGTACATTGCCACGCTCAACACCTCACTTTGAAATAGGACACTATAACGTCTGGCACCTGAAGAAAATGTTTCATGGTTCGAATCCAACTTTCGAATATGGGACACACAAATATTTGTTTTCTGCTTCTGAGTTCGTATTTATACAATACCTCTATTCAACTGGTACATTTTTGGAAACTAAATTCAGGGAGGAAAACTAAAAAAAATTGGGTAAAAAAACGAATTCGACAAGGGCTCTAACGATTTTCCTAGAAATTCAGTTGATGTATAGCGTTGGGAAAGCCATGACTAGCTTGTTGGCCACACTGGGAAAACTCAAGTCTGACCTTTGTAATTTGTCTAATTTTAAAAAGAAATACATTTCAATGTGTATAGAGAAGAAGAAAAGTCACACACGTCTTCAAGTATTTCTACATGTAGGTATTTTACGTTTTAATGGCACTTTTAATATTTAAGAGTTAAATAAATAAATGTTCAGGAACAATTTGCGCGTCGTCTTCTTAGTCTAACTAGATCTAAAGGCCTATCATTAAAACATTATAAAGTCTAGTAGATTTATACATTAGCTAAACCATAATTTTTCTCGTGGTGGGTGTCGATTGGGCGTCAGCAAAAACAGTCTACTCATTAAAAAAATACTTTTATAAACAACAAAACATAGAGGTCAAGATCTGATTGTTTGCTTAAAATAGTCAATATTATTGGTCATGGAAAGTAACCAATCATGAAAAATATGTAGGATAGCTACCCTTATTACGCAATTCGGTTCAGTAGTCACAACTATTAGAACAATCTTTTTACGCTACGAATCATAATATCACTAACAGAACTGGCACTGGTCAACGTATGCCCGCTCCATTGGTCAAATTCACATGTAAAGACCCAGAAATGTATGAGGCGGCACGCTCTTCCATGACTAGAACGATGCGAATTTGTTCCCATTCATTTTTTAATGGAAAAATGTTTTATCTGCATTGCAGTATTTAATACATTTTGAACATCAAATGAAAATGACAATATTACCGCTCCAGAAGAGTCGGAATGTTGGGTGTGTACCTTGATGGATGGTGAATGGTACATGAGATAAAACGATATGGGATGCGAAGAAAATACAGCTTGGCTAACTACCTGTGATGATTTCTGTATTCTTAAGTGCCAGAATGTATGTGATGATTTTATATTTATCATTGTTGAAATAACTTTACCTATTCTTCCATTTTTAGCGGCCCCCGAAAGGGGAAAAGATGCTATTAGTTTTGTGTGAAATGTCTGTCCGTCTGTCCGTCCGTCCCGTTTAGATCTCGTAAACTAGAAAAGATAGTGAAAATCCGACATCACAATATTTTAGACCATTCAAAGTTCTGATGCAACGGCTACTTTTTTTTTTTTCTGAAAGCGAAAAAACTAATCTTTAAGATCACATATCCAAGCATTTTTTTAAAGAGAAAAAGCTAATTAGTATGCATTATAAATTAGACCTAATTTTAAACAAATAGTAATCTTGTAAACTGCATTTTCTTTAACATTGAGAAATAGTCGAAGATGCATGTTTTATTTTTCTATTTTTTTAAGGATTCGAAAAATAAAGTTAAAATTGAATAGCGCAAATTCTGAGGTTTCCTTTTTTTAAAAAAAGGATTCGAATAAGAGATTAAGCCTTTTAAAAACAATTACATCAATTATAAGACTTTAGTTAGGTCAGGAGAGGCGCGGTAGTTGAGAGGTAAAGCGCTTGGCTTCCGAACCGGGGGTCATGGGTTCGAAGACTGGGATTTTCAACTTCGGAATCCTTGGGCGCCTCTGAGTCCACCCAGCTCTAATGGGTACATGACATTAGTTGGGGAAAAGTAAAGGCTGTTGGTCGTTGTGCTGGCTATATGACACCCCCGTTAACCGTCGGCCACAAAAACAGATGAACCTTACATCATCTGCCCTATAGACCACAAGGTCTGAAAGGGGAACTAGTTAGGCCAGATTCGCATCTAATTTTGCATTCACTTACTCCTATCCTTTGATCTGCTGGACGGTTGGGGCACTACACAAAATCTGTCAACCTTCTTTCTCCATTCTTATCTCTCATTTGTCTTTGATATAATTTCATTTGGATGTTCTTTCTGAAAATATTGAAGCCTGCCTGGGTGGACCACTTCGGGGGCTGATTTTGAGTTTGTGCTTCCACACAAACTCTCTTTGTAACCTTGTTTATATCTATAATGGTACAACCAGAATCACTTGGCGGGGAAATGTATATATGTATAATGATTAAATTCAGTGTGTTAGGGGATGTAGCCGTATTGAAACAGTTTTTGGGGCCGTGTTTGAACCAGGATTTGGTATTGCTTAGTACAGAGCCTTGTATTCGCTTGCGTAGTGTTGGAGTTATCGTGCTGTGATGCCGGAATTAGGTGTGATAGTAAGTTGGTTAGTCTTGGTGAGGCCTACTTACACATAGTTATTCTTATACAGAATTACCAGCCGCATTAGTAAAGTGGTCCTGTAGAGTATATTAACACCCTTTCATATCTCAGTATTGGATGTTTTATTGTAAAAATGGTCGTTTATTTAAAGATTATTTATCATGTGCTTTATGCTTGTTGCCGTTTTCAATTCAGACTTTAGGCTGCCGAGGTGGGGAACCCGGTTAATTTTATCGTCCCCAAGCTAAACCTGTATAACCCAACTTGACACCCCCGATATGTCCGATGTCATTAAGGTTTTAGCATTCTATTGGCTGTTTGGTCATTCGTAGGGTTTCTTACGACTTTTCCGGTCTCAGACGTTTACGGACCTCGTTTCTTTACTAAGTATATCGTTAATTATTTTAATGTTTCTTTAAATATTCAGTAGAAGATTACATCGCCAAAAAACACACCAACCCAGCCCACACGTACTAATAAAAAGCAGATAGGAACTGATGTTTGTTAGTCTAGTTAAGACTATGCTCTCTTGAAACCTTTTACACAACATTTAGCCATCGTTTTGCTATTGAGCTGTAAGCTTTTTTTTTTTTTTTAGACTTTGACAGGTGCTTAACATCTACGGCGGGCATGTTGGCTGACTGGTAAAGAGCATGTCTTCCTAATTGAAAGCTCTCGGGTACTAATATCTGAGTAGACTGGGATTTTTATTTTTTGGGATTTCACCTAACACTGGTGAGCACCAGACAAAAGTTAGCGAAATTAAAGACGGTTGGTAAATGTACTGGCCAAATGACACCCTCTTTAACCGTCTGCTTCAGAAATGAAATAACATCCGCCCTATTTCAATATCTGCATTTCTAGAAAAAAAATGTTAGCGTTATTAGAGCATTTTCATCTAAAATTAAAGTTCTTTGACCTAGTGAAAAGTGTTTTAGTCACAAAATACAATCGGAAGATAATGTCATGCATTGAGTTCAACACTAGTTGCTTAGGGGAGACAATAATTACTGTGAATTTGGTTCGTCATCGGAAAGATAAAACATAATATATGGAAACGGTTGTACTAGATATTGTTTAATAGGAACGTCTCATCAAATACATTCTAAGCCAAGCTTAGGTTTTTAAATTCACTTTTCTCCTCAGTAATGCTCATTCATCCTTTTTGCAAAGTCTGTCTGTCTGCCTGTCTGTCTGCCTGTCTGGCTTGTACATTTTTTGTACACGTTATTTCTCCCACTTTTCATTTCGGATCAAGTTAAAACTTTGCACAATTATTCATTATCCCCTAATAAAACACAAATGAATAAAAGAAATTAGAGACCCAATTAATTAAATAATTAGTGGTAAATAATTAACTTAGTTTGATATTGATTAAGGGTAATAAATATTGCAATAGGGATTTAAATGTATAGTTCTTTATCAATATAACCTTTCCTTTTTATATATTTTTTAAAATGTTGCTTTTTCGTTTAGTCACATAGAGGGTTCGCAGCCTCTAACAAGCCTTCAGTGTAGTGAGGATATGATCTCCAAAATTCTGGTCAGATAGATAGGGATGTTTCAGACAAAAAAAAAGGTTGAGTCCGAGTGTAATTTCGTATTAAGGAAAATAATTTTGTTAAAACCTGTTCTTTGTTAATTAAAGGATTAAAAAAACTAATGAGCCAAAAATGTATTTAATTACTTGTATGTAACTTGTATATTAATTATAGTTAATTATATATTGAAGAAAGAGAGAGAGAGAGGGAGAGAGAGAGAGAAAGAGTTGGAGGATGGACAAAATAAGAATATTAAATATTTGACAAATGTTCTTGTCATTATAAACTCTGTATCTGTTAAAAGAGTTAACGTTTTCTTTGCTGTTTATTCAAGGAAAGAATAAAAGAACTTACATAAAGCAACTACATTTTATCCATTTTTAGCATTCTTCTGTTCAATATTAGGCCCGAAGACATTGTTTTTACCCATCTTTATGTTTCAACATTGATCGAAATTATAACTCTTTAATAGTTAATACAATCTAAAGCTCATCCAGTTCTTTTTAAAAAAAAAAAATATATATATTTTGTTGCTAAAGAAAAAAGTCTTCACAACAAAAAATGTTAAGTTTTAAAGTTTTTTAAGGGAAATAAAATAATCAGCGAATTTGCATATGAGGGAGTATCGGTAATAGTCACGATAAACTAAGTAATGTCAAGGACCTAAGTGTTGCCAACTAGAATGTAAAGCAACAAAAAATATCAAACAGTAGAGCCTAGAAAATGTGATTCTTTAGTACTAAAAATTTGTACCAATCTTAGCAGACCTTTAAAGAAAAATAGTTTATCAATATGTCCTTCATTTTATACACCAGATTGTCCAAAAAGCCAGCTATTCATAAAGCACTGGTTGCGTCTGTGTGTGTGTGTGTGTGTGTGTGTATAAATGTTTTTTTTTGTGTTGGCATCTATATTGATTTTATTATAGTAGTAATGCTAAGTTAGACTATTGGAGTCAAACTGAATTTCCATTTGTTTGTACGAACTAAATTCATTATGTTTTTTTACTGCGGGCCCTAGTTTGTGTAATACTAATCTAGTGGATTGAATTTAAATATATGTCAAACTAAGATAATGTTCCTTTCAAGTTTTTCTCTTTCGCCTCGAATATTAGAGTAGTTTTGCGAAAATGGGATAACCCGTCAAGTCTATACATCCATATCTATTGAAAAACGAAAGAAGCGCTACATGAATGAAAGAAAAAGTAAGCTACAATTAAAACGGGTTTACCCGATTTGTTAATTAAATGGGATTATAAAGATCAAAGTTAAAAACTATCTATGCTATGTATAGTTTTAAAATTTAGATTTTTTTTTCGGGTCTTAAGTTTGTTTTAGGGCTACTATGCAAACGCCATGGTTTCAGTTAGTACCAAAGGAACTGTTATGACAAGTTTTATCAAGATTGGTCAAGCGGTTTTGATTTCTTTGCGGAGCATGCATGCATAAACACTTACATGCATACGCTTTACTTTCTGATTTATATAATTTAGAGTTTGTTTGTTGTTGTTTTCCCCCTATGAGAACATCCCGGCCCATGTACAAAGATATAAATTAATTATATATACATAATAGAAGCGCTTTTTGAACGAGGATGAGCTAAATTTCATGACCTATAAACTCAAATATTCTTGGAGAGACTGCTGACAGTTGAACCAATATACACATATTTTTTCAACATTATCTAAATTTTAATAATGTCATCAAAACAATCATGTCTCTGTACAAACACCCACACACACAAAAGAGCTATTTACATTATCTACTAAAGGAAACATTTTTATTAAGCTGCTTATTTCACACGAATTAAAAGAGAATACCGCCCGATCATAACTTGAGTTGTAAAAAAAACTTAAACTTTGTTACAGATGTATTGATTTTTTTAATATTGGCTTTTTCAATGTAATTTTCAATGATAACATATATAGAATCCATTGTAAATGGGGATCATGTGATATTGTATGGCCTAAGTTTTCCAAACAGCTTTAGGAATCCTCTCCGGTATTTACTGCTCATTTTGAAGTACACAAAAGGGTTCATTGTAGACGAAACAGTTTCGGTCATGAAAGACACGCTATAGCACAATCTGGCCACCTTAAAGTAAGGCCCCAAAATGCTCAGGTCATTAACGAAGGCTACAGCGGTCAAGGTTGCTGACAGCGGGATGAGACAGACGATGAAGATGGCGGAGACTACAGTCAACATTCTTACAACTTTCCGTTCTTTCAGTGTTGCCTTTTTGGCCGCCATTTCGGTCTTCTCAGAAGACAAAGAAGTTCTCCATCTTGCGCTCTGGTTTAAACTGATTGCTATAGTAACAGTACACGTGATCAGAACACTGAAGGTAAAATAAGGAACAAACACATCCGAGTATAAATAGGAATGACTTATTGGTTCCGCGTAATTTTCACGAGTTACAACCCTTAGAATCGTTGCGTTTCTTTCCGGGGTAAAAATCCAATCAAAATACAAAAAGTTGTAAGGGGTGCAGATGTTTGTAATGGAATGAATATCGCTACATTTATAACCATTGACTTTTTACAGCTGATCAAGTTTTTAACTTTCACTGGAAAAACCACGCACAAGCATCGCTCAAAGGCGGCGTACGAGGTAATAAGTCCACTGACCCTAATGAAATAGCCATGCGGGAAAAATGAAACGAGAGTGACCACTTCGAAAGTCTCAAAAGGGAACTGAACTGATAGTGACCAAGGGTTGATCATGATGTTGTAGAACTGGGATGTTATCAGTGCTCCAATGTCGCTGATGGCCAAGGCTGCCAATGTTACATCAACACTGTCGACTATTCCATTTTTGATAAAGATAATGATTGTTACAATGTTGGCCACTATCCCGACTAGTCCAATGAGTTCTCCTAAAACTAGGTTACAGATCACCATGAAACAGTCTAAAATTAGAGGATCGAAAAAAAGGCTCCCTTCTTGTGAGTTTGATATATTCATATCTAAAAAGCATACATTCTTTTTATTTTCTACAGATGTGATTATGTCTCAACAATGCCGTGCATAAGAAATAAAATAACTCTTATAGAAATAAAAAATATACTTCCAAAAAATTAACAGACTTGGAAAAAAACAAACTATTTGGTTTTGAGAATTTTATTATTATTATTATTATAGCTTTTTTATATAGCGCTACTTTCATGCTTATAGCATGCTCAGAGCGCTTTGGTCCAATCTCATTTGTGGACCGGTGGGGGGGGGGGGAGGGGGTATCTAGGAGTTGGTTTTCCGTGCTGCCTTTAGGCGCTCAGTAAACCCAACTCGGGTGTCGAACCTCGAGCCCCCTTCTAGGTAGCCTAGACAAGCCAAGTTCAAGCGCACTTAGCCTCTCGACCACGCTTCCACGCTTTTTATATAAAATCACATATACCTAACAACAAATATATTTAGTTGTTAGTGATACATCTTTCTAAACCAAGGACATAATAATAGTTTAAATTTATAGCAATAATGTATTACTATCTGAAATTTAAAAAAAAGTATAAAAGATATTTGACAATTTTAGCATATGTAACATCAAATGTTTTTAATCATCATCTGTCTGAATCTATAGATTATTATATCGTGAAAGTTAAAGCTAATGATTAATATTTTTTTTAATTCTTTTTCTTTTCACACGGATGTTTCTGTAATAGGCATTAAGCATTCCATTTAAAGGTCGTCAGTGCACAGTCTCTAACCAAAGAATAATTGCCATATAATTATCTCGGTGTCTAGTTAGTTTAGCTTGTTAAAAGTTACCTAACGTGGTATTTATAACACATTTAATTACTTTTCATAATTACCAATTTCTAACAGCTACACATTAAGCGAAGAAATCCTGAAACATTTTTTGTTCATTAAATAAGTAAATAATGTTTGACTTTTTTAATAAAGTGACATTTTTAAAAAATTATATATATTATAAAATAGAAGTCTCCGCCTGTTAGAATCGGATATAATCAGAGGTGGGTTACGGCAAGGTCAAAAGACAAAAATCGAAGGCACCAACCTCAATACCGATAATTTCTGATTGGCTCACGGCCCTCTGTACACGTCTGCTAATACTAACAGCACTCAACACTTGCTGAGCGTAAAATCGCAGAAAGTTAATTATAGTTTTCAAATAGTAAAGAAGTTAAGAAAAAAAAAAAAGATTTGTGCACACAGAGAAACAGCATTAGTAGAACTTTACATTTTTACAATCAATTTCTCTATTCAGCTTGCCAATTCTTTTAGGGGTTAAAATATAAATAGAATAAAAAAACAAAAATGAAAAATATAAGAGAAATCGTCTCTTATAATTTTTCTATATAAATTTAACAGTTTATATGTATCGTTGGGAACTGAGTTATGAGCAAATTGACCAAACAGGGAAAATTAAGGTTTGACTGTTATAATTTAAATATATATATATATGTTAATCTAATAATTAAATTTAATCTGGCATGTATCTCTTGGTATCACACATACGTCAGTGGGTATTCACGCATGCATTCATTAAATAAATAAAATAGACGTGCAGGAATATTATCCGCACCTTTTCCTACGTCAGGATCAAAATCTAGATTCTGTAGGCTTTTTTACCAAACTAGAATTGCACATACTTAGAGTAGATTTATACAAGAGTGTAGCAGGATTCATTGTCTCAGACATTCTTGTCCTCCTAACGAGCTAAAGTTTTGTTCCACCTCAAGATAAACAACTGACTAGCTAAACTCTGTGTCTTATATTCTCATATAAGGAAAACTAAGACATTCAAAACCACCACGGTGTTTACTGTTCACATTCATACATGGATTATACAAACAAAGGGAAATAACTAAATCATACTGCAATAGCAACATGGAAGTAACATATTTGCCCTTGCCTTACCTACCCCTGACAGGGACATTGGCGTTAAGTGTGTTTCTTTCTTTTTTAAAAAAATCATTCATTACATATTAACTGCAAAATTGACATTTACATGAGATAGTCAGCTTCATATACGAGGAAAAGTCTATGTAACAATTTTTTTGTGTTACTTCTTTAAACTATTTTGATTCTTTGCTGTTTAGTAAATGGTTCTTCGTGTTTTTATTGTACTCTGATAGCAGAGTTTTAGATTGGAAATTTTTCTATGCATTTTGTTAAAACTAAGTAAATAAAGAAATTGAGAATATGAGTTCGATTTTAATTTGCGGTAATACTTACATTGCATAATAGTATGTAAATATATATATATTGTTGTAACTGAACTGTGATGCTGGTCAGTGTAGCCTCTGTGTAATCAACTGACTGATGTAAACATTCTCCGTGTAGGTCAACGGTGTTTTTGGTTATCTATGAACTATGTGTTGTTTCATAAAAACAAAGTTGGGTCAAGTCTGGCGGACTGAGAGAAGAACAAGTTGTGTAGAGCTGTTCTATTCAGACATTGACTTCTGCCCATTTGTAAAGTATTTGATTGTTTTCTCCTCATTATTTGTTACACTCATTAAAGTGTCTCGTTATATTAGAGCCCAAGTTATCTGGTTCTAGAATTAGCCGCATTGTTTTGTCAAGGGTTGATAGAGAATCGTAACAATATATATATATAAAACAATATATTTATATTTATTTATTTATTTATAAACGATAGTTCGTGAATTGCAATATTCTTGAACGCTAATTACGAATTATAATTCAAATAAATAGAGAATCACAATTATATATATTTTTTTTATGCAACACACTAAGACCATTGCGATAGGATCAAGGCGACAGCGATAAAGTATGTACAAATCACAAGACCTCAAAATCTAGTAATACTCTTATTAGTCCCAATTATGCGAACTTCTGCAATGTCTCAACCATCAAATACGCCACAAATGTATATTATGATTGATGATGTTCGGTTGTTTGTTTGAAGCCACAAACAACTTTAAAGGTATTTAAAAAAAAGAGGCGCAGTGGCTAAAAGGTAAAGCGCTTGGCTTCTGAATTTGGGGTCCCGGGTTCGAACCCTGGTGAAGACTGGGATTTTTAATCAACGAATCTTTGGGCGCCTTTTTAGTCACGCCAGCTCTAATGGGTATCTGACATTAGTTACGGAAAAGTAATGGCGGTTGGTCGTTGTATAGCCTCATAATACCTTCGTTAATCGTAGGCGATTGAAAAATTTGAACTTTCGCATCCTAGGGCCCTATCAATCATAAGGCCAGAAAGAAAAACTTTTACTCGTACAAACAGCTGGTACAACTGAATCGGGGTAGATGTTTACTATATACTTTGTGTAGGACTTGAAATAAACTTAGAATTCTTTTTTATAAAACTTAAAATAAACTTAAAACTTCCTTTGAAATTCGCTTAGACTTCCTTTTAAAGAAACTTAAATAAAATTCTAATTCTAACTATACCCAGCTTCGATATCAATAAAGATTCACTTACAAAGAAGTTACAAAGAAAGGTAATAGGTGTGAAGGGATCGCACCGTCTAATTGCTGTCATATACCTCAATATTGCAAGTTGTTTCTCCCCTTTTTTTTCTATATTAAATAAAATTAATTATTACCTAATAGGTTACTTTATTGATTTATTAATTTTTGTCATCGAAATTCCAGCTTGATCCGAGAATTGAAAGTGGGGAGAAGAAGGAATAAAAGAATCTACTCAGACAGAGAGACGTGGTGAGTTGTGATAGTATCTTTGTAATGGTTATAGTAAACAATTTTTACAAAATATCTCATTAAACAAGCACAATTTTATTTAAAATTTAAACAAAGCTTAAATTAATCTTAAGTGTATCAATTACTTTTGATCCGTCATGTAATCACATTTGTAATAGATCTAGACTAACAATAATAAATCTGTGCAATTAGAAATATTTTTTGTATATAATTCTCTTCGTGGCTTAACCATGCGTCAATCAAAACAAGAACGGAATGGTACAAAAACTCGTTCGTACCTCACTCGGTCAGACTCTGTCACCGCCACTCATTGATCAGGGAACATGAAATGCACCAAGATATCGGGTAGTCGCTGAAGGAACTCTTTATGTTGTCTGTTGTATTTATGTGTATTTTTCTGTTGTGTTGTCTTTATATGAGAAAAAATAGTTCTTGTAATCACAACAAATTTCCATAAAGATCAATAAAGCAGTCTTAGTCTTAGTAACACCACCAAAAGGTTATGGCAATATAACTCTTTTATTTCTTCAAGTCGTGCCAGAGTTATTCGATATGAGAGAAAAAGTGGGGGGGGGGGGGGGGAGAACAAATATTCTTTCCCTTTATATTTTTGTATTTTTTACACACGTCAATATCTGGTGTCATTAAAATAGTTAATTTTTTCTTAGCTTTGTTTTGATTTTGCTCCTTCGTATTGCCCTTTATTTCCTAATCGTGGCCACCGTATTAAATATATTTCGTGGAATCGACAGGTAGTTGAAATTCCTGCATCAGGTAACTGTTTATTTCTATCAGTCGCATAGTTCTGGAAAAATGTCATCGACAAAACTGTTGCTCTCGAAGTTCGCGAGATGGCTGTAAGTTTTGCTTGCGAACAATGGGATAACTATGGCGACGAACAGTTCGTTGTTCTTACTCACTGAAGCACAGACAGACACTCTGCTTGACAATACGCTGCCTACGTGAATACTTCCGGCGTTAATGTTGTTCAGGCTGAATTTGTGGCGATGTCTCAAAAACTTCCCGCTACTATCACTATTCACTTCCGAGAACGTCCGCATGACCCTCCTCGAATTTACAATCCGGGTCAACGTCTATCCATATCCCTGCTATTTAGCGGTCCTTTCGAACCTCGCCATTACGAAGCGTCGTATACTACGCTGCGGGTCGACTAGTTTTTAGTAATTTTTTTTTAGCGCAATTTCATGTTTTTAGTTTTATCAATACGCTATGATCCTATCCCTTGGCTGGATGAGTTGGAAAGGGGTAGGGGAGAAGGAACTGGGTATCTGGGTGATTGCTTTTTAAATGTATTTATAAAAATAAAAGAGGGAACGACCTCATTTCCAACTCGTGTGTGATTTCATCAGAATCTATTCATCTTACACAAGCAAACCATCAGCACACCTTTATTCAAGGTTACTTCAGAAACATACACACACGTACACTATCTATCAATGATCGTTGTTGTGTCTAGTCAAAGTAGAAAGTTTTAGCTTCAAAGTCTTTGTTTTAGTTTGTGTATGTGGTCTTACGTTCATTAATTTAATGCAATATATTACATGCTAATCAGACAGATTTATCTTACACTGTCAATAAAAGATAATGGACATTACATTCTCAATACGTTAAAATTCAGTCTGGAAAAATAAAAGACACTAAATGAAAACATATTTCATAAATTGTATTTGAGTTTTATTTATCTAGAATATACTTGAATGTTGTACGCCGACAAACCTTCAGAGGAGACCGGAAAGGAAATCAGTGAACACCGGTTCGGAAAAGGCTGCGAACTCTGCCATACATCTCAATACTGCAGGAATAGGTTATTATTACCACATTCTGATTAACTGATTTTTTTTTCCTATATATTCATGTATTGTCATCGACTATGAATAATTATAACAAATTTTAACTTGATTCAAGAATGGGAAGTGGGAGAAAAAAACATATACAAACCGTCAGTCTATAACTCCACATATACAAACCGTCAGTCTATAACTCCACATATACAAACCGTCAGTCTATCTCCACATATACAAACCGTCAGTCTATAACTCCACATATACAAACCGTCAGTCTATAACTCCACATATACAAACCGTCAGTCTATAACTCCACATATACAAACCGTAGTCTATAACTCCACATATACAAACCGTAGTCTATAACTCCACATATACAAACCGTCAGTCTATAACTCCACATATACAAACCGTCAGTCTATAACTCCACATATACAAACCGTCAGTCTATAACTCCACATACACAGTGGCATCGCTTTATCGATAGAGATAAAAATAATTAGTCTTTTTTAATGATCGATGTTTTGTTAAATACAATAAAAAAATATGTAAATTTTATCTGTATCTGAGAATCGGTGTGAGTGTAAGGTGTAAAACGTGTACAATGTGTACTAGACAGGCAGATGGATAGAGTTAATATAAGCGTTGTACAAAATGGCTGTTCTGTATCCTGGAACAAGAAAAGAGACGTCACTTCGTTCTGTCTGGTAACCGTTTGTTGGAAAGTTGTCGCCGTGACCATGGACTACATTTGACATTGTATTATTGGAGCTGTTCGGCGATGGACAAGTGAACCTAGAGATAGAAATGGACACTGCAGCGGAAGCAAATTCAAGGCCTGACAAATTTTTGTGTGTTTGTTGTTGTAATCCTCTAAACATTGATTAACTCTCAATAAATATAATCGTACTTAATGGCTTCCATTGAAATAAATGTAAAACAATATTTTAATATCAGAGTTTTATACAATTCCTCTATTCAAGTCAGAACTTCATACAACCTTTAGGAATCTGGATCTAGAAGCCTGGAAAGGTGATCTCAAACACGGCTCAAACGATTTACATAGAAACTTAACAGAGAAAAGAATTACTAGCTCGTTGACCACCGGGGAAAAAACCCCGTTATAAGTTTTTGAAAGTAAAAAATTAATAAATGTAAATTTAGCTAGATAGATTACTAGATCTAGATTCAACATAGGTTTTGAAAGGACAATCGCGTTCTTGTAAGGACTATCGCTTTTGGAAATTTCTGAATGTAAGGCTTTATTGATTCAAGATTTTAATAAATTAATGTTCAGGAAAATTTTACGCATCTTCTTCTAAGTTCCCTTTCAGACAGGCCTACTGTTGGAATCATTCAATAATAAACAAAAACATGGCTTAGTCATACTTAGTGTACCGATATTAGGATAACTTAGTAAATTAAAAGTTGCTTCAGGTTTGATAAAAGATTATTTAAGCTATACTTATATTTTATTCTAAATCTATTCTACATTACATTCAGATTCTAAATCTAGAAGTAGAAATAAATTTAGACTAAGATCTACAATGAGTATGGGGCCATGGTGACCGAGTGTTAAAGCGCCTTGCTTCCGAAAGTAAGAGTCTCGGGTTCGATTATTATTGAAGGCTGCGATTTTACCTTTGGGGATTTTTTGGGTCGGTTTAGTCCACTACACTAAAATGGGTGATTGAACTTATTGGGAAAAGTAAAGGAGGTTAGTCCATGTGCTTATCACATTAGCCTTCGGCCATAGAAACAGATGACCTCTTGCATCGTCCTTTTTTAAACTCGAGTCTGCGAGCAGATGAGCTTTTAGTTCTAATTTCTTGTTGACTATTAACTAGAAAAATAAAGTAAAGTTCCCCTTTCAGACCACTCCGACCAGGTCATCAGGTGGCCAGCATAACGACCAATCGTCTTTGCTTTTTCCAACTAATGTCAAGTAGCCATTAGAGCTTCGTGTACTCAGCCGCCCTAAAAATGTCGAAATTAAAAATCTCAGTTGTTCGCCAGGATTCGATCTTGAGACCCCCTGTTCGGAAGCCAAGCGCTTGACCACTCAAGCCATCGCGCCTCCAATATTAAAGATTATAAATTTGTCTGCAAGTAAATAATTAGTCCGTATTTTTCTTCATGACATATTAGTCAACTTGCAAGTAAATTGGTGCAGCAGGATCCTGATAAAATGGTTAAACTACATTTTTTATCACTTCTGAGATTTAGGGATAACACAAATTCTCTTTGTACTGTTGTTTTTACAAAGCTAGCATCAACTCGCTTTGCTTCTCTGTAGGGTACACAGTTTGAACCGTATTTTTTGTTCTTCAACTACCCATTTTCAGATCCCGTTGAAATTTTGCATAATTATTCAACGTTTCTTACAAAACATTAGCCAATATTAATTAAAAGAAAATTGTGACCAATTAGCGAGTTAACTAGTTTTAACTCTTTCTCTCATAATTGACGATACCATTGTTGATTTTACCTCATGAAATTAAATTAATGTTTAAACTTATAAACTTGACTTTGTGTTATATAAAACGATCATGGAATTCCCTTTCATTCTATACTAAATGAAACAATTTTCTGATAACAAACGACAAAACTATTGAAGCTTAATTATAACAGGGTAAAATAAAACAATTAATTAATTTTTTTTTGGCAATTGATTACTTTGTTTGGTATCTTAAACAAGGCAAGGAAAGAGTACTTGACTCAAGTGGTGGTTTAAGCTGAAGTAATCTCCTTCATAAATTGTCGCCTGAGGCTTATTACACATTTAATGACATGACTGATCCAAACGAATTGATGCACTTAATAAGCTTTGTTGTTTTTTTAACTCTATTTTTTGTTCATCGTTTTAAAGTAATTTTGAGGCACAGGAGGCACTCTGGTGTCAGAAGTAGAATGACCGTTAAATACATCAATTTACTCTTCCCCATTTAAACCAAATTTGAACTAACTGTTATCAAAACAGTTGAGGTTCATACATTAAATCTGATACAAAATTTATGTTTGTATTTTGATGTTTTTTTGTGTTTTTTTTTAAATATTACGCTGTCCGAAATTCGACCTTTAAGTTTTTTGGACCACTCCTTACAAAGTTTGCCCATCGCTGGTCTTGTGACAATTAGCGTATCGGCGTGACACAGATCTTGCTACTACGTTCAAGCCGCCGTAACATCGTATTTTAAAGCTGTAGATCATGCCGGACAGTATAACATTTGGCCAGAAATTTGAATCGTTTCGGACTGTGGCCTGCTATAGCTGATTACCACAGGGGCCGAGTTCAGGAAAATTACAAATATCAAACTTAAGCTGTTACAAACACATGTTATCAAGAGGGTAACTGTGTAACAAGGAAAAATGGATTTGTTTTTTAAATTATTTTTAAAGACAGAGTTGATATAAGTTTGTTAAAAGAAAGAGAATTAGCATTTATAATCAACGTCATATCAAACAAGGGAACAATTCGTTCATACTGACAAGAACTATACGTCAAATATGTTTCATGAACTAACTGTGAAACATTTTTACAAAGCTTATATTAACTCACTCTGTCTGTCTGTCCATCTGTCTGTCTGGTAGAAAGTTCGTACACATTATTTCTCCCACAAACATATTCGGATCAAGTTGAAACTTTACACAATTAGTCATCGACATAGACAAGACTTGGGTGGATAAGAAAAAATAAATTTGGTTTGATACCAACAAGGGAAATTAATTCTTCAGTATTCACAGATTGGGCTAACTATTTAGGATTTCGTTCCCCTAGATAATTGATTACGTTATTTCTCCAAGACCCATTTAGGATCTTTGGGTTTACTTGTCCCTCTTGTTACATCTATACTTTGGTATGCTAGCTAGCACGCATTTGATCATGCGATAAATCCAACTCAGCCAAAACATAAAATAAATACATAATAAGGATAGTCTTCGCGTCCGAAGATTAGTGAGGAATGCAGTACTTCCCGTGGCTGCGCAGTCCCAGCTGTGACCTACATATTTTGCAACTCCCAAGGCAAGCATAACCATTGTCCGCAGGTAGTCGATTTAGATTTTCTTTTCGCCTTCTGCGTTTGTCCCGGCAGCAGATTTTCCTTTGGTCTCCAGCTGTCTCGTTCTGAGTCCGCATGCAACTTCTATGTCAGCCAACGAAAAAGCTGGTCTTTAAAGCGTTTCCGTGGGGCGCCTCTGTTACGTCGATCGTATGGGAGAAGTATGCCAAAGTCAGTCTATTTTGGTGAGCTAAAATAAATACATATATATAGTTCTTCCATCATGTTTCAGTAATGACCACTTTTGTCATCCAGGGAGCCAAGGTTTTGCAATGTGATTTTGTGACTACTCATGTCGTTGGTTAGACCTATGAGTGCCCTAATGCACGGCTGCAGACTGGGCAGGTTATTCTAACTAGCGCTAGTGTCATTAGCCTTGATTTTTTTCCGACGCTTTTCTTCTGCCAGCGATGTTCTCTTGTCATATGCAATATGGGAGCCAGTTTTTACAGCGCGACGCCATGATGTCAGGTTCAATGCTGAAGGCTTTTAGAGACGCTTTTAGGGTGTCCTCGGAGCGTTTTCGCTTTCCAATTTGTGAGAGAAATATTCCTGCTATGTCTTGGTAAACTCTATGCTATTCATATAATTGAGAATCTTTTCACGTCCCTGCAAATGACCTGAGAAAAAATAGCCTGAAGTGAAACGAAGCCAAAAACTAGAGCCTTGCATTGAAATAGACATACATCGTGTAGTAAATATCATGCAAGCACTTAACGAAAGGAAGGACGTCATAAAAGACGATGTATTTTTTTACAGCTAAAAACAGTTAGACATGGACTTCAGGGAGTAAGTCTTAAGTTCTACAAGTCCTACTTAACATTAGAACAGACCACCGACAAATTTCCAAGTGTCGCTCCAAAAAGTTACTGGTATCAGGCAAGACGTCCCTTAGCCCCAGACAGTTCAGACTCACACAACTTCAGCCGGTTCTACAACAGTCCTTCCTGTCGAATCAACATGTCTTCTCCTACTCGTGTTGAACTGTGCTCTGATGCGCACCACCAGTGTCGGCGCCGGAGCGGGGTTACAACAATAAGTTTGAAACGTGTTTTTGTTCTTCTCTCGTGTGTCTAAATCAAAGACATCTGCCAATGGTCTTTGCTCAGGCGGATGTTCTTTAAATGGAAATAAAATATACTATTTACATTTAAAACACTGAGTACAAGAAATAGTTTTTGAGTATTTCAAATTAAAGTAGCTGGCACTATCGTTGAGAGTGTGAATCACAGAGCGATGGTACTGGCTAGAAGTCGATACTGACATAGACGTAGATCTATTATTAATTGTGCACACATCATAAATACATTGACAATATTTTCTATTACGTTGTAAAAGAAAAAAACTAACGACAAAAACGGCAGAAAGATAACTTGGTAATTTCATAGTTCGCTTAGGCATACACACTCAATGGCGTATTTCAAAAATGAATGTTTTAATTACTGGATATGACAGAATTGCATGAAACTAGGCAAACTTGGTTTTATATCCATAGACTCAATAAGATGCTTAACATTGAAAGGAGAAAAATATAATTCTATCATTCTTATATTGAAATCTCAAAACATGAAATAGTTTTAAACAAATGTTTAGGTAAAGTATATTTAACTACCTTTAAATTTCGTATACCAAAATAAGACCAGGACTTTATGATAAGTTTGTTACATGTCACCTATTTTTTTAAAGATATTTTATTTTAAAATTATACTTCATAGTTTCTGAAACAAAAATAGTTCTAGAAGTTTATACGTTTTTATTGATTGTAAATACTTTGAATCGTTTTTAAACGTTTCACCATAAATGTTTTAATGATGTAACATAAGCTTTGTAATACAAACAAATAAATGTTTCAATGATGTAACATAAGCTTTGTAATACAAACAAATAAATGTTTCAATGATGTAACATAAGCTTTGTAATACAAACAAATAAATGTTTCAATGATGTAACATAAGCTTTGTAATACAAACAAATAAATATTTCAATGATGTAACATAAGCTTTGTAATACAAACAAATAAATGTTGCAGCAAGAGGGCTAGAAATGTTGGATCGTTGTCGTGGATCTACAGAGTGTCTGTGTACAAATGTTACAATATGATGCTTACAGATTTCTTATGTTTGCTTAGGAAGAGGCTTATATAATACACAACTAATTTATAACACATCTGTATATTCTTTTCTTGAAATTAGATTGTTAAAGGTTAGTAAATTAATATTCTTCTTATCTTATCTTATATAATACAGACGTTACTTCAAAAAAGAAGATGATTACGTCTTACGTGTCATGCACTTAGTCATGCACATCGACATGCACATTAACAAAGGTAGATAAATCAATGCATCAAACAGAAAAGTTCTGTTATAAAAATTAGCAATTTATTTTACTATTTTGTTTAAATTCATAATTATATAATTGTGTTAGTGATAAATGCAATAAAAACCATATTTCAGCTTAGTGAATCCCAAGCTAGATGTAAACCAGAAGGGACAACCTTCATTGTGCCGTCTCCTTACCAATGTATGCTTTATATATAGTGTAAATCTTTTCTACAGATCTTCATATTCATCTTATACTTGAAGACTTGATACATAATAGTAATAATAATCAGTACTAATATTACAATTTTGCTGAATTAAAGAACTTAAACAATTGACAGAGATTGTTCTAATCGCCATTGTTATTTTCATAGATTACTACAAATATTGTAAATGTGTATGAAATGCACAAGACGGTTCACATATTCGATTCTAATCAGAATCAAAAGTGAACTTACATAAAAATAAAAATATAACAATAAATGTAATTGACTTTAACCTTAGTAGCTGCTTAGCATTTTTAGATTGATAATAAATGAGCAAATATAACTAAATTTATTTGTAAATAACAGTCTATTGACGATTTTACATCTAATGTTAGGAAATCAAAATGAAATTAAATATTACCGAAGTAAATTTTGTAATTGTTAATAAAGTTTCTATCGATTCTGTAATAGTTTAATTTTTCATGACCTTTAACCTTATGATATGCGCTTTGTTGATCGGCATCGCTGGAAATGTCATCAACATTTTGAACTTTCAAAAACAAGGACTACAGGACAGTGTGAATGTGACTCTAACAGCTTTAGCCGTCAGTGATATAGGAGCGCTGTTCTTTCAATTGTTGGTCAACATTCTGTTTAATCCATCTTGGAAGAGATTCGAGCTTCCGTTTTCTTCGCCCTCTGTTCTGGCCCCACGGCTACTTTATCAGAGTGAGTGGATTTATTATAGCCTTCGCAGCCTTTGAAAGATGCCTCTGTGTGGTGCTGCCCATGGACGTCAAAAGAATAATAAACAGAAATGTCGCTGTCGTCGTTTACATTATTATTTTCATCATTCTACTCTTATATTTATACCCAGAATATTCCGTGGTCTTTTTGGGCTGGATAAACATCCCGGAACTAGATTGCAAAGTGTTGACTTTCATTTTTAGAGACAATTATGAGAGCATCATGACCTACGTAGGCATTACCAATGACCTTGTCATTCCTTACTCGACCTTTTTGGTTCTGATCGTTTCTACGGCTATCATAGTGATACGATTAAAGTCGAAGTCAACGTGGAGACAATCTGTCACGGGCTTAAGAAAAGCAATGTATTTAAAACAGAGTTATCCACCAAAGATAAAAAAGTGGTGATTATGTTGACTGTGGTATCTGTGATATACATCACTTGCCTGAAACCTCTGTGTCTTCAAAGCTGTCATTGGTTTTATACAGGACTTAAAAGTGAAAGGACCTTTATGGGACATAAGTTTGATGACCATTTCCTTTACGTCTTTACTAGAGACCATCAATTTAGCGGGACCATTGTAGTGTACTACAAAATGAGTTCAAAGTTCAGAGAGACTTTGCAATCCTGGCTGCCAGTGTTAAAAGTATAGCCTAAGTTTGTTTGTTTTTGTCTATAATAATTGCAGTTGTCAATGTTTTTAAATAAAATAATTATTCTAATATAGTATAATAGTATTTTATCTATCTATATATTTTACCGGCCTCCAAGAACGGGGAACAGCAGCTATTAGAGTTGTGTGGTTTGTTTGCATTGACTCAAACAGAACCAAGTGTAACCAAAACTACGTTTTGATTATTTTGAATCAGAAGTTTACAACTTTTTTTTAGATATATACAGTCTAAAATCAAGCTAAGGTATGTCCGTCATCACGATGATAGAAATATTTAAACCCCTAAAACTGGAACGCTCTACTTTATTTTTTCTAAGCCTGATACTTTATCTGATGTAAGAAGTCCTACTTTACTGTCCATACGCTGCGTTTGCAAGGACATCGCTGTTTGTAGTGCGGTCTTGCCAACGTATGGCCATGATGGCGCGCAAGCATCTTTTGTAAACGCGCTCAAAAAATCTTAGTACCTAACCCTACGTATTTAGGGAGTCTCCATAAGATGCGAATAATAATAATAAGGGTTCTCTTCGTAAGGTTACGCTGGGCAAGGCACGTATCCCTTATGGGGGACGAACATATGCCAAAATCATTCTGAAAGGTCGACAATTTTAACAATTTAATGGAGAATAGCCTGGAAAAGAGAGGAGAATAGCCTGGAGGTGAGAGGAGAATAACCTGGAGGAGAGAGGAGAATAACCTGGAGGAGAGAGGAGAATAACTTGGAGGAGAGAGCAGAATAACCTAGAGGAGAGAGGAGAATAACCTAAATGAGAGAGGAGAATATCCTGGAGGAGAGAGGAGAATAACCTGGAGGAGAGAGGAGAATAACCTAGAGGAGAGAGGAGAATAACTTGGAGGAGAGAGGAGAATAGCCTGGAGGAGAGAGGAGAATAACCTGGAGGAGAGAGGAGAATATTATTTTAAGCCTTTGTTGTAAAAGTGGTTCTTGTCCATGTGTAGGCCGCAGCTGGGGCTGCGTAGCCACGGTAAATACTACATTCCTCATTAATCTTCGGACTCGAAGAGAAACCTTATCTTATCTTATGGAGACGTCCTCAATACCCCGAAACTTAGACTTTTAAAGGAAAGGAGTTACACTGTAAGAACAGATATATTAAAAAGTATCAACAGACATAAAAGAAACGTTATTTCGCTTTGTGAAGTCAGCTTTTCTTAAGAGTATTTTTTTTTCGTGCTCCCTCTTTAGTGCCATGTAGGATGATTTTTGACAGTGAGTCATGTCTTGCAATATGACCAAACCATCTCAGTTCTTGTCTCTTCACAGTATTGAGATGTTGACATGTAAAAGTATAAGCTTTGTTTTTCTTCTTATTTTCCCGATACTAAAACCTAACAATCTTTTAAAGCATTGGCTCTAAAACACTTAAAGTTTTTATTTCCACCTTAGCGTTTTGTGTCAAACTTTAATAACAACCATATAGGTGTGCATTGATCACTAGCGAAGGATAAGGTTTAAATTTTACTTGAATACTGGTGTTACTTTTCTTATATGTGCATTTGCATCATCCAATCAAATATTTGCATTAAATTTAACTGCATTTGACGAATTTGCATGCCAAAATAACATAAAAGCTTTTAATTTCAAGTACAATTTTGCGAAATAGTCGGTGAATTATCAAATTGACAACACTTTGTGTTCTAGCTTTGTATCTTTCGAAACCAAACCGATATATAAGATATGTAAGATATGTAAGCCTTAACAACTATTTACTATCAATAGTAATAAAAACATAGCAAGTTATACCAATGAATAAATGGGATTACATATTGTATATTTATGTAACATTTATGCATACAAATGTGTCATTTGCCAAAATAAAATAATTATTTTATTTTACATGACCTGCTGGTAATTTTTGTATTTTCTGTTGTACGCGCTACAAATAATTGAAATAATACTTTTATTTTGTTTTGAAACAAGAAAAACATTTTTTTAAATATTTTTTTTGTTACAATACCTCAATTCAAGTTAAAACTACAAGCAGCTTTCAAGATCCTGGATGTCAAAAACGGCTCTATCGATTTTCCTAGAAGTAACTGTTGGTGTATAGTGCTGAGAAAAGAATTACTAGCTTGACCGTTATAAGTGCAGGGGTTTGCTACTCGGTTGGAATGTAATTTTTTAAAAAGTATTTTATTATATTCTAATTTATAATGTAGGTACTGCCTTTCTAGAAAAAAAAAATTATAGCCGTTTTTGACAAACTGCAGCATTGAACGTCTAAACGTAACAATTTTAAGAAGTTACACTGCAAAGCCTTTCTTGTAAGCCATTGAATTACGCAAAAACTGCCAATGGAAAACACTTTGACTAGAGCAACGTTTTGTCTAGCCTGTGTGGGCATTTCAAAGACTTTGTAGTCAAATTGTCTTGCATAATGATATTTAGAACTAACAGAAAATGGAAGCAATTTTCGGATTGGTAGTGGTTTCTCAACGCTTATTCTCGTCATTGCAAATTGATTACAAAATCAATTCGGGTATATATTAACTTTTCTTGAAGAATCATTCAACGGAGCGAGGCTTGGTAATTTGTTGTGATTACGATGACTCTTTTCTAAAATAAATACAACAACAACAAAAATATTCACATAAATTGAACAGGTTTATTGCGTGACTAGATTCAGACATTATGATCTATTTCCATAATAAACTAGTAGCGCTGTTACAGTCTGAGTAAGGAACGAACGAGATTTTTTGAAAAAAAAAGTGGATAATCTACTCGATTTTAATGACGCAATTGACGCAATCCTATGTGTTATAGGTTTTGGATTAAGTGAGTTGTTGTCCTCTTTCTACTGCTACTATTTCTATCTTGTGTCGTTGGACAACATGTAAAAACAAATGGACAGCTCCTTCTTGGATAGCGTGGTACTTTATAAAATGTCTGTAAAAACAATTACTCTACAACTAGAAACACGGAATATCCTACTGAATGAACAATTGCTTCCCTTGAAGCACCGTACATAGACCATACTGCTGTACTGTATTGCACGTGACTTACTTTATTGTCCCGCACTACGCCGCCTGATGTTTTACTTTACTTTTGTTTTATTAGATCCCTGAAGGACGTCTTGAAAATGAAATGCTACCAGCCTTTCGCCAGACATATCCAGACAATTACATTAAGATCAAGTAGATCATCAACTTTTTTCAAAAAATCTTGCACGCTCTTTGCTCGGTCAGACTGTAACAGCGCTACCATGGGTGATTGCAATGCCGATTGTTCATACTACCTTGAAGACTGGTCCCTCTGTTGTGGACGGTCGTTGACTTATAGCCCCAAGTCTGGTAGACAACTAAACCACTGTAGGTGTATTATATTCTAATTCATAGAACTTGAAAAAAACTTAAATATTTCTTTGTGAACGAAACTAAATATAACTTTTATTACAATATATAGAAACATTCAAAATGAGATGAAATGAAATAAACTGATATTTTAAAGTATATAACTAACTATAAAAACACATCTGTACATTCTCGGATCCATGAGTACTTAATACAGTTTACGACAGCGCCTCTTATCTTAAAATCATTCTACAAGACTAACATTAATGGTCTCTATCTACAACAAACTATAAATACTTCCTTTCCGAATCACCTAGCAAACACACACACACATACACACACACTCCATAACATACTCGTGGAACTCTCACAGTAACTTGGGCCCTGTCATTCGGGTCAGCTTGTTACAAACACGGCTATACCTACCCAATTCGCCAGTTCTTTTGTAACATTACATGAAACTATGCCCAACTACTCAGGGCATAATTCTGACATAATCTCAAAACTGCTGTAGTATATAGTCTATTCGTTTATAAATGTTTTGGTTCTCTACAAGTAAAGTTACCCCATTCAGACCTTGTGATCTATAGGGCAGATGTTAAGGTCATTTGTTTCTTTAGCCAACGGTTTACGAGCAGGGTGTCAACGACCAACCGCCTTTATAAAACTTAGGTTTTAACCCATTAGAGTTGGGTGGACTCGTGGACGAAGTAACTAAATCTGTAAGGGAGTGTGCAGTAATCCTTAAGGACTTCCTGTTCTCACACAAGGAAAAGACTGGGGCTTCCCATGAGCCATTTCTATTTTTTCTCCTCCTCTCTTTCTCTAACATAGTTATTTATTTTCATATATCTTCATTCCGCGAGAATATGTGATGTCTATCGGACACTAACCAAACACGAAAACGAGGGTGTGACCTATATTATCGACTTTTTTAAATGTTATAAACTTTTTTTTCTTTTTACGACTACTACAGCAATAGAATTTTTTTTATGAACCTTTTCATCGTACAAGTATATTCATCTGTTCCTGCCCTCACCTTTTCCCCCTGTCTAACTTCAGATGATTCTAGAATTACTTTATTATTAAGATACACTGTATACTTCATTTACTAGAAAAAAAACAACATAATTGTGTCAAATATAGTTGGAGATAATTAGCTCATTATGATACTGAATAGAAACCTAGTTTTGAGTGTTTAAAATTAAAATATTTGATACTATAATTGATATCTGCAGTTAAGCGGGAGAGAGAGAGAGAGAGACGCATTGGTAACAAGATAATACCGACAAGGAAATAGATCTATAATTAAATATTTGTCTGTGACACATATTTTCTTGAAATAAAGGCATTATTATTTAAATCAAAAGAAAATTGACAGCAACTTTCTTTGTTTAAGAAATATATATTTTTATATTAGTAATATTGCAGTACAGTTCAAATTATAGACTCATGTGTGTACATAGTAATCAACTCCATGAAATGATAACGTCAGTAGGCGTGACATAATTATACGGCATTACAAGACAAAAACCAAACTTTTTACAAGTTGAGATATTAAGCCTAAAATTATTTTTAAAAAAATATACATATAAAGTTGTTTCTATAATTGAAGTCGATCGCTCGTATCTTACAGAGTAAAAGTGTAATGTCTTTGTTAACACCTTTACATTTTCTAAAACTATATTGTCTCAAAGATTTAATGATAAAGTTGAAGCCTTTTTAATTTTCTTTTGAAAATATAACATTTAGTTTGGTCAACAAATAATTGTGTTAGAAGTATTCCGTATTTAGTTTGATTCGTCATTTTATAACCTCCTATTGGTATAATTATAAAATGTATTATATTTGCAACAATTAAAGGAACCTAATTTTATATAGAGCTGGTTGGACATGTTGAGAAATTGAATTTACATTGAGCTGGGTTCAAACATGATGATATAAAAAGCTAAATAGTGCAACGTTTAAAATTAGTGTTCCATCAGAAATAGTTCTAAAACTTACTGACCTGAACATATACGACTTATATTGTTTTCTAATGTATGTAAAATCTGTTTAAGTAACACACATGTCGAACCAAATAACAAAAGAAAGTTAGTAAGTTTTGGTGAAAGAAACAAAATATGCATTGCGTATTACTACGGTGGATTTAACATTTATTTCGTTATTATTGTGTCCATATATTATGATGATAATAATAAGGATTGTATTCGAGTCCAAAGATTAATGAGGAATGCAGTGATTCCCGCATATATTGCAGGATGGGAATAAACTCAGTTGAGGGAATTAGCCTTAAACAGAGTACAACAGCGTAGTACTGTTGCAGTCGTAAGCTCCATTGAGAGTCGATTATAATACAATTACATATAGACAATATTGAACAAAAGTAAACTGTTTAGATGGTCAAAATCTGAGCCACACATTTTTTTTTTAGTTTGAAAATCTCTGTCACAGGCTGATTGTATAAAAAAGTGACAAGAATGACATCAAATATTACGGAAGGAAATTTCCTCATTGTCAATAAAGGTGTTATCGATTCTACACTAGTTGAATTTTTCATGACCTTTAACCTAATGTTATGTGCTGTGTTGATCGACTTTGCTGGAATCGCTGGAAATGTCATCAACATTTTGAACTTTCAAAAACAAGGACTACAGGACAGTGTGAATGTGACTCTAACAGCTTTAGCCGTCAGTGATATAGGAGCACTCTTCTTTCAGCTGTTGGTCAACATTCTGTTTAACCCTCTATGGAGAAGAGTCCAACTTCCATTCTCTTCTTCCTCTGTTCTTGCCATGGTATTTTTCTACCCGCACGGCTACTTTATCCGAGTGAGTGGTTTTATTACAGCCTTTGCCGCCTTTGAAAGATGCCTCTGTGTGGTGCTGCCCATGGACGTCAAGAGAATCATCACCAGAAATGTCGCTGTGGTCGTCAACATCATCATTTTCATCGCCCTTCTCTTATATTTATATCCAGAACATTCAGTAGTGTACATGGACTGGTTAAACATTCCGGCTTTAAATCGCACTGTGTTAACTTTCGTCTTCAGGGAAAATTTTGAAATGGTCATGACTTACACAAATATTACCAATGACCTTTTTATTCCTTACATAACTTTTTTAGTTCTGATTATGTGCACAGTTGTTATAGTGATACAATTAAAGTCTAAGTCTAAGTGGAGGCAATCCCTCATAGAACACAAGTTATCCAGAGGGTCTAAAACAGAGTTATCCATTAAAGATAAGAAAGCGATCATTATGCTGACTGTGGTATCTGTCCTCTATGTGGCCTGTCTGACACCTCAATGCGTTTTAATAACCGTCATTGGTTTTATGCAGGACTTGAAGGTAGAGGGACCATTGTGGAACATAAGTTTGATGACCATTGCCTTTTCGTCTTTACTAGAGACTATCAACTGCAGTGTGTCTTTTATCGTATATTACAAAATGAGTTCAAAATTTAAAGAGACTTTAGATTCCTGGCTGCCTGTGTTCAAACGCATAACCTAGCCGTATATTATCATTGTGGTTTTATTAATTCTAACGTATTTAAATAAATTAAATCTCTTATGATGCACTGACAGGATATTATCCGCGGCATTTGGGCCTTAGTTTGTGTATTACTAATCTAGTGGATTTGATTTAGAAATAATGTTCCTGTCAAGTTGTTTTTTCTTCGCCAGGAAATTAAATGTAGATTGCGAAAATGGATTTACCAGTTAAGCAGATACATTCATATCAATTATACAATACTGTGACGGCAGGTTCGTCCGCTTTGTTAAAAAGTTTATTTCTTTAATAGAGATAAAATAGCTATTAAAACGGGTTTACCCGATTTGTTAAAAATTTTATTTTTTTTATACAGATAAATTTTTTTCTGGGCCCCCCAATTGTGGGAGGGTCATTAAACATACAGTAAGGTCTCCGCCATGATCTAAGGAAAAACTCATTCCAAGTTTCAATTATCAATGCGGGACATACACATGTACATACAAAATAACAATAATAATAAAGCTTGTCTTCGAGTTAGAATATTTATGGTCATAACAGACCTTCTTTATGCCTGTCAGGTCTTTAATTGAATGTAATTATTAATTATTAATGTGTATAGCTTTTAAAAATAAACTAATTTCCAAATGTGTGTTTTATATTATATTATTGTAATATTTTAGCCCCAAGTTGAGCACGACAGTCCCACCATACACACCCAGTTGTTTATAAACTAATAAACGAGGTGTGTGATGATTTAAAATTAAAAATATGAATTTAATGTAATGATATTTCTACAACTAAAAATAAAATGATATATGATCAACCAAAATGATAAAGAAATATGAGTATATATAGTATAGTATGCAAAATCAATACTTGTAGTAAGATTCTAGTAAATACTTAAGTTTTTAAAAATAAACAAGTATAATGCACCTTAACATATAAGGTTCAGTAATATTGTCCACACAGTGACAATCTTTCAAGACAACAACTGACAATACACGTAGATCTATATTCCAGTCAAGAAACTGTTCACCGACGATCCATAATTAAAAGTTTATAGTAGCATCCAAAACTCACAACTTCACAAAGCACCACCAGGTCTGGATATAGCACTTGTAGTCTGGAATCTGGAACCTCAGACTCGAACCTCAGTCCCGAAACTTGAGACGAAAGCCTCAGACAGAAAACTTGAGATGAAAACGTCAGTCCTGTAACCTAAAACTAAGACTTGAAACTGACACAAACTTGACACTGAAACTGAAACCCTATACAAAAATAAAGAACAGATTTTCCTAATCATCTAATCTATATACAAAGTACGAATACAATAGAATCCAAATAGAAATTAACTATACAATATGAAATAAAACTCACCCTAAACAGGGGTCAAGATATTCCTTTAAAAAAATTTACCAAAGACAGTGATAAGGCTATCCAATGTCAAATCCAAGGAGAAATTAAAGTGTTGACCAAAATATAGCTTGCTTCAGTCTATCAACATGGCGTGAAATGCACCAGTCGAGCTAAGTCAATATACGTCATAACAAATTATGACGAGGTGACAAGGGGAGATCAGCTAGTACACAAAATAAAATTTCTGAAAATGACGTCATCGCCTATTGATGAAAGCGGCGCTATTAGATAGTGAAATAATTCCACTGTACAACTACATAGATAACTGCGACATTCCTTCTCCTCAATGAACTGGTAATTTTGAAAAAAAAATTCCAGTTATCTCAAAAACTGCAAGAAAATTCACCAGAAAAACAAAACTTCACCAAGATCTAGACAACAAAGATCAAAACTGCAAATGTACTTCCAATTAATACAATACGAGACCTCATGCTCTTACTTATAAAGAACAACTGAGAAATCAACAAAAAATTATTCACCAATGATCACCTAGACAATATCTTCAGTATACATTTCAATAGACAAAATAATGTTTGTCTAAAAAGTTCAAAGTTAAGGTAACAACTGTTTACATCATGTTACATAGTTACATTATAAAAATGATCGATATAAAAATTAATATAACACAAGTACATGGTTGTTCAAATTTATCAACAATTACACATGTCTTGAGTATAAATCTGAAAATACATTTTGTTCACCCTCCATATGTACAGAATCAACCGATGTTTTTGTATGATTGTTATATCCCTTTATTGTGAATGTAAATAGTATTGCACGTGTTGAGAACTGAGTGATTAAGTCTTCTATGAATGTGCGAGAGAGTGTGTTAGTTAGTGAGGTCTTGCTCCCGGTCCAGGAAGGTTGGACGTTTTCATTCCTGGACTGGTGTTATGTATATATGTTTCATTAGAGTTGATGGACTGGTGCTATGTATTTCTATTTATAAGTTGATGGACTAGCGATTTTGAATTAATATTTATTTGAGAGTCGATGTCATTTATTGAATATTAAAGTTATTCATTGTTATTATCAAGAGTTGGAGTCTATTCAGTAATAAGTAATTCTAACTGGGTAGAGTACATATCTGGAGTCAAACTGTATCGAGTAATATTTTTTCGTAATAGTAATAATCAAGAAAAACCTATAAGGAGCGAAGTCAAGCCAAAGCATATAATGTGAACCCTGACATCTGAGGGCTTCGTCCGGTCAGGTACCGTGTCTGTTGTACCTATTTTTTTGTCACCTTCAAGAAGTCTATAAGAAAATAAAGTATAAGCAACACAAACAAAGAAAAGGATACCGACAATTCTGGAGGCTTCGTCGGGTCAGGGACAGTAACTATTGTACCTGTCATTTGAATACTAAAGTTGGATGCAATGCAATCTATATTTTTATGTGTGTCACATAATAAGTGTTTATAATTTGCAGCACGATGAGAACATGGAGGAACTGTCAAGCTTTTTTTTTTCTACAAGTTAATAAAAGTGACTATAATAACATTTCAACTTAAGCCTGATATTTAAATTGTAACCAGTGAGTCCACACGATATTATCCAAGCAAAACCAGTTTACAAGTATCCAACTGAAGGTCATTGTCATTGAACTAGCCAGAGCATGCATTTTTTGTTCACTGGTTGACCTCTACACACGATTGTGACTGTTAGAAAACAACTGGCAGTGTCATTGATTAACATGCATGACAATACTGACATAGGGATATGCGTATGACGTAATCTTCTTTTTTAAAGTAACGTCTGTATGTTATGGAATGTGAAAAATGTGAACGAGACTATTCATTCATCTAGTGGTTCTAGTTATTCATGGCTTTATATAATCCGAAAGTTACATGCATATTTATTGATAAAAAAACTAAATAAGGACACTATTGCATAAAGCAAGAAATAATGCTATTCTTAACATCGTTCTACAAGAGGATCGTTTTTATCATTGACCATTGACAAGGAAGCCTTCTATTTTTTTACATCAAAAAAAAAGACAACAAAATATTTACAGTTAATTTAATCCGCATCCGAACAAGAAAACGCAGGAAATTCATGCTGCTGCAAGTGCTTCGTCGACACAAAACAACGTCTTGACTCAGTTGGCATGGGAAGAACATTTTATATTTCCTCTATCCTAAACTAATGGACGTGTTTAAACTATTTTATCGAGCGCTAACACTGACTGCAACTCCGCAAGACGTAACTACATGTACCAAGAGGACTGCAACTCTTCAATCTTGTTCAAAGAAACTTTCACAGATATCAAATCGAAAGACAACTGGCAAGGATTTGTCCTCCAAAAAAAACAAACAAAAAAAAACTTTACCATATTCTAGGCCTTTACTAAATGTGATGATAACTGTAATAATGCACAAATGAAAACAAATAGTCACGACTAATTATTTAACGTGTTATAGAATATTGAATTGCAAGCCTATAATAAAGCGCACATGGACGGACATGAACTACACATTTGCCTATTCTAGTTTATGACAATAATAGCTTATCCTTATTAACTTTATTTCAGTGGAAGCACTACATCTTAAGTTGCTTCCTAGCAGAAGTGAATTGATTTGAAGGTGTAAAAAACTGGCTAAAATTTGGTTATTCGTTTTCCAGAGGGGTGCACGTCCACGGTCAGCCATCACTTCCTGATAAGCCCAGGCTAGTCTACTACAACTGTACTTCAGTCACCAGTGGAAGCACTACTTGTTCAGTTGCTACTTAGATTTTAATTTATCCGATGGTGCAAAACATGGCTAGAGTATTTGGCTGCTCAGAATGCAGGGGGTGCATCTCGGTTCTGAGCAGCTTTCTTCATTTTCTCCCATGTCATTCAAGTACCCTCAGCTTCACTGATGACTGACCTCTTCCAGGTTTGCTTCGGTCTGCCCACCTTCCTCTTTCCTTGTGGGTTCCAGTCAAATGCCTGCCTTGCATCATTGGTAGCTGGTTTTCGCAGGGTTTGTCCTATCCAGCTCCATTTTCGTTTTGTGATGTCTTGGGCTATGGACTTTTGTCTAGTTCTCTCCCACAAATCGATAGTAGTTATCTTTTCTGGCCACCTAATTCCTAATTTCCGGCGTAGACATCTGTTAAAAAAAGGTCAGGAGCTTTTTCATATTTGTTTTAGTGACTCTCCAAGTTTTTGAACCGTATATAAGAACAGACTTAACGTTTGTATTATAGATTCGTATCTTGTTGTGTAGAGATAATGCCTTAGAGCGCCAGATAGTTTGGAGAGTTGAAAAGGCAAACCTAGCTATATTGATCCGAATTAGTATATCATCATCAGCTCCGCTGTCTTTATCAACTCTACTTCCCAGATATGTGAAGTCGTCCGTATCAAGGATATTCTCTCCCTGTAGCTTGAATGGGTCCTCTTGTCTGTTGTTGATCCTCATAACTTCTGTTTTCTTTTTGTTGATTAGAAGTCCAGTCTTTTTCGCTATTTCTGAGAGCCTTGTCAGTTTGGTCTGAGCATTTTATTGTGTATTGGAGAGGAGGCATATGTCATTGGCGAAATCCAGGTCCTCCAAATATTGTTTTAGTGTTCATTGTATGCCGCTTTTATTATCTAAGACTGTGTCTCATGACCCAATCGATCACCAGCAAAAATGTCAAGGGGGAAAGCATACATCCCTATCTTACTCCTGTTTTCACTTGAAAAGGGATGGTCAGCTTACCATTGTGTATTACTTGGCATGATGAGTCATCATATAACTGTTTAATGATATTGGTGAATTTTGTTGGAATTCCGTAGTGATTCAAAAGTCTCCAGATTACGTCTCTGTCAATACTGTCGAAGCGTTCTCACAATCAACAAAGGCCATGTACAGTGGAGATTGTCACTCGATACATTGTTCTATGATAATACGTAGTGTACCAATGAGGTCAGTGCATGATTTCTCTTTACGGAATCCAGTCTGTTCTGGTCTTAGTCTTTTGTTTAAGGCGTTCCAATATTATCCTATATATAAATGTCAATTTAAAAACGAATATTTGTCAGGAGGATATGTAAAAATAATTATACTTTTTAAGATTAGATAATCATTGTATTGCAATTTCCTCTACCAATTAATATAACCTAATTCATTTTAATATATAAACGCTATTAATATTAGGACTCTGATCTACGGCCACAGTATTAAAATAAAAGCTGCATACAATCTTTAATCCAATGTCATGTATCTTTGGATGCAACAAAAGGCAGGCCTGCTCTAGAATATGAGAATAGTATTATAAGTTCAAATTTACTTACTGGTTTCATTAATAAGTAATAAAGCCTCTGATATATGTTTTTTTTATAAAATTGTATATTAATTTAGATATATACATAAGCTTCACACTTGATAAAAGATGATTTCCAAGTGAGGCAATGATTTCATTAAGATTGAAGCAACATTCTCCACACTTGGAAAGGATATAAGCCTGCACTTAGGTGGCATAAGTATTAACATTCTTTATTCGTTTCAGTAGAGTGGTGGGAAGAAGGTACAAATTTTAAAATCTCCCTGGTCCCCCACTTCAGAAGGGCCCCTAATTGAATGTTCAAATTTTGCCATGTATCTTTATAATGTTGCTGTTGTTATGTAAATTAGTAACTATTTTGAATGTATTTCACACATTAGGCTTACATATTTATTTAGAACATTATCTCATGTGATGATGTCGAATGTCAAAATGCAGGGGTCCCTAATGAAGCAAAGCCCCCCTCCCGGCCACTAAATCCCTTGCTATGCCACTGATTCTTTTCGAACTAAACGTTTTGTTTCTTTTTGATGCTACTAAATATCTGTTTAAACATGTGTCTATGTTTAGAATTAAGAAAATAATAACAGACAGTGTTGGCAGTGCAGTAGATCTGGTTAAAGAACGAGGCTGAAGTCCAGATAATTAAGTTAAGATATTTCTCATCCTTGGCACTGACTCCATCCATAACATTGAAAAGTATTGTAACTGCCAGCCTTGGAAGATTGCAAAATATCTGGAGGCCTGCCAAAGATAAGACTAGTTTGATAAGTCTTCTTTCCTGCACAGTCAGCTGAGATCTTTTCAGAGTAGGTGCCTCAAGATATGTTTTTGGTACTTTGCAATACGTTCGCACTTTTGATGACGCCTTTAGTGAGTAGGTCATCCACAAAGAGCACACAGTGAGTATCGCTTGTGATGACAGAAATAAAATCATGCCAGCGACAAGGTCTAGAATCGACTCAGCTTCGTAGGAAAAGTCAGTAAATGTGGCCGTATAGAAAAATTGAGCAGCTGATGTTGCGTTGGGGTCTGCATCTTCTGCAGGTACTCGTACCCACTGCATGGGCTCTGTAATATAAACAGGCAAGACCGCTGCTATGTGTATTAAGTAGATACAGATAATCACACACAAACACCGATTTCTTGTAGAAAATTCTCTTACCGTAAACGGTGCGACCACACAGATACACCTTTCCACTGATATCATGGCTGTAATCCAGCAAGATATAAGGTATCCTGCGTAAATGGACCACCCTAGATAGAGGTACGAAAGAGCCCATAGGTCTATTGAACTGGTAGGATAGAGTTCATCAATCATATAGATTAACGACATCGCTAGTTGTAAGAGTGAGACGCTAAAATCCGTGACTGATAAGGCAAACAGACTGAGAGTCATAGTGTCTTTCAGTGAGAGCTTCACAAAAATGACCATATTGATAATATTTGTTAGAACCCCGCAGGCAGAGAGAGTTCCATAGGCACAAATACTTACAGCTACTTGAAATATTTGGAATGTGCAGAGAGTTATAAGTCTATTACTAGACTTTTCAAGAGTTGTATTGTTATAAAAGTTAGACAAACCAAGGTCTGGCATTGTTTATTGAACTTTCCGCTTAATCGTTTGCTTTTGCTTGTACCACAGACGGCACAGATGGAGTCTTACATTTTTAGACATATATTCAATTGTATTCGAGAACTATATTAGATTTTGTATACGAATAAAACTAACTTAACAGTTTTGTTGTATAAAACATTGTATATTTCTGTCGTTCATTGCCTTAGTATTATGTAACGCCAAACGCTTGCATTTAAAACTAGCTATATCAATACGAAAACTTATTAAAATATTACCTCTAAACAAATATAAAATATATTAATTATATTTTCTTAATCTTTTTTTTTTAATTACATCGATTGGCAAAAGTTAAACCTGTCATGACTTTATTTTTAATGTACGTACTTAAATCACCTATCAATTAAATTTCAACCTAACTTGTTTGGCAATGCTAAATGCTACCTTAGTTTGTGTGGAACTACTAAGTCAGACATGTGACTAGGAGATCCGTTATTTGTTACACGTAAGTACTTATTAACAAACAGAATAACATGTCATCTGTTTAAAGATATGACAGACTAGTAGAAAGACTGAACAACGTTTATAAACCTACACTTTTTGTGGTTATACATTTTGTTTCTGTCTATTAAATAGATTTTTTTTTAAATACCTACAAATGAAAGTAATTTTACAGCATCCACATTGAAAGAATACATTGATTTGATAGGTGACAAAGAGAAATGTATTGGGCTTGAATTGTGTATTCTTTATCACATCTAGTTCTGGAACAATATCAAGAACGAGCAACTAAGGTGTTAACGTGATTATGGAGAGAATAAACATAATTATAAATGACCGTTAGACTGTATTTTAAAAAAAGCGGTGGATCCTGATGTTAACTTCTGGGAAAACAAATCCCTATAACACATTATGTGGAGAAAGAGGATGAAAGAGAAAGTTATGATAGCGTAAAAGAATTAGACTCTAAAAGAAATGTGTGCCAAACAAAACGGTGCTGGTTCCTCTACCATCTAAGCTATTGCAATCTTTACCTATGCATGTGGACGTTTGTATCTATCTAGAGTAGGGCACTGCAGTCACGTGATAGAAGGTCTTCGAGATAAACCATTATAGCTTTTTGATTGTAGAGGCCAACAATAATTCTCAAATAAGTCCCATTTTATTTGAGTCTAATTCTGGTATTAGCCGGGGTGAGAAAAAAAGTTGCTGTTTTTGGTCATATTGTAAGACATGACTCACTCTCTCTTGATATCCTTCTAAGAACAGCTGCTAAGAGGGATTCAGTCATGGGCGTAACCTGGGGAGGGGTCACCCCCCGAAATGACATCTCTCCCACAGGGAGGGGTGAGTGGAATTTAGTGACATATTTTTGCTTTGATTTTGTTTAATTAAGGTGAGATTTTAATATTAAACCATCACTTGCCTCAGCGCAGCTATGGGGGTGGGGGGGGGGGGGGGTTAAACTAGGGGGTTTTAAATTTAAAACCCCTTCCAGAGGGTTTTTCGGTTAAACCCCCCTCTTCTATAAAACAAAACAAAGAAATAATGCAAACGACAATCCCCAAATTTCAAGAGCATAGCTAAGGAAGATTTTGATTTTAACCCCCCTCCGAATTTTTTTTACGATAAAACCCCCTCGTCAATATAAGACTAAAGCATACACCAGTCACCAGATTCTATGAGCATAGCCGAAAGCGTGTTTTTTTTTTAAAAACCCTCCAGCGGGGTTTAAAGCTAAAAACCACCTCTACTATTTAAAAAAAGCAAATTACACACTCAAAATTCTATGAGCGTAGCCAAGAAGAGTTTAAAGTCAAATCCCTATTCCTCCTGAGGATTTTAAATTAAAAACCCCTTAAAATTGTTTTAAATTTAACCCCCCCCCCCCCTCCAGCGGGGTTTGAAGCTAAAAACGACCTCTCCAATACAAAAAAGCAAATTATACACTCAAAATTCTAAGAGCGTAGCCAAGAGTGGTTTTGAGTTTAAACTCCCTCCAGAGGGCTTTAATTTTAAAAGCCATTCAGATGGTTTTGATTTTAAAATCCCCCTAAAAATATTTTTGAGGATGAAAATCCCTCTCTTCAATATTATTCCAAAGCAAACTAAAGTCACCAATTTCTATGAGCGTGGCTTAGGATAATTTTTCATTTGTTAGAAATTTATTTTTTAGTTTAAAACCCTCCGACAGATAATTTTGACGATAAAACTTCCCTTTTCGATATAAAATCTAAAGCAAACTACATTCACCAAATTCCAAGAACGTAGCCACGAGAGGTTACAAATTTCTACCAGTCGCTGAGCTCCTTAATAAAGTGCAATGAATAGTCAACTGCAGAAATTGAAAAAAAAATGGCTATATCAAAGATGGCTAAGACTTATTTTAGGAGTCAATTATAGAGATCGGGTCTCAATCAAGGATATAGTATGCCCCACTGGGAGTCAACTCCTTAGTAAGGTTGAGACAGAGCGTCTCATGAGGTTTGCGGGACATGTCCTCCGACAAAATGAATTACGCATACTAACAGTTGCAATTACATGGAGGCCATTAAGAGGAAAGAGCAAACAGGGACATCATAGAACAACTTGGCGCCACACTCTTGGAGCAGTGATACCAGGTAGCTAGAGGCTTTAGACATTGCCAGTGACAGATTTTTGTGGAGCCAGCTTGCCACCCATTGCGCCTAACGGCGCGGGAGAATTTAAGTCTTAAGTAAGTAACTCCATGAAGAACCTATTCTAAGGTACAGTAAAAGTCTTCGCAAAGAATAAAGGGACACACACACACACACACACACACATATATATATATATATATATATGTATATATATATATATATATATATATATAGCCAAAGTGGATTAACGCAAATTGTTAAGACATATTGACACTGTCTAGAGGTCACTCCATGATGACACTATGTTTGTTTACTTGAAGAGAAATGTCAATTAGGGCGCTGAACACACGTTGGTTGCACAATAAAATAAAACAAAGATGTGCATGTGTGCGTGTGTGTATTTTTGCCTTGTATTAAAACCTTTAGAAAGAAAGCTAATTTCATTGTTTAATTATATTGACTTAATATATAAAGCACCACAATTAGATCTAGCAAAAAAAATATGCTGAATGTTAAGAAACACTTGACCTCAGTAACTAGTGTACGAATATAATTTATCTATTTATCTATATGCTTGACATCTTTTTTGCCTGATCACTTAACACTATTGCGTATGTCCAAGGAAAAATAACGCGTTATGGTCAACACCATCAACTATACACACTACACTAGGACTACATGTGTAGGCTTAATACGTCTGTCTGACCAGGTCTTTGCAATCAGTAGAACACAAAGTCTATTTATGTTGTGTTTTTTTTTGGTAGGGAGGTTGTGGATAAGTTTTTTTTCTTCTATAGTTGGTTTTCCTAATGCCTTTAGATCTATATAACATTAGATTAACATAGATATTAATAATAGGCCTACAGAATACAATTAAATCTTTGCTTCGCAACATCTAAGGTTCAAGCTATGTGTGTGGCATTTTAGGTCCCGAGAGACAATCTATTCTCTTTGCAACTTCTTGTGTGACTAAAGAGGCCAATCCTTGATACACAGCTGCGATCGTAGGTTGGGCATATATAATCACCATGCGCCGATGCATTTTCATCCTTCTTTCTTCTTCTGTTCTGTATGACATCTGCAATCTGTGACCCTTCCTTTATGCTCTCTCTCCATGTGGATCTGTCCAGTGCCACCTCTTCCCAGTTGCCAGTGTCGATTTTGAAGAGCATGTCGCGTTTGCATACATCAGTATAACGTAAAAGTGGACGACCAGCGGCTCTCCTGCCTCCTATTAGATCACCATACAGGATGTCCTGTGGGAGTCAACCTACTGGCATTCTATGAACGTGGCCAAGTCATCCAAGGCGTCTGCTGCTGATAACAGATCAGATGTCCTGGCACCCTGCTCTATGTAGCACTTCCTCATTGGTTATCTTATCTTGCCACCTTATTTTAAAGATCCGCCTTAGGCATCGGAGATGGAAGACATTCAGCTTTTTTTCCTAAAGCAGTATCACGTTAAAATCAGTGCTACTTTTGACATGAATGACTTCAGAACAGTTATAACAAAAATCAAAGATGAATTCCTTGACATATTCGAGCAGTTCAAAACCAACAAAACTATTATAGCATTCCTAGTACACCATCTCAACACAAATAGTAACGAAATCCACATTGATCCATTTGAAATCGATACTGGATCACTTAAAATGCAATTGATCGATCAAAAAAGTAATGCTTTGTGGGGTGGAAAATTTTCAGAGTTGAAGAGCAAGTTGGAAGAATTGGACGTCCTGTATTGTACGTAATACAATAAAGTGGACAGCTTTAAAAGGAATGCCTCAAGTTGATGAGTTGAATAGTCTTCCAGATTGCTACAGTGAGGTAAAGAAAGTTGGCATTTGGAGTGGATTAACATATTCTTGCGAAAAAGCGTTCTCTTGCATAAATATAATTACAAGTAAAGTAAGAAGCCAACGAAAAAATGAAAATTTAGAGTCGCGTTTGAAACTAAAAACAAGTTATGAACCAAATGTATCCAAACTTTCTTAGGCCATGCAAAACCACCGCTTTCATGAATTTGTTTTCTTAAATGTTTAACTGCTTTAGTTGTTTCCGAAAATAAAAAAAAGAATGATCTAATAATGATATATGTATTGTTACGAAACTCACTATCCAGGCTCTCTGCAAACTGCACCATACACCACCAACTTAAAGAATTTGACAACTCAGGGCTCCAAAGTAACGTAACACTTTAATAGTTGAATAAATAACAGCCAATACTGTACAATTGGCAACACGTACACTGTACAAATATCTCTCCGATTACACCGTACCGCCGTATCAACTCTTGCACTGGCCTCTCAGTCTCGTTCCTGGCTTGCACTGGGTTCAACTGTTCAGGACTGACTTCACACACTAGGCTCGTTGTGTCGGACTCAATCGCAGACCAAGATCAAGACGCCAGTCGTCTCAACTGTACTTGACAGTACTCCGTACTGAACAGTCGTAATGTTCCGTACAGAACCACACCCTAGAACTGTGCTGTAGTCGACTGTGTTCTGTGCCCTGTCGTGAACCTTCTCTCGTGAACTTTGCTGTATTGAGCCCCTTTTCTCAACCGTCTTGACTGCGACACCTCCGCTCTTATATAGGGTCCTTACTGGCCTTCTAGAACCGGACAGAACGCCACTCGACGTTTCTGGGTGGTCAGGTGACTACAACTCTCCTGAGCTCGGTTCACGACGTCGATCCTTCCAGAACCGTTAGTTGACACTCGTCTCGGCTGACCGTCGTAACTCGTCACGATTGACCACTCGTCTAGCGCTGGCCTGGGGCGATTTGCGTCGTCTGACTACACTCACACCACTACCCCCATATGTGCCACCACAAGGTTTATAACAATATATTATCTAATGTGTTGTTAAAAACACTATTCATAATAATTTATATAGGAATAAAAGTTTCGTTTTTTTTTATTAAAAAGAGTATTTGAGTCCAATTTATTGTTGGCAAGAAAAAAATGTTGTGGCTCTTTAAAATCTTAAACATTTTGTAAATTTAAATTTTTGGCTCTTCCGACTCAAAAGGTTGCCAAAGCCATGACCTAGACGTACCTATTATCGCCGTGGTTTCTTGCCAGTTATCGGTAGAAATATAAATAGAAAAGTTGTAACTTTTTCAGGCTTTCCATTCTATCAAATAGATACAAATGAGTTTATAAAAAAATATTAAGATCCCTTTTTGGTTTCGAAGCCATGAAATTTAAAATAATACAAATGAAAAGGTAATTTGTCAAAAATTTCTATTAAGATTTTTTTTTCTAATTAATAATAATGAATGATCTAACATTTAGATCAAAGACGAAAACTATTTGAAGCCACAGTGCACATGCTTTTAGAAGAGCATTTAAAATATAAAACAGGATGTGCAGAGTCAAAAAAAAAGAGAGTTTAACGTGTTCAACATAAAATCGGACACCAAATGAAACAAAACCCCAACTCGCTACACATCTTGTGTTTGCCTTTCACGTCAAGTGACATAGAAATGGTAAGCGAAAAAAAAAAGGAAAAAAAAAGTTCTTTCAAGAGAGTAGTTTAAAAATACATTTAAAAAGTTTTTTTCAGTAATTCGGAAATTCCCATTATTAGTTTTGAAAAGACATTAAACATGCTCCAAAAACTAAACATTAACTTTATTCGCTCTAAAAGTGTAATAATACTATTGTTGTTATTTTTCTTCTAAAATTAGGACATACAGTAGCTGTTTAAGTTTTTTTTTTTTTTTTGGTACTTAAAGACTGTATTTGAAAAGTTTTACTGCCATGAAAAATGTGTGATACAAAGGAACTCTTTCGTTTGTGAGTTCTTGAATGTATTCACTTATCATAGTATCAACAAAGTAAAGTAAGTGTAAATTAATAATAAATACAATCGATGTCCTGTGCATAATTTTAACATTCTCTATCATCAATTTTATGTTTAGTGGTGGATTAAGAAATTAAACTAAGTTTTTCCATTCAGGAAATTAGCCAGATATAGCTTATGTTCAAGAAGTATTTAATTAATACTTTTTATCGTATACGATAGGCACATCCAATTTTTAGCTGCCTTGTCGTGTGGTTTGCACGCTGGACTGTCGTTCGGACTTATCAATTGTCCCAGGTTCAAACCTTGCCCGCTTCCATCCTCGTTCGTCCTGCATGTCGTTTGGACTAGGAAGTAACATGTAAAATACTTTGCTAAGTCCAATAAAGAGCTCGTCCGAAGTCCTTTGAGACAATTGAACATAAGGAAATATTTCTATTGGTTGCAAGGAATAAAAGAACGTGTCTATTATAAACCCTCTATACAAGGCTGGTCCATTGTTTCATCAAAACCTATTTGCAATGTCACTATCTCTTGAATTATTAAAGTGTTTTTCCTGAAGTGAATAGGCCTGAGACCGATTCACAAACGGTAGTCTGTCATACTCTTATAATGAGTAAAAAAGTTCTGAGGTGATTCGTGACATGCTTGTCATAACTGTATTTAGACCCCCCCCCCCCCTTTTTTTTTCTTTTTTTTTTCCTTTTACACAAAAGTACATTTCTAAGAAGTGAACTAAACTGAAGGAATACAATAAGACTGAAATTATTAGCGTAGTACTAATATGTCTTCGTTGACAATTGTACGATGTAACAATACCGAAATATAGAGAATCTTTCTATTTTATATATCAAATATTGACGTTTTAGTGATATGAAAAGTTGAAAAGGGAAAAGATCGTTTTACCTGACGTAAACTGAAACTGATTGAACAGAGCGTATAGCATACGATTCTTCTTTAATAAGACCTTTTATGTTCTTGTTTATTCAGATTCTGTACTTGTGAATTTGTTATATATGAAATGACTTTTATTAGTTCTTTTATTATGCGGGCCTGGTTTACCGGATTTGTAGGCCTTAGGTATAACTTTTTAATAGAGATACTTTTAGGTATTTTCATATATATTACTCCCTCCCCCGTGGGGGAGGCATTGAACATTCACCACGGCCTCCGCCATGATCTTAAGAATATGCATGCCAGGTTTGAACAAGATTGGCCAAATGATTTTGATTTCTATGCCAAACATACCCTACATACATACGTACGCCTTAGATTCTGCTTTATATATTAGATTTTAATAACATCTGTAAACAAGCAGAAAATTTAAAAACTATTACAAAAAAAACGTATATTAAGCATAGTTGTGTTAATTACTTTGAATAAATCTTGTAATAGATATATACCAGCAATAATAAATCTGTGCTATTAAGTTGCGGATCCAAGGAATGCGGTAGGGGCTATCGAACAAATTTTGATATGAAATATGTTAATAATGATTTATATTTTGACCAATTTTATAGATTATGTCGCCTTACTTTAGTATTATGGCATATTAGGCGTGGGGGCGATTGCGCCGATCGGCCACAGCTCTATCCAGGATTACACTAGGGGCGAGCGTTGTTCCAACGCAAAATACCTAGGTGTTATAATAAATGAAAAACTGTCATGGAATCCACATATTGATGAAACTATTTAAAAAATCAAACAAAGCATTAGGATTTATTAAAAGAAATTTCTATAAATCAAATAAGAAGATAAAATTAAAATGTTATTTAACCTTGGTTAGGCTAATAATAGAATATGCATCCTCCGTTTGGGACCCCTCAACTCAAGAAAACATTAAGAAACTGGAACAGAGACAAACAGAGCAGTGAGATTCATAACAAATGAATATTCACATTTGACTAGAGTAACACCTATAGTAAAATCACTAAATTTAGAAAGCCTTCAGGACAGAAGACTCAAAAGTAAAGTAGCAATTATACATAAAACACTGAACCCTAATTTTCAAATACAAAAACAAAATTTAATAAAATACTCTGAAAGACACAAAGATAAAGGCACATTCCTCGTCCCATATGCTAGGACAAATTTGTACAAATACTCCTTCTTCCCTAGTGCTATTAGAGCATGGAATGGGTTGCCTGAGCTAGCCAGGAAAACCATTGACTTGGAAGAATTTAAGTCATTGGTTAATGAGCATGACTAAATGCATGACGCGTAGGACGTAATCATCTTCTTTTTTGATGTAACGTCTGTATTATATAAGATAAGAAGAAGGTAACTGGGCCGCCCCCCCCACCACCACCACTAACGGACCGATGGAGTGGTCTCATTTAAAAGGATCAATGGCCCATTATTACTTTTTTTTTCATTTATTAACTAGCTCATTTAATATAATGCTAATTCAAATGATGTTTAAAAAAAATGTTTGATAAGAACTTCGGTTTTGTTGTAAGGATTAAAAACACGGACTATTTGTATAACGCGCAGTTTTGACTTATCCACATTCTTTATTTAATGTCAATATATAAGAATAAATACAGGCCAGATGTAGACCTAGATGTAAATGTATTAATACTTTGAATAAAATTTACATGTCTAAATTATTAAGACAAGCTTAGCTTCAGATGGTTTAGGGGTGTAATGGTATTTATTAAGTATACGGTAGTATCACAGAGGAGGATTGTACGCGAACAGCATAATGTCAACTATTACCAGTACTAATTGCGATCAAATTATTGTAGATACGATAGTGGTCATTGGGTTTCATTGTGTTATTCATCACCTGTTTTCATTACCCCATCTTCTACTGCTAGACCTAGATCTTTTAGACTTAGACTAGAATTAGATATTGGTCTATATAAATGTAGCAAAACAATACATAATGTAAGGAAGATAATGCTACAATATGTTAATGAACAAAGGATTTTTTTTTTATTTTCAGTATCACTAAGTCAAATATATTTATAAAATGTACAAGAAATGTTCATAAACAATATACATATTAGCTAAAGATGTTTTTTTTCTGGTAAAACTAGCTGCTAAAATTTAAAAAAACAACATTTATTTTTGTTTATAAATGCTAAGAATGCACGTTATATGTAAATATCAAGCACATTTTTTAAAATGGACTTTTTATGCAGCGACTTTCGTGCAGTAGCGTGACAAGCCACGAAATATAGTACCAATCAGTTTCCTCAAAATTTTTTAAGTAATTAGATTTTATTTATTTTTTTGTTTATTGCCCCCGTCAGAATAAAACACGCTTATTTTTGTGCGTTTGGTCTGTCGGTCAGTCTGTCCGTCACGTTAAGATAATAAAATTAACTTTTAAAGGTATTGAAAATCTGACTTAACCACTTATGTTCCTTGCGAGACATCTCAATAGTTTTAAGTATCTATAATATATGGTTCTAAATGTTTTTGTGAAAAACAAATCAATGCTAACGAATGTTTGTTTGTTTTTTAAATGTTGCAAAAACACATGATCCATAATATGTTTTTTCTTTTTTTTAAATGTAAATAGCATATAAATGCTAAATTAAATTCTTTATACTGGCTTATATTTCATTAACTATAAAGTTGTTCCGGATATTGTATTATAAAAAATAAATTATGTCAAAATCGCATAATTGACTAATATTACACTTATATTCTTTGACAATACGTCACTATAGTTTAATTATCGATATCAAATTGTTCCGTATTTTCATTTACGTCAAATGACTTTATTTTTTAAAAATATCGACAATAGGTTGTTCAGGATTTCAAAATAGGAATGTAATTTATTAGAAACTATTATTGAAAATCACTTTATAGACTTATTTTACAGTTAAATTTCTTGCTGAAACAAAACACGCTTTTATAGTGATCTTTTTTACTTTAATTTTCTTACAAATCGTTTCAAAAATTTCCAAATTTTATATAAAAAATCTAATAACGCTAAAATAACTGTTTGAAATCCCTCTTCTAATAAAAAATAAATAAAAAATCAAATAAAATAAGTAAAAAAAAAATAATAATCTTCTTTTGATTTACGAAAATAGGTTGTTCGGGATTTTTTTATGAAAAATATTTTCACTCTATTTATGTAAAATCTCCCTACTCTCTTACACTACATTTAATTTTCTAGCTAAAACGTTACAAAATCTAATTATCGTGAAATATTGTTCCTATCTCAAGGTAAACAACTTCCGAATACCCAAGTATGGTATGAAAATCTCTCCACAAGTCTATGGTACATCTAATTATCATGCGAGAACATCCTAAACACTTAATTGACGGTATTAGATTTATCTGGAATTCTCGTTTTCTCTTACTATATATAAAACATCCGGAAATCTATTATACCTACGTAAAACTATTGCGATGTTTCAGAAGCGTAATGCAAGATTAAAAAATTTTTCAATAGCTTTTAGTTTTGTTTTTTTTATTAACATAACGGACAGACAGACTGACAGACAAAACTCACGAAAAATGCGGTTTAATCTTCTTTAAATGAATTCTAATAGAACTCAGTCCACCAATGTCTATGAATCTTCTTTAAATCTCTTTAGTTAATAAAGACATTTTTTGGTACTAGCCTATTGTGACATAATGGGATTTTTTGTTCCATTGACGTCATGTGAAGGAATTCTCTAAAGGTAATGCTAAAGAACTCACTCGGTGCACCAATGTATATGATCCCTTGAAAACTTGCTCGTATTGATTAAGACATTTTTAGTCTAACTAGAACGTGTTACGTAGTATATTTTTTTCTTTAGACGTCATATGGAATTATTTTTTTTAATGAAATTCTAAAAGAACTTACTCATCGCATCAATGTAATGTATATAACCCCAACAACTGGTTCGTATTGATGAACACCTTTTTAGACTATATAACCGTGTGACGTAATGGAGTTTTTTCATTTGACGTCATTTAAAATTAATTCTTTAAATGAATTGCTAAAAGAACCGCTCGGTGCACCAATGTCTATGAGCACTAGACATATTGCACGTATTGATGAAGCATTTCTTTAGTCTAACTAGACCGAGTGACGTGGCGAATTTTTTTCCTTTGACGTCACATGAAATTGATTCTTTAAATGAAATGCTAAAAAACAACAATGTAAAGCAATGTTTATTAAACCTCATTATCTGACTCGTATTTAGAAAAGACAGTAGGTAGATTATCTAGATTTTTTACAGTGTATTTTAATTTATATATATAAATATATATTGTAATTAAAATCATTGTAGATTCTAGATCTAGAATTTTTAGGTCTAGTTAGAATGATATAGAATAGATCAAGATATAGAATTTTGATTTCCAAACGTTTAGATCAACATTGCAATGTTATAATATACTAAAAAAAATCGACTATTTTTAAATTTAATGTTGCATTCAGTCTATTTATAGACTATCTATGTTTTTTTTATAAATCTAATCTAAATTACATCTAAATTATTCAAAATTTTAATTTCTAATCTAGATCTTGTCGTTCTACACATTAAGAGTGCTAAATCAGAAGTTTTTTTTATGTAGATCTACATCCTCATTCTAGTTCCATTTAAATCAATGCCAATAGCTCTGTTGTTACCTGTTATGAGACATCAAGGTAGACCTACAAGAACGATATCAGTTCTTTACTTCTTTTTTCTTTTCAATTTCAAATCAATGCAAAAAGATTCTCTAAAATCGCACATCTAACATATTGTACATATCTGGTAGAAGTCATGCCGTAATGTGTAATATATATCTCTTTATCAATAATAGGCTATTAGTTTCTAACCAGTTTGTTATTTTGCTAACAGCAATGCCTGGTAGTGCGTTTAGCGTGCTGAACTGATTTTATCGACGTTTTCGGGTTCGTACCTGCTTGCTGCCATCCCACGTCGTCCGACGGGAGGTTTGGACAAGAAAGTTAATTTTCTTTAACTGTGAAGGAACATCTGAAACATGTAAAACAGAAGAAAAAAAAATTTACAACGGCAAACATTATTACTTTTGACAATCAAAATAAATTCACGTCCTTATTATTCCTTGCGAATAGGCGGATCCGACAGGGATCCGACGGGGGCCGCCTCTGAGTAAGTGTGATAGCGCCCCCGTTAAAGACCACTGCCATAAATGTAAAAAATACAGAAGTGCTGCACCCACCTTCTCCAAAAAATCTGTCACAGAACCAGATATTCTTATAGATGGCCAGAAATTAGCAAACAAGGTTTTCAATCTGGGAAGCGCCATATCAACAAATGTTTACTTAGATTATAAGGTAAACTTCCTTGTTGTACGTGACAGTGCTGCTTTTGGCAGACTTCAAGAACAAGTGTGGCAACGAATGAGGACCAAGCATATTCACAAAACTGAAAGTCTTTAGAGCTGCAGTGATCCCTTCACTCTTATATGCATCAGAGTCCTGACTTTATATTTCCGCAATAACATAAAGCTGACTAAGGAAAAATTAATAAAAATACATAGGTCTTAGCACATATCAATCTTAAAGTGTCCAACATGAACAGTATCGATGCGACAGTAAATCATTCCCAACTTCCATGTGCGAGACGCATTCACAAACGTCTTCCGTGCTTGGAGCCGTAAGCAGGAAAGCGCTCTCAGTTTGGTCAATATAAGTACCAAAAAGACACCCTTAAGAGCTTCTTCAATGAGTGTGATATCGGCATTCACAGCTTAGAAGCACTATTTCTAATAGCTTCTCATGGCGTGAAGAAATTTCAAAGTCACAAGATATAAAGCAAGGAGAATAGCCACCGTGAAAGAGCGCTGAACAAACAAAAAGATGAGAGAAGAAGTAGGCCTAACTGCAACTGACCAAATCTAAAATGTTACGTATGCAACTGACTTTTTTAAAGCGAATTGGTCTTACAAAGGAGGAGCTGTAGTTTGCTTTAGATTTCATATCGAAAAGGGAAGTTTAGTCGTCAAAATCATCTGTTGGGGGTTTTGAACTAAAAAATCTCTGGAGTTTTTTTTTAATGCGCTCATAGAATATAATAATAATAATAATAATAATAATAATATTTATTGTCCGTATGGAAATTTGTCTTACAATATGTGCATTACACCAAACAAAAAACATTATAACTATAAGAAACCAAAGTGTAAATTCACACCAGACTCACTCATAATTTACATGTGACTAGTTTGTTTTAGAATAATATTGAAGACTCTCTATAGGAAATTTTTTAATGAAAACCATCTGGAAGGGTTTTAAACTTTAAAAAAAACACTCTGGAGAATGTTTTTGTTACTCAAAACCCCGCTTGGCTTGGCTACTATCATAGAACTTTGTGTGTGCTATTAGCTTTTTTATATTGAAGAGGTATTTTTAGCATTAAACCACGTTGAAGTGTGTGTGGTGGAGGAGGTAAACCCATTTGGCAAAGCTCATAGCAATTTGCGTAATAGTGCGTAATTTGCTTATTTCATGTTGAAGAGGTATTTTTTAGCTTCCAATTCCGCTGAAGTTCTTTTTATAACTCAAAACCCTTTTAATTCGCTCATAGAATTTTGTGTGTGTGTCATTTGCTTTTTCTTTATATCGAAGAGTTATTTTTTTAGCTGCAAACCCCGTTGGAGGTTTTTTTTAAACACAAACCCCTCTAAGGTAAGCTCATAGAGTCTGGTGACTGATAAATGGATAGTCTTATATAGTCTTATATTGAAGAGTGTGTTTTATCGTTAGTTTCAGGGAGGGGTTAAAATCAAAATCTTCCTTAGCTATGCTCTAGGAATATGGGGATAGTCGTTTGTATTTTTTAAAATTTTGTTTTATAGAAGATGGGGATTTATCTGCAACTCCCCCCCCCCCCCCCCATGGCTTCGCTGGGGCAAGTAATAGTTTAGTATTAAAATCTCACATAAAATAAACTAAACCAATGCAAAAATCAAATTTAATTTCTGGCGGGGGGACAATCCCACCCCCCGACTACGCCCATGACATATAGTATATATTACATATTAGTGACGAACTCTGTATAAAACGATTTGTAATTTTTTTACTAGAATATACAAATAAAAATATAATGAAATCATGGTGACAAGTGGTAGCAGTAACAAAGTGTTCATGTGAATTATTGAATAATATCTATCTATATATGTAATATATATATTCTCTATTCATCATTCTATCATTCTCATTATTAATATACATATATCAGTATCATACAATTAAATTTATTTTTGTTGTTATTTGAACCTTCCACATAGTTGGTTACTTTATGTACGACTGTCTGTGAATGATGTTCTTGTCAGGTTGAACCTCGGGACCTTGTGTACAGCTATTGAACAACACAAATAATTTCTAAACCTAACACCTCCCATGGTCTACCTTGTAACGACCAGCCTCTTTCAATTTATATTTACAAATGATTTAATTTGAAACCTCCAAAATACCTTTTCGCGTACCACTGCTAGGAAAAGAAAGAACAACTAAATCCTAATAGCACGGGAAATCTAGTCACTTATATATGAATAAAATATTTTTTAAGGTCTTCATTGAAAATATCGATTGTATTTGCAACATAAATAGGGCCTATAAATTCTTATAGGATATTGTTCAAATAAAAATATTTTGGAAAGCTTATAAAATAAGACTTTTTACACACTTCTAAACGATAGAATATCTAAAGCGTTTTACCATAGTTAAGTTGAATACGATTGTTATACTTTAAATTTTAATGACATTGATAAGAAAGAAATTAAATGTCCCCAAATCTTCGGTAAATAAAACACGACTTTCCACTGGACAGTCTCAAACATTTATTGTCCTTTATTTCTGCCTATAGCTAACCTGTCTAATGATATTAATATACCATCACGTCACTATTCCCGATTATTGCTAACTTCTACAAGCAAGCCTATTGCACTTCACCGAAAGTGAGGATTTTCAAACACAGAAAAAAATATAGCTTGAAAATTTCGTATCTATTAGTGGATCCGTCGGGGGCCACTTTTAGGTTTTTGTGATAACCCAAACTCGCTGTTAATTTAGGGAAACATTTTGTAAAATGTAAAATATTACTGAAACAGAAGGCTAAACATTTTTATAACTTTTTTCCCAAAGTATGACTAGACAAAATATGAAGGAAGAGATTGTAAAACCTTTGGACGTAGAAACATGCAGTGTTGCTATCAGTTTGGGGGCCACACCAGAATATAACATCGAAAATATTGTCCACGAAAATCTATATCTAAAGGGTAAGTAAAACTCATTTTTTGGACTAACAATGCCTTATACATAACTTAATATTTATATTGATGTGATTTCGTTAAAGGCGTAATATGCCTTTTTGGCGGCCTCCCGAAAGGGAAAAGACGCTATTAGTTTTGTGTGAAATGTCTGTCCGTCTGTTCGTCCGTCCGTCCGTCCCGTTTAGATCTCGTAAACTAGAAAAGGTAGTAAAAATCCGACATCACAATATTTTAGACCATTCAAAATTCCTCAGCAACCTGTGCGCCAGTTTTGACAGCGCCACGCTATCATGCTCTGTCATGTGCCTCTGTCTCCCTGGTGGATGGGTCAATGCTGAACACCTTACGTGCGCTTTCCTTCGATTAGTTAGCCATACAAGAGTCATTCAGGGATGCGTCGGTCTACCATTCTGCATCAGGATTTTGTGGATAATTTGCAGACCTGCTCTTTGAAGTATCTGGTATTTTGTCTTGCCAGATAGACCTATCATTAGAAATGCATATACTTTGAATAGATGTATTAATAGATGCGCTTAAACATAATTTTTAGGGGGAAATTTAAAAAAATAGTTAAAAAATATCCTTATTTATAAAGTAGCGGCCAATATACCAGAAAGGGAGCGACAAAATATACAGATTAGTTCAGATATATATCAATGTGTAGGTTTTATTATATATATATATATATACCGACTGTTTACGATTGGTGAATAAGGTCCATTGTATTAAAAAATATCTTACTTGTTATAATTGTAGTCGTAACAACGGGACAGGCAGAAAGCAATTTTTTAAAAATAAAAATAATTGCATTTAAATAAGTAGATTTTTTTTCACGAGCGTATGTTTCTTTATTTTAGAAAATACAAAAATTATGTATATATGTAACTCTGCCATTTACAAAGGAAGTTTGGGTCACGAGGCCTTCATCAGCTAGGAAAAAAAAGAAAGACAATTAACACAAAATAGTCTTAAATTAACTTATCTGTACGATGAAAAGAAATGAGCTACGCTGGTGTAAAAGCGCGGGAAATCGGAATGGGGTGGAGATGTCAGGCAAAGATGAATGGGAAAGGGGGGTAGCGTTAGTGCCCATCGCATATTAAATAAAAATGTGCTGGTTGTTGATCAGTCGTTGACCACTGCAGCAGTAAATCTTTGTTGTTGTTTTGTTTTTGAGTCTTTGAACCTTCTTTATTTTAACCTCATTTTAGGATACTTTTCTAAAATACACCCCTTATTGAGAAAGGGTCAAGTAATCGGAAGAGGCGCGACAGGACATGTGTATAAGCTTATAGAAGACTCAAAGGCAGAAGTCGAGTATGTTGTGAAAGAGATATGCTTGCCTGCTGAAGACAGCGAAAAGCTCTCGGTAAAAATGATTTTTTTTCATTATTTATTTGTGGAAAAATATAATAACATTTTAAACAAGACAATTCTTCTTTTACATCTGACCCTTTTTCGTAGGAGCGTTACTTTTTAAAAAATTACTTATCAATGATAGATTTTGGAAAATTTGTTCATTTTATTCCGCCCCAACTTTTCTTTTCTCCACAGAAAAATCCTAGTCAAGGAAATGTATAAATCGACTCGGATTTTATGGACAAAATGAATTTTTAGAAGATACATTTTCAAAAATTATAACGGTTAAATTAGAGTTATTCAACTGTGGCCAATCAGCTAGTTATACTTTTCTCAAAGACACACATCAACTGTAAACTAACAATTTTCTAGAAAAAATGTTAGAACCGTTTTCGAGAACCTTGTCTATGTTTAGGTTCCAATGCTAAGTGCACTCTCTGTCTAGGCTCCGTCATTTCTTGTATGTATTTATTTGTAGAACGAGCAGTGCAACATCGTCAGCAAAGTCCGTCATTCGATTATGTTCACGCCATGGAATACCGAAGGAAATCTGATTCACTGCTCTCCTTATTATGTAGTCGATGACTAGAAGAAAAAGGAAGGGAGTGTCAGGGTGGGATTTAAGATTAGCTAGGGTATGATATGATATTACGGTCCCGTTACAGAGTAACACAAGAACCTAAAAATAATAGCATGTAAACTACAAACATTGCATAACAGTTATTCAACTGAACATTTAGTGAATAACAACAGTTGTCAACAGGAACAATATTTCATTAAACTTAATTGTACGTTTCAAACATATTTGCATGTACATCAATATCCTTGAAGTTAGCATTTGATACTAATTAGTCTAATATCACACCAACAGGTTTCCGTAACACACCTTCACACTCATCTCGGCGCCCAACAGAAGCTCAACTCACTACACCTCAACACCGATAGTTGCTACACAACTTTAAGGGCAGAAAGACGACACACTTTCCCATAGCCCAAACCTAACACCGTACCCTTACAAGGGGAACCAAAAACCAGCTACCCAGCTCACAAAAGCAGCTCTCTCTCTCTCTTGCGGAAACTAAGGATGACGTAAACACACACACACACACACACAATCTTCTAGACAACAAAACGCACTTACAAGAAACTACTTCCTATACCCTAAAACACCAATAGTAAATGCAAAGAAAAACTACAAGCGCGCACGACAGGGAGATAAGATGCACCCCTGTCTCACACCTGTCTTGATGCTAAAGAACTCGGTTGTTCCTTTTTCTGATTTATAGCAGCAACTAGATTGACTGTATAGGTTTAGTAGGATCTTTATGAATTTATCTGGGATGCCGTATTCTCTTTTTTCCATAGTGATTATCGGTGGACACTTTCAAAGCTTTCATTAGCCGTTGTTGGTAGTTGAGACGAGCGAAGATCTGCTCCTCCAAAGATTTGCCTGTTCAAAAGCTTGCTTGATCTGGACAGAGAGGAAATGCCTTTCCAGAAATTTGCAATCTGTCAATTTGCCTTTTTAAGAAGGTTTACAATCATTCTTTTTTGAAAGTCCTTAGGCACTTTAGTTTTTTTTGCCAACAGAGATTTAGCGACCAATTATTCTGTTAAAAGTTCACTGTTCCCCCATGTTTATCATTTCTGCTAACACCTTGTCTAGCCTTGAGCTTTGTATTTATTTAGGACTGTAATGGCCATGGTATCCTCCTCTGTTGTAATTGAAACTGTCATGACCTTGAGTTCATTGTCCTTAAATGTGTTAGTCATGTCTGGCGACGATTTCGTGAGGGTTTCTTTAAAGTGCTCTTGAAAGGGATAACAAAATTTACCTCTATTTAAATTTTTTAAAGAAACTAAAATGTTGACAACGTGGTTGTATTGCTTGACTGTATGACCTTTTTAGTTAAAGTATTTTAATTTGTTTTCATATATTGCAGAACATATTTTACAGAGAAGTGGAAGTTTTGAGAGGACTACCAGATCACCATCGCATAATACAATTCTTTGGATATTGCGTTTCAGAATGTTACTGTTCATTGTATTTGGCATACATGAAACTGGTGAGAGACAAAAATACATGAAAAGTTTAAAGGAATATATTTTTAATAAATATCTCCATTACCTAATTGTTGAGGCTACTAAATACAAGTTTATGTAAAGTAGTAAGAACAATTATTTCGAACAATGAAACTTTTGCTTTATTAAAAACATCTATTTGGGGAATGTTTTCGAAAAAGAAACGTTCTATATTCTTCTTAAAAAGAAAAGTCTTTTTTCTTATAATATTTCATTTATTTCACACCTCTTTTTTTTCTTTGGGTTTTCCTAAATCTTTTGTAATTATTTGATATTTTAACAAAATATATTATCCATTAGCTTTTAAACTTTTTTTTTTATCAACTATATTTATTTATTTTTTTTTTGTTTTTTTTTCATTGGTAAGCTGAAAAACAATAATTAGTCAATTAAGATGTATAATATTTTTAAAAAGATAATTCAGTTTAAATTAAATTGATTATTTAAATGTTGTTACAGGGTTCTATAAGTGCGGCATTACGTAAAGGTCCTTTCTCTGAAGAAAAGTGTTTTCTCTATACAGGTCAAATTCTAGAAGGTTTAGATTTTTTACACAAGAACGGGGTTATACATAGGGACATCAAAGGTATTGAAATCATGTTTCACCATATGTTCATTGGTCAAGAAACAGTTTGGAAATAAAAAATTAAATTTTATAAAAATTAATTGCTTTTTAATTAATGCATCTTTTTATTTATCATTTATCTTAAGTAATTGCACATTAGTTTTTCTTAAGACTTTTAACATACAAACTCAAATGTTGCTCCGTTGAATTCGCCCATGAACAAGGAATATTCAATCCATGTTCTTGGACATTTTTTCATGGTCTAAAGTAATACGATTTTAAACTTCAAATCAATCTGGACAACCCATCAACACTAACAATATTCTTGTAACTGTACTGGAATAGGGAAATGACTACATTGCTTAAGATATTGAAGTACAGCGCATTGAACATGCATAAGAATGAAAGTTGTACTTAACAGATGCATTTTTTAAAAAAATTCCCTTTTGATTCAAATTAAGTGCATTATAAAATTCGATCACAAAATTCTCCTTATAACTTTTTTAAATTTTGAACAATCTTTTTACTTTTTTTTTTAAGAAAAGTAATTGTATTTATTATTTACATAGACATCTTTCTGTTAACAATGCATTGTCCCCTAAATCTTTATCTAGATGATTAGGAAATTTAACATAGTGTATTTGTAAATAAAAACTGGTTTTAAAAAGTTGAAATTGTTGCCTTGAGAAAAGATAAAATGTAGCTGTTGCGTCAGAACTTTGAAAGATAAAAAAAAAATGATGTCGGATTTTCAATATCTTTCCTAGTTTATGAAATCTAAACGGAACGGACGGATAGACAGACAGACCATACACAACCAATGGCGGCTGTTTCTTTTTTTGGTCGCAAAAAAAATTGTTAGTATTTCTTATTAACACATAAGTTCTACAAAACAACTATGAGATTTAAACAGATCTAAATTCTGAATAATTTTTTTTAAAGAAAGATACTTTGAAATATCAAATATTAAATTATTTTTGGTCCATTTTTTCTAAAGAGCACCACAATATTTTAAACAAGCTATAGATCTGAGCCTCATCTCATGAGCAAATCATATTGGCATCATTTTTTTCACACCCTCATAGTTTACACTGCGGATGTAAGGTGCGTAAGATATTTTGATTAGAGCTTTAATATTTATGTTAAAAGTTACAGATATAGCCAACAAATTTATGTACAAATGTTTTTGAAAGAAAAAAAAGGAAAATTAATTGTATTATATAATGAAATAAATAGACCACAATCTTAGAAATAAATTTAGTTTGGTTCGCTAGATTTTCGTTATCTGCGAGTGTGGGACCCTTTCGATCGTGTCTGCTTGCGATGTTATGATTTGAGCTATTACAATGTAAGTCAAGACGGCTACAGTTGCAGCTATAACCAACGAATTTATGTAAAAATGCTTTTGAAACACACAATTAAAGAATAAAATTTATTAAAAAATAAAATGAAAGGACTATCTCTTGTATGTTTATTTATTTCGTTATTGAATAGAGATAGATTAGGCTAATAAATCGGGTTTACGATTGATTAAAAATTTTCTTTCCTTAATAGAAATAAATTTAGCTTTTTTTAAAAACAAATTGGCACCCCAGCTGTGGGAGGGAGATTAAACATACACTATAATCTTCGCCATGATCTCAGGAACATTTATGCTAGGTTTTATCAAGATTGGTTAAATGGTTTAGATTTCTATGCGGGACATACATGAATACATACACCTTACTTTCTGCTTTATATTATACTAGCCATATGTTATCGGCGGCCCGCGAGTCTTAGTTTGCGTATCAGTTTCGATATAATCACTGAGAGTGCTATGTAGACAATTAAACGACATAATAATTTTATAAGTAAAGCGAACGCAGAATGTTTGAATGTAAAAATAGTATGAATAGAGCTATCAAAATAGCTAAACGACTTAAATAATTTTTAAAAATAAAAACATATGCTTGTAGGCCTGCATATATTTGATTAAAATTTTAAATGAATATACTTAATTTTGTATGTTCATGTATTTAATTATAAAGTAGATCTATCATCTAGATCTTGAGTAAGAGATAGATTTTTATCTAGACTAATCTAGAGTTAAATACTGGCTTGGATAGAGTTCGTCTGTGCGTGCGTGAAGGCTTCGCTCTCCACATGCGTGACCTTTTTTATAAGATCTACGCGACTCATGAATGAAACTATTAAAATGATTGTGAACACGGCTTCGCAGCTATAGCGAACGAATGTATGAAAAATGCTTTAGAAAAATAAATTTGACTGTTAATTTGATTAAAATATTAAATGAATGGACTATAATTAGTATGTTCATGTGTTAAAGTTATAAAACTATCTTTGCGAACAGAAGTTTTATCATCTTAGAGTTGAATTAGAGTTTTAAACCTAGGAATAGAGAGATGTGTAACAGTTTGGGTATTGTCCAATGAAAGAATGTACGTAAGGTATACTTAATTCGCAGATATAAGGAAGGAATTTATGTAAAAAAAGCTTTTGAAAAACAAATGTGAAGGTTAATTTTTTAAATAATGAAATTAACAGACTAAATTGTGTATTTTCATGTGTCAGAGTAAAAAACTATCTGAGCAAAATGTGGTTTTAAAAATTAGATCAAGATCTAGATCTTTTCGATTTATACATGGTAAACATGACCTAGATTGATGAAATTATAATACTTTCTTAGCGTTGGTCAACTTTTTTAAGGGTCTTAAGTTTGTTTTAGGGCTACAATACATAAAATACGGTCTAAGTTAGTACCCAAGGAACAGTTATACCAAGTTTTATCAAGATTGGTCAAACGCATTTGATTTCTATTCGTAACATACATACATACATACATACATACATACATACATACATACATACATACATACATACATACATACATACATACATACATACATACATACATACATACATACATACTCACTCCTTACGTTCTACTTATAAAAGATTACTAGCTTTAATTTACCCGGCTTTGATCGGGTTTTTTTTTCTTTCTACAAATAGCTTGCATTTATTTCGTTTGAATTTGTGTACAAATCTAGATCAATGAAATAGTAATACTTTCATAGAGTTTAGCAACTTTTTTTGAGAGTCTTTAGTTTGAGTTTGGGCTACCATACATACGCTACGGTTCCAGTTAGTACCCAAGGAACATTTAGGCCAACATTTATTAAGATTGATTAAGCGGTCTTGATATTTATGCGGGACATACAGCCATGCCATACTATAACAAGTCAAAAGCTTGCTGTCAGAGTCACTCAAATTTATCACAATATTAATTATTATTTATTATTATTGGTTTGTTTTATTTTAATTATTTCCCCTTTCTATCCCCAATTTCTTCACCCGCCCCACCTTTTCATCTCCCGGCTAGACTCAGTCTACCACCTTGGAGATAGCTAGGTCGCGTCCTTTCATTTATCTGCCCTTGATCGGGGAAAGATAAACACACAATCTCTTTGGTCTTACCTGCCGGATGTCTGACGGTCGCAGTTTACACCACCTTGGGTGGAATGCAAGCCAATCTTTCTTCCTTTCCCTTTTTCTCCCACGACTCTCTTTGATCAAAGAGATTACTCGGGTCAACACGCCTCGTGACACTCCAAGGTGCGACTCTTGTCGGATTCACCCACGTGTAAGATAATTCTTAGCCTAGGGCATTTCCTGTTTCCGCCCATATATCCCGGCCTTTAAAAGGCAAATTAAATCAGACCAGACCCGCTCATTTCTCTATAGTTGGCAATCGAGTATGGACTATTTCATTTATTCTTACTCTTAGAGGAATAACCGGTGGTAAGCCGAACTTAATTACAGTTCCATCTTAGTTACTCTGTGTATATTTCTCACTGGATATTATCATGTGTATTTTATTATTTCATTTATATTTAATTAGTGCATTGTTTATTTCTCACTGTCGTAAGTAGAAAACATAAACATGGCATATGTATGCTTTTATGTATTGCATTAATCTAATAAGGCTATGTTGCTCAGTTGATCGTTGATGCAACCATATATATATTTGTACATCTTATTTTATTTCCTTTATCTCTACTGATCGCTTTGATAATTTTACTAGCGCACTAATACTGCGCTTAGAAAAGATATATGAATTATCTCCCCTTTAGTCATTCTACTTTGACGAAAGTTGCGCCCTTTGAACGGACACTCTCCTTTCAAGCGCACTCCATTGTTCTTGACCGACGGCCATGTGTAAACAAACCGTCATGGTCGCTGACCACCGCCCATTCCGCCCCACCCTTTCTCTTCCAGCTTGTGTTGTTTCATTGAGATTATTATTTTCCCTTTTATGCACATTTTTATATTGCTACAATCAGCCATATATTTTTCCATATCCCATTTGTCATCATCTCCCCATTGTGCTCTAAAGCAATTTCACCAATCTGACGAATGCACCTCAGTCGAGGGCATCAATAAGATGCATGAGAGACATGTCCTAACTTGTCTTTCTTTATCCGCAGTCTCCCTCAAGTGTCTGCCTATTTACTTGCCTATTTATTTGGCATTGTCTGCCTAGTCAACTGCACATTACCCTTGTACTTAGTACTATTCTGCACTGCTCTACGGCCTACTTGTTATTAAGTATCATCATCTGCCTACTTGGATCTACTCAGCGATTTACTTGGTGCTATCGGCTCAACTTGCCTGCCTATTTGACAGTCCACTTGTCAACCCATTAGGCACGACGTCCCTATAGACCCAGAGTTTGTGCGAGACGTCATAGCTCCGCCTGAACTCACTGGATTTATCCTGTTAACTACGCTGCCCACGGCAGATCCGCTCTGCCCGCAGTACCCTTGTGCCCACGGTAGCCGGCCACCCGCCCTACTGTGCCCACTACAGATACCAGAACTTTGGATTGACACTCCACAAGAACTATATCACCGGCGTCCCTCTACCCGCTAGAGCGCCACATCCAGCTGCAGAACGTCAAGCCAGGCCACAACCAGCTGCGACCCAAGCAGAACAACCAGCTAAGTTCAGAAGACAAAGTAACATACTCTCTTATTAAGTGCAAGAGTGATGATTAAATACATTATTGATTAGAGATAGATGCAACCCCCCCCCCTTTTATTCTTCTATGTAAATATTTATGTAAATAAATATTCTCCATTATCAACTTTGTTTCTTTCTTTCATTGCTTGTCTCGTTGCGTGCCTGCTCCCGATTTATATGCTGATAGGTTGGTGTATGATAATTTCAAAAATAATCATCCCCTAGACTTTAAACACGCCAAACACACGTCACACTCCTTAACCTATCACACATACATACTATTTCATAGTATATATATATATATATATATATATATATATATATATATATATATATTAGGGGTGCACCGGATAGTCGCTCCGGCTCCGGCTTCTGCCGAATATTCGGCACTTTTTCACTATTCGGTACTATCCGGCTCCGGTCGGATATCACTACCGGATAGTAAAAGCTACACCTGTATTTCTATTAAAATTGTTATGCGCCTCCGCGCTTAGTGTTTTCCAGATATGCCAAATGGAGGTAACACTTAAATATCGAAACAACACAGGCGAAAGGCAAACAATATAAAGGTAGTCGACGCTGATAAACGATGTCCAACAAGAAGTTTAAACTAAATCTCCATGTTAATCAAAAATATACCATTATCTATAAAGTGGACATGATTCAATAATGTCAGTTCTGAAATACAGTAACGTTTTTGTTTCAAATAAACGAATTTGTTTTTAAAACTATAAACTAGGACTATACTCCAAATATTTTTTAGTACAAAGACAAGGCATGTTAATCTAAATAGAAATTGGACTTTACATTATAAATTCGCATTACATACGTAGCAGCGATGTCTGGCACATTTTAAAAGCTTGTCTTGACCTTTGAGTGGTCTAGTAAACATGTAATATTCCTTACTACGTCACGCTAATAATCTGTCTAGATTTGCGGGTATATCTCCAGAAGTAGAGATGAGCAACCCCTACCTCCTTTTGTTTGTTTAGTCCATAACATTGAGTTCACAGATAGGCAGCTGACCACATTAGGCCACTTCTTATGAGGGAACTGAGTTTGTTGACTTGGAGAAGAATTTTTATTAGGGGCGGGACTACAAGCCAAATCTCTATAAGGTTAATCTGGTATGAGTTTGTTTATTATGAGATAGGTTGTCAATCAAGGGTCTGGACCACAAGCCACACCTTTTATACTATTGGCCGGGACAATAGGTTTGTTTACTTTAAGTCTCAATTAGAAGGCTGGACTACAAGCCAAACAGACACTGACCAGGGGTATCTTTAAAGGGAGGACTCAAGAGACTCAACACCTCTAACTACTTATTTGTTTAATCCATGACAATGTATTGATAGACATTGACAATTCTTAATCCGGAATGGATTAACGCAGATTGTTGAGAAATATTGACAATGTCTAGAGGTGACTAGATGATGAGACTAAGTTTGTTTACTTGGAGAGAAATGTCATTTAGGGCGCTGAACACACGTTCGTTGCACAATAAAATAAAACAAATATGTGCATGTGTGCGTCTATGTATTTTCCCCCCTTGTATTAAAACCTTTAGAAAGAAAACTAATTTAATTTTTTAATTCTATTGACTTAATATATAAAGGAAAACCTTACAGTAAAATTAAACATCGCAGAAAATAAATTGATCTAAAGCACCACAATTAGATCTAGCAGACAAAGAAAAAATATGCTGGAATGTTAAGAAACACTTGACCTCTGTAACTACGGTACAGATATAATTTATCTATATGCTTGACTGACCATGCCAATGTGTTATCTTTTGTTGCCTGCACACTAAACACTATTGCGTATGCCCAAGGAAAAAAAACGCGTGAAGGTCAACACAATCATCTACACACACTACACTAGGACTACATGTGCAGGCTCACTATGTCTATCTGACCAGGTTGTTACAATCAGTCGAACATAAAGTCTTTTTATGTTTTTTGTTTGTTTTTTTTTTGGTAAGGAGGGTGTGGGTGATTTTTTTTCTGCTATAGTTGGTTTTCCTAATTCTCTTAGATCTATATAACAGTAGATCTAAACATATATATCAATAATAGGCCTACAGACTACAATTAAATCTATGCTCGCAACATTTAAGGCTCAGGCTATAAGTAGGTATAATAGATGTTCCTGCTGTTAATAAAATATCGTTTGCCGCCAATGGATTAATAAATATATGACATACTACGCTTCAGATTCCAACTATTAACTAACAGCTATCCGTATTAAGCCCTTGAAGCCAGAACCAGAAGCAGTCTTTGGACTTAAAATTACAAGTCTGATGACCAGTTGTTGGTCAGAAATTCTTGAACACATACATCCAACCACCATACAAGCCAGATGAGAGATTTACATTAGTAACTAGTTAAATATATACTAACATATTTTACATGGACCCTCCAACACACAGCCTTTATAGTTGGTGGCCTCGTACATACAAAAAACACAGACACGCTCATGCTACACAGATTAATTTTTGTTTATAAATACTGTTAATCTTTAATAAATCAATCAGTAACAGAGTTTAAAACAATAAGGTAAATAAAAGGAAAAAAATAATACCAACAAATATAGGTATGTTATTTAACAGTTTCTTAAAATGTTCAGCAATACAAGCTATTTACAAGACACTTAGGTATTCGGCTCCGGCCCCGGCCAAATATCAGATTTTACTATCCGGTCATATCCGGCTTCGGTCGGATATCAAAAAGTACTATCCGGTGCACCCCTAATATATATATATATATATATATATATATGTGTGTGTGTGTGTTTTATACTTGATACAAAATGCTTAATTTAAAATATAGCCTAATAAGATTGGTGTACACTGCATTACAGAAAATAAATATTAAGCCAACAATATCTAATCCTTAACTTACTAGTGTAGAACTATCAAAAACTAGAATACGTTCGGTAAAAGACTGAGGTTTTATATATGTTAAAACATTCATTGCAACACATCTGCAAATTAGAGGACATTCAAGTTTATGACACTATCTAAGTGCTACAAGTCTGGTGAAGATTATTACATTTCAATTGATATAAATTCTGCAATTATCGTGGGTTAATCTCAGATACTTTGTTTTGCTTAAGGTCCAAATGTTTTACTTGAGGACGAAAGTAATATCAGGATAACAGATTTCGGACTTGCTAAATTTATGGATGATTCAGATAATACAATGGAATTGGGAACTTGTCGATGGATGGCACCTGAGGTTGTTAACAGAAAGCCGGATACGGAGCCATATAATTTTAAAGCAGACATTTGGTAGGTGCTTTAAGAAAGAGCTGAATTATGTTTTTATAGAATTTCTTTTTTATCAAGTAACTTTATTCGATTGTTAAAGAAGAATGATAAATTATTTATATTTTTATTTACATATCATTTATTTGTTGTTTTTTATTGCACAAAGTTTACATAGTTTTCTTGTCTGTCTGTCTGTTTGTCACGTTATTTCCCCCAAACCTTTCATTCAAAAAGAAAATTTCAAAAATGCATAATTTTTCATTACAAATGACATCATAGAAAGCAATTAAAATATTCTATTAATTAGTGCTTAGTTATAACTGTACTTTAATTTAGAAAATTGAGATAAAATTGCATTAATGAGAGATATTGAAGTAAATTTTGCAGTTATATAAATTTCGTGTTTTTTAATTTTGTTAGTTAAAATACTTTTTTTTCGTGATTGTCTTCTTGCAGACATTTATTTATATACAAAAGAATAACAAGTTAAAAAACTGTGGATATTTAAGGTGCTTTTTTAATATTGCAGGACATTACATATCTATTATATATTTCTTACAATTAAAGTAAACCGGCTAAAAATCATCGTGAAATCGGATTTGTTTTTTTTTTTCATTCAACTCTCAAAAGGCGGGCGGGCTAACAGAAAATAAACGGACCATACACAGCTAATAGCTATTACTCCCGGCCTACCTCCTTCCCATATGAGGACCATTAAGGTAATCAATCATTTAAAAAATATAAATTAGAATGTTTTTTTTTAATTTTTATTTTAGGAGTGTGGGCTGTACAGCTCTAGAGATGATCACAGCTAAAGTACCTTATCACGATCGTTCGAACATTGCAAATATAATATTCACTCTTCACAACGGTGAAAGTCCTAAACTTCCTGACAACATTTCAGAGAGAATGGAAAGGCTCTTAAAAAAAACTTTTGTGATAAATCATGTAGAAAGATTTTCAGCAGAAAAACTTATTGAAGAATTTTTCTCTATAGTAAGTGTTGTTTAAATGTATTTTGATAATATTTAAAGAACATATAGGTTCACCCAACTGTAATGAGTATCTAACTTTAATTGGGGAAAGTAAAGGCAGTAAGTCGTTGTGTTTCCCACATGCTACCAAAAGAAACACATGACTTTAATATCAACTGCCCTATAGATCGCAAGGTATAAAATGATATTCTTGTTTGTGTTTCTATGGATCAACTTAAGGCTTAACACAAAACATTTTCTTTTCTTAGACATCCAAATTTACTAAAGAGTCATGTATTTATAGCATTACAGAATTAGTTAAAGTGTGATTAACAGCCTTAATTCTAATATTGTTTGTCATTAATTTTAGTCCAAAAGATTTTTCTCCAATAAGACTAATCAAAGCAAAGTATTGGGAACTTTTCCGACACTGGTTGTACGACGAATCAATGTTCCTAAATTAAGATCATTCTTAGACCGTTTTAAATGTATGAAATTTATTAGCCTAAAGCAGTGCAAAAATATTAAAACAGAGCAAATATAAGTGAAATTTTAAATTGTGTTAAGGAGAAATAATGATTTTCATTTAATGATTTTTTAAAAAGCATCTAACTTTTTTATTCCAAGATTCTGAAACAAAGCACTAAATTGTGTTCTAGCCTTCATGTTATTAAGTTACCTACTTGTTTAGTTTTCCTTGTTTAGTTACCTTTTACCTTATACCTAAAAATATGTTTGCATCATCCATTACTTTTAAAGACCTCCTCTAAGGTCTCTTACATTTTAATGTCATCTTGATTAATTTAGAAACATTTCTTCAAAGAAGGAAATAATTAGGCCCAATGTTCATTATAGTCCTGCATGTTAACTCTATTTTAACTCTTCAAAATCAATGATTTTCCTGACAGATTCAGACAATAATATCAGAAAGAGAAGCACCTATAAGATTTATTCCTAGAAAGTATAATAAGAAATGTGTCTTTTGCTATTTGTGCTTCTAGGTATTTTAAAATTATATTATGTTTTTGTATTTGTGAGTTATGGTTCAGTTTTGTTAGGCCTGTATATGCCTTTGTTTTTTACCTTTGACAATCTACTATCTTGAAGTATTCCGTGGTTTAGTAACTATATTTAAGGTCTAGTTATGGTATAGTAATGTATAAATATTCATTTATTTTAAATGTTACGATGATAGTTCCTTATGTTTTCTTGATATTAGGAATCTCAAACAGAAAACAAAAATTGCGACGATATTATTCAAATCCATCAGGTGAAGTTGCATTTTTTATTTTTCTCTTGCATTATAATTTTTTTTTTCAAACATTTAGTACAATAATAATTACAAGAAAATGCTAAATTTACTTTTTTTAGGTGGTTCAAAAGTTTTTAATAAAATTTACAAGAGATTTATAATTTTTTTTTAATACTGCTAACAGGAAGGGTCTTTCTGTGAAGACAAAGGTAATAACTTTTTTAACGCTCAAGACTTTTTTATTTTAAGTTATTATAAGTTATTATAATAACTATTATTATAAGTTATTTTCTCATAGTTATTATCTCTATATTTAGGTTATACATTTTCATATCAATGTCATTTTAACAAAACTATTGTATGTAAAATCCTAGAACACATAATATGTAGCAACATCATAAACCACTTAGACAAACAAAATGTCCTCACACCATACCAACATGGCTTTAGGAAATATAGATCATGTGAAACACAACTAATAGGACTAATTGACGATTTTTCTAAAGGTTTAGATAATAGTGAACAAATAGATGCTATCTTACTAGATTTTTCTAAGGCTTTTGACAAAGTTCACCACCATAGATTGCTTAAAAAATTAAAATATTTTGGCATTAATGGTCCACTGCATCAGTGGATTAAAGATTTTCTGATAGGGAGAGAACAAACTGTAATAATAAATGGCTCTAAATCAACACCGATAACAGTAAACTCAGGTGTACCTCAAGGAACAGTCTTGGGTCTACTACTATTTTTAATTTATATAAATGATTTACCAAATTGCATTACTTCAGGAACAAAAGTCAGATTATTTGCAGACGATTGCATAATATATAGAACAATAAAAACAACACAAGACACAGATATTTTACAAAAAGAATTAGATGAATTACAGAAATGGGAATCAAATCGGAGCATGTCTTTCCACCCAGAAAAATGTCAGCTGTTAAGAGTAACAAAAAAACTAAAACAAATTAATTCTACTTATCTTATTCATGGCAAACCAGTAACACAGACTAAAAACGCAAAATACCTAGGTGTTATAATAAATGAAAAACTGTCATGGAATCCACATATTGATGAAACTATAAAAAAAATCAAACAAAGCATTAGGATTTATTAAAAGAAATTTTTATAAATCAAATAAGAACATACAACTAAAATGTTATTTAACCTTAGTTAGGCCAATAATAGAATATGCATCCTCCGTTTGGGACCCCTCAACTCAAGAAAACATTAAGAAACTGGAACAGACACAAAATAGAACAGTGAGATTCATAACAAATGAATATTCACATTTGACTAGAGTAACACCTATAGTAAAATCACTAAATTTAGAAAGCTTTCAGGACAGAAGACTCAAAAGTAAAGTAGCAATTATACATAAAACACTGAACCATAATCTTCAAATACAAAAACAAAATTTAATAAAGTCTTATCTTATCTTATATAATACAGACGTTACTTCAAAAAAGAAGATGATTACGTCCTACGCGTCATGCATTTAGTCATGCATATTAACCAATGACTTAAATTCTGCCAAGTCACTGGTTTTTCTGGCTAGCTCAGGCAACCCATTCCATGCTCTAATAGCACTAGGGAAGAAGGAGTATTTGTACAAATTTGTCCTAGCATATGGGACGAGGAATGTGCCTTTATTTTTGTGTCTTTCAGAGTATTTTATTAAATTTTGTTTTTGTATTTGAAGATTATGGTTCAGTGTTTTATGTATAATTGCTACTTTACTTTTGAGTCTTCTGTCCTGAAGGCTTTCTAAATTTAGTGATTTTACTAATGGTGTTACCCTAGTCAAATGTGAATATTCGTTTGTTATGAATCTCACTGCTCTATTTTGTGTTTGTTCCAGTTTCTTAATGTTTTCTTGAGTTGAGGGGTCCCACACGGTGGATGCATATTCTATTATTGGCCTAACCAAGGTTAAATAACATTTTAGTTTTATGTTCTTATTTGATTTATAGAAATTTCTTTTAATAAACCCTAATGCTTTGTTGGATTTTTTTATAGTTTCATCAATATGTGGATTCCATGACAGTTTTTCATTTATTATAACACCTAGGTATTTTGAGTTTTTAGTCTGTGTTACTGGTTTGCCATGAATAAGATAAGTGGAATTAATTTGTTTTAGCTTTTTTGTTACTCTTAACAACTGACATTTTTCTGGGTGGAAAGACATGCTCCAATTTGATTCCCATTTCTGTAATTCATCTAATTCTCTTTGTAAAATATCTGTGTCTTGTTTTGTTTTTATTGTTCTATATATTATGCAATCGTCTGCAAATAATCTGACTTTTGTTCCTGAACTAATGCAATTTGGTAAATCATTTATGTAAATTAAAAATAGTAGTGGACCCAAAACTGTTCCTTGAGGTACACCTGAGTTTACTGTTATTGGTGTTGATTTAGAGCCATTTATTATTACAGTTTGTTCTCTCCCTATCAGAAAATCTTTAATCCACTGATGCAGTGGACCGTTAATGCCGAAATATTTTAATTTTTTAAGCAAACTATGGTGGTGAACTTTGTCAAAAGCCTTGGAAAAATCTAGTAAGATAGCATCTATTTGTTCACTATTATCTAAACCTTTTGAAAAATCATCAATTAGTCCTATTAGTTGTGTTTCACATGATCTATATTTCCTAAAGCCATGTTGGTATGGGGTGAGGACATTATGTTTGTCTAAGTGGTTTATGATATTGCTACATATTATGTGTTCTAGTATTTTACATGTGATGCTGGTAAGTGATACTGGTCTGTAGTTTCCTGGATCAGATTTTTCTCCTTTTTTAAATAGGGGGGTGACATTAGCTTCTTTCCAGTCCTTTGGTACTCTGCCCTGGTTAAGCGATGCTTGAAAGAGTATTTTGAACACTGGGGCTAGCTCATTGCTTAGTTCTTTGAGTAATCTAGCTGGAATACCATCAGGTCCAGACGCTTTATTTGGTTTGGTGTTGGCTAATAGTTTTTTAATTCCATTTTCTTGTACTACTAAATCTTCTATGTTGTCTACTTGGTTCAAATTAAGAAATATGTCTTTGTCTCCTGGGGCTGAGAATGCTGATGCAAAGTATTTGTTTAGGATGTTTGCTTTAGTTTCATTATCATTATGTATTATGTTATGTTCATCTTTTAATGGCGCTATGCCTGTTGTTTCCATTTTCTTAGACTTAATGTATGACCATAGGTTTTTGTTGTTATCTTTAGATATTACATTGTTGATGTATTCACTCTGCAGCTGTCTGCTTACTTTTTGGGTTAGGTGTTTAATTTTTATAAACTTTTTGTAAACTCTTTCTGCCTTGGTTGCTTTAAATTTTCTATATAGGTTTTCCTTCTGTTTACAAAGCTTCTTTAGTCTATTATTAAACCAGCATTTATTTATTTTGTTTGATGTGTATTTAGTTGGTATATGATTTTCTATAATGCTTTTGAGATGGTTTTTAATGAAATTCCAGAGGTCATCGACTGGTTGGTTAATGTCTTTTTCTAATAAGAATGTTTGTTGAAAGTTTAATGCAGCTTGGTGTAGTTGTGTTAGGTTACATTTATTCCAGAGTAAGATTTTTCTTTTGGTTTTTGTATTGGCTACTGCTTTTATCTGACTGTGTATTTTTATGATCTCATGGTCTGATAGACCAGGGATAATATCATAATCAACTACTAATCCAGGTCTGTTGGTTAAGAAGAGATCTAATGTGTTGTTTAATCTAGTTGGCTTTTTAATGATTTGATCTAAACTTAGGTTGTGTAAAGTTTCTATGAAAAGCTCATTTATGTCCTTAAGGTTTTGGTGTTTATCTATGGTTAGTGTTTTCCAATTTATATCAGGTAGGTTGAAGTCACCCATAATCCAAAAAACTGCATTTTTATTTGTCCTCTAAAAGACACAAAGATAAAGGCACATTCCTCGTCCCATATGCTAGGACAAATTTGTACAAATACTCCTTCTTCCCTAGTGCTATTAGAGCATGGAATGGGTTGCCTGAGCTAGCCTTTCTGATTTTTTCTTGTCTTTCTAAATCTTGTTCTTTCTTTTATTGTTGTCTCCTTCGTTCCAATTCTTAATCAACTGCTTGTTGTACATCTACTGCTACGTATTAGACCTTGACGTTTATCTATTTGGTCCTGAATAGCTGGGGTTTTTTGTCGTCTTTAGATCCACAGATAAGGAAGTTGCCATTCTATTAGTTTAATATTCTAACAAGAACTTATATTTGTATACATAATTAAACTTTAGTATGTTAGTCCTATGGCCTTTAAGTATTTTAAATCTAGTTTATGTAATTATTACATCTAGACGTAACACAAATTTAGTTGTTTCTCTTATTAAGTCAAGTAGGCTATGTGCTTATTTAAAATATTATTTGGCGTTAGATCTACAATTCTAAAAGGATATTAGCCAATGCAGATGTAATATTATCTAAGTATCACTACAATTAATCTACGGGTTTTAAAAGGAAAATTTTATTTTAAAAATAAACTTTGCAAGCGTTGTTTTTTTTTTAAAAATGCAAAAAATGTTGACAACTATTCAATATGTATAGTACAAACAAGAAAGAATGTAATATTAACAGAGACGATGTGCTTTATAGTGTTCAACGTTTATGCCAATGATGACTAATAATACAAGAGTAAACAATAGTATTGGCAATACGTACACGTCCCTTCGACTTGTTTTGTGGAGAAAGAGTTGGGGCGCTTCATATTTTGTCTTTTTTAACTTCTGAATATTTTGCCGTTTTAGTATCTTTGATATATTTTTGTTAGTATATATATATATATTAGTAAGAATGCAGTATTTCCATATCTGCGCAGCCCCAGCTCTAACCTACATATTTTGCAACACAATGGGCAAGCTTAACCATTGTCCGCAGGTGGTCGATTTAGGTTTTCATTTTGCCGTCTGCGTTTGTCCTCGGCAGTGGAATTTGTTTTGGTTTCAGATGTAAGTGACCTCCAGCTGTCTCGTTCTGAGGCCGCATGCCTCCAGGTGCAATTTAAGCTAAGGTATGTTGAGTTAGGTGTAAAAGATTTCAGAGACACTTTTATAAATCTACACAGCAAACACATTACACCCAAAGCCAGAGAAATAACATACAGACTAATCTTCGGGATGTCCCTGTAGGAAGTAAGAAAAGAAATGTACACACATGTGTTTTATGTCACACAGATAATGGTAACAATGAAAGCCATATGTTTTTAAAATGTAAAATATTTGATAATGTTAGATGCACTATGAAAGACCTACTAGAGGCAAACTGTAACACCAATGTTAATCTTAACCTAGCTATTGTTTTAAATAAATGGCCTAAAATCAAAAGTAAGATGATTCATAAATTTAATCTAATAATAGTGAGTGAATACAGAAGTCTTGTGTGGCACAGTAGAATTAAAGTTGTTAATAACATTGTATCTTTAAATCCTTATAATCTAGAGTTAATATTTAGAAAAATAATTGAACATAGAATTGATAACTATACTGGTTAGATAGAAATTGTAATTATTGTATAATTTATTGTCCTTGACTAGATTGTCAGACCTCAGAAATAAAAATCTAAATACTGTAATCAATCTGTAAAGCTACTCTATTGGTATTATGTCAGTTAGTTTAAGTGGTTGTGAGAGTGTGTATGTACCTGGGTTAAAGAGAGTTTGGGCTGAGAGATGCGGGATAGGAATCAAATTGAACTTTATTTATCTATGGAAAACTACTAAAGAACTGTCTTTTAAAGGGAAGTCAACACTTTTGAAGAATTATTTCTCCCTCGCGGTCACGTCCTCTTTGATCACATGATCGGAGACCATGTCACAAGTCAACATCAAGTGTGTCTGTACTATACTCACAGAACACGGCAAGCCCGTGCAAACGTAACAAGAACACTATGACAATGTTTATATCTTAGCGGCAGCCTCATCCTAGACATACTGGGAAACAAAGGAACAAGAAAACAAGACGCAACTGAATGGAGCCGGCGAAGAGACTAGAAACAAAAATAACCAAAACCAATAATCCTAAAGAATATAGACAAGGGCAGACAATTGAAAGTCAAAAATCTTTTATGAATAATGTAATATTTTAAGACAAATTAACTATTTTTTATTTATTTATTATTTTTTAAACCCCTCGTAATGAGAGAAAAAAGAATCTTTAATCGACACCCCTATCCTGAAATAATTTACACATGACCTTCCTAACAGAACCCTGAACAATTGTGATACAGCAGTAACTTTGCTTGGTTAACTATCCCAGAATGACTCTAACAGACTCAAAGGCCACCTTGATGATGCCAGAGTAGCCCTCTTACATCTCAAAAAGACCTTTAAAAAATTGTCGTGAGAGGGATTAACCTGTTCCCTGATCAGTCTTTTTTAAATACATAAGGCATACAGGGCAGCTGAATAAAACCCTATATTGGCTTGCCTTGCCTAATTACTTGCTACTAGCTGGGAACATAGCATTGATTAAAAGTCAATTTCCTGAAAGATTGTTAATGCTGCTGTGCAGCTTTGTTAATGAACTCATTTATGTTGAAGATTGTTACTGTTAAAGCAATAATACTGAGTCTACTTATCAAGGAAGTCCTTTTTCTCTGTATTACTTCGTAGAAAAGATGTTGTTCTGTTGTGTAAAATTAAATATTATTATATGTCTAAAATACTATTTGACGAGTCAGAATGGAGGCTTAGGATGAAATCCGTCACTTTTTCCTCTTCGCACTACCACCAAGTTCAATACATTATGTCCCCTTTAGCCATAAAGTGACAACGACAAATGCCAAGTGCTTAAAAGGAAACAAAAACTAATTGGATACAATTACACTACAGAGTTCTTTTTGCTTCGTTTAATTTTTTTGAAAATGTCTACGAGATAAGATAACTTAAATTCAGTTTGACTACAATTCACAACCTTAGCGTTGTCAAATTAGTAGATATTAAATGAATTGTAATTTTTTAACCACTCATTTTTTTTTGAAAATGTCTACAAATTATTGGATATTAAATGAGTTTTAATTTCTTGACAAAAAAAGATGATTCGAATAAGAGATTAAGCCTTTTCAAAACAATTACGTCAATTATAAGACTTCAGTTAGGCCAGGAGAGGCGCGGTAGCTGAGCGGTAAAGCGCTTGTTTTCTGAACCGGGGGTTCCGGGTTCGAATCCTGGTGAAGACTGGGATTTTCAACTTCGGGATCCTTGGGCGCCTCTGAGTCCACTCAGCTCTAATGGGTACCTGACATTAGTTTGGGAAAAGTAAAGGCGGTTGGTCGTTGTGCTGGCTACATGTCACCCTCGTTAACCGTAGGCCACAAAAACAGATGAACTTTACATCATCTGCGCTATAGACCACAAAGTCTGAAAGGGGAACTAGTTAGGCCAGGTTCATTTCTAACTTTGCATTCACTTGCACCTATCCTTTGATCTGCTGGACCGTTGGGGCACTACACAAGATCTGTCAACCTTCTTTCTCTATTCTTATCTCTCATTTGTCTTTGATATAATTTCAGTTGGATGTTCTTTCTGAAAATATTGAAGCCACACAAACTAACTTTGAAACCTTGTTATTTATAGTAATTTTTTTTTCAAAACTTCTAAAACCAACAATATAATATAAATATTTTACTTACATTTTTTTTCCATTTGTTTTAGAAAGAACACGAGAGAGTAAAAACTACACACATGGTAAGAATTAGAACTAATCTTCTACTTAAGAATACAAAGATGTAGACGTGTCTTAGACAAAACAAATATATCAGAAGTGTATGTTCTGATATCAAAATTTGCAAACACGAAAATATTAAAATTTTGTTTTATTCTTATGCACAAAATGCCATACACCAAAGCAAATCTTTGCGAGTCAATGCATATATTTAGTTATCATAATTTGTATTTTTTTATTATCATTATTTATTTTTCTATATTTTTCCCAAAACTTCTGTAATCAACATTATATTATAAACATTTTTATTATATTTTTCTCATCTGTTTTAGAAAGAATACAAAACATGAGATGCGTAAAAAACGGTAAGAATTAAAATTAATATTCTACATTTAGAATACAAAGAAGTAGGCATACCTCTTACAAAAGAAATATATCACAATCGAATGTGCGTAATCAAATTATAAAAAATCGAAAATAAAAAACAAATGTTTATTATTCCACACAAAATATAATAAACCTAAGCGACTCTTTGTCATTCGATAATAAAACTTTACTTCATAAAGAACTAGCAAAATATGACACGCGACCCTTGGGACTTAGTTTGGGTATTACTTATCTAGTGGATTGGACTTGCATATATGCAGAGTTGCCTACAAGTACGCATCTTGCGAGTACGGTTTACCATCTAAAAACGTGCATTTCCCCCTCTAAGGCAGAATAAAAATTAATAATAAAAAAAACAACAACAACAACAAAAAAACAAGTAGTTCTTGCTAATTATATATATATATAGATCAGTGTGCCAATGCCTTGAAATGGACTATTCCTATTAGATCTACCACAAGATAGATCAAGTATCGCTTTTTTTTTCGCGCGCCCTGACGCTCGAAGATTTAAATATTTACTAGGTCTAGATCTTACTATCTAAATAAAGTTGAGTTCCTTTCAATGTGTCAGCTTATATGAAGTCTTCAAACTAATTGGGGATTAATTAATTGATTAGTTTTAATTTATCTAGACTGGATCCAGAACCAGAGTTATGTCAGGCACCTATAATAGAATGTACATAAATGTAGATTTAGAATTGAGATCTAGATCAAGATCTAATAGTGTTATCCAAATATGGATCTATATTTGTCAAAATTAAGATTTAAATCTTGATTCTAGATCTAAATCAAATTCTAGTCTACATTCTAGCTCTAGATATGACCAGGTGTGTAATAGACTTAGATTTAGAATACTGACTAGATGTGGCAATCAATGTAGGCTGTAGGTTTAGATTCCACTCTAGTAGAAGAGGTACCTCAAAAACTCAAGGCTCTAGATATGTGTAACTAGATCTAGAGACTAGATCTAAAATTAAATCTACCCAAAAGAAGCAATTTCGTTTCAATTATGGAATCTAAAATATGCACATTAAAAAACAATCAACTGTTAATGAAACTGATAACAGATCTAGATCTATTCTAGATTTGAATTTGATTTTTTTTTTCTTTTTTTTTTTTAAGATGAAAGTGAGAAGGGCAGAGAAGAAACATTGGTTGTTCTTAATCTCTCTTTTAGCATGATAAAAGGAATCAAACTGATGTTCCATGACCATAACCTGCAGAATGTATCTTCTGTGGTAGCTACTGTTATAGTCACTGGCGACTAGCTGGTTCAATTACTTATGAAGGCCTAAGTTCAAAGAATGAAATCAGGGGCATTTAAGACAGGCTCAATAGCTAAGCTTTTTTATATTAGAGGAAAGTTCAATAACTAATTAGGATTAACTGCCTGAAAAACAATTACTTCAAATGTTTTTTATTAGTAATTGTAGAGAATGCCAAAGCTTTCATTGCTAACAGCAAAAAAAAAAAGTCTGGAAGAAGAAAATCTGAGTGATATAAAATATTCCCAGTGGCTTGATACCTTGTAAAGAAATTGCCTATAAACTAAATTACTTTATAAAACTAGATGTCACTGATGCAGCTAAATGTTCTGTTACCGCTATTATGAAATGTGAAGTACACTAGATGCATTATGATCATAAGATCATTGCCAAGTGACAAGAACGTTATCATTGATCATAGTCTTTTCTAAAGTCAAAGACAAAGACTAAAAGTGTAAATATTTTGACTTACGTACAAAATGTCTTATATAACCTTATGCTGTGTTAGGATAGCTGCCTTTCATGTATGTTTTGTGCTTGAATGATTTAATTTTAGTCTTTCCTGGGTATAGTTCTTAATATTTAGAAAATACGCATTTGCCCCTTTAAAATACACCTAACGTCATTTCCGCTTCTTTTTAGATGCGCTGTAAAATAATTTTAAAAAAGGGACTAATTCTAATATCATCAAAAAGAGTTCTAGATTTATTTTATTTTTTTAGAGAGAGAGAGAAAAAGAGAGAGAAAGGAAATATGTGGTGTTAATAATAGGCAAAAATTAAATAAAAAAAAAATTAAGGCCAAAGTTTAACTGGATGAAAATAGTTAAGTTAAAATCGTATTTTTTTGGTTACGAAATGTAAAGTTTAATCAAAATTTCTACAACTTTTCAACAATTAAATTAAAAAACCGGATGAACAGTTGCTGGTCTAAAACATATTAACACATACATCCACCCACTATGCAACTGAGATTTCATTTTATTTTTCTGAGATTTACATGAGTATCTAGTTCAATATACATGGGTCAAAAAGTATGCTAAGGTGATCGTTAAAATATGTTTTGTTTATTGAAAAGAAAATGAGAAGATGTTTCGTCAATGATACAGCCTGGGAGCAAATCAACGGACGTAGCCGGTGTGTAACGCTACTTATGCTATGTCTCTGTTTTTTTTTAATATATATATATATTTCAACATTACAACGATATTTAAATTTTTAAATGACTGTAATTTTCCTTTTCTTTCAAAAATACCTAAATTTCTGTCAGAACTTCATGGAGCCAGAAACCTGGGAGGCTGATCTTAAATACGGCTCTAACGATTTTCCCATAAATCTAACAGTTGATGTATATTGCTGAAAAAATATTTACTAGCTCTAACGTTTTTGGGTATTTCCGAATGTAACGCTTTATTGATTCAAGAACTTAATACATTAATGTTCAGGGAAATTTTGCGAATCGTCTTTTTTAAGACAATATTTATTGAACTGTATTATTGTAAATATTTTTGAAAAAATAAATAAATGGGCTAGTCAGCCTTTTGTGTACCGTTAACTAAGTTATTTTTTAAATTAAAAAATGATTGAAGTTTACTGATATATTATATAAGCTTTGCTAAATTTTTAAGGAAATCTAATATAGATTAAGTCTTGATTCTAGATATAGAATTACATCTTGTCTAGATCTGTGTTTTTCAACCAGAAAACTAAATCTTGTGCTAGATAACTATATAATGAAGTTAGCAATTAATAATCTCTCAACTATACAATGCCCGCTAGCCGAATGGGTAGAATCGTTCGTTCAAGAAGATGTAGAAGTCAAAATCACATGTTCGAAATCCAGTTAAAGCTATTTATTTTTAAAATAATACTTTTTCCAAGTTTATGAAGAAGGTATTGTCTTTAAAAAAAATTATTTTATAATGTTTTTTATTTTTGGTTTATGTTTTCTTTTTCAAGAAGTAATTATTACAATTTTTAGGAGAATCGAAACGTGTGATTGCAAATTTTTTTTTTTCTATGTAACGTATTTTTTTTTCTTAAATTACATTTTAAAACATGAATTTTATATTTTAAACTTCATTTTTAGTATTTCATTTTAAATTATAATATATAGTGCAATTTCATCGTAAATGAGACAAAGTGTTTGTTTTTTAAATGTATGCATCAACATATCTTTTAAAGCACGGATTTTGGAATTTTAAATACGTTTTTGTGTAACAAAAAATGTTTCACTAGCATTCTTAGAGAAATTAGAAAACAATATACTTACAAATAAATATTTACTACTTTAAAAACTTTCAACGTACATTAAAACATTGTTTCCTGTCATTGTGCACATTTTATATGAACTGATACAAGAAATACATTAAGTACCAACTTTAGAATAAGATTTCAATTCATAATAAAAGTAATAAACTTAAATAGTTGTATTATTATATTTTCAGTACAGAAAGCATGTCGCATTCTCAATTGAGATATTTAGAAAAAACAAGAAGAAACATTTAAATGATAATAAAATTTTTAATTAAATTTGTTATTTTTCAAAAATGTATATACGTTATTAAATTTAAACAATATTTTAAAATATGTTATGGGATAACCACACAATAAAATAAATAATGAAATGCATTGTTTTTTTAAAATGTTTTGCACAATATAAACAATTATTATTTAATTTCGTAATATTGTGTATTCTTTTTTTTTAAAATATAGCAAGACATATCACGTCAAAATCTTAATTTACATTTTGTATTTATAATGTTGCATATTATTATAATAATAATTCTCTTTTTCTGTTTAAAGATTTTTGTGTTCACCTCTTGATCGTCATATTTGGTAAGTATGCATCCATTTTATTTTTTATTTCTTCATTAAAATTAAAATATGTAAAACATTACATTATAAATGTAATAATCTACTATATATTTACCAAATACAAATGACTTGATTGATCACAAAATCTCCTCAAAAGTGTAGGACGTATCCGCATGAAATTTCATACATATGATCCTTTTACCTCCTGTCTACATATCAAGCATTTCAAATAATATCACTAAAATAAGACTTCATTCTTTTCCTTTAATTATACTTTTAAATCGCTTTAGATCGATTCCATTTCCTTTTAGACGCCGTCTCAATAAAAAACAAAACCAATCCTAACAGCATTTACAAGATACTTCAAGAGACTTTCGAAAGAAGTAAGAGAGAAAGAGAGAAAGAGTGAGAGAAAGAGAGAGAGAGAGAAAGAGAGAGAGAGTGAGAGAAAGGAGAGAGCAAGGCCTAAATCTATTGCCATTTCGTTTCATTCAAAACGGGTGAGATGAACCATATTATAAACGAAATTTAATTGATTTTATTTTTATTTAGAGAACAAAACACTAACATAAATGCAGATAGTGTAACGTGCATGTGGCACTCAGTTGGGGCCTTCGGAAAATACATTTTAGCGGCCCCCAAAAGGGGGAAATACGCTATTAGTGTTGTGTAGAATGTCTGTCCGTTTGTCCGTCCAGTTTAGATCTGGTAAACTAGAAAAAAAAAAGTCCGACATCATAATATTTTAGACCACTCAAAGTTCTGATTCAACGGCTACTTTTTTTTTTCTGAAAGCAAAAAATTGTAATTTTTAAAATCAATTATGTAAGCAGGTTTTTTTTTCATAGAAATACACCATTTTTACAACTGTTCACTATTATAAGTAACAAACACGGGAGGCCTTTTTAGTAAGAGTAATGTCTATGTACCATATTTATGCAAACTGTCTTTTTTTTATTAACAATTTTTTTTGTTACAAATGTATTGCTAAGTTAAATAAGTTCTGTCATACTATTACATTTACACCAACAAAAAAAAGTTATTTTTTTAAAATCTAAAATCTATTTATTATGCAAATAGGTGGAACATAATTTAAAACAACAAATAATAAGTAGTTTTTTTCATACTATCGCGTATACGTCAGAGCAACGAGGCAACTATGAAACACTTAACTAAAGGATTTTTTTTTAAGGGAAATGTTTTTTCCTTGAGGCTTTGAATAAGAGACTGACCCTTTACAAAACCATTACATAATCATTAAAAGGCATCAGTATACCATGTTAATATCTAACTTCAAATTCCCTATTACCTATCCTTTGGTTTACTAAAACGGTTGGGGCACAATGAAAGATCTGTCAACCTTCTTTCTCCATATGTCTCTGTTATTAAACTTTGATAGAATTTCATTCTGATATTATTTCTGAAAATATTAAAACCTTCCTTTTTATCTGTCTGTGTGGACCACTTCGGGGGCTGATTTTGAGTTTAAGTTTCCACACAAACTGTCTTTGTAACCTTGTTTTTATTATGCCTTACATCCTTTCCGCTTACTTTTAAAAGCTGTCAAATTAAAAAGAAAACACACCATCCTATCATTTCACTGTAACAGATACACTAATTCACTAATTTAAAAAGTATGTGAGGTTATTGTTAAAATGTGTCCCGTTTATTACAATTTAAAAAAAAAAAAGAAACAGGTTTTTTTAGTCCATAATAAACAATATAACGCTAGGGAAATTTCTTGGCTTAGCCGGTGTGTACGGCTAGCTATTTGTAGATTGTATTTATTTTTCTAACGACTAGTTCACGTTTGTATAATAATCACATCCAATAACTTACATATATTCCTTTTTAACAGAAGAATATTGTAATTTGAACAATTTTCTTTAATAAATAATAAGTTGGAAAAAAAACAGCAACTAAATAATGTTTAAGAAAAAAAAAAGCCTGAAGTGATTTTAAATCGAATACATTCTTTTCAGCGATACTCTTTCCAATCAGCATTTGTATTTTAGTAGGTAAGTACGTTTTTATTTTCAGTTATAGCTACATTATGTGACAGTATGTTAGTGACAGTATGTTAGAATCGTACATTTTACATTAGTACTCAAAATTGCAGACATTTTTAATTCATTTTATTATATTTTTTAATACAAAAATAACAAGATAAAAGGAATAATCTTATCGACATAATTATCAGGAAGATACAACCTTAAACACACCATAAGTATCATGCTAACGTCTTAGTCTTAGATCCTCTCTCAACGTTCGGCGCATAGGGCTAAAGAATGTTCATAAAGATGTGTCGCTAGCAATGTCCGAAGCCTCTTTCCACCCGGTGCCCACTGATGTGAGGTCTTCCATTAATGTTTTACACCAGGTTATGCGAGAACGTCCACTTACTCGTGTTGGCCTCCATGACATTGCAAGTCTTGGTATGCGTAATTCTTTCGGAGGACATGTCCCTAAAATATCATGCAGAGCTTGGTCACATTCTCTAAGTGGTGGAGTCCCAGTTTGGAATAGGGTTTAGTTTGAGACCCGAACTCTGTAACTGTCTCCAAAAATCCGTGTTAGACATTTTTACTTAGCCACATTTAGCCTTTTCTCGATTTGAACTGCTGACGTACATGCCTCGTATGTATACTTTGCTGTTGAAATGACAATTGTAATTATTTAAGTAGCTTGATTTTCATCGCTAGTTCAACAGCTTGCCTTTCCTATTTGGCACGCTATGACATGGTAGGCATCCCCATCAGTTATTAGGATGCTGCCTAGGTAAGAGAACAGACCCATATGAATGTGTAAGCCAGACTTGGTGACGGTTGGTTGAGGGTTTCTTTATAGTGCACTACCCATCTTATACCCTGTTATTCTTTCGTCAGCAAGTTTTGGCTTTTTTGTCTTTTATTGATGCTCCGTGTCCAACGTAACCACTCTTTGCTCCAGTGAGGTCTCGGATAATGTCCTTTCTGCATGCTGCTGCTTGTGCATCTTATCTATTCTGCTCATTTCAGTTCCTTTTATCTCACCGACAACTTCTCTTTACTATTATACCTGCTTCCCTATATGCTTCTTCGGCGATCCTGTGTTGCATTTTTTTGTTCTCGTTTAAGTTTGACATTTTTCCTCTAATTGATCAATTTCCATGTTCTGCCGTTCATTGAATGAACCTCACCTCCTTCTGATGATTTCTTCTTTGAACCCAATGTTTCTCTAAAGTTGACTTACACTTCTTCAATGGTCAAAATATTACCTAGAGCCTCGACTCAGTTCTTAATTTTAAATTAGAACTGTTTTGTAAAATTACAGTCTTTGAGCTTGTCCACTTAAACGGTCGGGGTCATGTGATTAGTTGGTTTTTGTTGGCGATTCCTCACATTTTGTCAATGACAAGGTAGTGGTCTTAGCTAATGTCCTTTTTTTCTGGAGGTACATGCACGTCGCTAGGAGATGCAAATATAATTTATATTGTTGAAGTTTTCTCAATTTGGTGATCGCCACGTTTTCATAAGGATTATTGTGTGCTTAAAATATGTGCTACAATGAACAATGTGTTGGATGAGGCGAGAGAAAGCAAATGTTCGCCATTTTCATTAATATATTCTGCAGAAACAAGTGGTGCCATTACGTATTCAAAGCCAGTTTGGTTGAGTGATGTAATGGATTGGTATTTCATTAAGGGTGTTTTAAAATTGAGTTAACCTTGGTGGTATCTTCTTCATCCTCTAATTTTGTTTTGGAGTCGAGATAAAATATTGCGGTCGCTGACAGGCATCAAGGCTGCTAAATAGCACATGAAGATACCTACACCACCAGTTGGTTTCAAATCGTGTCCTGAGTATATTATGGTCTTGCCATATTTGATTACTTGTCCACTTAATGTCCATGGAAATCTCACAGAATTTCACAAAACTTGCTTTCAAGTTGCGCCCTAAAAAGGGGACTAATTCAGCTTATACCATCAATTTTTTTTCAAATACTATTTTTCCCTTGTTCAAGATACCTAACATAGTAATTTATTCCTAATAGTCAATTAATTTATTTTTTTCATAGCAAAATTTCCGCTTGATCCAAAATTCAGTGTTAAGGAGATAAAGTGCACTGTACTGTTGTTATTTTTTTCAGACAGAGTTCATTTACGTTTTGTAAAAAATGTTACTAACATTTATCCTGTTGCAAAAAAAAAAAAAGTTTTATTTACTTTATCATTACAAACTTTATAATCTTTTTTTATGTTTAATTATCAACAGTGCTTATGGAAATTTACTACAAAAATTAATTATTTTTATACAAAAACAATAGATATACTAAATTTGTAAAATATGAACTATATATTTAAACATATTTGTTTTCATTCTAAAACTAATGTAAGGGTTTTTTAAATATATATTTCAGCAATATGGACATGTAAAAAGAAAAGGCATCATTATAAAGGTAATATTTATATTACATATTTATAACTATTGCTTGTTAAATGCATATATATGCATATATATATATCATAGGAGTAGCCAGGATTTATTTTCAGACCCCTTTCCCCCCCCCCCCCCCCCGAGAAAAAAATTATATGTATTTATGTGTGTGTACACAATCTTTATTACATTCTGACCCTTCATTCTTTCGGAAGACGTTTATTGTGCCCTAGAAAAGTTTCTTCCACGAGTTAGTGGGAAAATGGTAGATTCCCCGCCATTACTAGCAAGGGGGTCTGGCGGGGCGCTAGGAGCTCCCCCAGCGCGGAGCGAAGCCCAGCCGCCAAGCACTATTTCTGGTATTGAAAGCCAACAAAATGCATATTCTGAGGTATCTACAGTGCATTTTCCTGGTATTAAAAAGTTTTATTTCAAAAACCTAATGTGCTATTCTTACTGACTTAGACCCTCCCGCGCCGTTCGGAGCATTTGACGTCAAGCTGTTTCCATAAAAATGTGTCACTGGTAATATCTGAAGCCTCTTCCCACCTGCCATGAGGACCTCCATGAATGAGTGGCGTCAAGTTGTACTAGGATATCATTGCAACTCTTCTTATGCGTAATTCATTTTGTCGGAGAACATGTCCCGCAAACCTCATGCATGCCACGATTAAATTGGCTACGCTCAAATAATTTTTGTGTGTAACTTGCTTTTTTTTTATATTAAGAGAGGGTTTATCGTAAATTTTAGAGGGGGTTTTAAAATCAAAATCTTCCTTAACTGTGCTATTGGGGATTTTCGTTTGCATTTTTTTTTGTTTTGTTTTAGAGAAGACTGCAGGTAGGGGTTTTAAAATCTAAACCCCTGGTAGAGTTTTTTAAACTCGAACCCCCCCTGGTAGGGGTTTTTAAACTCGAACCCCCTGGTAGGGGGTTTTAAACTCAAAACCTCCTGGTAGGGGGTTTTAAACTCGAACCCCCTGGTATGGGGCTTTAAACTCAAAACCTCCTGGTAGGGGGGTTTAAACTCGAACCCCCTGGTATGGGGCTTTAAACTTAAAACCTCCTGGTACGGGGGTTTAAACTCAAAACCCTTTGGTTGTGTTTGGGCAAGTGATGGTTTAGTATTAAAATCTCATTTGAAAAAAACAAAATCAAACCAAAAATTTTTAAGTCATTGGTTAATATGCATGACTAAATGCATGACGCGTAGGACGTAATCATCTTCTTTTTTGAAGTAACGTCTGTATTATATAAGATAAGATAAAAAATCAGTTACTAAATTGCTTCGGGGGGGGGGGGGGGGTTGAACTCCAACCCCCCCTAGCTACGCCCATGATATATATATATATATATATATATAATTGTAATTTTTTTTTTGAAGTTCTACAATGTTTTAATGTTATTTAGAGAATTTAAAATTGGAAACAAAAATAAAATAAGGGCGTGAACAGGAATTTTTCTGTTGGCTAGCGATACCGATTTTTTAAAAGAAATCGATATATATATAGAGAGAGAAGCACGAACATTTAAACGAAAATATAAATACGAAAAAAAAAGGCTGACTTTTATCTTTTTTTTCCTTAAGTATAAACATCGATACATATAAAGTAAATGGTACGAGACAAAGTGCGATATAGCGAGCCCAGGATGTGTATTCTGTTTGGAATAGTTCAACCCATTTATTAAAGTCCGTGATGAAGTAGAGAGGCAGGTTGAGTGATACAGCGGTACAAGAGTTAGTAAAGCAGTACAGTTGTTAATGGTGAATCATTTCTATTGCCAGTGTTAGATGTTGCAAACTGTACAGTATTGGCTGCAATTTATTTTATCTAAATTAAATTGTTACATTATTTTAAAGAAACACGGTGGCGAGTTCTTTGAGTTGTTACCCTCGTGCGGTGAAGTTTGCAGAAAGCCTGAATATCTAAAATCGTTACAACTGGTGTCAGAAGTAAAATTTACTGCCTTGTCTGAATGTACCTAACTAACTTGGATTAAATCAAAAGCAGAAAAACACTCCTTGAAAAACGAATATAGATAAGTGAAACTATCCAAGCAGCCTTCGTAAAGACCTGGTGGAAAAAAAAAGGATAAATCGGACACCTATATGTTTAAAGTAAAACCAAATATGGAAAAAATATTGAACGCAAAACCAGAACTGGCAGGGTCATGACGTGTCATGAGAACATTGTGGGACAAGTCCAACAAACAGACCTGTGTCAGACTTAAACAATGTGGGACAAGTCCAACAAACAGACTTGTGTCAGATTCAAACAAAAGACGAGGTGGTAAATATTCTGATCGACCAGTGTGACTTAAAGGCAAAAGAACCAAGTTAAACATTTTGATTTCATAGCGATATTTTTGTATAATTTTGTAGTGTCAAGTAACTCATCGTTATTACTGGTTTTATTTTTACTTACGTTGATACTTAACCCATGTGTAGCAGACCAGGACTCGACACAGCTAGACAGACGTCTGGTGAGCGTGACGTAGTCAAGTAGTATAACATTTTAACATGTTAACTAACCCACTTTGACGGCCCTCGTGTATTCTGTATATGTCTTGCTTGTTTGGGTTATAGGGGACGATTATTTTGAATTTGCAAAACTCTGAGACATCAAAGATATATCGGAAGCAGGCACGCAACAAAACAGAAAATGGATAAAGATACAAAACATAAAGATACACTGAGAAATTTATTACATAAAATGTACCTAGAAGAAAGGAGAGGATGTATCTATCTCAATCCAAAGTCACTGTGATCTGTTGTGGGCACAGTAAGTTGGGTAGCCAACGACTGTGGGCACGGAGAGTGTTTCAGGCAGAGCTAATCTGCCGTAGGCAGCGTTGTCAATAGGATCAGTTCATTAAGTTGCGATCGAGTAGGCGAGTGCTGCGAAGTATCGCTTAGGCACGTAGTTACAATTGGGTACGTAGTGTAAAATAAACACAAGTACCAAATAGGTGCGTAAAAGCAAATAGGCATGTAGTATCCAATAGCATATAGCATCCGATGGGCAGACACCTTAGCAGGGAGGATGCGGATAAACATAGAGAAGTTAGGACATGTCTCTCATGCATCTTATCGATGCCCTCAACTGAGGTGCATTCGTCAGATTGGTAATATTGCTTTTGAGTAAAATGGGGAGATGATGGCAAATCTAGTAGCTGAACTAGATGGCAGATAGTAACAATATAAAATGTAAGGGAGATAATAATATCAATTTGGCATGGTTAGCGCAACTCTCAGCTAAGTAAAATGGATGAAGGGGAGATAAATTACAATTCTTTTCTAAGCGTAGTGTCAGTGAGTTATAAAAATCATCAAGGCAATCAGCCGAGATGAAGGAAATAAAATAAGACGTACAGATATATTTAAGTTTCCCTCAATGATCAATTGACGCAATGTAAAGATAATAATATTAACACATGGTGGACATAAGTTAATGCAATTAAATATGTAGACATAAAATAATGTATCTTACTTACGCAAATTAGAATTACACATAATGCACCCATGGTAACTGAATGGCATCGGCTCAAACCAAATAATATTATCCAGTAAGAAATATATACAAACTATTTAAAATGGAACTGTAATTAAGTACAGCTTACCACCAAGTATTCCATTATAAATAAGGAGGATGAATAATAGAATCTCTATTGTCAGCGAGATGGAGAACATTTCACAGTGTATATTCCGATTTAGTTGAGCTTAAAAAGGTCCTGAAGAGATGGGCGAGAGACTAAAGATTATCTCCATATCTCACATGAAAGTAGTGTCGCACCTAGAAACTACTGAAGTTCATTGAGTGTTTTCACGAGGAAACTAAATGTACTGTCAAATTCAAAGGAGCCCAATCAGCACCTTTGAGGTTTGCAGTGGTGTCAAGCAGGGATGTGTGCTCGCACCTACTCTGTTTGGCATATTCTTCTCCTTGTCTACTGCATTACGCGTACAATGACATAAATGAAGGTGTGTTTCTCCATACAAGATTTTCTGGAAAACTATTTAATGTATCACGGCTGCGGGCAAAAACCAAGGTTAGGAAGCTACTCGTCAGGGAATTCTGTATGCTGATGATGCAGCTATTGTGGCTGATTCTGATATTCAGCTACAGTCCCTGGTTGACAAACTATCTGCTGCTTGCCAGAAGTTCTGCTTAAACATCAGTCAAAGCAAGACTAAGATACTTGTCCAAAACACAAACACTGCACCTCAAGTAAGCATTAATGGCCAACCAATAGAAATTGTTGATCACTTTTGTTACCTTGGTACCATCATATTCAACAACACTCTACTGGATAAAGACATAAACAACAGGATCGCCAAGGCAATGGTTACCATGTCACGGCTGCAGAAAAGAGTCTGGGACAACATATTGTTGACTAGCAGTACTAAACAATAAACTCTACTGTCTCTATCTCTTCCTGGACTCGTACATTCACTTCAGGACTCCACCAGGACCAACTTCATGGCAGACTAACAGTCCCAGTCTACTCGCTGTTCTGTCTTGAACTGCCCTGCCTTATACACACAGTATCTCTGGTCCACGCCGGCTTATGATCAGATGACCATAACCTGGGTCCTATTCACGTGCAAAGTCCCTGTCCCTTACCCATGATGGTTCGGGAACGATCGACGTCGTGAACAGAGCTCAGGAGCGTCACGAGAGTTGTAGTCATCTGACCATCTAGAAACGTCGAGTGGCGTTCTGTCTGGTTCGAGTAGGGACCCTATATAAGAGCGGAGGTGTGGCAGTCAAGACGGTTCAGAGCCCGGATCACTACAGTCCGGTGGACTACAGCACAGTTCAGCGGTGTGGTTCTGTACGGAGCATTACGACATTTCAGTGCGGAGTACTGTCAAGTACAGTTGAGACCACTGGCGTCTTCATCTTGGTCTGCGATCGAGTCCGACACAACGAGCCTAGTGTGTGAAGTCAGTCCTGAACTGTTAAACCCAGTGCAAGCCCGGAACGAGACGGAGAGGCCAGTGCAAGAGTTGATACAGCAGTACGGTGTTATCGCAGAGATATTTGTTCAGTGTACGTGTTGCCAATTGTACAGTATTGGCTGTTATTTATTCAACTATTAAAGTGTTACGTTACTTTGGAGCCCTGAGTTGTCAAGTTCTTTAAGTTGGTGGTGTATGATACAGTTTGCAGAGAGCCTGGATAGTGAGATTCGTAACAATATTTAGATTAAAACTTTGAAGATCGCCGTCAAATAAAAACAACATTCAAAAAATTAATTTTTTTTCTAAATAAGTTCATTTGCTAGTAATACATTTTGTTCAATAGTCATTTTTGTAACATTCTTTTGTTTCATCCATCCATACCAGTGGCGCTACAGCCCATTGAGGGCTCTGGCTTGCTTCAACACATCATTCCATTCAGATCTCTCTTGGGCCTTTCGTCTCTACGCCCTAAACCCAAGCTGTTGCAGATCTGCTTCCACATCATCAATCCAACTTTCTTTTGTTACTGAACTATAATTCAAAGCTCCAAAACAAACAATTTCAGAAGTGGGAGGAGAAATTAAGTGGACAAATTAGATACTACCAATTTTTTTTTGGCATTTTAAGGATTCAGTCAATTGTGAGTTATAGTCCCAATTTGTTTTATACAATAGAAAAATATCAGTGTGGGTAAAGGTTAGAAAAACGTGACTACGAAAAATATTTTTGGGTTCAGAACTCATCTCAATCGCTACTCTTATAATGAAAAATTTTGTATGAATTCTAAATTTTCAAAATGTGTGTCCAAATACATTACATTTGGCTATACTGTTTTAAAACTGAATGTTTTTTTTCTGGAAAGGGGAGGGGGCGGTAGAGTTAAAACGTTAATCCTCGATCTTTTTTTATAATTTCTGCCTTATTATTGCATTTGGCATTAAAGAATATATATAATATTTTAATTTATAACATATATAAATTATATTAGTGGCAATTTTTTTTAAAATTCTTTAACTAAAATACAAAAAGAAAAATGAAATGGTTTGTCCTATGGGCTGAAGTCAATTGCCTGTATTGCCCCTCTCACATGGTACAATCCTTTTTCATTTTATATTTACTACTGATAAAATTTGAGAGTGTATGCGCATAATATACAAATGGGTTAAAGCATCAACATGCGCTGCCCAGACCAGTTGCTGAAAGGGCGAGGAATCTTCAGTTTTTCCACTAACTCCAGGAAAAACATATTTTGAGGCGTAATAAACGTCTTGCATAAGAATGAAGGGTCAGAATGTAATAAAGACTAAATATCTACACACACACACTTACATATTTTTTTCTCGGGGGGGGGGGAAGTTGGGGGGAAAATCACTTTAAACCCTACTCCCCAAAAAAAACTTGGTTACGCCCACGATGTGTATAGATATATATACATATATATGTATATATATATATGTATATATATATATATATATATATACATATATGGCTCCTTTTGTCTCGAAAGACAATGGATGCGCCCAAATGAGTCACTGGTTTTGGCTTAATCTTGAGACGGGACAGAATCTGGTGTGGCTAATCAAGCAAATTCTAGAACGGCAGACTTTGCCACAATTCATACATGTGTATGCCTCTGATTTAGGGCTAGCGGACAGGGCAGCTTTCTTTTTTTCCCTCTTGATTAAGGCCGCTTCAATTCTTTTGTTCTCATCAAGAGTTGTCCCAGCACGCACAGTCTGTCTCCATGCATTCCTGTCTTTGGCTATGTTTTCCCACATATTTTCGCTGATGCCTGTGGCTCTCATGTCTCGCTTGCAGACATCTCTATATGTTAGTTATATATAATAATAATTCAAACCGCGTATTGTCTGTTATTCTGTCTGTCCGTCATGTTACGGCAAAAAAAAACCCCCACTAAACTTTAATTTTCCTTCCAAAACATAGCAATAAATTTAAATTTCTATAAAATATTTTTCTGGATGTTTATATATGTATATAGTGATAGAAAAAAGAGAATTGCAGATAATTCTAATACCGTTGTTTAAAGTTTATGGGTGGTCTCTTTTAAATATTATATGTACCATAGCCTTGTGGAGAGGTGTGCATATCATTAATAATAATAATATTAATAAAAATTAGATTTTGAAACGTTTTAGCTAGAAAATTAAATAAAGTGTAAGATAGAAGTGTAATTTAAAATAAATAGAGTTGGAATGTTTTTCATAAAAAATCCGGAACTTATTTTCGTAAATGAGAAAATTATTAGTTTTTTTTTTTTTTTATTATTATTGTTGTAACCCTGCTTTGCACCAGTGCTTGAGGTGCGCACTAGCGCACTAGAGAACGTAAATAGGAACACACTAGAAGAGAGAGAAAAACAGGGCTTTGGTATTTTTTAGGGGGATGACAAGTGACTTTGCGCTAGAATTTGGATTGAAGCTAGGAGGACGTCTGACGTCTTTTGATAAAGAATTCTTTTCCCGACCGAGACGAGAGTTTTCCGGGGACAGACATTGAGTGAAGGTGCGATTTGAAAGACCAGGAAATTAGTTTGCTCGCGTCCCTTTGTCTTCTTGCCCAGGTGGTCAGCGAACGTGAAGGGGAGATTATCAGAACTTGACCAGAGCAAGGGAGATAACACCTTGACACTGGCTAGCGCTAAGTGGCCCGAGGCGTTTGAGTTGAATGGGCTCTTTGAAGTGACCAGCTGTTCCCGAGAGAGGCGTCAACAGGGGGAAACGTTACCTGGTGCGGAGAAGGGAAGGTCAAGCCCACCTTCGTCTACGTCGGTTCACTGAATAGGAGAAGTGGAAACGGATGTCCGCCAAGTCTAATGTGGCACGTTTCAAGATAGGGAAGGTAAAAAGAGATCGGTGCCAAAAGGGGAAGTGTTGGATTGGAGGGGTGGTGGCTGTGTTTTTAGCGCTTGATGGGCTAAATTAGTAAAATTGATGATTAAATGTTTAAGTAAAGTAATTAAATGCTTTGACCTGAGTTATACCTTCAGTGTGGTAAAACGGGTCGTTACAGTGACCACGTAGGCTTGAGTTTGTTTTTGCTAGGTAATTAATAGCTGCTGCTACACACTTCAGAATACTCACCAATACTGCTGATTTTTCAAAATTTAAGCAAGAAAAATATCTAACAGCTCATATTGTTCTGCAAAAAGCTTTTTTTTCTAACTACCACTTCAAAAAAAGCTTGTTCTTTCAATCTCTCAGATTTCTTCCATTTGTTGAAACTCCAGGTTTGCCCAATGCACTAGATGTCCTGATGCCTCAGATCGACACGTGCAAAACAAAACAGACATCCCAAGTGTGGAGAGAAAAGAGACATGATTGGGTGCAAATTTTTCCTGTTGGAAGTTTTCTAGTGAAACATAATGATGTCAACAAAACAAATTTCGGACACCCATTTGGCCCCGAATGAATTTTCAAATTCTCACCCGAAATAACCCACCCTAGCTACGCCACTGCTTACTCCCTTTTTAGCAACTTTTTTCCTGGTTGAGTTAGCCATGTTGGGATTGATTTGCCGATAGTGTACCTGTAATAGAATTTTAATATTCTCTCGTGCGGTGTCTAGTTTGTAGCGGTACAGAGCAAAGAACAAATATATAATAAGGCTTGTTTTAACACCTTTTTAATTTGCAAACATGGAGTTTTTAAGGCCACAGTTATAACTTTCTATTTGTTAGTTTCCTCAAGAATTATACGGAGTCGTTCTACTTGTAGCCATCCCTATCTCATAAAATCCTGCACAAGTCTTGGCATGAATGACCTCTATCATAGTGTACGTAGCCAGGCATTCCAAATAGTACAAATAAATTATCTAGACATGTGATTACTGTTGAAGCCGAGATATCAAAATTCGTTCACTATGATTAGAAAATATGTCTTTCGAGATGTAGAAGTAAGCGGTCTTTTGAAGTCAATTTTTAGTCTCTGGTAACGCTGCATCGCCTTAAATAGAATTCCATTAAAATTACTCAAGTACCTGGGTTTTACTTCGGCACAGATTCTGCAATGATTGACAACCATCCTGGTTGAGGGTGGCAGCTATTGCAATATCTGAGGCGTCAGTTTCAACCTTCAGAGGTCGAGAATAGTCGATGGTAAAGACGGCAGCTTTTTTCAGATGTAGCATCTGTCTGTCACGCAAACCTCATGCGACTCTCTTTAATAAGCTCACTGTGTTCGACTTCCATTCCGGCATAGGACCTCCTTGTTTGAGACTCGATTTGTGTAGCTGACTCCCAAAATTCTTCTCAGCCATTTTCGTTGAGCCACATTTAGCCTTTTCTCAATTTTAACACATCACTTTCATGTCTCACATGCATATGCTGCAGTTAAAATGACGATTGTATTGAAAAGGTCTATTGTTGTCTCGATCCCAATGACTTGGCGTGTCCAAATTGGCTGCAGCCTTTAAAAAATGCTCCTCGCTTTTCCTATTCGGCATGCTACATCATGGTAGGCATCTCCATCATTTGTTTTGATGCTGCCGTTTTTAAGCTTTGACTCGCCAAGTCTGACGGGGGCACCCTTTGCCTTACATCCCACTCGCAAAATTTTTGTCTTGCCTAACTTTATGCGGAGGCCAATTTTTGGGGATTCTCTATCTAGGATCTCCGTCATTTCTTGTATGCATTTATTTGTAGCCCCGAGAAGTGCAACGTCATCAGCAAAGTCTAAGTCCATCATTCGGTTTTATTCCCGCCATGAAATACCAAAGGCAGTCTGGTTCATTACTATCCTCATTATGTAGTCGATGGCTAGGAGGAAAAGGAAGATAGATAAGCTGCACCTCTGTCTCACACCTGTCTAGATGCTGAAAAACTCGGTTGTTCCTTCTAGTGTTTTAATGCAGCGACCAGACTGATGGTATAGTTGTCGTAAGATCTGGACGAATTTTTCTGGGATGCCGTATTCTCTAACTATTTTCCATAGTGATTCTAGGTGGACACTATTAAACGCTTTCTTAAAGTCTACGAAACTGATCGTTAGCTTTTGTTGGCATTCAAGACTTTGTTCTATGATATTTCGTACAAGGAAGATCTGTTCTGCACATGATCTGCCTCTTCGGAAGCCTGCTTGTTATTTTTTGAGTCTCTCATCTACAAACTGTTGAAGCCGCCTCAACAAAACAGTGCTGAAATCTTTGCCCGGATATGAATAATGAGTTTATAATCCTGTTAAGTGAAACACTTTACAATACTGCAAATCGAATTTACATACAACGATTCAGAAAAAAAAATCCCACAAGTCTGAATGACGACAATCAAAAAAAAACTAGTAACACACTAACACACTCCAGACGTCATTCTATGTCCTTCAGCATAAACATTAAATCACCCTTTTTTGCACGTGAAAAAAAATTAGTCGGGGTAGAGAAAGGAAAAACATGTTAACAACAAGATAAAGATAAACATCTCTAGACCAAATAATAAACTTTCGATCCCTTATATTAATTGGTTTGATAATTTTAAGATAGAGGTACTTTGCTTTTCAGCCTTCATTTATCTTACGGGTGGAAACATTCGTTAGAAAAAAAAACTAAAAGTAAAGCTTAAAAAAATGAATCCCCGTTGTGGTGCCTAATAACTAAGTCAATCTCACTAGCGAGAACGGACCTTTATTATATATGTCAGACAACTGTACGGCTGATTTAGTATATATAAATGGAATATGGGGGGAATTTTAATTAGTGTGCTCAGTCCTTTCGTCTTAATTCAAAAGAATTGTAAAAGGAATGTATAAATTTAAATCTGTTGGGATCTTAGACAGTAGTTTATTTAGATAGGAAATAAGAGACAGACTCCCATAGACCGATAGTTTTTAAGAGTCTTGGAATCAACTCTATGAGCAATTAGGAAGAAGAATAGAAAAGAAAGGTCTTTTGTTTCCTTGACCTAGTTTATGTCGCCAGCATATTGACCGAACTCCATGCCATTTTGTTAACAAATGTTTGGTGCTTATTTAGATATAAGTGAACTGCTTGACGCCTTTTAGGATCCTTAAATTTCAAATCCGTTTTAACCTAGTTTGACTCAAATATGACAATAGTTTATGGCTTATGCATATCGTTTACAACACAGATGTTATTCAGTTATCGTAAGTTTTTTTTTTTTAAACTTCTGAAACCAACATTATATCATAAACATTTTATTTATATATTCGTCATCTTTCAGAATACTGCCGTGGTCAATCTTACATATGTTAATTGAATATAGTGAGGAAGCTCAGTCTGTTTGTGGATTTTTACCCAAGCCGCCCACTTATCTCAATCGCGAAGGCTTCAAAGATTTCTACTATCTTTGCTTTGTGTATAGTTGGTGCTACCCAGCGAAGGGCAACCCTGAATTTTTCATTCTCCAAGGTAGAGACTTCTACCTTGAGAATCTTCTTAGTCCTAAATAATTTCCCTAGTGTACGAGCTTTCACCTGGGTAAATGTCGGGATCAAGAACCAGACAAAATGGTTCTCGAAACGATAGAGAGAACCCACTTCATCTGGAGATAGTTTTAGAAACTCTATTAAGCTACCATAGTGACCATCATTCGATAGAATTGGTGAGACCACTTCCTTCTACCACTAAAAATATATATTTATTGACAATTTTTGATGAGTACTCAAGATTTCCTTTTGCACAAACGTGTCCTTACTTGCATTTTCGGGACGCCCTCGTATTTACATTCTGACCGCGGATCAGCCTTCATGTCTGAAGAGCGACGATATTTCCTTTAAGGTAATGCTTTCTTTCTTGTCGTCAGGTCAAGAGGACTACATAATACACAATGGAAGCTAACCCTGAACTACACTCTCCATTTAATTAGATCTCTACTATGCACAGCTACAAAATGACGTCACATGAAAGACTATATTCCTATAAAAGAAGATCCGTCTGTGGTGTCTATCTGCCGACCTCGCTATCTGTTCCAGGGCCTGTCCTAATGAGAAGGCATGCGAGGCAAAGCAAATATGATCCGCTCGATCCGATAAAGTGGAGCTTATTGAAGCTAATCAGAACTATGCCCACATACGTCTTCCTAATGGACGGGAAGAAACTGTTTCACTACATCATTTAACTCCGAGAGGCGACTCATCTTCGGAGTCCGTAGAACATGATTTCACTAAGAGAGACTTTGAGACATCTTCTGAGGTCTCTCAACATCAATTAAGTACATGTAACACCAACACTCAATTGTTTCTAGGGTTGACGTCTGCAGAGAACATTTAAAACTGCTTTAAGAGTAGAGGAAAACACCATTGAAAATGGACAAAAATAAATTGCCAGAGATACGCCCGTACAGCACTCGTACAATCTCAGAAGTAGACCTAAATGAATCTAAACAGAGGGTGAATGATTTGTATGTATGTTTCTTGTGGTGTGTTGTGAACGAATCTTTTCTAGTGTGTCAAAATGTCTTGGTGTCAATGTCAGCTTGTGTTTGTGTGTGTGTGTTCTGTGTTAATGTGAACTGTTTCGTCATTCTTGTTCAATAAATCCTAGGATCAAAATATGTCTTCATGTAGTGTTTCATCACCTAGTTTGGAACTCGAACAATTTGACTAAAATGTGAGAATAGATTATGCGTATCATTAGTGTACATATTTATTTATCGTAAATTTTTATTTTTATGCAAAACATTTGAAACCAAAATAATATCATAAACATTTTATTTATATTTTTATCATCTGTTCTAGATTTTGCTCCACACTCACGGTACCTACCCGGTAAGAATTAAAATTAAAATACCAGAAATAAGATAAGTGAAATGCATTTATTGTAGTTACTTTTGTGTTACTCTTAATAACTGTCTTTATTTTTGATGGAACTATTTGCACAAATTTGATTCACATTTCTGTACTTCATCTAATTCTTTTTGTAAAAGTTGTGTTGCTTTTATTGTTCTATATATTATGCAAATGTCTGCAAATAAATCTGACTTTGGATCTTGAAGGAATGCAGTTTGGTAAATCATGCGTGTAAATTAAAAATAGGAGTAGAAATAACACTATTCTTTGAGGTAAAGCTGAGTTAACTTTTTTTGGTGTTGATTTAGAGCCATTTATTATTACAGTTTGTTCTCTCCCTATCAAAATATTCTTATCCACTGATGTAATAGACCATCAGTTCCAAAATGTTTTAATTGTTAAAGCAAACTATGGTGTTGAACTTTGTTAAAAGCCTTGAAAAAAAAAGATTTTTTTAATAACTATAATTATAGTCTTTTGAAAAATCATCAATTAGTCCTGTTAGTTGTTTTTATATGATCTGTATTTCCCAAAGCCATAGTGGTTAAGAGTAATGACGCTATGTTTCTCAAAGTGGTTAATGATGTTTCTACATATTACGTTTTCTAGTTGGTTCTACCCAGCGAAGGGTAACCCTGAATTTTTCATTCTCCAAGGTAGAGACTTCTACCTTGAGAATTTTTTTAATCCTAAATAATTTCCCTAGTGTACGGGCTTTAACTCGGGTAAATGTCGGGACCAAGAACCAGACAAAGGGATTCTCGAAACCATAGAGAAAACGAATTTCATAAGGTGATAGTTTTAAGAATTCTATCAACCTACCATAGTGGCCATCATTCGATAGTATGGGTGTTCACCTTGAGACCACTTCCTTCTACGACTAAAAATATATATTTATTGACAATTATTGATGAGTACTCAAGGTTTCCTTTTGCACATACGTGTCCTGACATGTCTACTCAAACAGTAATTAGATCGTTCACAAACCAATTCAGCATTTTCGGGACGCCCTCGTATTTACATTCTGTCCGCGGATCAGCCTTCTTGTCTGAAGAGAGACGATATTTCTTTAAAGGTAAAGGCATAGTTACACACAGAACTACCGCATTTAATACCAAAAAGAACTAGGAAGTAGACTAAACTCAACTCTCTTGAAGACAATGCTTTTTTTCTTGTCGTCAGGTCAAGAGGGCTACATAATACACAATTGGAGCTAACCTTAAACGACGCTCTCCATTCAATTAGATCTTTACTATGCACAGCTACAAAATTAAGTCACATGAAAGACTATTTTCCTACAAAGAAGGTCCGCTTGTGGTGTCTGTCTGCCGACCTGGCTATCTGTTCCAGATCCTGTCCTAATAAAAAGGCATGCGAGGCAAAGCAAATATAATCCGCTTGTAGATAAAGTGGAGCTTATTGAAGCTAATCAGAACTATGCCCACGTACGTCTTCCAAATAGACGGGAAGAAACTGTTTCACTACATCATTTAACTCTGAGAGGCGACTTATCTTCGGAGTCCGTAGTACATGATTTCGCTGAGAGAGACTTTGAGACATTTTCTAAGGTCTCTTAACATCAATTAACTCCTGGTAACACCAACATTCAATTGTTTCTAGGGGTGACATCTGCAGGGAACGTTGTTCAAACTGCTTTAAGTGCAGAGGAAAACACCATTGAAAATAGACAAAAATAAATTGCCATATATACGCCCATACAGCACTCGTACAATCTCAGAAGTAGACCTAAAAGAATCTTAACAGAGTGTGAATGTTTTGTATGTATGTTTCTTGTGGTGTGTTGTGAACGGATCTTTTCTAGTTTGTCATAATGTTTTTGTGTCCAGGTCAGCTTGTGTTTGTGTGTGTGTGTGTTCTGTGTTAATGTGAAATGTTTCGTCATTCTTGTTCAATAAAGCCTAGGATCAAAACATGTCTTCTTGTAATGTTTCATCACCTAGTTTGGAACTCGAACAATTTGACTAAAATGTGAGAATAGATTATGCGTATCATTAGTGTACATATTTATTTATCGTAAATTTTTATTTTTATGCAAAACATTTGAAACCAAAATAATATCATAAACATTTTATTTATATTTTTATCATCTGTTCTAGATTTTGCTCCACACCCTCGGTACCTACCCGGTAAGAATTAAAATTAAAATACCAGAAATAAGATAAGTGAAATGCATTTATTGTAGTTACTTTTGTGTTACTCTTAATAACTGTCTTTATTTTTGATGGAACTATTTGCACAAATTTGATTCACATTTCTGTACTTCATCTAATTCTTTTTGTAAAAGTTGTGTTGCTTTTATTGTTCTATATATTATGCAAATGTCTGCAAATAAATCTGACTTTGGATCTTAAAGGAATGCAGTTTGGTAAATCATGCGTGTAAATTAAAAATAGGATTAGAAATAACACTATTCTTTGAGGTAAAGCTGAGTTAACTTTTTTTGGTGTTGATTTAGAGCCATTTATTATTACAGTTTGTTCTCTCCCTATCAAAATATTCTTATCCACTGATGTAATAGACCATCAGTTCCAAAATGTTTTAATTGTTAAAGCAAACTATGGTGTTGAACTTTGTTAAAAGCCTTGAAAAAAAAAGATTTTTTTAATAACTATAATTATAGTCTTTTGAAAAATCATCAATTAGTCCTGTTAGTTGTTTTTATATGATCTGTATTTCCCAAAGCCATAGTGGTTAAGAGTAATGACGCTATGTTTCTCAAAGTGGTTAATGATGTTTCTACATATTACGTTTTCTAGTTGGTTCTACCCAGCGAAGGGTAACCCTGAATTTTTCATTCTCCAAGGTAGAGACTTCTACCTTGAGAATTTTTTTAATCCTAAATAATTTCCCTAGTGTACGGGCTTTCACCAGGGTAACTGTCGGGACCAAGAACCAGACAAAGGGATTCTCGAAACCATAGAGAAAACGAATTTCATAAGGTGATAGTTTTAAGAATTCTATCAACCTACCATAGTGGCCATCATTCGATAGTATGGGTGTTCACCTTGAGACCACTTCCTTCTACGACTAAAAATATATATTTATTGACAATTATTGATGAGTACTCAAGGTTTCCTTTTGCACATACGTGTCCTGACATGTCTACTCAAACAGTAATTAGATCGTTCACAAACCAATTCAGCATTTTCGGGACGCCCTCGTATTTACATTCTGTCCGCGGATCAGCCTTCTTGTCTGAAGAGAGACGATATTTCTTTAAAGGTAAAGGCATAGTTACACACAGAACTACCGCATTTAATACCAAAAAGAACTAGGAAGTAGACTAAACTCAACTCTCTTGAAGACAATGCTTTTTTTCTTGTCGTCAGGTCAAGAGGGCTACATAATACACAATTGGAGCTAACCTTAAACGACGCTCTCCATTCAATTAGATCTTTACTATGCACAGCTACAAAATTAAGTCACATGAAAGACTATTTTCCTACAAAGAAGGTCCGCTTGTGGTGTCTGTCTGCCGACCTGGCTATCTGTTCCAGATCCTGTCCTAATAAAAAGGCATGCGAGGCAAAGCAAATATAATCCGCTTGTAGATAAAGTGGAGCTTATTGAAGCTAATCAGAACTATGCCCACGTACGTCTTCCAAATAGACGGGAAGAAACTGTTTCACTACATCATTTAACTCTGAGAGGCGACTTATCTTCGGAGTCCGTAGTACATGATTTCGCTGAGAGAGACTTTGAGACATTTTCTAAGGTCTCTTAACATCAATTAACTCCTGGTGACACCAACATTCAATTGTTTCTAGGGGTGACATCTGCAGGGAACGTTGTTCAAACTGCTTTAAGTGCAGAGGAAAACACCATTGAAAATAGACAAAAATAAATTGCCATATATACGCCCATACAGCACTCGTACAATCTCAGAAGTAGACCTAAAAGAATCTTAACAGAGTGTGAATGTTTTGTATGTATGTTTCTTGTGGTGTGTTGTGAACGGATCTTTTCTAGTTTGTCATAATGTTTTTGTGTCCAGGTCAGCTTGTGTTTGTGTGTGTGTGTGTTCTGTGTTAATGTGAAATGTTTCGTCATTCTTGTTCAATAAAGCCTAGGATCAAAACATGTCTTCTTGTAATGTTTCATCACCTAGTTTGGAACTCGAACAATTTGACTAAAATGTGAGAATAGATTATGCGTATCATTAGTGTACATATTTATTTATCGTAAATTTTTATTTTTATGCAAAACATTTGAAACCAAAATAATATCATAAACATTTTATTTATATTTTTATCATCTGTTCTAGATTTTGCTCCACACTCTCGGTACCTACCCGGTAAGAATTAAAATTAAAATACCAGAAATAAGATAAGTGAAATGCATTTATTGTAGTTACTTTTGTGTTACTCTTAATAACTGTCTTTATTTTTGATGGAACTATTTGCACAAATTTGATTCACATTTCTGTACTTCATCTAATTCTTTTTGTAAAAGTTGTGTTGCTTTTATTGTTCTATATATTATGCAAATGTCTGCAAATAAATCTGACTTTGGATCTTAAAGGAATGCAGTTTGGTAAATCATGCGTGTAAATTAAAAATAGGATTAGAAATAACACTATTCTTTGAGGTAAAGCTGAGTTAACTTTTTTTGGTGTTGATTTAGAGCCATTTATTATTACAGTTTGTTCTCTCCCTATCAAAATATTCTTATCCACTGATGTAATAGACCATCAGTTCCAAAATGTTTTAATTGTTAAAGCAAACTATGGTGTTGAACTTTGTTAAAAGCCTTGAAAAAAAAAGATTTTTTTAATAACTATAATTATAGTCTTTTGAAAAATCATCAATTAGTCCTGTTAGTTGTTTTTATATGATCTGTATTTCCCAAAGCCATAGTGGTTAAGAGTAATGACGCTATGTTTCTCAAAGTGGTTAATGATGTTTATACATATTACGTTTTCTAGTTGGTTCTACCCAGCGAAGGGTAACCCTGAATTTTTCATTCTCCAAGGTAGAGACTTCTACCTTGAGAATTTTTTTAATCCTAAATAATTTCCCTAGTGCACGGGCTTTCACCAGGGTAACTGTCGGGACCAAGAACCAGACAAAAGGATTCTCGAAACCATAGAGAAAACGAATTTCATAAGGTGATAGTTTTAAGAATTCTATCAACCTACCATAGTGGCCATCATTCGATAGTATGGGTGTTCACCTTGAGACCACTTCCTTCTACGACTAAAAATATATATTTATTGACAATTATTGATGAGTACTCAAGGTTTCCTTTTGCACATACGTGTCCTGACATGTCTACTCAAACAGTAATTAGATCGTTCACAAACCAATTCAGCATTTTCGGGACGCCCTCGTATTTACATTCTGTCCGCGGATCAGCCTTCTTGTCTGAAGAGAGACGATATTTCTTTAAAGGTAAAGGCATAGTTACACACAGAACTACCGCATTTAATACCAAAAAGAACTAGGAAGTAGACTAAACTCAACTCTCTTGAAGACAATGCTTTTTTTCTTGTCGTCAGGTCAAGAGGGCTACATAATACACAATTGGAGCTAACCTTAAACGACGCTCTCCATTCAATTAGATCTTTACTATGCACAGCTACAAAATTAAGTCACATGAAAGACTATTTTCCTACAAAGAAGGTCCGCTTGTGGTGTCTGTCTGCCGACCTGGCTATCTGTTCCAGATCCTGTCCTAATAAAAAGGCATGCGAGGCAAAGCAAATATAATCCGCTTGTAGATAAAGTGGAGCTTATTGAAGCTAATCAGAACTATGCCCACGTACGTCTTCCAAATAGACGGGAAGAAACTGTTTCACTACATCATTTAACTCTGAGAGGCGACTTATCTTCGGAGTCCGTAGTACATGATTTCGCTGAGAGAGACTTTGAGACATTTTCTAAGGTCTCTTAACATCAATTAACTCCTGGTGACACCAACATTCAATTGTTTCTAGGGGTGACATCTGCAGGGAACGTTGTTCAAACTGCTTTAAGTGCAGAGGAAAACACCATTGAAAATAGACAAAAATAAATTGCCATATATACGCCCATACAGCACTCGTACAATCTCAGAAGTAGACCTAAAAGAATCTTAACAGAGTGTGAATGTTTTGTATGTATGTTTCTTGTGGTGTGTTGTGAACGGATCTTTTCTAGTTTGTCATAATGTTTTTGTGTCCAGGTCAGCTTGTGTTTGTGTGTGTGTGTGTTCTGTGTTAATGTGAAATGTTTCGTCATTCTTGTTCAATAAAGCCTAGGATCAAAACATGTCTTCTTGTAATGTTTCATCACCTAGTTTGGAACTCGAACAATTTGACTAAAATGTGAGAATAGATTATGCGTATCATTAGTGTACATATTTATTTATCGTAAATTTTTATTTTTATGCAAAACATTTGAAACCAAAATAATATCATAAACATTTTATTTATATTTTTATCATCTGTTCTAGATTTTGCTCCACACTCTCGGTACCTACCCGGTAAGAATTAAAATTAAAATACCAGAAATAAGATAAGTGAAATGCATTTATTGTAGTTACTTTTGTGTTACTCTTAATAACTGTCTTTATTTTTGATGGAACTATTTGCACAAATTTGATTCACATTTCTGTACTTCATCTAATTCTTTTTGTAAAAGTTGTGTTGCTTTTATTGTTCTATATATTATGCAAATGTCTGCAAATAAATCTGACTTTGGATCTTAAAGGAATGCAGTTTGGTAAATCATGCGTGTAAATTAAAAATAGGATTAGAAATAACACTATTCTTTGAGGTAAAGCTGAGTTAACTTTTTTTGGTGTTGATTTAGAGCCATTTATTATTACAGTTTGTTCTCTCCCTATCAAAATATTCTTATCCACTGATGTAATAGACCATCAGTTCCAAAATGTTTTAATTGTTAAAGCAAACTATGGTGTTGAACTTTGTTAAAAGCCTTGAAAAAAAAAGATTTTTTTAATAACTATAATTATAGTCTTTTGAAAAATCATCAATTAGTCCTGTTAGTTGTTTTTATATGATCTGTATTTCCCAAAGCCATAGTGGTTAAGAGTAATGACGCTATGTTTCTCAAAGTGGTTAATGATGTTTCTACATATTACGTTTTCTAGTTGGTTCTACCCAGCGAAGGGTAACCCTGAATTTTTCATTCTCCAAGGTAGAGACTTCTACCTTGAGAATTTTTTTAATCCTAAATAATTTCCCTAGTGTACGGGCTTTCACCAGGGTAACTGTCGGGACCAAGAACCAGACAAAGGGATTCTCGAAACCATAGAGAAAACGAATTTCATAAGGTGATAGTTTTAAGAATTCTATCAACCTACCATAGTGGCCATCATTCGATAGTATGGGTGTTCACCTTGAGACCACTTCCTTCTACGACTAAAAATATATATTTATTGACAATTATTGATGAGTACTCAAGGTTTCCTTTTGCACATACGTGTCCTGACATGTCTACTCAAACAGTAATTAGATCGTTCACAAACCAATTCAGCATTTTCGGGACGCCCTCGTATTTACATTCTGTCCGCGGATCAGCCTTCTTGTCTGAAGAGAGACGATATTTCTTTAAAGGTAAAGGCATAGTTACACACAGAACTACCGCATTTAATACCAAAAAGAACTAGGAAGTAGACTAAACTCAACTCTCTTGAAGACAATGCTTTTTTTCTTGTCGTCAGGTCAAGAGGGCTACATAATACACAATTGGAGCTAACCTTAAACGACGCTCTCCATTCAATTAGATCTTTACTATGCACAGCTACAAAATTAAGTCACATGAAAGACTATTTTCCTACAAAGAAGGTCCGCTTGTGGTGTCTGTCTGCCGACCTGGCTATCTGTTCCAGATCCTGTCCTAATAAAAAGGCATGCGAGGCAAAGCAAATATAATCCGCTTGTAGATAAAGTGGAGCTTATTGAAGCTAATCAGAACTATGCCCACGTACGTCTTCCAAATAGACGGGAAGAAACTGTTTCACTACATCATTTAACTCTGAGAGGCGACTTATCTTCGGAGTCCGTAGTACATGATTTCGCTGAGAGAGACTTTGAGACATTTTCTAAGGTCTCTTAACATCAATTAACTCCTGGTAACACCAACATTCAATTGTTTCTAGGGGTGACATCTGCAGGGAACGTTGTTCAAACTGCTTTAAGTGCAGAGGAAAACACCATTGAAAATAGACAAAAATAAATTGCCATATATACGCCCATACAGCACTCGTACAATCTCAGAAGTAGACCTAAAAGAATCTTAACAGAGTGTGAATGTTTTGTATGTATGTTTCTTGTGGTGTGTTGTGAACGGATCTTTTCTAGTTTGTCATAATGTTTTTGTGTCCAGGTCAGCTTGTGTTTGTGTGTGTGTGTGTTCTGTGTTAATGTGAAATGTTTCGTCATTCTTGTTCAATAAAGCCTAGGATCAAAACATGTCTTCTTGTAATGTTTCATCACCTAGTTTGGAACTCGAACAATTTGACTAAAATGTGAGAATAGATTATGCGTATCATTAGTGTACATATTTATTTATCGTAAATTTTTATTTTTATGCAAAACATTTGAAACCAAAATAATATCATAAACATTTTATTTATATTTTTATCATCTGTTCTAGATTTTGCTCCACACTCTCGGTACCTACCCGGTAAGAATTAAAATTAAAATACCAGAAATAAGATAAGTGAAATGCATTTATTGTAGTTACTTTTGTGTTACTCTTAATAACTGTCTTTATTTTTGATGGAACTATTTGCACAAATTTGATTCACATTTCTGTACTTCATCTAATTCTTTTTGTAAAAGTTGTGTTGCTTTTATTGTTCTATATATTATGCAAATGTCTGCAAATAAATCTGACTTTGGATCTTAAAGGAATGCAGTTTGGTAAATCATGCGTGTAAATTAAAAATAGGATTAGAAATAACACTATTCTTTGAGGTAAAGCTGAGTTAACTTTTTTTGGTGTTGATTTAGAGCCATTTATTATTACAGTTTGTTCTCTCCCTATCAAAATATTCTTATCCACTGATGTAATAGACCATCAGTTCCAAAATGTTTTAATTGTTAAAGCAAACTATGGTGTTGAACTTTGTTAAAAGCCTTGAAAAAAAAAGATTTTTTTAATAACTATAATTATAGTCTTTTGAAAAATCATCAATTAGTCCTGTTAGTTGTTTTTATATGATCTGTATTTCCCAAAGCCATAGTGGTTAAGAGTAATGACGCTATGTTTCTCAAAGTGGTTAATGATGTTTCTACATATTACGTTTTCTAGTTGGTTCTACCCAGCGAAGGGTAACCCTGAATTTTTCATTCTCCAAGGTAGAGACTTCTACCTTGAGAATTTTTTTAATCCTAAATAATTTCCCTAGTGTACGGGCTTTCACCAGGGTAACTGTCGGGACCAAGAACCAGACAAAGGGATTCTCGAAACCATAGAGAAAACGAATTTCATAAGGTGATAGTTTTAAGAATTCTATCAACCTACCATAGTGGCCATCATTCGATAGTATGGGTGTTCACCTTGAGACCACTTCCTTCTACGACTAAAAATATATATTTATTGACAATTATTGATGAGTACTCAAGGTTTCCTTTTGCACATACGTGTCCTGACATGTCTACTCAAACAGTAATTAGATCGTTCACAAACCAATTCAGCATTTTCGGGACGCCCTCGTATTTACATTCTGTCCGCGGATCAGCCTTCTTGTCTGAAGAGAGACGATATTTCTTTAAAGGTAAAGGCATAGTTACACACAGAACTACCGCATTTAATACCAAAAAGAACTAGGAAGTAGACTAAACTCAACTCTCTTGAAGACAATGCTTTTTTTCTTGTCGTCAGGTCAAGAGGGCTACATAATACACAATTGGAGCTAACCTTAAACGACGCTCTCCATTCAATTAGATCTTTACTATGCACAGCTACAAAATTAAGTCACATGAAAGACTATTTTCCTACAAAGAAGGTCCGCTTGTGGTGTCTGTCTGCCGACCTGGCTATCTGTTCCAGATCCTGTCCTAATAAAAAGGCATGCGAGGCAAAGCAAATATAATCCGCTTGTAGATAAAGTGGAGCTTATTGAAGCTAATCAGAACTATGCCCACGTACGTCTTCCAAATAGACGGGAAGAAACTGTTTCACTACATCATTTAACTCTGAGAGGCGACTTATCTTCGGAGTCCGTAGTACATGATTTCGCTGAGAGAGACTTTGAGACATTTTCTAAGGTCTCTTAACATCAATTAACTCCTGGTAACACCAACATTCAATTGTTTCTAGGGGTGACATCTGCAGGGAACGTTGTTCAAACTGCTTTAAGTGCAGAGGAAAACACCATTGAAAATAGACAAAAATAAATTGCCATATATACGCCCATACAGCACTCGTACAATCTCAGAAGTAGACCTAAAAGAATCTTAACAGAGTGTGAATGTTTTGTATGTATGTTTCTTGTGGTGTGTTGTGAACGGATCTTTTCTAGTTTGTCATAATGTTTTTGTGTCCAGGTCAGCTTGTGTTTGTGTGTGTGTGTGTTCTGTGTTAATGTGAAATGTTTCGTCATTCTTGTTCAATAAAGCCTAGGATCAAAACATGTCTTCTTGTAATGTTTCATCACCTAGTTTGGAACTCGAACAATTTGACTAAAATGTGAGAATAGATTATGCGTATCATTAGTGTACATATTTATTTATCGTAAATTTTTATTTTTATGCAAAACATTTGAAACCAAAATAATATCATAAACATTTTATTTATATTTTTATCATCTGTTCTAGATTTTGCTCCACACTCTCGGTACCTACCCGGTAAGAATTAAAATTAAAATACCAGAAATAAGATAAGTGAAATGCATTTATTGTAGTTACTTTTGTGTTACTCTTAATAACTGTCTTTATTTTGGATGGAACTATTTGCACAAATTTGATTCACATTTCTGTACTTCATCTAATTCTTTTTGTAAAAGTTGTGTTGCTTTTATTGTTCTATATATTATGCAAATGTCTGCAAATAAATCTGACTTTGGATCTTAAAGGAATGCAGTTTGGTAAATCATGCGTGTAAATTAAAAATAGGATTAGAAATAACACTATTCTTTGAGGTAAAGCTGAGTTAACTTTTTTTGGTGTTGATTTAGAGCCATTTATTATTACAGTTTGTTCTCTCTCTATCAAAATATTCTTATCCACTGATGTAATAGACCATCAGTTCCAAAATGTTTTAATTGTTAAAGCAAACTATGGTGTTGAACTTTGTTAAAAGCCTTGAAAAAAAAAGATTTTTTTAATAACTATAATTATAGTCTTTTGAAAAATCATCAATTAGTCCTGTTAGTTGTTTTTATATGATCTGTATTTCCCAAAGCCATAGTGGTTAAGAGTAATGACGCTATGTTTCTCAAAGTGGTTAATGATGTTTCTACATATTACGTTTTCTAGTTGGTTCTACCCAGCGAAGGGTAACCCTGAATTTTTCATTCTCCAAGGTAGAGACTTCTACCTTGAGAATTTTTTTAATCCTAAATAATTTCCCTAGTGTACGGGCTTTCACCAGGGTAACTGTCGGGACCAAGAACCAGACAAAGGGATTCTCGAAACCATAGAGAAAACGAATTTCATAAGGTGATAGTTTTAAGAATTCTATCAACCTACCATAGTGGCCATCATTCGATAGTATGGGTGTTCACCTTGAGACCACTTCCTTCTACGACTAAAAATATATATTTATTGACAATTATTGATGAGTACTCAAGGTTTCCTTTTGCACATACGTGTCCTGACATGTCTACTCAAACAGTAATTAGATCGTTCACAAACCAATTCAGCATTTTCGGGACGCCCTCGTATTTACATTCTGTCCGCGGATCAGCCTTCTTGTCTGAAGAGAGACGATATTTCTTTAAAGGTAAAGGCATAGTTACACACAGAACTACCGCATTTAATACCAAAAAGAACTAGGAAGTAGACTAATCTCAACTCTCTTGAAGACAATGCTTTTTTTCTTGTCGTCAGGTCAAGAGGGCTACATAATACACAATTGGAGCTAACCTTAAACGACGCTCTCCATTCAATTAGATCTTTACTATGCACAGCTACAAAATTAAGTCACATGAAAGACTATTTTCCTACAAAGAAGGTCCGCTTGTGGTGTCTGTCTGCCGACCTGGCTATCTGTTCCAGATCCTGTCCTAATAAAAAGGCATGCGAGGCAAAGCAAATATAATCCGCTTGTAGATAAAGTGGAGCTTATTGAAGCTAATCAGAACTATGCCCACGTACGTCTTCCAAATAGACGGGAAGAAACTGTTTCACTACATCATTTAACTCTGAGAGGCGACTTATCTTCGGAGTCCGTAGTACATGATTTCGCTGAGAGAGACTTTGAGACATTTTCTAAGGTCTCTTAACATCAATTAACTCCTGGTGACACCAACATTCAATTGTTTCTAGGGGTGACATCTGCAGGGAACGTTGTTCAAACTGCTTTAAGTGCAGAGGAAAACACCATTGAAAATAGACAAAAATAAATTGCCATATATACGCCCATACAGCACTCGTACAATCTCAGAAGTAGACCTAAAAGAATCTTAACAGAGTGTGAATGTTTTGTATGTATGTTTCTTGTGGTGTGTTGTGAACGGATCTTTTCTAGTTTGTCATAATGTTTTTGTGTCCAGGTCAGCTTGTGTTTGTGTGTGTGTGTGTTCTGTGTTAATGTGAAATGTTTCGTCATTCTTGTTCAATAAAGCCTAGGATCAAAACATGTCTTCTTGTAATGTTTCATCACCTAGTTTGGAACTCGAACAATTTGACTAAAATGTGAGAATAGATTATGCGTATCATTAGTGTACATATTTATTTATCGTAAATTTTTATTTTTATGCAAAACATTTGAAACCAAAATAATATCATAAACATTTTATTTATATTTTTATCATCTGTTCTAGATTTTGCTCCACACTCTCGGTACCTACCCGGTAAGAATTAAAATTAAAATACCAGAAATAAGATAAGTGAAATGCATTTATTGTAGTTACTTTTGTGTTACTCTTAATAACTGTCTTTATTTTTGATGGAACTATTTGCACAAATTTGATTCACATTTCTGTACTTCATCTAATTCTTTTTGTAAAAGTTGTGTTGCTTTTATTGTTCTATATATTATGCAAATGTCTGCAAATAAATCTGACTTTGGATCTTAAAGGAATGCAGTTTGGTAAATCATGCGTGTAAATTAAAAATAGGATTAGAAATAACACTATTCTTTGAGGTAAAGCTGAGTTAACTTTTTTTGGTGTTGATTTAGAGCCATTTATTATTACAGTTTGTTCTCTCCCTATCAAAATATTCTTATCCACTGATGTAATAGACCATCAGTTCCAAAATGTTTTAATTGTTAAAGCAAACTATGGTGTTGAACTTTGTTAAAAGCCTTGAAAAAAAAAGATTTTTTTAATAACTATAATTATAGTCTTTTGAAAAATCATCAATTAGTCCTGTTAGTTGTTTTTATATGATCTGTATTTCCCAAAGCCATAGTGGTTAAGAGTAATGACGCTATGTTTCTCAAAGTGGTTAATGATGTTTCTACATATTACGTTTTCTAGTTGGTTCTACCCAGCGAAGGGTAACCCTGAATTTTTCATTCTCCAAGGTAGAGACTTCTACCTTGAGAATTTTTTTAATCCTAAATAATTTCCCTAGTGTACGGGCTTTCACCAGGGTAACTGTCGGGACCAAGAACCAGACAAAGGGATTCTCGAAACCATAGAGAAAACGAATTTCATAAGGTGATAGTTTTAAGAATTCTATCAACCTACCATAGTGGCCATCATTCGATAGTATGGGTGTTCACCTTGAGACCACTTCCTTCTACGACTAAAAATATATATTTATTGACAATTATTGATGAGTACTCAAGGTTTCCTTTTGCACATACGTGTCCTGACATGTCTACTCAAACAGTAATTAGATCGTTCACAAACCAATTCAGCATTTTCGGGACGCCCTCGTATTTACATTCTGTCCGCGGATCAGCCTTCTTGTCTGAAGAGAGACGATATTTCTTTAAAGGTAAAGGCATAGTTACACACAGAACTACCGCATTTAATACCAAAAAGAACTAGGAAGTAGACTAAACTCAACTCTCTTGAAGACAATGCTTTTTTTCTTGTCGTCAGGTCAAGAGGGCTACATAATACACAATTGGAGCTAACCTTAAACGACGCTCTCCATTCAATTAGATCTTTACTATGCACAGCTACAAAATTAAGTCACATGAAAGACTATTTTCCTACAAAGAAGGTCCGCTTGTGGTGTCTGTCTGCCGACCTGGCTATCTGTTCCAGATCCTGTCCTAATAAAAAGGCATGCGAGGCAAAGCAAATATAATCCGCTTGTAGATAAAGTGGAGCTTATTGAAGCTAATCAGAACTATGCCCACGTACGTCTTCCAAATAGACGGGAAGAAACTGTTTCACTACATCATTTAACTCTGAGAGGCGACTTATCTTCGGAGTCCGTAGTACATGATTTCGCTGAGAGAGACTTTGAGACATTTTCTAAGGTCTCTTAACATCAATTAACTCCTGGTGACACCAACATTCAATTGTTTCTAGGGGTGACATCTGCAGGGAACGTTGTTCAAACTGCTTTAAGTGCAGAGGAAAACACCATTGAAAATAGACAAAAATAAATTGCCATATATACGCCCATACAGCACTCGTACAATCTCAGAAGTAGACCTAAAAGAATCTTAACAGAGTGTGAATGTTTTGTATGTATGTTTCTTGTGGTGTGTTGTGAACGGATCTTTTCTAGTTTGTCATAATGTTTTTGTGTCCAGGTCAGCTTGTGTTTGTGTGTGTGTGTGTTCTGTGTTAATGTGAAATGTTTCGTCATTCTTGTTCAATAAAGCCTAGGATCAAAACATGTCTTCTTGTAATGTTTCATCACCTAGTTTGGAACTCGAACAATTTGACTAAAATGTGAGAATAGATTATGCGTATCATTAGTGTACATATTTATTTATCGTAAATTTTTATTTTTATGCAAAACATTTGAAACCAAAATAATATCATAAACATTTTATTTATATTTTTATCATCTGTTCTAGATCTTGCTCCACATTCGCGGTGCCTACCCGGTAAGAATTAAAATTAAAATACCAGAAATAAGATAAGTGAAATGCATTTATTGTAGTTACTTTTGTGTTACTCTTAATAACTGTCTTTATTTTTGATGGAACTATTTGCACAAATTTGATTCACATTTCTGTACTTCATCTAATTCTTTTTGTAAAAGTTGTGTTGCTTTTATTGTTCTATATATTATGCAAATGTCTGCAAATAAATCTGACTTTGGATCTTAAAGGAATGCAGTTTGGTAAATCATGCGTGTAAATTAAAAATAGGATTAGAAATAACACTATTCTTTGAGGTAAAGCTGAGTTAACTTTTTTTGGTGTTGATTTAGAGCCATTTATTATTACAGTTTGTTCTCTCCCTATCAAAATATTCTTATCCACTGATGTAATAGACCATCAGTTCCAAAATGTTTTAATTGTTAAAGCAAACTATGGTGTTGAACTTTGTTAAAAGCCTTGAAAAAAAAAGATTTTTTTAATAACTATAATTATAGTCTTTTGAAAAATCATCAATTAGTCCTGTTAGTTGTTTTTATATGATCTGTATTTCCCAAAGCCATAGTGGTTAAGAGTAATGACGCTATGTTTCTCAAAGTGGTTAATGATGTTTCTACATATTACGTTTTCTAGTTGGTTCTACCCAGCGAAGGGTAACCCTGAATTTTTCATTCTCCAAGGTAGAGACTTCTACCTTGAGAATTTTTTTAATCCTAAATAATTTCCCTAGTGCACGGGCTTTCACCAGGGTAACTGTCGGGACCAAGAACCAGACAAAAGGATTCTCGAAACCATAGAGAAAACGAATTTCATAAGGTTATAGTTTTAAGAATTCTATCAACCTACCATAGTGGCCATCATTCGATAGTATGGGTGTTCACCTTGAGACCACTTCCTTCTACGACTAAAAATATATATTTATTGACAATTATTGATGAGTACTCAAGGTTTCCTTTTGCACATACGTGTCCTGACATGTCTACTCAAACAGTAATTAGATCGTTCACAAACCAATTCAGCATTTTCGGGACGCCCTCGTATTTACATTCTGTCCGCGGATCAGCCTTCTTGTCTGAAGAGAGACGATATTTCTTTAAAGGTAAAGGCATAGTTACACACAGAACTACCGCATTTAATACCAAAAAGAACTAGGAAGTAGACTAAACTCAACTCTCTTGAAGACAATGCTTTTTTTCTTGTCGTCAGGTCAAGAGGGCTACATAATACACAATTGGAGCTAACCTTAAACGACGCTCTCCATTCAATTAGATCTTTACTATGCACAGCTACAAAATTAAGTCACATGAAAGACTATTTTCCTACAAAGAAGGTCCGCTTGTGGTGTCTGTCTGCCGACCTGGCTATCTGTTCCAGATCCTGTCCTAATAAAAAGGCATGCGAGGCAAAGCAAATATAATCCGCTTGTAGATAAAGTGGAGCTTATTGAAGCTAATCAGAACTATGCCCACGTACGTCTTCCAAATAGACGGGAAGAAACTGTTTCACTACATCATTTAACTCTGAGAGGCGACTTATCTTCGGAGTCCGTAGTACATGATTTCGCTGAGAGAGACTTTGAGACATTTTCTAAGGTCTCTTAACATCAATTAACTCCTGGTGACACCAACATTCAATTGTTTCTAGGGGTGACATCTGCAGGGAACGTTGTTCAAACTGCTTTAAGTGCAGAGGAAAACACCATTGAAAATAGACAAAAATAAATTGCCATATATACGCCCATACAGCACTCGTACAATCTCAGAAGTAGACCTAAAAGAATCTTAACAGAGTGTGAATGTTTTGTATGTATGTTTCTTGTGGTGTGTTGTGAACGGATCTTTTCTAGTTTGTCATAATGTTTTTGTGTCCAGGTCAGCTTGTGTTTGTGTGTGTGTGTGTTCTGTGTTAATGTGAAATGTTTCGTCATTCTTGTTCAATAAAGCCTAGGATCAAAACATGTCTTCTTGTAATGTTTCATCACCTAGTTTGGAACTCGAACAATTTGACTAAAATGTGAGAATAGATTATGCGTATCATTAGTGTACATATTTATTTATCGTAAATTTTTATTTTTATGCAAAACATTTGAAACCAAAATAATATCATAAACATTTTATTTATATTTTTATCATCTGTTCTAGATTTTGCTCCACACTCCCGGTACCTACCCGGTAAGAATTAAAATTAAAATACCAGAAATAAGATAAGTGAAATGCATTTATTGTAGTTACTTTTGTGTTACTCTTAATAACTGTCTTTATTTTTGATGGAACTATTTGCACAAATTTGATTCACATTTCTGTACTTCATCTAATTCTTTTTGTAAAAGTTGTGTTGCTTTTATTGTTCTATATATTATGCAAATGTCTGCAAATAAATCTGACTTTGGATCTTAAAGGAATGCAGTTTGGTAAATCATGCGTGTAAATTAAAAATAGGATTAGAAATAACACTATTCTTTGAGGTAAAGCTGAGTTAACTTTTTTTGGTGTTGATTTAGAGCCATTTATTATTACAGTTTGTTCTCTCCCTATCAAAATATTCTTATCCACTGATGTAATAGACCATCAGTTCCAAAATGTTTTAATTGTTAAAGCAAACTATGGTGTTGAACTTTGTTAAAAGCCTTGAAAAAAAAAGATTTTTTTAATAACTATAATTATAGTCTTTTGAAAAATCATCAATTAGTCCTGTTAGTTGTTTTTATATGATCTGTATTTCCCAAAGCCATAGTGGTTAAGAGTAATGACGCTATGTTTCTCAAAGTGGTTAATGATGTTTCTACATATTACGTTTTCTAGTTGGTTCTACCCAGCGAAGGGTAACCCTGAATTTTTCATTCTCCAAGGTAGAGACTTCTACCTTGAGAATTTTTTTAATCCTAAATAATTTCCCTAGTGTACGGGCTTTCACCAGGGTAACTGTCGGGACCAAGAACCAGACAAAGGGATTCTCGAAACCATAGAGAAAACGAATTTCATAAGGTGATAGTTTTAAGAATTCTATCAACCTACCATAGTGGCCATCATTCGATAGTATGGGTGTTCACCTTGAGACCACTTCCTTCTACGACTAAAAATATATATTTATTGACAATTATTGATGAGTACTCAAGGTTTCCTTTTGCACATACGTGTCCTGACATGTCTACTCAAACAGTAATTAGATCGTTCACAAACCAATTCAGCATTTTCGGGACGCCCTCGTATTTACATTCTGTCCGCGGATCAGCCTTCTTGTCTGAAGAGAGACGATATTTCTTTAAAGGTAAAGGCATAGTTACACACAGAACTACCGCATTTAATACCAAAAAGAACTAGGAAGTAGACTAAACTCAACTCTCTTGAAGACAATGCTTTTTTTCTTGTCGTCAGGTCAAGAGGGCTACATAATACACAATTGGAGCTAACCTTAAACGACGCTCTCCATTCAATTAGATCTTTACTATGCACAGCTACAAAATTAAGTCACATGAAAGACTATTTTCCTACAAAGAAGGTCCGCTTGTGGTGTCTGTCTGCCGACCTGGCTATCTGTTCCAGATCCTGTCCTAATAAAAAGGCATGCGAGGCAAAGCAAATATAATCCGCTTGTAGATAAAGTGGAGCTTATTGAAGCTAATCAGAACTATGCCCACGTACGTCTTCCAAATAGACGGGAAGAAACTGTTTCACTACATCATTTAACTCTGAGAGGCGACTTATCTTCGGAGTCCGTAGTACATGATTTCGCTGAGAGAGACTTTGAGACATTTTCTAAGGTCTCTTAACATCAATTAACTCCTGGTGACACCAACATTCAATTGTTTCTAGGGGTGACATCTGCAGGGAACGTTGTTCAAACTGCTTTAAGTGCAGAGGAAAACACCATTGAAAATAGACAAAAATAAATTGCCATATATACGCCCATACAGCACTCGTACAATCTCAGAAGTAGACCTAAAAGAATCTTAACAGAGTGTGAATGTTTTGTATGTATGTTTCTTGTGGTGTGTTGTGAACGGATCTTTTCTAGTTTGTCATAATGTTTTTGTGTCCAGGTCAGCTTGTGTTTGTGTGTGTGTGTGTTCTGTGTTAATGTGAAATGTTTCGTCATTCTTGTTCAATAAAGCCTAGGATCAAAACATGTCTTCTTGTAATGTTTCATCACCTAGTTTGGAACTCGAACAATTTGACTAAAATGTGAGAATAGATTATGCGTATCATTAGTGTACATATTTATTTATCGTAAATTTTTATTTTTATGCAAAACATTTGAAACCAAAATAATATCATAAACATTTTATTTATATTTTTATCATCTGTTCTAGATTTTGCTCCACACTCCCGGTACCTACCCGGTAAGAATTAAAATTAAAATACCAGAAATAAGATAAGTGAAATGCATTTATTGTAGTTACTTTTGTGTTACTCTTAATAACTGTCTTTATTTTTGATGGAACTATTTGCACAAATTTGATTCACATTTCTGTACTTCATCTAATTCTTTTTGTAAAAGTTGTGTTGCTTTTATTGTTCTATATATTATGCAAATGTCTGCAAATAAATCTGACTTTGGATCTTAAAGGAATGCAGTTTGGTAAATCATGCGTGTAAATTAAAAATAGGATTAGAAATAACACTATTCTTTGAGGTAAAGCTGAGTTAACTTTTTTTGGTGTTGATTTAGAGCCATTTATTATTACAGTTTGTTCTCTCCCTATCAAAATATTCTTATCCACTGATGTAATAGACCATCAGTTCCAAAATGTTTTAATTGTTAAAGCAAACTATGGTGTTGAACTTTGTTAAAAGCCTTGAAAAAAAAAGATTTTTTTAATAACTATAATTATAGTCTTTTGAAAAATCATCAATTAGTCCTGTTAGTTGTTTTTATATGATCTGTATTTCCCAAAGCCATAGTGGTTAAGAGTAATGACGCTATGTTTCTCAAAGTGGTTAATGATGTTTCTACATATTACGTTTTCTAGTTGGTTCTACCCAGCGAAGGGTAACCCTGAATTTTTCATTCTCCAAGGTAGAGACTTCTACCTTGAGAATTTTTTTAATCCTAAATAATTTCCCTAGTGTACGGGCTTTCACCAGGGTAACTGTCGGGACCAAGAACCAGACAAAGGGATTCTCGAAACCATAGAGAAAACGAATTTCATAAGGTGATAGTTTTAAGAATTCTATCAACCTACCATAGTGGCCATCATTCGATAGTATGGGTGTTCACCTTGAGACCACTTCCTTCTACGACTAAAAATATATATTTATTGACAATTATTGATGAGTACTCAAGGTTTCCTTTTGCACATACGTGTCCTGACATGTCTACTCAAACAGTAATTAGATCGTTCACAAACCAATTCAGCATTTTCGGGACGCCCTCGTATTTACATTCTGTCCGCGGATCAGCCTTCTTGTCTGAAGAGAGACGATATTTCTTTAAAGGTAAAGGCATAGTTACACACAGAACTACCGCATTTAATACCAAAAAGAACTAGGAAGTAGACTAAACTCAACTCTCTTGAAGACAATGCTTTTTTTCTTGTCGTCAGGTCAAGAGGGCTACATAATACACAATTGGAGCTAACCTTAAACGACGCTCTCCATTCAATTAGATCTTTACTATGCACAGCTACAAAATTAAGTCACATGAAAGACTATTTTCCTACAAAGAAGGTCCGCTTGTGGTGTCTGTCTGCCGACCTGGCTATCTGTTCCAGATCCTGTCCTAATAAAAAGGCATGCGAGGCAAAGCAAATATAATCCGCTTGTAGATAAAGTGGAGCTTATTGAAGCTAATCAGAACTATGCCCACGTACGTCTTCCAAATAGACGGGAAGAAACTGTTTCACTACATCATTTAACTCTGAGAGGCGACTTATCTTCGGAGTCCGTAGTACATGATTTCGCTGAGAGAGACTTTGAGACATTTTCTAAGGTCTCTTAACATCAATTAACTCCTGGTAACACCAACATTCAATTGTTTCTAGGGGTGACATCTGCAGGGAACGTTGTTCAAACTGCTTTAAGTGCAGAGGAAAACACCATTGAAAATAGACAAAAATAAATTGCCATATATACGCCCATACAGCACTCGTACAATCTCAGAAGTAGACCTAAAAGAATCTTAACAGAGTGTGAATGTTTTGTATGTATGTTTCTTGTGGTGTGTTGTGAACGGATCTTTTCTAGTTTGTCATAATGTTTTTGTGTCCAGGTCAGCTTGTGTTTGTGTGTGTGTGTGTTCTGTGTTAATGTGAAATGTTTCGTCATTCTTGTTCAATAAAGCCTAGGATCAAAACATGTCTTCTTGTAATGTTTCATCACCTAGTTTGGAACTCGAACAATTTGACTAAAATGTGAGAATAGATTATGCGTATCATTAGTGTACATATTTATTTATCGTAAATTTTTATTTTTATGCAAAACATTTGAAACCAAAATAATATCATAAACATTTTATTTATATTTTTATCATCTGTTCTAGATTTTGCTTCACACTCACTGTACCTACCCGGTAAGAATTAAAATTAAAATACCAGAAATAAGATAAGTGAAATGCATTTATTGTAGTTACTTTTGTGTTACTCTTAATAACTGTCTTTATTTTTGAAGGAACTATTTGCACAAATTTGATTCACATTTCTGTACTTCATCTAATTCGTTTTGTAAAAGTTGTGTTGCTTTTATTGTTCTATATATTATGCAAATGTCTGCAAATAATTCTGACTTTTGATTCTGAAGTAATGCAGTTTGGTAAATCATGCGTGTAAACTAAAAATAGGAGTGGACATGACACTATTATTAGAGGTAAAACTGAGCTAACTGTTTTTTGGTGTTGATTTAGAGCCATTTATTATTACAGTTTGTTCTCTCCCTATCAAAATATTCTTATCCACTAATGTAATAGACCGTCAGTTCCAAATTGTTTTAATTGTTAAAGCAAACTTTGGTGTTGAGCTTTCTTAAAAGCCTTGGAAAAAAAAGATTTTGTTTAACTATAATTATAGCCTTTTGAAAAATTATCAATTAGTCATGTTAGTTGTTTTTTTAATTTGATCTGTATTTCCTAAAGCCATGTTGGTATGGAGTAAGGACGCTATGTTTGTCAAAGTGGTTTGTGATGTTTCTACATATTACGTTTTCTAGGATTTTACATGTTATTCTGGTTAGTAATACTGGTCGGTAATTTCCTGGGTAATATTTTTTTCTTTATTAAATAGGGGTGATATTAGCTTCTTTTTAGTCCCTTGGTACTTTGCTCTGATTAAGAGATGCCTGAAAAAGTATTTTAAACACTAATACTAGATAATTGCTTAGTTCTAAGAGTAATCTAGCTGGAATACCATCATGTTCAGAGTCTTTTTTTCTATTTAATGCTTGCTAATAGTTTTGGGATCCCCTTTTTTTAAATTCTATATCTCATATCTTGTCTCTTTGGTTCACATTAAGTAACTATCTGAAGAGCAGTATTTCAAAGCCAAAGAGTTGATAATGAAATTTAACTAGCAGATTAAGCTATTTCAATATAAAACATGGTTCAGAAAAAATATTTTAAAATGTAATAATGTTATATCATTGATCTTCAATAGATAGCTGACATAGATTTAGTCAAGAAATATTACAAAATTATGCTGTGTAATATTTATCTTGATACTAAGTTATTTCAATATAAATCCAACCTTTAAAATAAATTACATATTTACATACTGCCTTACTCTGGCTTCTTAACGAAAAATGGATTTGATGAGCACAATGATTTTAAGTCGATCAGGGAAAAGAGTAGTCTTCTTCTACTTTTAGAAAATCGACGCTATAATCTGTAGCCTTAACTATTTGCATATTAGAATTAAAACTAAGATTTTTGCAAATTACACCAATATCATCAGACGTTGTGAATAATGTGGAGTTAAAAATTAAAGACAATACTAACTAGATAATTAAACAGGTACAAATGCATTAACTCATCAATCCCTGCACATTATTCATACATAATTATACACAGATACACAATCTATATTATAATCCTAAGGGTCCTGATTGCTTTATCCATTACTAATTATGCTCAAATTTACTGACACAAACATCTCTTAGAAATATAATTCACAACAAAATTAATGAAGTGTTGCTAGATATTTTTACCATTAATTTAAAGTTAAAACATTTTGTTTTTTGTTTTTTAATCAAATGTTATAATTTCATTCTGACAGAAAAATCTGCTCCATCTGTCGATGATCTGAAATGTTGGATAAAAGATAAAATGAAAAACAGAAATGTTTTTGTACTGACGAGTCCTCAAGAAAGTGATGACAGAAAGTTTATATTAAAAGAGAATGTCTTTACAAATGACAGAAAGGTATTATTATTTTAATTGTTTGAAACAAAAGAACGATATATTTTAGCACAGAATAAAACGTTTTAAAATAATACTAATTGACGCAGTTACAAGGTTTGCTTTGGAGAGTAGTGTTGTTTCTCAAAAGGCGTCTCAAAGTGAGTTCACATGTATCTCTGTTTATCTAAGTAAACACTGAAGAAACTCGCAGTAGAAAGTATTTCGTCTTGAGTGTAATATTTTCACATTTCAAACTAGTAATTCAGTGATGAACAAATTCAAATAAATTATTTGTTTAAAAAATAGTATCATACATTTACTTTTATACAATAAAAGAGTTGAATAAAAGAAACACAATAACTAGAGAGCACAGAATAATGACCAGCTTCCAAAGTCGATCTAAATCTCGCCTTTTTGTGTAAATTAATATCTGTTAAAGATATTATCTTTCATTTTGACAACATATTAAAAATCTTGACCTGTATTTCCTTTCAACTTTATATACATACCATGTGACTCATTAGCCTGTTAAGTTTTCATACTCTTGATAAGCAATGACGTATGCGGCCTAGAGTGAAACTTAATAATTAAGAAATCTGAAACATCGATGTCTATATTTTATAAACAAATAGTTATGAAACAAATATCTTTACAAAACTTTAATCAATATATTAAACATTTGAAACGGAAGGTATAAAAATAAAATATTTGAACAATGTTTTAATATTTATATTATTAATAGGGGGATGAAAAAAGTTTACATAATGAGAATTCAGAATTTGTATCATTAACTAAATAACAATAAAATGAAAATAATGCAAATGTTTAACATCTATTTCAGCTGCATTACTACTTCAACTATGGACTGTTACAAAGTTTGAAACATGACAACTTGATCTCCTACTACGGTTACATTGTAGAATCTAATTTGATACTGACATTCTTCGACTATATGCCAGCAGTGGGTCTTCTCTTTAATTTTCCACTGTTGCTTTGATTATTATTTTTTTAATTTGCATTTTGATTTTTTCAGCTCTTTCTGTATTTATGCTATTTTGATTTTTTTTTTTTTTTTACTAATCGTAATACCTTATATTTATTAATAGTTTATTCACTTTGTTTTGTTAGCTAGAATGAAGATTAGCTACTTCCTAGATTTTTTTCCTTTAAATATTTTATCTCTATTTATTAGCATTTAGGTCAAATCGGATAATACAAAATACTTGGTTACTTAGCCTTGCTCGGTTGGTTACTTGTTAGGAAAAATATTTAGCCCAACTCATTTTGGAAACTTTTTGTAATTACAAAAATGAGCGATCGGGTATCGACTCTAACGACTAATAATCCAAAGAGCTGATTTTATTTTCTGTTACTTCTAAATGTGATTGTATATGGCGATTAGAGTAGAAGTCTCTTAAGTGTCCGTACGTTCTAGAAAAATTGCAGCTCACGTCCTGTCGTTTTACATAGTATCTTTTACGTACAACAAGTGGAAAAAGTCTTTTCTGAAAGCGTTACGTTCAGATATTTATTATAGCTGTTAGTATATTCATTATTGTTTTAGTAAGAAACATCAAATGATATAAAATCTCTTGATTTTAGGGTAATACAAGGACTTTGTAACAAAGTAAAATGACGCAAATTTACCTAATAGGTTTAAGAAGTTTCGTTAGTATTCTAAAGAAGATTTCATCAAATTGTGGACACAAAAAAACATAGAGCAGTAAAGTTTAAATATAAATTTTAATTAATTTTTTTTTCGTAACGATTGCTTTGATTTGTCTTTAACATTTTGAACACATATTAATATTGAGTATATAAAAAGCTTTAACTTGTCACAAATGAAAATAAAATATTAAAATATTAAACCTGTTCTAAATAAAAAAAGATAAATGCGTGATTTAAATAGATAAAAAAAAATTTCTACTTATTATTAATGAGTTGTAAAACATTGATACGTGTATTACTGTAATTAATGGTAACATTATTAGAACCCCTTTTGCATGAAAAGATAATGTCCAAACTCGAAATTCGCTTAACCAATTAACCAAGATTCAAATGTTCCTTTGATCCTGGGCGTAGCCAGGGGAAGGGGTTGGGGGTTGAGTTTAAAACCTCTCTCCAGGGGATTTGATGTTAATTTCCCTCTTCAATATGACGCAATTTACTACAGCGAACGAATATTGTGATCATATCTAAGGGGCTTTCAATTTAAAAAAAAACACCCTAAGAAAGATTTTGAATTTAAAAGTAAAAAACCTGAACAGATGATTTTGACGATACAACTTCCGTTTTCGATAAAAAAAACTACGGTCACCAAACTCCATAAGCTCGGATTAGTTTTGAGGTTACCCCCCCCCCCCCCCTCTATCTTCCTACAGGAGGAAACGAAAATCTAAATTACTAAATTTCATGAGTGTTTTGTATTTACCCTTCTCATCATATATAAAATTAAGGGCAAACAACTCTAGTTACCGATTTCTACCAGTCGCTGACTTCCGATTTTGGAACAGAAGAGCGGCTGGATGTTGTACTGTAGATACCACAGAACATGCATTTATTTAGGTGTTTTAAATACCAAAAAAAAAGCGTGGTGACGAGGTTCCGCACCGGAACCCTCTGGGGGGGAGTTCACAGCGATTCCCCAGACTCCCTAGCTGACAAGGGAGAATGCCTACTGTCTTTCCACTAACTTCCGAAAAAAGTATTCTATGGTACAAAAAGCATCCGAAAGAATAGCCGGTACTCATTGATTAGGTGCCTGTATTCAGTGATGAATTGCCTTATTTTAAAAATTTTAACTACTGTTATATTATTAATAGACGTTAAAATACAAGAAAAGTAATAATTTGTGTACCCATATTGCAAAAGGTGCCGGTACCGTCACAAAAAAAGTCCTGTATATATATATATATATATACTTTTAAATATATATATTGCTATTAATATAATTAAAATGTTGATTGATTTTTTTATTACAAAGCTTATATCAACTCACTCTGTCTGTCTCTGTCTGTTTGGTAAAAAATGTGTATACGTCATTTTTCCCACCAAAAGTTGAAACCTTGCACAATTATTTATTGACATAGAGAGACATGAATCAATAAAAAGAAAGAAACCAATTAGACAATTAATTACTGGTCATTCATTATTTAGTTTAATAGCAACAAGGGAAACTAATACTTTAGTATTGATATATATGGCTAAATTTGTGGTGTTTAGCTAATTTAAATAATTCTTAACGCTTTTTCTCTCTGACGCATTTTCCGATAAAGTTTATATTTTAAACAATTATTTATTGTACCTAACGAAACATAAGTCAATAAACAAAAGTATTCAATTAATCAATTATGTGTTTGGTAATTAATTATTGTGATTGATATCAAATAAGGGAAATAGCTTGTAAATTATTGGTAGATATAGTTTTAAAGGAGGGAGTTCTTCCCCTTTAGATACGTTTTTTTAAAGGATTTATTACATTTTGCTTGTTTTATGGTATGCTTCAAATGTATAAATTGCAATTTAACGTATAAACTTTCTTAAGTCCCAAACATTATAATTTTTTTATTCCTAAAGGGTTCCCTTCAAGACTTGTACAACCAACAAGGACAAATACAAGAATCTAAATGCTTTAATTATGCTGAACAAATTTTGGAAGGACTACAGTATCTGCATTCCAGAAGAATTGCCCACATGAATATTAGATGTATGTTAATCCGATATCCGATATATATATTAGGGGTGCACCGGATAGTACTTATTGATACTCTGATGGAGCCGGAAATTAACGGATAGTAAAATTTGATATTCGGCCGGAGCCTGAGCCTAATACATACATGACTCAAACAGCTCGCTTTACTGAAGTTATTGCAAATCTTTTATATGACATACCTATATTCATATTTTTTTTCTTTTATTTACTTACTTGCTTTAAACTCTATTACTGACTGATAAATTAAAATTAACAACATTTTTTAACAGATATGCTTATCATAAACTAATCTTTGTAACATGAGATGGTGTGTGTGTATGTATGAGGCCACCAATTGTAAACTAGTATGTGGGATGACCCATGTAGAATATATAAACATATATGTAATTAATGTAAATCTTTCAAATTAAAGTGCAATCTTGGTTTTATAGCGTAAATCTCTCTTAAGTACAATCTAGGTTGTAAAGTGGGTAGATGTTTGTGTTCATGTATTTGACACCATCAACTTGTAATTAGGCTCTTTTTCAAAGGCCACAAACCGCTTCTGGTTTGTGCCTAATACAGATAGTGGCTAAGTATACATCTTAAGTAATACCAGTAATAACGAGGAATTTCCTAAGAACTAGTGGACCGGCGGCGTAGCATACGCCGCTATTTTGCAGGCCCGGCCTTAGGCCACTGCAACCCATGCGACCGCAGTAGGCCCCGCACTTTCATAGGACCAGCTCTAATTCAAAGGGTATAAATTAATAAATTAAACCATTTTATAACTTAAAACAGATTTCCCGCGCCCTCCTATCAATTTACCAGGAGCTCCTGAAAATCTTTTGAAATCTTTCGCGCGGCATTGTGCATCAGCCGTTATTGTGTAATCTGGCGAAAGTAGCTACTCGCGCCTAAAACTAATGAAGAATTACTTGAGGTCTGTGTTGTTTCGATATTTAATGTGACCTCCGTTTAGCGTTTCTGGAAAATATTTAGCGTGGAGGCTCCTAACAATATTAATAGAAATAAAGGTGATATTCGACCGGAGCCGAATATTGCCGAATCTTGCAAAAATGCCAAATATTCGGCAGAAGCCAGAGCCGGAGCGACTATCCGGTGCATCCCTTATAAGACCTTTTTTTAACGACAATAATTTAAATCTGACGGTTCAGTCAGTGAATTATTGAGTTAGTATTTTCATTACTCTAAGTCTTTAGATATATCTGAATTAACATATTTCTATTGCAGGAGCTTGTATTCAATAGGGTTATTATCTATTATTATCTATTTATATAATAAGTTGTTTACTATGCAATTGGTGCTGTTTATATGGCTCCTTCTGTCTCGGAAGACAATAGATGCGCCCAGATGAGTCACTGGCTTTGGTTACGTCTTGAGATGTGGCGGAATCTGGAGTGACTGATGAAGCCAATTTTCGAGCGGCAGAGTTTGCCACAGTTCGTTCATGTATATTCTTCTGTCCTAGGGCTAGGGCTTACGCAGCTTCATTTCTTTTGCATTCAGCAAAGTTCGTACCAGCACGTACAGTCTGTCTCCATGCTGTCCGGTCTTGGGCGTATCTCCTCCCACATATTTTGTGGATCCCGTGGCTCTCATGTCTCGCTTGCAGACATCTCTGTAGGTTAGTCTTGGGCGGCCCTTGGGTCTGGCTCCCTCTGCAAGCTCAGCGTGTAGGATGTCTTTAGGCATTCTTCCATCTGGCATGCGAGTGATATGACCGAACCAGCATAGTCTTTTCTGTTAAAGGAGAGCATGGATGCTGTGCATGTTGGCCCGTGTCAAAACTTCCTGGTTAGTGACACAATCCCTCCAGGAGATGCACATTATGCGTCAGAAGCTATTTAATATGTGTTCTTGACGCATATAAGTTGCCCAGCTCTCACTGCCATAGAGAAGTGTGCTCAGAACGCAGGCATTGTAGACAAGCCTTTCCTATTCTTTTTGTCAGTTCAGTGTCTAGATCTAGGTTGCTGGTTATTGTTGTTCCCAAATATGTGAATTCCTGCACCACCGTAAGTGTGTGATTTCCAATATGTATCACTGTTGTTTCTGCGACATTTAGTGCAAAGATTTCAGTCTTGAAAAGGCTTATTGTAAGGCTAAACTCTTGACAAACAGCTGCTGGAGCATTTAGAAGCCTCTGCAATCCTTCTTGTGAATGGGATATGAGTGCGGCATCATCGGTGAACAGCAGTTCCCTAATCAAGATACGTCGTTTCTTTGTTTCGGCTTTAAAGCATGTCATGTAGCTTTCCATCGGATCTACTACTCCATCTTTCAGGGATTTAAAAGCTCTGGTGAGTACAACTGAAAAGAAGATGCCGAATAGTGTTGGAGTCAGAACACATCCTTGTTTTACTCTGCTCTTGATGGAGAATGGCCTAGAGGCGGAACTGTCAAACTGTACAGTGTCCTGCATATTATTATGAAAAGCTGACACTAGTTTCCGTAACTTGTTTGGACAGCCAATTCTCTCTAATACGGCAAACAAGCCGGTTCTGCTGACAAGGTCAAACGCCATGGTCAAGTCAAAAAAAGCTATAAAGAGGGACTGCCTTTGTTCTCTGCTTTTCTCCTGTAGCTGCCGCAGAGAGATCATATCTACCGGCCCTAAAGCCACACTGCGATTCTGGGTAAACTCTTTCTGCCAGGATCTGCAGCCGCTTCAGTATTACTCTGGCATAAGCCTTCCCAACTAGGCTAAGAAGTGAAATGCCTCTATAACTGTTACAATCGGAGCGGTCTCCTTTATTTCTCTAAATGGTTACTATGTTGGCATCCTTTAATTCCTTGGGCACTATTCCTTGCTCCCAGCACAATGAAATGAAAAGCAAGGCCAAGGCTACGATGGTGCTTCTAAAATGAGTGGACAGTGCATTACCAATGAGGCATTGGTTCAACAAAAACACACATGCATAATCAAGTAAGTCATTTAAGAAACGGCTTTAGAGAGTGTAAAAATGAAAATTCTGAATTAGCTGGATTTTGGAATGTTAAAAAATAATTTGATGATTCTATTGCTGACTACGGTAAAGAGATAATTCAAGATGCAGAGACTTTCAAAACTTTACTGAGTTATCGATATCATTGTTTCTCAATTACTTGATAGATTGTATAGGCAACGTCGTTATTATTCAGTTTCATTTCAAGTGTGCACTACAAAGAGTTATATGATGCCACTTGCTTCTAGTCACATCCTATCCCGATGGTATTGCCAAAGAATATTGTTCAGATATTCAATTCTTCAAAAAAGCCTTCAAAAAGTCATATTAAGTCTGTGTTCAGTACGAGATTTTGAAATTATTTATTTATTTTATTAACAAACTTTCTAAACATTATCACAGCACGCATGTTATTTCTCATTTTGCTTGTTAACGTTTGTTTATTAGAGCGGTCATTCTCGAAGCTGCCATTGATTTTAAAATGTTTAAAGAAATTTAATGACACATGGGGATTGTTGACTGAGAGGGGTCTTAGGTTCGAATCCCAGAGAAGACTCGGATTTCAAGCTTTAGGATTATTAGGGCGCCCTTAAGTTCACTAATGGGTACCTGATATTAGTTCGGGAAAAGTAAAGCGGTTGGTTTTTGTGCTGGCCACATGACAACCTTGTTAACCGTTGGCCGCAGGAACAGATGACCTTTACATCGTCTGCCCTATAGATCGTCTGAACGGTCTGAAAGCGGAAATTTATTTTGTTTTTATGACACAAAGCAAGTTGTTATTTTCATTGAGAGAGAAACAGCCAAAAGTTTAGAAATAGCTGCACTTTTTTTGGACTTTGCTAATCAGGTCAGAAAATAAAATTTTATTAAATGACTGTCAGATCTATTTACTGTTTGCTGATTTACATACAACTAATTTATAGTTTTAGCAGTGCTTAAATGTTTTACACATAGAATGTAAATGTGCATAAAGGGAAACAATAATTTGTAACATAATAATAATTATAATAAAATGTGTCAGTTAAATTAAACAACTTTTAGACCTTAATCTTTTAAGAAGCTGTACACACATTGAGCTTTATGACACTGTTGTTTTCAACGAGTCGTAGACGAATCAAGCGTTGTAACTTTATTACCTAAAAAGCGCACCGATACATATAAAAAGATTAAGCCATACTCGATATTTTACACACTAAATTTGCATCATTAGAAAGAGGGGACCCACCAACATATTCTTAAACCCGGGCCCACGAGTACCTTGCTACGCAACTAGTTCTAATGGAAAGGAGACAACCATTTCGTTCAGATCTGATGTAACAGTGGTTTAATGGGTGCAGGTTGTCTTTAAGAACCGTGAGTGTTTTGGAAAGGCATCTTTCATGAAAAAGCTCTTCAAGAAATGGTAGATGTGTTCGAGTGATATACGATGCTTTTTTTAATAAGTCTTTTTAGTCATAACGAAGGACAAAGAGCTACTCAGTCATTTATATTAGATATATGACTGTTTAAGTACATTGTGATAACCTACCCTAAAAATGCTATCAATTACTACAAATACAAAAATCTATAACCTAAATAGGAGTCCACACATATCAACGAGGTCACATCAACATTTTGTTTTTAACCAATCTTATTTAATTTTAATATATAAATATAATATATTGACACTGAGATATTGATTTATTATACTAAATTTAATCATATATATGAGCAGGTGAAACAATGTTATTTGAAACAGAAGACAAAATACGAATCGCCGGATTGTCTCACGTAATAATAGGGCGTAAAAGAATATCGTCTGCTAATTATGGCAAAGAAAGATGGACAGCACCGGAAGTTTTCAATGAAGCTTATGGTCATGGTTTCTATGATTACCAATCAGATATATGGTGAGGCTTAATAATATTTTTAAAAATAGTTCTACTCATCTCATCTGTGCCGTGAGTCATAAAGTGCAGTGACAGTTCGCGTGAGCAATTCCCTCCACTTTTCCCGGTCTGTAACGGTTGTAAGCAGGACATCAAGAAAGAGATCGGTCCATACTTTTACGTTGTCCAGTCAGCTTTTCTTTGGTCGACCCTTTTTTCATGATCCCTCCACCGTACCTTGAAGATTGACTTTTGATAGTGATCCAGGTCTTACAATAGGACTTAACCATATCCGCTTTGGTCACAGTATTTAGGAAATCTTCCTTTTTACCAGCCAAAGTGTTCACTTGTAAATGTACAAACACTTCTTTTTTCCTTGTATCTGATACGAAACATTTTTCTGTAGTTTGCATTCTTCTTTCAGACTCATCTTTCTCTCTCCAACTGTCTAAACTTTTCGCTACCTTTAAGTGGCATTCCAAATGAGAGTATCCTTTTTTGAGAACTTCCTTGATGCAGTCGTCTATTTCATTGTAGACGCTCTTTAATATCTCGTCTTTGTCTAACACGAATGGCTATTATCCTTCTGTTAACAGTTTATAATGTAAATGGCTTTCACTTAGTGAACTATAAAACCAACAAAGTGTTGACGTTTCCTTTTATCTCCTCTGTGCCAGATATTGTGACCTTCTGTTGTAGTTTTGCACAACCTGTCCATTTGATTTCTGAGCTAGCCCTACATTTGATATCTTTGAAGATCTTGAGTACGTCCTTTAGTTTGGTACATAGATAGAGAGTTCGCACTTCCCAGGCTTCAATAACTGTGTTCATGTTTGGTAACTTCTAAGTGTGTCTCAGTAGCATCATTTTCGCTTTCAAAGCACTGCGACATCTCAATAACTTTGGTCTGACAATAGATAGATAGATAGATAGATAGATAGATAGATAGATAGAAAGATAGATAGATAGATAGATAGATAGATAGATAGATAGATGGATAGATAGAAAGATGGATAGATAGATAGATAGATACATAGATAGATAGATAGATAGATAGATAGATAGATAGATAGATAGATAGATAGATAGATAGAGATAGATTTAATTGATTGATTGATTAAAAGATTGAGTAATTGAAATAGAGATTCGTTTATTCATTGACTCTTTATAGATAATTAATTCGATTAAGAGATATGAAGATAATTGATTGATTGATTGATTGGTTATTAGAAAGATAGAGTGATTGGTCGATAGATATTCATATAGATAGATATTTTGAATGAATGATCGATATTTTGATTTGTTGATTTACGTATTGATTTATTGATTACATAATAGATAGATTAATTGATTGATTACTTGATATTGTTAGGAATCTTACTATCCAGGCTCTCTGCAAACTTCACCATACACCACCAACTTAAAGAACTTGACAACTCAGGGCTCCAAAATAACGTAACACTTTAATAGTGGAATAAATCTGAGCCAATACTGTACAATTGGCAACACGAACACTTTACAAATATCTCTCCGATAACACCGTACCGCCGTATCAACTCTTACACTGGCCTCGCGATCTCGTTCCGGGCTTGCACTGGGTTCAACAGTTCAGGACTGACTTCACACACTAGGCTCGTTGTGTCGGAATCCATCGAAGACCAAGATCAAGACGCCAGTCGTCTCAACTGTACTTGACAGTACTCTGTACTGATTCGTCGTAATGCTCCGTACAGAACCGCACCGTTGAACTGTGCTGTAGTCGACAGTGTTCTAAACCACTGTCGAGAACCATCTCTCGTAAACCGTCTTGACTGGACACCTACGCTCTTTATATAGGGTCCCTACTGGCCTAATAGAACCGGACGGAACATCGCTCGACGTTTCTAGCTTCGTCACATGACTACATCCCTCGTGACGCTCCTGAGCTCTGTTCACGACGGCAATCCTTCCCGAACCGTCCTGTTGACTCTCGACTCGGCTGACCGTCGTAACTCGTCACGGTTGACCGCTTGTCTAGCGCAGGCTGGGGCGATTTGCGTCGGCTGACTACACTACCCCCATCTGTGCCACCACCAGGTTTATAACAATATGTTAATTGATTGACAGTTTGATTGATTGATTTATTGATTAATTGGTTTATTGATAGACAGTTTCATTGATTGATTAATTTTAATTAGATAATTTGAAATTTGATCATAGTACTGAGATATACAAATGCGTCTTTTAAGATAAGACATTTCTACTTTTCTTAGCGTAGATCTAGTCACTTCATACTGACAAGGTGCTAAATCTAGACAATTTTAGATTGTATCTAGCAACACAAAATTGAAGTCGTTTAATTGATGTCGCCCAGAAACATTTTAAAATAGTATGCCTGGATTTCTCACTTTACCGTAATGAATATAACATATATCTATCCAGGAGTCTTGGTTGCACAATGGTGGAAATGTTGACAGCAGCATGTCCATATGCGTATACGAAGTACCTTCCATCAGTAATTATTACCATTGGAAATGGGATACCTCCAGAAACTGGACAAAGTCTGTCAACGAGGATGAAGAATCTACTTCAGAAAACGTTTTGTGCGTATCCTTCTAAAAGAACCGAGGCGTCAGAAATCCTTAAAGTAAGTTCAAATACACAATGAGACATTTCGAGAAATAAATGTGTATAAAATATAAACATAAATTTAATAATATTAATAATAATAATAATCTTTATTTTCCGTGTGGAAATTTGTCTTACAATTTGTGCATTACACCAAACAAAAAACATTATAACTATAAGAAACCAAAATGTACATTCACCAGACTCACTCATAATTTACAAGTGACAAAGTGTAAATCAGATTGCTCTTATTTAATGATTTGATTGCCAGGGGAACAAAAGAGTGTTTGTGTCTGTTTGTATTTGCTTTTGGTGTCTTGTATCTCTTTTGTGATGGTAAAATCACAGAATCCTGACACAAAGGGTGATTCTTTATTTCGAGGATCTTGTTAGCTTTATATAAATGTTTGTCTCAAACAACTGCCTAAATGGGGTTTGTTTTTACCAATTATTTTACCAGCAGCATTTAGGATTCTATAAAGTTTTTTTTTATTTTTAATGCTCAGATTGCCATACCAGGCAGTGATATTAAAACATAAAATATTGCAGATGTGAGCGTGATAAAACTAAGCCAAGGCCTTTTCGCTAACAGTAAACGAGGACAGTTTTCTTAGTAATCGTAATCTTTTCTGCCCTTTTTTGCTGATATAATCAGTATTTGCAGTAAAATTTAGTTTATTGTCTAGGATAGTACCAAGATATTTGCAAGTTTGCACTATTTCAATAGTCTCTCCAGCTACAGAATCAATATCATTTTCCTTCTTTTCCCTACGAAAATCGATTTAACTAACAAATAATCCATTATTTTTTAAATCCTTTTAATGTCAGTTTGCCGATGCATCTCTAATTGCAGAAGCACAATCTAATTATAATCAGTCAATATTTCCGCTAAAAAATACTTTTATATTTCTACATATCTATATTCTACATATTCTATATATCTACAAAAGAAATGAACATATCCCGATTCACTAACACAACAAGAAAAACAATCCTCAGTGGATAGAACAATTATTATCAATTAAGTAACACACAACTACAACTACAGTAACACACTTCAGAGGTCATTTTGCGCCTTTTAGCATACACAAAAGAATCTCCCTAGAAATAATTTTATTTTATAGTTGGGAAAAAATAGTTAGTCGGGGGGGGGGGGGGGAGATCAGGTTTACAGTAATATTAATGGTCTATTAAAAAACTATTAAATAAAATTATTTGTAAGCGTTGCAAAATAAAAAAAAATAAGATTGTGAACAATGATGAATAATATGATATATATTAATAATAATTTGCACAATTTTTTTTATTACGACGTTTGGAGAAGTAATTGTCTCCATATGCTTCTAAAGTTAGTATTCTCTCCAATCACGGTATAGAATTTTTTTTTATATGTATTTATAAAGCGCATCTTTTATGCTTATAGCATGACAGGGCGCTATTGTCCAATAGACCAGAAAACGGGGGGGGAGGGGTATCTGGGAGAAGGTTTCCGTGACACGAGAAGAAATTCAAACCCAAGTCCCCATGCGACCAAGTAGAAGCAAAAAGATATTGGCCTCGATTCCCCAAATATCTACAAAATAAATTCAGTAAGGGCAAGTAATTCAGCGACGAAAAAATCGATATAAAACATAATTCAATTGTACAAATTGTGTATGATATCATTGTTAATTAAACGAAGCACGATGAAAATACCGACGATTAGAACTGCTGACTAACGATATAAAAATTACGGTTTTTAAGAGTTAAATGTAGAGACGGATAAGCATTAAGGAATGAATTGATGTAAAAATGCTTTTGAAACACAACTTTGAAGGTTAATTTTATTAATGAATTGAATGGACTATATTTTGTTTGTTCTTGTGTTAAAGTAAAAAAATATCTTTACGATAAGTAGATCCTAGAATTAGATCTATCATTTAGTCTTCGCAAGATTTTCAGCTGCGCATGCGTTTTTGTTTTTGGTCTGATCTCATGTAAACATGGCTATATGACCTAGGTTTTTAAAATAGAAATACTTTCATAGAGTAAGGCAAGTTTTTTCCCTTTTTTTAAGGGTCTTAAGTTAGTTTTAGTACTACTTTTACATATGTTACTTTTCCAGTTACTACCCAAGGACATTTATGCCAGGTTTTGTCAAGATTGGACAAACAGTTTTGATTTCTATTTATGACTTAGTTAAATACATACATTCATACATACACACATTCATACATACACACATTCATACATACACACATTCATAGATACACACTAGATCTAGATTTGTTTTACACTAGAGCTAGATTTTTACACCAGAGCTAGATTTTTTTTAAAATCTTGAGCTAGATTTAAAAAAAACTAGATTTAGATTTATATTCTAATAAAAATCATGGTAGATTATAGATCTAGAATTTCTTGGTCTAGTTTAGAATGTTCGTTGTTTAACATGTTTCGGATGTTCATTAAGAGTGTAAGTCCAAACCAGACGAAGGAAGAGAGCGGGCTGGGTTTGAACCTGGGACCATCGATAAATCCAAACGTCAGTCCAGCGCTCAAACTGCACGACCAGGCAGCCATGATTTAGACTAGATCAAGACTAGATCTATAATTTCAATTTCTAGATTTAAAGTGTAGATTTTTATTTCCGAATGTCTAGATCAATATTGCAATGTTATAAAATACTAAAACTATTCTACTATTTTTAAATTTAATATTTGCATTCAGTCTATTAATTGATTATCTAGTTTATATTTTTACATAAATCTTATCTAAATTACATCTACATTATTCCGAATTTATATTGTAGATCTAGATCTAGTAGACATAGATCTTCAGTGTGCTAGACCAGAAGTTTAGTTAAGGTAGATCTACATCCTGACTCTAGTTCCATTTAAATGAAAATGCCCATGGCTCTGTTGGTAACTGTGCTGGGACGTCGAGCAGACGTTGCCGAAAGTACAAGCTCGATGCCTTGTTTATTTCTTTTTTTTAATTACAAATCAATAACAAAAGATTATCTAAAATCGCTCGTCTGACATATTTTACATATCCGGTAGTTGTCATGCTGTAATGTGTAATATGTCTCTTTATTAAGTTAACAACAATGCCTGGTCGTGCGATTAGCGCGCAGGACTGATTATCTCGACGGTCCGGTTTTATACCCTGCTCGATGCCATTCCCCGTCGTCCAGCGGGAGATTTGGATAAGGAAGTAAATTATCTTTAACTTTGAAGGAACATCCAAAACATGTAAACATTTTGCAAAAAATTTTTACAACGCCAAATGAATCTTTAAAACATTATTACTTTTAACTATCAAAACACAATCACCTCTTGGATTTTCTTTGCGGATCCGACAGGGATCCGACTTTGACGAAGTCGCCTCTGAGTTAGTGTCACAACACAAACTCACTTTGTAATTTTGTTTTATTTTTGTTGTTTTTTTAAGTAACTTCTATATGTTTTGTGAGATTAGATAAGAAAATTGTTAAAAAGACTATTTATTCAACTAGTCGCTCTCCTTTTTCATGGCTTTAGATAACATGTAAGTTGCATACATATTTATTGATAAGAAATTAAATAAGGACACTATTACATAGAGTAATAAATAATGTTTTTCTTAACATCGCTAAACCAACTATTTGGGCTACAGTTAATTCAATCCGCGTTAAATTTGACACTGCAATTCGACTTTTTTTGGTGTCAGAAATAGTCTAACCCCTTATTGTCATGTGGGGTTTCCAGCTTGTCGATTTAGGGGTAGACATAAGTTCATTGAACTCCCAGGTTCCCCCACCTCGACAGTATAAACCAGTGGTCTTCAACCTTTTTTGGCCTACCGCCCCTTTTCAAATTTTTTCTTTAAAAAAATCCGCCAGCGCCCCCCTCAAAGAAAAACAGTTATAAAGAAGCGTGAGAAGGCAATTTTGAACAAAATATCACCTATTTATTAATTTGTATGCTTTCAATTACACTTATCCCGATTGGGAGACCACCGCATGCCAAAGGCGATTGTTGTAAACTCCTTGGCCTATGACTGACGAGATTTGAGGAGGACTGAGTTACAGAGGTGCCGCCTTCCCCCTTGAGCGCTATCAAGATTTATTCAGGCGCCATTTCGCTCTCACTGGCATAGAGGAAAGTACCTGGCAGCATTCTCAGATGGCCTCTATAAGAAACAGTTCGAGAGCTCTCACAAAAACTTCGGGACAAACATTTGAGACTCAAAGAAAAGCCATTATTGAAGACAGGTGCAAAAGACGGAATGAAAACTTAAATAGAACACCAGCATACAACGGCTTTGTCTGCAAAAAATTCGGGAAAATACAAAATATGTAGGTCGCAGTTGTTTGCGTAATTATGTGAAACAATGGACTCAGCCGTAATCTTCGAAATTAAAGGCAAAAAAGGGCAATATTATCATTATACAAAAATTATGTCAAACAAAAATTAATTGTAAAGACTTTCTTTCAAATCCTAAGAATAGTCTCCGTTTACATTTTTAAATATTAGGGCCTACTGTTTTTAGGTTTGATTGTAAATTTAGTTATATTTTTTTATATAAATATTATTATTGCATAATTTACTACAAAAAGAATATCGCCCCCGTTGAAGACCACTGGTATAAACCAAAGCAAATAGTAATGGCAATTAGAACTATGGCTTACTGAATATTGAATACATGTCATTCAACTGAATAACAATTGTTTAACATGAACAATATTAATAACAACGATAAGTTAAATTACATGAGTTAACAACAAGAGTGTACGTTCAACAATTTGATGAATGTATGAATATTATGACATGAATGATGAATGAAGGTCAATAGTATTTACAATGGCAAAGACAAACTATAAATATTATGCAAATAAAATATAGCACACCTTAAGTTCGGCGCTACAATTTGATCAGGGCTCGCGAAGCCCACACGCAATCATTCACAATGCCATGGATGCACAGACCTTACCCAAAACAAATCAGGCTTGACTACAACAGAGTCCCAAGCCTGTGTCCCTAAACAAGAAAATACACATTCCTCGAGACCGCCATTACAATATTATATTAATAACGATTTCAAAACTACCCTGCGAAGAATAACGCAAAATAAACTAACTTACCCAACAGTGAGGAAGAAAACCACAACAGAGAACCCCATCTCAAGGCAAAAACAAGCAGAGCAATGACACCAATATAGCGCGTCTTTAGAATCTAAAGCCCAGACCATTATGGTGCACAAAAAAACTCTAGTCCACGAGTTTGGTGTGTCCGTGTCCACCGAAAGTGAACGCAAAACTAAACTTTGAATTTAACCCCGAGTCTCACCTCCCCCCGTCAGATAGAATGGCGTATGCAGAGATGTGCTCCGTTCATTCAGGCCGGTAGAAGGGAGCTCTTGTTCGCTGTTGCTGGCCTTAGGGTTTTTAGTGCGATGCACAACTTAACATGACGATTTCAAATGGTGAATCTTCAAATAATAATTTCGGCGTGTAATTAACTTCGTCTCTGTTTGGCAACGTCAATAGTCGAAAAACTCAGTGATTTATTATGTTCTCAGTCTAAATGTACATTTCAATAAAGTTGATACTTTAATTTGTGATATATCTATTTCATTAGGAACTATAACTTATACTGGTGCTGCCCTTAGAAGTATTTTTTGTAAAAACCTTTATATATATATTTTTTATATAGTGGCAAAAATTTAACACAGGGAGACTTAATAAATGCCTCGATAATTTATTCATTCTTTTCTTTCCAAATATTGTTTTATTGACATTCTAGACCTTTTTTTTTTAATGCATCGTTACAGATTTTACGCGATGTTGAAGATGATGTCTGCCTACCCATTGATATGAGTCCCAGGTCGTCTCAAATGTAACTGAACAAAGTGAAAGGCTCTGCCTAACATTCCTGATGCTAAAAACTTTAATATATATATATATATATATATAGCTTATTTTCCCACTCATCACTCGAGTTTAATTTCTAGAAGTGTCAGTCTACTTTCATTGCTTCCAACTGTTCCAGGCCAGGTTGTTTTTTTAATGTTCATTTTTTGTCAGATATGTGTCATGTCATTCTGGAGATGAAAGTTGTTGGGTTTGTATATTTGACCTGATTCTAAATTGTCACCCTTAAATGCATGAATACTTATTTTAATACATTGTTATATTTTGTTTTTCCTCAAACCAAAATCATTTTAATTGTTTGAATACTTTTAGGATACAAAAACTTATATAATAATTAGTAACATAGCGTGCATGCAAATATAATATATGTTGCTTTTAAATTTTATTTAAAAAAAATTAACCACGATTTAATAAAATGTATTTGTGTACTTATAAAGTTACAATCATTTTAACCCAACATTTAACCCTTTATTTTATTTTTTTCAAGGATACTACATAACAAATCATAATCAGTACTCTAATGTTAATCTGCTAATAATTTTTTTATTGTTTTAAAAAATGTTTTTGCCTATGTCCAAATTATGATTTTGAATCCTCATATATTTATGTCGGTGTTGCATCTCTTTTCATATATCTTCTTTCAGATACTATTTCTTTTTGTAATAATTTCTTGGATGCCAATTTTAAAATGTTTGATTCTTATATTTAATGTATGTATTCAGTTTAACCTGTACTATTTTAAATAACTTAATGTTTTTATTCTGACTACTTATTATATCCATCAGAAAAACAATACCGTCATTGAATGAATAGACGAAGGGCTAAAGATTAGGAAAATATTCCCATCCATTAGTCCATTAGTATCTTTTTGAAAGCAATATATATATATATATATATATATATATATATATATATATATATATATATATATATATATATATATATATTAAAAAATACATATTTCGGAAGAATAAAACTGTAGTTTTATTTATTTTAAGAATAGATAATCATTATATACCTCAATCGTTCACGAGATTTCTTCTACCAATAATTATAACACAATTCATTTTAATATATAATCGGTATTAATATTACACAGTCAATATAACTTCAGGCTACTCTAGAATATGAGAATAGTATTATAAGTTCAAATTTATTTGGTGGTTTCATGAATAAATAATAAAACCACTGATATGTTTTTTTTATAAAATTCTATTTTAATTTAGATATATACAGAAGCTTTACACTTCATAAAAGATGATTTCCAAGTGAGGCAATGATGTCATTAACATGGAAGCAACATTCTCCGCACTTGGAAAGGATATAAGCCTGCACTTAGGTGGCCTAAGTATTAACATTTCTTATTCGTTTCAGTAGGGTATTGGGAAGGGGGTCTAAATTTTAAAATCCTCCCGGGCCCCCAATTAAATGTCCAAATTTTTACTTACATTAAATGTTAAGCCAATGTCATGTTATCTTTCTAATCTTGTTTTGGCTGTGTAAATTAGTAATTATTTTTAATGTATTCCACACTTAGACTTATATATTTATTAACTACATTATCTCATGTGATGATGTCGCATCTCAAAATGCAGGGGTCCCAAAAGACTCCATCCATAACATTGTAAAGTATTGTAACTCCCAGCCTTGGAAAATTGCAAAGTATCTGGAGGCCTGCCAAAGATAAGACTAGTTTAATAAGTCTTCTTTCATGCACAGTCAGCTGAGATCCTTTCAGAGTAGGTGCCTCAAGATATGTTTTTGGTACTTTGCAATACGTTCGTACTTTTGATGACGCCTTTAGTGAGTAGGTCATCCACAAAGAGCACACAGTGAGTATCGCTTGTGATGATAGAAATAAAATCATGCCATCGACAAGGTCTAGAATCGACTCAGCTTCGTAGGAAAAGTCAGTCAACGTGGCCGTATAGTAAAATTGAGCAGCTGATGTTGCGTTGGGGTCTGCATCTTCTGCAGGTACTCGTACCCACTGCATGGGCTCTGTAATATAAAAAGGCAAGACCGCTGCTATGTGTATTAAATAGATACAGATAATCACAAACAAGCACCGATTTCTAGTAGAAAATTCTTTTACCGTAAACGGTGCGACCACACAGATACACCTTTCCACTGATATCATGGCTGTAATCCAGCAAGATATAAGGTATTCTGCATAAGTGGACCACCCTAGATAGAGGTACGAAAGAGCCCATAGGTTTATTGAACTGGTAGGATAGAATTCATCAATCATATAGATTAACGACATCGCTAGTTGTAAGAGTGAGACGCTAAAGTCCGTGACTGATAAGGCAAACAGACTGAGAGTCATAGTGTCTTTCAGTGAGAGCTTTACAAAAATGACCATGTTGATAATATTTGTTAGAACCCCGCAGGCAGAGAGAGTTCCATAGGCACAAATACTTACAGCAACTTGAAATATTTGGAATGTGCAGAGAGTTATAAGGGTATTACTAGACTTTTCAATAGTTGTAGTGTTATAAGTGTTAGACAAACCAAGGTCTGGCATTGTTTATTGAACTTTCCGCTTAATCGTTTGCTTTTGCTTGTACCACAGACGGCACAGATGGAGTCTTACATTTTTAGACATATATTTAATTGTATACGAGAACTATATTAGATTTTTTATACGAATAAAACTATCTTAACAGTTTTGTTGTATAAAACATTGTATATTTCTGTCGTTCATTGCCTTAGTTTTATGTAACACCAAACGCTTGCATTTAATACTAGCTCTATCAATACGAAAACTTATTCAAATATTACCTTTAAACAAATATAAAATATATTAATTATATTTTCTTAATCTTTTTTTTTAATTACATCGATTGGCAAAAGTTAATGACTTTATTTTTAATGTACGTACTTAAATCACCTATCAATTAAATTTCAACCTAACTTGTTTGGCAATGCTAAATGCTACCTTAGTTTGTGTGGAACTACTAAGTCAAATATGTGACTAGGAGCTCCGTTATTCGTTAAGCGTAAGTACTTATTAACAAACATAATAACATGTCATCTGTTTGAAGATATGACAGACTAGTAGAAAGACTGAACAACTTTTATAAACCTACACTTTTGTGGTTATACATTTTGTTTCTGTCTATTAAATAGATTTTTTTAAAATACCTACAAATGAAAGTAAAGTAACAACTTCCACATTGAAAGAATACATTGATTCGACAGCTGACAAAGAGAAATGTATTGGGCTTGAATTGTGTATTCTTTATCACATCTAGTTCTGGAACAATATGAAGAACGAGCAACTAAGGTGTTAACGTGATTATGTAGAGAATAAACATAATTATAAATGACCGTTAGACTGTATTTAAAAAAAAAAGCGGTGGACCCTGATGTTAACTTCTGGGAAAACAAATTCCTATAACACATGATGTGGAGAGAGAGGGTGAAAGAGAAAGTTGTGATAGCGTAAAAGAATTAGACTCTAAAAGAGAAGTGTGCCAAACAAAACGGTGTTGGTTCCTCTACCATCTAAGCCATTGCAATCTTTACCTATGCATGTGGACGGTTGTATCTATCTAGAGTAGAGCATTGCAGTCACGTGATAGAAGGTCTTCGAGATAAACCATTATAGCTTTTTAATTGTAGACGCCAACAATAATTCTCAAATAAGTCTAATTTTATTTCAGTCTAAATCTGGTATTAGCCGGGTTGAGAAAAAAAGTTGCTGTTTTTGGTCATATTGTAAGACATGACTCACTCTCTCTTGATATCCTTCTAAGAACAGCTGCTAACAGGGAAAACCAGAGGGATTCAGTCATGGACGTAACCTGGGGAGGGGTCACCCCCCGAAATGACATCTCTCCCACAGGGAGGGGTGAGGTGGAATTTAGTGACTTATTTTTGCTTTGATTTTGTTTATTTAAGGTGAGATTTTAATATTAAACCATCACTTGCCTCAGCGCAGCCAAGGGGGTTTTAAACTAGGGGGTTTTAAGTTTAAAACCCCTTCCAGAGGGTTTTTCGGTTAAACCCCCCTCTTCTATAAAACAAAACAAAGAAATAATGCAAACGACAATCCCCGAATTTCAAGAGCATAGCTAAGGAAGATTTTGATTTTAACCCCCCTCCGAATTTTTTTTACTATAAAAACCCCTCGTCAATATAAGACTAAAGCATAAATCAGTCACCAGATTCTATGAGCATAGCCGAAAGCGTGTTGTTTTTTTTTAAAAACTCCAGCAGGGTTTAAAGCTAAAAACCACCTCTTCTATTTAAAAAAAGCAAATTACACACTCAAAATTCTATGAGCCTAGCCAAGAAGAGTTTTGAGTCATAACCCTATTCCTCCTGAGAATTTTAAATTAAAAACCCCTTAAGATTGTTTTAAATTTTTAAACCCCCCTCCAGCGGGGTTTGAAGCTAAAAACGAACTCTCCAATACAAAAAAGCAAATTATACACTCAAAATTCTAAGAGCGTAGCCAAGAGTGGTTTTGAGTTTAAACTCCCTCCAGAGGGCTTTAATTTTAAAAGCCATTCAGATGGTTTTGATTTTAAAATCCCCCTAAAAAAAATTTTGAGGATGAAAATCCCTCTCTTCAATATTATTTCAAAGCAAACTAAAGTCACCAATTTCTATGAGCGTGGCTTAGGGTAATTTTTTATTTGTTAGAAATTTATTTTTTAGTTTAAAACCCTCCGACAGATAATTTTGATGATAAAACTTCCCTTTTCGATATAAAATCTAAAGCAAACTACATTCACCTAATTCCAAGAACGTAGCCACGAGAGGTTACAAATTTATACCAGTCGCTGAGCTCATTAATAAAGTGCAGTGAATAGTCATCTGCAGAAATTGAAAAAAAAGGCTTTATGTGGCTATATCAAAGATGGCTAAGACTTATTTTAGGAGTCAATTATAGAGATCGGGTCTCAATCAAGGATAAAGTATGCCCCACTGAGAGTCAACTCCTTAGTAAGGTTGAGACAGAGCGTCTCATGAGGTTTGCGGGACATATCCTCCGACAAAATGAATAACGCATACTAACAATTGCAAATACATGGAGGCCATTAAGAGGAAAGAGCAAACAGGGACATCATAGAACAACTTGGCGCCACACTCTTAGAACAGTGATACCAGGTAGGGAGAGGCTTCAGACATTGCCAGTGACAGATTTTTGTGGAGCCAGCTTGCCACCCATTGCGCCTAACGGCGCTGGAGAATTTAAGTCTTAAGTAAGTAAGATTAGCAGATTAGGTTTTTGAACTAAAACTTTTTAATAGCTGAATAATACACTGTAGATACCTCAGAATATGCATTTATTTTGGCTTTAATTACTTGAAATAGTGGTTGGCGCTCCACCAGACCCCATTGATGTTAAGGGCAGGGTGTGTACACTTTTTACACTAACTACATGAAGAACCTATTCTAAGGTACAGTAAAAGTCTTCGGAAAGAATAAAGGGACACACACACACACAAACATTGTTACGTATCTAGGTAACAATGCCTAGATACTATTTTTTTTCTTGACCTGTAGGTTGTCTGCCCCTTGTGTAATAAGTTTTTTTTTATTTTTCACGGTGAGTCAAGCCACACAGACAGTGACCGGTCCTTGACCTATGTGTGTACCTCTGGTTGAAAGGAGGGTGGTTTTTTTTTCTGTCTCTTTGAAGAGCGTTCTAGATCTGGGTGTTGATGACTTATTCTGTTCTAGAAATTACTAGATTTGTCTTGATATCGACGCGCGGTATATTATATAAAGACCGCCCGTGTAACGTTGACGGACAGACATACGGAGACAGCCGTGAGACAGAATAGCGGAGACATTGCGTGACCCGTGCGTGGTATACCAATTGATCGTGTAAGTTAAGATTTTTCTTTTTTTCAAGGCCTTGCTTGTATTTGTAATTATATTTTCAAACTCTTGTATTGTAATATTTTTACATGCCATTTTTGTAAAAGGGTTTTGGTCAACCCTTCCATTTTGTATTGAGTAAATGTTTTTTTTTTCTTGCTTTATGTGATTCAGTTAAAAGTACTATTCGAGTTATATTTTATTAAACATTAAGTTGATATTTTACCTTCCGATTTCTTGTGTCATTTTTTGTTGTTATTCATTGTAAGTCTTTGATTAAATTCAGACTTAAGATAAGTGACACAACTACCTTTTTCTCTTGTCACGTTCCCCTAGGCAAGCCATTTAAAAGTAGAATTCAATTTGTAATACGTGACAACATATATATATATATATATATATATATATATAGCCAAAGTGGATTAACGCAAATTGTTAAGACATATGAGACACTGTCTAGAAGTCACTCCATGATGACACTATGTTTGTTTACTTGAAGAGAAATGCCAATTAAGGCGCTGAACACACGTTGGTTGCACAATAAAATAAAACAAAGATGTGCATGTGTGCGTGTGTGCATTTTCGCCTTGTATTAAAACCTTTAGAAAGAAAGCTAATTTCATTGTTTAATTATATTGACTTAATATATAAAGCACCACAATTAGATCTAGCAAAAAAATATGCTGAATGTTAAGAAACACTTGACCTCAGTAACTAGTGTACGAATATAATTTATCTATTTATCTATATGCTTGACATCTTTTTTGCCTGATCACTTAACACTATTGCGTATGTCCAAGGAAAAAAAACGCGTTATGGTCAACACCATCAACTATACACACTACACTAGGACTACATGTGTAGGTTTAATACGTCTGTCTGACCAGGTCTTTGCAATCAGTAGAACACAAAGTCTATTTATGTTGTTTTGTTTTGGTAGGGATGTTGTTGATGAGTTTTTTTTTCTATAGTTGGTTTTCCTAATGCCTTTAGATCTATATAACATTAGATTAACATAGATATCAATAATAGGCCTACAGAATACAATTAAATCTTTGCTTCGCAACATCTAAGGTTCAAGCTATGTGTGTGGCATTTTAAGTCCCGAGAAACGATCTATTCTCTTTGCAACTTCTTGTGTGACTAAAGAGGCCAATCCTTGATACAGAGCTGCGATCGCAGGTTGGGCATATATAATCACCATGCGCCGATGCATTTTCACCCTTCTTTCTTCTTCTGTTCTGTATGACATCTGCAATCCGTGACCATTCCTTTAGACTCTCTCTCCATGTGGATTTGTCCAGTGCCACCTCTTCCCAGTTGCCAGTGTCGATTTTGAAGAGCATGTCGCGTTTGCATACATCAGTATAACGTAAAAGTGGACGACCAGCGGCTCTCCTGCCTCCTATTAGATCACCATACAGGATGTCCTGTGGGAGTCGACCTACTGGCATTCTATGAACGTGGCCAAGTCATCCAAGGCGTCTGCTGCTGATAACAGAGCAGATGTCCTGGCACCCTGCTCTTTGTAGCACTTCCTCTTTGGTTATCTTATCTTGCCACCTTATTTTAAAGATCCGCCTTAGGCATCGGAGATGGAAGACATTCAGCTTTTTTTCCTAAAGCAGTATCACGTTCAAATCAGTGCAACTTTTGACATGAATGACTTTAGAACAGTTATAACAAAAATCAAAGATGAATTCCTTGACATATTCGAGCAGTTCAAAACCAACAAAACTATCATAGCATTCCTAGTACACCATCTCAACACAAATAGTAACGAAATCCACATTGATCCATTTGAAATCGATAGTGGATCTCTTAAAATGCAATTGATCGATCTAAAAAGTAATGTTTTGTGGGGTGGAAAATTTTCAGAGTTGAAGAACAAGTTGGAAGAATTGGACTTCCTGTAATGTACGTACACAATAAAAGTGGTCAGCTTTAAAAGGTATGCCTCAAGTTGATGAGTTGAATAGTCTTACAGATTGCTACAGTGAGGTGAAGAAAGTTGGCATTTGGAGTGGATTCACATATTCTTGCGAGATAGCGTTCTCTTGCAGAAATATAATTACAAGTAAAGTAAGAAGCCAACGAAAAAATTAAAATTTAGAGTTGCGTTTGAAACTAAAAACAAGTTATGAACCAAATGTATCCAAACTTTCTAAGGCCAAGCAAAACCACCGCTTTCGTGAATTTGTTTTCTTAAATGTTTAACTGATTTAGTTGTTTCCGAAATTTAAAAAAAAAGAATGATCTAATAATGACATATATATATATAGTTACAAATCTCACTATCCAGGCTCTCTGCAAACTGCACTATACACCACCAACTTAAAGAATTTGACAACTTAGGGCTCCAAAGTAACGTAACACTTTAATAGTTGAATAAATCTAGCCAATACTGTACAATTGGCAACACGTACACTGTAAAAATATGTCTCCAATTACACGGTGCCGCCGTATCAACTTTTGCACTGGCCTCGCGATCTCTTTCCGGGCTTGCACTGGGTTCAACAGTCCAGGACTGACTTCACACACTAGGCTCGTTGTGTCGGACTTAATCACAGACCAAGATCAAGACGCCAGTCGTCTCAACTGTACTTGACAGTGCTCCGCACTGAACCGTCGTAATGTTCCATACAGAACCACACCGTTGAACTGTGCTGTAGTCGACCGTGTTCTGTGCCCTGTTGCAGATTCAAAAAAAAGAGTTTATCGTGTTCAACATAAAATCGGACAACAAATTAATCAAAACCCCAACTCGCTACACATATTGTGTTTGCCTTTCACGTCGAGTGTCATAGAAATGGTAAGCGAAATAAAAAAGGAAAAAAAAGTTATTTTAAGAGAGTAGTTTAAAAATACATTTTAAAAAGTTTTTTTTTCAGTAATTCGGAAATTCCCATTATTATTTTTAAAAGACATTAAACATGCTCATAAAACTAAACATTAACTTTACTCGCTCTAAAAGTGTAATAATACTATTGTTCATATTTTTCTTCTAAAATTAGGACATACAGTAGCTGTTTAAGTTGTTGTTTTTTTTTGTTTTTTCTTGGTACTTAAAGACTTTATTTGAAAATTTTCCTACCATGATAAATGTGTGATACAAAAAAACTTTTTCGTTTGTGAGTTCTTGAATGTATTCACTTATCATAGTATCAACAAAGTAAAGTAAGTGTAAATTAATTATAAATACAATCGAATTTCCTGTGCATAATTTTAACATTCTCTATCATAGTTTTAAAGTAACAATTTTATGTTTAGTGGTGGATTAAAAAATTTAACTAAGTTTTTCCATTCAGGAAATTAGCCAAATATAGCTTATGGTCAAGCAGTCTTTAATGAATACATTTCTCCGTATACGAAAGGCACATCCAATTTTTAGCTGCCTTGTCGTGTGGTTTGCACGCTTGACTGTCGTTCGGACTTATCGATTGTCCCAGGTTCAAACCTTGCCCGCTTCCATCCTCGTTCGTCCTGCATGTCGTTTGGACTAGGAAGTAACATGTAAAATACTTTGCTAAGTCCAATAAAGAGCTCTTCCGAAGTCCTTTGAGACAATTGAACATAAGGAAATATTTATATCGGTTGCAAGGAATAAAAGAACGTGTCTATTATAAACCCTATATACAAGGAAGGTCCATTGTTTCATCAAAACCTATTTGCAATATCACTATCTCTTGAATTATTAAAGTATTTTCCCTGAAGTGAATAGGCCTGAGACCGAAGCACAAACGGTAGTCTGTCATACTCTTTTAATGTTAGTCTGACATACACTTATAATGTTACTCTGATATACTCTTTTAATGTTAGGCTGACATACACTTAGAATGTTAGTCTGACATACACTTATAGTGTTACTCTGACATACTTTTATAATGTTAGTCTGACATACACTTATAATGTTAGTCTGACATACTCTTATAATGTTACTCTGACATACTCTTATAATGTTAGTCTGACATACTCTTGTAATGTTACTCTGACATACTCTTATAACGTTAGTCTGACATACACTTATAATGTTCGTCTGACATACTCTTATAATGTTGGTCTGACATACACTTATAATGTAAGTATGATAATCTCTTATAATGTTAGTCTCACTGATAATGTTAGTCTGACATACACTTATAATGTTAGTCTGACATACTCTTATAATGTTACTCTGGCATACTCTTATAATGTTATTCTAACATACACTTATTATGTTAGTCTGACATACACTTATAATGATAGTATGATATACTCTTATAATGTTAGTCTCACTGATAATGTTAGTCTGAAATACACTTATAATGTTAGTCTGATATATTCTTATAATGTTACTCTGATATACTCTGATAATGTTAGTCTGACATACACTTATATTGTTAGTCTGACATACACTTATAATGTTAGTCTGACATACTCTTATAATGTAAGTATGATAATCTCTTATAATGTTAGTCTCACTGATAATGTTAGTCTGACATACACTTATAATGTTAGTCTGACATACTCTTATTATGTTACTCTGGCATACTCTTATATTGTTATTCTAACATACACTTATTATGTTAGTCTGACATACACTTATAATGATAGTATGATATACTCTTATAATGTTAGTCTCACTGATAATGTTAGTCTGAAATACACTTATAATGTTAGTCTGATGTATTCTTATAATGTTACTCTGATATACTCTGATAATGTTAGTCTGACATACACTTATAATGTTAGTCTGACATACACTTATAATGTTAGTCTGACATACTCTTATAATGTTAGTATGACATACACTTATAATGTTAGTCTGACATACTCTTAGAATGTTACTCTGACATACTCTTATAATGTTACTCTGACATACTCTTATAATGTTACTCTGACATACTCTTATAATGTTAAATATTATTTTTCTTAAATCTCATTCACATATCAGTACGAAGTTCAAATATTATTTGTAAGTATCCACCTCTCTCCGTCTTAAATGTTAAAGGAAAGAAAAAGTTCTGAGGTTATTTGTGACATGCTTGTCATAACTGTATTTAGACCCCCCCCCCTTTTTTTTCATTTTTTTCTTTTTATACAAAAGTACATTTCTAAGAAGTGAACTAAACGGAAGGAATACAGTAAGACTGAAATTATTAGCGTAGTACTAATATGTCTTCGTTGACAATTGTACGATGTAACAATACCTAAATATAGAGAATCTTTCTATTTTATATATCAAATATTGACGTTTTAGTGATATGAAAAGTTGGAAAGGGAAAAGATCGTTTAACCTGACGTAAACTGAAACTGATTTAACAGGGCATATAGCATAAGATTCTTCTTTAATAAGACCTTTTATGTTCTTGTTTATTCAGATTCTGTACTTGTGAATTTGTTATATATGAAATGACTTTTATTGGTTCTTTTATAAAATACTAGCTGAATATAACCCGCTGCATGCGGGCCTGATTTACCGGATTTGTAGGTCTTAAGTATAACTCTTTAATAGAGATACTTTTAGGTATTTTCTTTTATATTACTCCCTTCCCCGTGGGGGAGGCATTAAACATTCACCACGGTCTCCGCCATGATCTTAAGAACATGTATGCCAGGTTTTAACAAGATTAGCCAAATGATATTGATTTCTATGTCAAACATACCCTACATACATACGTACGCCTTCGATTCTGCTTTATTTATTAGATTTTAATAACATCTGTAAACAAGCAGAAAATTTTAAAACTATTAAAAAAAAAACTTTATTAAGCATAGTTGTGTTAATTACTTTGAATAAATCTTGTAATAGATATAGACTAGCCATACTACATTTGGCTATTAAGTTGCGGATCCAGGGAATGCGGTAGGGGCTATCGAACAAATTTTGAAATGAAATATGTTAATAATGATTTATATTTTGACCAATTTTATAGATTATGTCGCCTTCCTATAGTATTATGGCATATTAAGCGTGGGGACGATTGCGCCGATCGGCCACAGCTCTATCCAGGATTACACTAGGGGCGAGCGTTGTTCCAACTGGGCCGTCCCCCCCCTCACCACCACCAACGGACCGATGGAGAGGTCACATGTAAAAGGATCAATGGCCCATTATTACATTATTTTTCATTTATTAACTAGCTCATTTAATATAATGCTAATTCAAATGATGTTTTAAAAAATGTTTGATAAGAACTTCGGTTTTGTTGTAAGGATTAAAAACACGGACTATTTGTATAACGCGCAGTTTTGACTAATCCTCATTCTTCATTTAATGTCAATATATAAGAATAAATACAGGCCAGATGTAGACCTAGATATAAATGTATTAATACTTTGAATAAAATTTACATGTCTAAATTATTAAGACAAGCTTAGCTTCAGATGGTTTTGGGGTGCAAATGTATTTAAGTATACGGAAGTATCACAGAGGAGGATTGTACGCAAACAGCATAATATCAACTATTACCAGTACTAATTGTGATCATATTAGTGTAGATACGATAGTGGCCATTGGGTTTCATTGTGTTATTCATCACCTGTTTTCATGGTGACTGATGAATGGATAGTCTTATATAGTCTTATATTGAAGAGTATGTTTTATCGTTAGTTTCAGGGAGGGGTTAAAATCAAAATTTTTCTTTAGCTAAATTAAATTAAATTTTGTTTTATAGAAGATGGGGATTTATCTGCGACCCCTCCCCCCCCCCCCCCCAATGGCTTTGCTGGGGCAAGTAATAGTTTAGTATTAAAATCTCACATAAAATAAACTAAATCAAAGCAAAGATACGATAGTGGCCATTTGGGTTTCATTGTGTTATTCATCACCTGTTTTCATTACCCCATCTTCTACTGCTAGACCTAGATCTTTTAGACTTAGACTAGAATTAGATATTAGTCTATATAAATGTAGCAAAACAATACATAATGTAAGGATGTAACAATATGTTAATTAACAAAGGATTTTTTGTTATTATCAGTATCACTAAGTCAAATATATTTATAAAATGTACAAGAAATGTTCACAAACAATATACATATTAACTAAAGATGTTTTTTTCTGGTAAAACTAGCTGCTAAAATAAAAAAAAAAATTATTTTTGTTTATAAAGGCTAAGAATGCACGTTATATGTAAATATCAAGCACATATAATGGACTTTTTATGCAGCGACTTTCGTGCATTAGCGTGACAAGCCACAAGATATAGTACCAATCAGTTTCCTTAAAATTTTAAAGTAATTAGATTTTATTTATTTTTTTGTTTATCAGAATAAAACACGCTTATTTTTGTGCGTTTGGTCTGTCGGTCAGTCTGTCCGTCACGTTAAGATAATAAAATTAACTTTTAAAGCTATTGAGAATCTGATTTAACCTCTTATGTTCCTTCCGAAACATTTTAATAGTTTTAAGTATCTATAATATATGGTTCCTAATGTTTTTGTGAAAAAAAAATCAATGCCAACAAATGTTTGTTTGATCCTCTAACTAACATTACATTTAATTTTCATGATTAAATGTTGCAAAAACACATGATCAATAATATGTTGTTTCTTTTTTTTTTCTAATGTAAATAGCATATAAATGCTAAATTAAATTCTCTATACTGACTTATATTTTATTAACTATAAAGTTGTTCTGGATATTGTTTTATACAAAATAAATTATGTCAAAATCGCATAATTGACTAATATTACACTTACATTCTTTGACAAATTGTTCCGTATTTTTATTTACGTCAAATGACTTTATTTTTAAAAAATATCGACAATAGGTTGTTCAGGATTTCAAAATAGGAATGTAATTTATTAGAAACTATTATTGAAAATCACTTTATAGACTTATTTCACAGTTAAATTTCTAGCTGAAACAAAACACGTTTTTATAATCGATAAAGAATGTTCCGGATTTTTTTTTTCAGAATATAGCGATCTACATTACTTTAATTTTTTTACAAATCGTTTCAAAAATTTCGAAATTTTATATAAAAAATCTAATAACGTTAAAATAACTGCTTGAAATCCCTCTTCTAATTAAAAATAAATAAAAAATCAAATAAAATAAATAAAAGAAAACTAATAATCTTCTGATTTACGAAAATAGGTTGTTCGGGATTTTTTTATGAAAAATATTTTCCCTCTATTTATGTAAAGTCTCATTTCTATCTTACACTACATTTAATTTTTTAGCTAAAACGTTACAAAATCTAATTATCGTGAAATAATGTTCCTATTTAAGGTAAACAACTTCCGAATACCCAAGTATGGTATGAAAATCTCTCCACAAGTCTATGGTACATCTAATTATCATGCGAGAACATCCTAAACACTTAATTGATGGTATTAGATTTATCTGGAATTCTCGTTTTCTCTTACTATATATAAAACATCCGGAACAATCTATTATACCTACGTAAAACTATTGCAATGTTTCAGAAGCATAATGCAAGATTAATAAATTTTTCAATAGCTTTTAGTTGTTGTTTTTTATATTAACATAACGGACAGACAGACTGACAGACAAAACGCACGAAAAATGCGGTTTAAACTTCTTTAAATGAATTCTAATAGAACTCAGTGCACCAATGTCTATGAACCTTCGTTAATACTCTATAGTTAATAAAGACATTTTTCGGTGCACCAATGTATATGATCCCTTGAAAACTTTCTCGTATTGATTAAGACATTTTTAGTCTAACTAGACCGTGTTACGTAGTATATTTTTTTCTTTAGACGTCATATGGAATTATTTTTTTTAATGAAATTCTAAAACAACTTACTCATCGCATCAATGTAATGTATATAACCCCAACAACTGGCTCGTATTGATGAACACATTTTTAGACTATATAACCGTGTAACGTAATGGAGTTTTTTCATTTGACGTCATTTAAAATTAATTCTTTAAATGAATTGCTAAAAGAACCGCTCGGTGCACCAATGTCTATGAGCACTAGACATATTGCACGTATTGATGAAGCATTTCTTTAGTCTAACTAGACCGAGTGACGTGGCGAATTTTTTTCCTTTGACGTCACATGAAATTGATTCTTTAAATGAAATGCTAAAAAACAATAATGTATAGCAATGTTTATTAAGCCTCATTATCTGACTCGTATTTAGAAAAGACAGTAGGTAGATTATCTAGATTTTTTACAGTGTATTTAAATTTATATATATATAAATATATATTGTAATTAAAATCATTGTAGATTCTAGATCTAGAATTTTTAGGTCTAGTTAGAATGATATAGAATAGATCAAGATATAGAATTTTGATTTCCAAACGTTTAGATCAATATTGCAATGTTATAATATACTAAAACAAATCTACTATTTTTAAATTTAATGTTGCATTCAGTCTATTTATAGACTATCTTTTTTTTTTTAAATCTAATCTAAATTACATCTAAATTATTCAATATTTTAATTTCTAATCTAGATCTTGTCGTTCTACACATTAAGAGTGCTAAATCAGAAGTTTATTTTAGGTAGATCTACATCCTCATTCTAGTTCCATTTAAATCAATGCCAATAGCTCTGTTGTTAGCTGTTATGAGACATCAAGGTAGACCTACAAGCTCGAGATCAGTTCTTTACTTCATCTTTATCTTTTTTCAATTACAAATCAATGCAAAAAGATTCTCTAAAATCGCTCGTCTGACATATTGTACATATCTGGTAGATGTCGTGCCGTAATATGCAATATATATCTTTATCAATAATAGGCTATTAGTTTCTAACCAGTTTGTTATTTTGCTAACAGCAATGCCTGGTAGTGCGTTTAGCGTGCTGAACTGATTTTATCGATGTTTTCGGGTTCGTACCTGCTTGCTGCCATCCCTCGTCGTCCGACAGGAGGTTTGGACAAGAAAGTTAATTTTCTTTAACTGTGAAGGAACATCTGAAACATGTAAAACAGAAAAAAATAATTTTACAACGGCAAACATTATTACTTTTGACAATCAAAATAAATTCACGTCCTTATTATTCCTTGCGAATAGGCGGATCCGACAGGGATCCGACGGGGCCGCCTCTGAGTAAGTGTGATAGCGCCCCCGTTAAAGACCACTGCCATAAATGTAAAAAATACAGAAGTGCTGCACCCACCTTCTCCAAAAAATCTGTCACAGAACCAGATATTCTTATAGATGGTCAGAAACTAGCAAACAAGGTTTTCAATCTGGGAAGCGCCATATCAACAAATGTTTACTTAGATTTTAAGGTAAACTTCCTTGTTGTACGTGACAGTGCTGCTTTTGGCAGACTTCAAGAACAAGTGTGGCAACGAATGAGGACCAAGCATATTCACAAAACTGAAAGTCTTCAGAGCTGCAGTGATCCCTTCACTCTGATGCATATAAGACTTTATATTTCCGCAATAACATAAAGCTCACTTAGGAAAAATTAATAAAAATACATAGGTCTTACAACATATCAGGTACAGAAATCTTAAAGTGTCCAACATGAACAGTATCGATGCGACAGTAAATCAGTCCCAACTTCGATGTGCGAGACGCATTCACAAACGTCTTCCGTGCTTGGAGCCGTAAGCAGGAAAGCGCTCTCAGTTTGGTCAATATAAGTACCAAAAAGACACCCTTAAGAGCTTCTTCAATGAGTGTGATATTGGCAATCACAGCTTAGAAGCACTATTTCTAATAGCTTCTCATGGCGTAAAGAAATTTCGAAGTCACAAGCAAGGAGAATAGCCACCGTGAAAGAGCGCTGAACAAACAAAAAGATGAGAGAAGAAGCAGGCCTAACTGCAACTGACCAAATCTAAAATGTTACGTATGCAACTGACTTTTTAAAACGAATTGGTCTTACAAAGAGATGTAGTTTGCTTTAGATTTCATATCGAAAAGGGAAGTTTAGTCGTCAAAATCATCTGTTGGGGGTTTTGAACTAAAAAATCTCTGGAGTTTTTTTTGTAATGCGCTCATAGAATATAATAATAATAATAATAATAATAATAATAAAAATCTTTATTGTCCGTATGGAAATTTGTCTTACAATATGTGCATTACACCAAACAAAAAACATTATAACTATAAGAAACCAAAGTGTAAATTCACAACAGACTCACTCATAATTTACATGTGACTGTAGTTTGTTTTAGAATAATATTGAAGACTCTCTATAGGAAATTGTTTAATCAAAACCATCTGGAAGGGTTTTAAACTTTAAAAAAAAGCACTCTGGAGAATGTTTTTGTTATTCAAAACCCCGCTTGGCTTGGCTACTATCATGGAACTTTGTGTGTGCTATTAGCTTTTTTTTATATTGAAGAGGTATTTTTAGCATTAAACCACGCTGAAGTGTGTGTGGTGGGGGAGGTAAACCCCTTTGGCAAAGCTCATAGCAATTTGAGTGCGTAATTTGCTTTTTTCATGTTGAAGAGGTATTTTTTAGCTTCCAATTCCGCTGAAGTTCTTTTTATAACTCAAAACCCTTTTAATTCGCTCATAGAATTTTGTGTGTGTGTCACTTGCTTTTTCATTATATCGAAGAGTTATTTTTTTAGCTGCAAACCCCGTTGGAGGTTTTTTTTAAACCCAAACCCCTCTAAGGTAAGCTCATAGAGTCTGGTGACTGATGAATGGATAGTCTTATATAGTCTTATATTGAAGAGTATGTTTTATCGTTAGTTTCAGGGAGGGGTTTAAATCAAAATCTTCCTTAGCTATGCTCGAGGAATATGGGGATAGGCGTTTGTATTTTTTTAAAAATTTTGCTTATAGAAGATGGGGATTTATCTGCGACCCCCCCCCCCCCATGGCTTCGCTGGGGCAAGTAATAGTTTAGTATTAAAATCTCACATAAAATAAACTAAACCATTGCAAAAATCAAATTTAATTTCTTGCGGGGGGACAATCCCCCCCCGACTACGCCCATGACATATAGTATATAATACATATTAATGACGAGCTCTGTATAAAACGATTTGTAATTTTTTTACTAGAAGATACAAATAAAAATATAATGAAATCATGGAGACAAGTGGTAGCAGTAGCATGGTGTTCATGTGAATTATTGAATAATATCTATCTATATATGTAATATATATATTTTCTATTCATCATTCTATCATTCTCATTGTTAATATATATATATCAGTATCATAAAATAAAATTTATTTTTGTTGTTATTTGAACCATCCACATTGTTGGTTACTTTATGTACGACTGTCTGTGAATGATGCTCTAGCCAGGTTGAACCTCGGGACCTTAATTGTGTACAGCTATTGAACAACACAAATAATTTCTAAACTTAACCGCTCCCATGGTCTACCTTGTAACGACCGGCCTCTTTCAATTTATATTTACAAATGATTTAATTTGAAACCTCCAAAATACCTTTTCGCGTACCACTGCTAGGAAAAGAAAGAACAACTAAATCCTAATAGCACGGGAAATCTAAATTCTAGACCTATTGTCATTTCGTTACATTCAAAAGGGGTCAAATAAACGATTACAATTAATAAAACGAAATTGATATTTGTGCTTCACGGGCATCATGCTGAGCTTACTGCTGGTACACACCGCCCTCCCTACGTCATAATGTGCCGTCTGGGTAGATCACAGACAACGTGTATGGTGTATGTGAGAAAGTGATCAGGCGGACCAACTACAGGGTAAATTAAAAAATTATAGTACCATCTCCTCAAGATGTCTAAGCAGAAGAGAATGGCATATAAAGTTACTTTCAAGCTGGATATAATTAAATTTGCTAAGGAGCATGGGAATAGAGCAGCGGAGAGACGCTTCGGGCCACCTCCAACTGAGAAAATGATAAGAGAGTGGAGGAAACAGGAGGATCAGCTCCAAAAGTTGGATATAAGCAAGCACACCTTACGTGGACCAACTGCAAAGTGGCCAGAGTTAGAGGTGGAAGTGAAGGAGTGGATCGCACATCACAGGCAAAATGGACTTACTGTCTCAACAAAAATGATAATCTATGAGGCCAGACGTATTGCTGTGGAGAAAGGCATTCGGGATTTCACCGGATCACCATCGTGGTGCTATAGATTTATGAAGAGATCTGGCCTTTCTATGCGCACCAAAACCAGAATTGCACAAAAAATGCCTAAGGAATACGAATCAAAGATTCTTTCTTTTCACACGTTTGTTATTGATGCGAGGAAGAAGAATAACTTTGAAATTAGCCAGATCGGGAACATGGATGAAGTCCCGCTAACGTTTGATGTGCCATCTAACAGAAACGTAGATAACAAAGGAGCAAAAACCGTAACCGTAAAAACCTCAGGGCATGAGAAAACCCACTACACGGTTGTGCTGTCCTGCTGTGCCGATGGTACCAAACTGCCTCCGATGTTGATTTTTAAAAGGAAAACGTTCCCAAAAGAAACAATCCCACAGGGAGTCGTCGTGCATGTTCACGATAAAGGGTGGATGGACGAAAATGGCATGAGGCTGTGGATTGACAAAGTGTGGTCCAAACGTCCTGGCGGTCTTCTGAGGAAATCTTCCTTGTTGGTGCTTGACCAGTTTAGAGCGCACATTACGGAAAATACTAAAAAGAACTTTAAGGAAGTTAAAACCCAAATAGCTGTGATTCCTGGTGGCCTCACTAGCCAGCTGCAACCTCTGGACGTTTCCATTAACAAGCCATTCAAAGTTCTGATGCGTGAGGAGTGGAACACCTGGATGGCAGTTTAGAACCATGATCTGACACCTACTGGGCGGATGAAGAGGCCCACTATCACACAAGTGTGTGAATGGGTTAAAAGGTCATGGGACTCCGTGAAGGAGGACATTGTTGTAAAATCCTTCAAGAAGTGTGGCATTAGTAATGCCTTGGACGGAACAGAAGACGACGTCTTATTTGACACCAGTGAGGAAGAAAGTGATGACAATGACTGCGAGGATCTGTCCTTCCTCATTTCTTATAGCAGCGAAGAGGAGGAATTCTTGGGGTTCGAATAAAAACATTACAGACTGATTTTTGTTACTTTCACTGTTTACTGACTTTACTGACTGTTAATGAGAGTAAAGATTGTTCTTAATATGTTACATGGTTGACATAAAATTGTTCTTAAACTGCTGTTTACTTTATACAGTTGATATAAAATATTTTAGTACAGTATTTGGTTCAGAATCTTTTTTTTCTAGATTTTCCTCCTTTAAAATTGGGTGCGTCTTATATGCCGGAGCGTCTTATACGGCGTAAAATACGGTAAATTCTAGATCTATTGTCATTTCGTTACATTCAAAAGGGGTCAAATAAACGATTACAATTAATAAAACGAAATTGATATTTGTTTCGATTAAGTGAACAAAAAAACAAGAGACATGTAGACAGGTAAACATAAAATCCACGGGTCAAAAATATAAGAGCCTGTATGTGTCAGGGGCACACTAAGGTGTGCAGGTAAAAAAAATGGTGGATTCAGCGAGCGAAGAGAGAGAGAGAGAGGGAGAGAGAAAGAGGAGGAAAGAGAGCGGGTCTCAAATATCATTGTAACAGATACACTCAATCACGGGCTAGAATTGTTTGTTCATTTGATCGTTAAAATATAACCCAATTATTAAAATTTTAAAAAGAGCTAGTTCCGGCTATAAAAAAACAATACAAATCTCAAATGTATCATTAATAACCACTACAAAGCCTAGGAACAAATCAACGGACGTGGCTGGTGCGTACTGCTAGTCACTTATATATGAATAAAATATTTTTTAAGGTCTTCATTGAAAATATCGATTGTATTTGCAACACAAATAGGGCCTATAAATTCTTATAGGATATTGTTCAAATAAAAATATTTTGGAAAGCTTATAAAATAAGACTTTTTACACGCTTCTAAACGGTAGAATATCTAAAGCGTTTTACCATAGTTAAGTTGAATACGATTGTTATACTTTAAATTTTAATGACATTGATAAGAAAAAAATCAAATGTCCCCAAATCTTCGGTAAATAAAACACGACTTTCCACTGGACAGTCTCAAACATGTATTGTCCTTTATTTCTGCCTCTAGCTAACCCGTCTAATGATATTAATATACCATCACGTCACTATTCCCGATTATTGCTAACTTCTACAAGCAAGCCTATTGCTAAACATTTTTATAACTTTTTTCCCAAAGTATGACTAGACAAAATATGAAGGACGAGATTGTAAAACCTTTGGACGTAGAAACATGCAGTGTTGCTATCAATTTGGGGGCCACACCAGAATATAACATCGAAAATATTGTCCACGAAAATCTATATCTAAAGGGTAAGTAAAACTCATTTTTTGGACTAACAATGCCTTATACATAACTTAATATTTATATTGATGTGATTTCGTTAAAGGCGTAATATGCTTTTTTGGCGGCCCCCCAAAAGGGGAAAAGACGCTATTAGTTTTGTGTGAAATGTCTGTCCGTCTGTTTGTCCGTCCGTCCGTCCCGTTTAGATCTCGTAAACTAGAAAAGGTAGTAAAAATCTGACATCACAATAATTTAGACCATTCAAAATTCCTCAGCGACCTGTGCGCCAGTTTTCACAGCGCGACGCTATCATGCTCTGTCATGTGCCTCTGTCTTCCTGGTGGATGGGTCTATGCTGAACGCCTTCAGTGAAGCTTTAAGGGTGTCCCTGAAAAGCTTTCTTTGACCACCTTACGTGCGCTTTCCTTCGATTAGTTAGCCATACAATAGTCATTCAGGGATGCGTCGGTCTACCATTCTGCATCAGGATTTTGTGGATGCTTTGCAGATCTGCTCTTCGAAGTATCTGGTATTTTCTCTTGCCAGATAGACCTATCATTAGAAATGCATATACTTTGAATAGTGTTCAGGCTTCCGCGCGGTGGTGATGCTTGTAGATCTATCTAGTGTAGATCTACGTCTGGATGGAGGTAATACCGAACTCAAAACTACTACAGTAACACCGGCGAAAAGCCGAAACAATCAAATAGGTAGTCGACGCTGATGCTGTTTACAAATACATTTAATAACTAAGAAGGGAATCGTCCGATGTCAGCTATGTCCGTACATTCGTATCTCTATTCTACTGCTCTACACAAAGCATCCTCTTTCTAGCGTCACTAAGAGCGTTCTTGTTTTTTAAAGATCTGTCACGTCATTTGTCGCTAAGTAAAACTTTCCCCTTATTCCCGAAACAAATAACTAATTCCTAATCATGTCATAACAACTCCTCCCCCTCCCGCTAAAAAAAATTGCCAGTCAATTTTTTATCTACTGTCTTAGTCTTACATTGTGCAAGGGCCAAAATGTAGGGAAACATAAAAGACAACACAACTTGAGTCTTGATTTCGGTTTCAACTTCTTCATCATTGTCCCAAACTCAAGTTGATCTGAACACATATTTCCCTCAACTGTCACCAAGTGCTACTGTCCAATGTGATGTGCCATAGGTGACCGCCGACATAGTCCGTATATCCATACTTTATCACATCACATTCCAGAGGTTCCACCACTTTCCCTCACACGTCAGGACAGACATTTTACCTAATATGACAAATTAACATTTATCAATAATCGTTCTCCCACTATACACCTAACGTTCGTTCGGCATTTACAAGTGTATTTTATTTCCTCTCTCCACTTACTTGTCCCAGCGCGATCTAACTCTTTACTGATGTATGATCATGATCAACAACAAGGAATAACTTAGAAAACTTACTTTCCCTTGGTATCAATACCTCGTCGCCTTATAAATGCCCTATCTATTCATACCTCCATACATACAATTCATACATATTAATATTCATACATAATAAATAACTAACATAAGTCAATCTAATACTAACTAATACTACAACAACATAATAACTGCCTAGCTATGACTACTAGGTAAGTCAATTAATTAAGAATAAACACTTCAAATATCAAACCAATCAACTTATTTACACACTACGGTTGTATAGTGTTATGTTTCACAGGTTATCTACACGACCCATACATTTGTTCTCTCCAACTGGAGTTAACATCTCTTCTTACACCACTATAGCCCGCTTGCGGCCTTCTACCTTGGTATGCCTTGCGTTTACCGCTACCACAGTCATCGGATATAGACCTGTGCCTCCTATCCGAACTCGCAATCTTCTGTTCAGACTGTTCTGCCCTACTCCAACAGTCTTTAGCGATGTGCCCATGTTTATGGCAGTTAAAACAAATTCTGTCCTTTCTAGGTTTGTCTCGCCTCCTGTTGCCATATCTGCTTTTCCAACTTCTAACCTGTTTATCAGAAGCGGCTCTGACACCTGCTACATTTCCAAGTAAAACATCTCTAGATAACCTCGGCATGGCTACCCCTTCACAATACCCTGTATACAATGGAGATCGAAGGAACACTTTGCATGCTTCGAACCTCTTAACTGCACCGTCTGCCAATCTGACTGATTTGGTATAGCCTAAATAATCATTGGACTTAACTAATCCCCCTCTAACTGCGAGTGTACTGCTAGCTGTGTCCCGGATCACCTTTATCTGTTTATTATTTATCATGCCCGGATATAATTTAAACCTATCTTCCCCACAATCAACGTAGTTAATTTCTTCATCTGGTTCACTATCCCTACTATCACGATCCCTGTCTTGGATGCTCCTTACAAAATTAACCCTATCTGGTGACCGATTATCCCTCTCTTGTCTACGGTTTCCTTGATTACCTCTCCTATCACTAGTGCCACTATTATCCTGTGTATTCATATTGCCAGCTCTATTCCCCCTATGTTTCCTACACTGGTATGCCATGTGTCCCTTTTCCTGACAGTTAAAACATGTACCCTCCCTAAGGTTTCTATCACCCGCTTTAGGTCTATCTATTCTCCTATCATAACTTTCCCTGCCATTGTTTTCATTTTCCCAGGATCTATCATTTAAGCCATCATAACTATCCCGACTATTGTTCCCACGTTCCCTGGACCTACCATTTCTCCTACCATAGGTGTCCCTATCACTAACATCATTCCTTCTACAATACTCCCTATCATTGCTATCATTTCCCTTTACATAATTTACCAGGTCAATAACTTTTTTGTGGTCTCTAACTGAAAGTGGGTTGTTTGGATAAGCATTCTTAAAGATCCTAATAATTTCTACCAAGTCTTCAATTATCTTAGGGTTTCTTTCTTTTATAAAAGACTGTAGCTGAGGGTCGCACTTATTAATGAAATTGTCAATCAGAATAAAGTTCCTCAACCCCTCGTAGGTGTTCTCCACATTCTCGAATCCGAGCCATTTAGTGAAGAAGTCCTTCTCTGCGTTGATAGTTGTTTGTGGATCAACTTGGCTGGATGGAGTGTTTTCGTAATACTTCTTTCGGAATGTTGCCGCGTTGTGCCCGTATGCGTTTAGCAGTTCCTTCTTTAGCACCTGATAGCTGCTTTGCATCGAGTGGTCGTGGTTCTGGCAAATCGTGAGGGCTTTACCATGCACGAAGTCCAACAAGATTTCGGACCACTCCCTCTCTTGGACATTAAACTTTGCTAGTTTAATTTCAAAGCGTTTCAGATAGTCGCCGATGTCGTCCTTGTCTTCCGCAAAAGGTTGTATTTTCTTTTTCATCCATGCGGCGCTACCATGGCTTTCTATATTGGCATTATTGTTGCTGTTCCCTTCAATGGGCACACTTACACCAGCCTCTATCCTCATCTGCTCAACTTGAATTCTCACTTTTCTGTCCGCCTCTTCTTTCTTCTCCCTCTCGATGCGTTCCGCTTCTCTGACTTTTTCCCGTTCTACACGGTCTGCCTCTTCTTTTTCTTTTTCTCTGGCTCTTTCAGTTTCTCTGACTCGTTCCCGCTCTCTGCGATCTGCTTCTTCTTTTTCCTTTTCTCTGGCCTTTTCCGCTTCTCTAACCTTCTCTCTCTCTAGGCGTTCTGCTTCTCTAATTCTCTCCTTCTCCAAGCGTTCTGCTTCCGCCGCCACCATCTGCTGCACATAGGCCGTTAGTTCTTTGCCTCGCAGTTCCAATTCTGTCTTGGCTTCCTGAATTAGCTTTTTTCTAAATTCTTCTAGGTCGTAACCTGAAGTAGTTGCCATATTCCTTATTTGTTACTTTATCCTACTTTATGGTACCTCTTATACCAACAAACAAACCCCTTGGCGTCTAACTACCAACTTAGACTAATAACCACTTCTACCCTTTCTCAAGATACACTTAGTATCCTTGGTACCTTGGTATGCCTTGCGTTTACCGCTACCACAGTCAGTGGTATCCAGTCAGACGTAGATCTACATTAGATCCATCTACAAGCATCAACACCGCGCGGAAGCCTGAACAACATGGCGACCCCCGACTCGGAGCTTACTGGCAGCAACATCAAGAAGAATAGAAGCCCTCTGTTAGGAGGAGGCAGAAGTTAACGTCATCGGCCTAGTCTGCAGCTAGACCCTGATTATACAGCCACGTCGGCGAAGGAAAGCCAGTAAGATCCTGGACTCGTAGAACTAGGAGGTAACGAAATATAGATCTAGATCTACAGTTGTGATTTGTAAATGCCCATACTTGTGGCATCGTATTGAAGCTTGTATCGAGAAGGCTACAGTTTGTGGAGGGAAGAAAACCGTCCTGTCGATTCCGTACTGAAGAGATATCGCCTGCCCGGCATAGTGAGAACGAACGTGAAGGTCACCTTCTGCAAGGCCAAGATCGACCGTTGGGGTCACGCCAAAGAACTTTTGACGTAGGAGACATCGTACTGCCTACGGCACTTAAGTACAGTAGTGCTAATTTGATCTACAGCTCGGCTGAATTCTGTGCTACACGTTAGATAGCCAGATAGCCGGTAGTTTAGCACTGGACTTTGACTTTGTCGCTGTGTCAATAGTTGGACCGTTCCAGGTTCACTTTGGACAGACGACCACTTGGCTTTCTATATTGGCATTATTGTTGCTGTTCCCTTCAATGGGCACACTTACACCAGCCTCTATCCTCATCTGCTCAACTTGTTGGGTGTTGATGCTTGTAGATGGATCTAATGTAGATCTACGTCTGACTGGATACCACTGACTGTGGTAGCGGTAAACGCAAGGCATACCAAGGTACCAAGGATACTAAGTGTATCTTGAGAAAGGGTAGAAGTGGTTATTAGTCTAAGTTGGTAGTTAGACGCCAAGGGTTTTGTTTGTTGGTATAAGAGGTACCATATCGTAGGATAAAGTAACAAATAAGGAATATGGCAACTACTTCAGGTTACGACCTAGAAGAATTTAGAAAAAAGCTAATTCAGGAAGCCAAGACAGAATTGGAACTGCGAGGCAAAGAACTAACGGCCTATGTGCAGCAGATGGTGGCGGCGGAAGCAGAGCGCTTGGAGAAGGAGAGAATTAGAGAAGCAGAACGCCTAGAGAGAGAGAAGGTTAGAGAAGCGGAAAAGGCCAGAGAAAAGGAAAAAGAAGAAGCAGATCGCAGAGAGCGGGAACGAGTCAGAGAAACTGAAAGAGCCAGAGAAAAAGAAAAAGAAGAGGCAGACCGTGTAGAACGGGAAAAAGTCAGAGAAGCGGAACGCATCGAGAGGGAGAAGAAAGAAGAGGCGGACAGAAAAGTGAGAATTCAAGTTGAGCAGATGAGGATAGAGGCTGGTGTAAGTGTGCCCATTGAAGGGAACAGCAACAATAGCGCCAATATAGAAAGCCATGGTAGCGCCGCATGGATGAAAAAGAAAATACAACCTTTTGCGGAAGACAAGGACGACATCGGCGACTATCTGAAACGCTTTGAAATTAAACTAGCAAAGTTTAATGTCCAAGAGAGGGAGTGGTCCGAAATCTTGTTGGATTTCGTACATGGTAAAGCCCTCACGATTTGCCAGAACCACGACCACTCGATGCAAAGCAGCTATCAGGTGCTAAAGAAGGAACTGCTAAACGCATACGGGCACAACGCGGCAACATTCCGAAAGAAGTATTACGAAAACACTCCATCCAGCCAAGTTGATCCACAAACAACTATCAACGCAGAGAAGGACTTCTTCACTAAATGGCTCGGATTCGAGAATGTGGAGAACACCTACGAGGGGTTGAGGAACTTTATTCTGATTGACAATTTCATTAATAAGTGCGACCCTCAGCTACAGTCTTTTATAAAAGAAAGAAACCCTAAGATAATTGAAGACTTGGTAGAAATTATTAGGATCTTTAAGAATGCTTATCCAAACAACCCACTTTCAGTTAGAGACCACAAAAAAGTTATTGACCTGGTAAATTATGTAAAGGGAAATGATAGCAATGATAGGGAGTATTGTAGAAGGAATGATGTTAGTGATAGGGACACCTATGGTAGGAGAAATGGTAGGTCCAGGGAACGTGGGAACAATAGTCGGGATAGTTATGATGGCTTAAATGATAGATCCTGGGAAAATGAAAACAATGGCAGGGAAAGTTATGATAGGAGAATAGATAGACCTAAAGCGGGTGATAGAAACCTTAGGGAGGGTACATGTTTTAACTGTCAGGAAAAGGGACACATGGCATACCAGTGTAGGAAACATAGGGGGAATAGAGCTGGCAATATGAATACACAGGATAATAGTGGCACTAGTGATAGGAGAGGTAATCAAGGAAACCGTAGACAAGAGAGGGATAATCGGTCACCAGATAGGGTTAATTTTGTAAGGAGCATCCAAGACAGGGATCGTGATAGTAGGGATAGTGAACCAGATGAAGAAATTAACTACGTTGATTGTGGGGAAGATAGGTTTAAATTATATCCGGGCATGATAAATAATAAACAGATAAAGGTGATCCGGGACACAGCTAGCAGTACACTCGCAGTTAGAGGGGGATTAGTTAAGTCCAATGATTATTTAGGCTATACCAAATCAGTCAGATTGGCAGACGGTGCAGTTAAGAGGTTCGAAGCATGCAAAGTGTTCCTTCGATCTCCATTGTATACAGGGTATTGTGAAGGGGTAGCCATGCCGAGGTTATCTAGAGATGTTTTACTTGGAAATGTAGCAGGTGTCAGAGCCGCTTCTGATAAACAGGTTAGAAGTTGGAAAAGCAGATATGGCAACAGGAGGCGAGACAAACCTAGAAAGGACAGAATTTGTTTTAACTGCCATAAACATGGGCACATCGCTAAAGACTGTTGGAGTAGGGCAGAACAGTCTGAACAGAAGATTGCGAGTTCGGATAGGAGGCACAGGTCTATATCCGATGACTGTGGTAGCGGTAAACGCAAGGCATACCAAGGTAGAAGGCCGCAAGCGGGCTATAGTGGTGTAAGAAGAGATGTTAACTCCAGTTGGAGAGAACAAATGTATGGGTCGTGTAGATAACCTGTGAAACATAACACTATACAACCGTAGTGTGTAAATAAGTTGATTGGTTTGATATTTGAAGTGTTTATTCTTAATTAATTGACTTACCTAGTAGTCATAGCTAGGCAGTTATTATGTTGTTGTAGTATTAGTTAGTATTAGATTGACTTATGTTAGTTATTTATTATGTATGAATATTAATATGTATGAATTGTATGTATGGAGGTATGAATAGATAGGGCATTTATAAGGCGACGAGGTATTGATACCAAGGGAAAGTAAGTTTTCTAAGTTATTCCTTGTTGTTGATCATGATCATACATCAGTAAAGAGTTAGATCGCGCTGGGACAAGTAAGTGGAGAGAGGAAATAAAATACACTTGTAAATGCCGAACGAACGTTAGGTGTATAGTGGGAGAACGATTATTGATAAATGTTAATTTGTCATATTAGGTAAAATGTCTGTCCTGACGTGTGAGGGAAAGTGGTGGAACCTCTGGAATGTGATGTGATAAAGTATGGATATACGGACTATGTCGGCGGTCACCTATGGCACATCACATTGGACAGTAGCACTTGGTGACAGTTGAGGGAAATATGTGTTCAGATCAACTTGAGTTTGGGACAATGATGAAGAAGTTGAAACCGAAATCAAGACTCAAGTTGTGTTGTCTTTTATGTTTCCCTACATTTTGGCCCTTGCACAATGTAAGACTAAGACAGTAGATAAAAAATTGACTGGCAATTTTTTTTAGCGGGAGGGGGAGGAGTTGTTATGACATGATTAGGAATTAGTTATTTGTTTCGGGAATAAGGGGAAAGTTTTACTTAGCGACAAATGACGTGACAGATCTTTAAAAAACAAGAACGCTCTTAGTGACGCTAGAAAGAGGATGCTTTGTGTAGAGCAGTAGAATAGAGATACGAATGTACGGACATAGCTGACATCGGACGATTCCCTTCTTAGTTATTAAATGTATTTGTAAACAGCATCAGCGTCGACTACCTATTTTGATTGTTTCGGCTTTTCGCCGGTGTTACTGAAGTAGTTTTGAGTTCGGCATTACCTCCAGTCAGACGTAGATCTACATTAGATCCATCTACAAGCATCAAACCCGCGCGGAAGCCTGAACAACGTCTAAACATATATATGGACCTCTTGCTAGATTACACCTAATTTTAAGGATATCCCCAATCCACCACGATTTAACCTGGTAGTGATAATCTAGCGAGTGGTCACTTCCTTACAGACTCTAATTATTCTAAGGAGAAAGTAGTTAAATAACACTTGACTTATCTGTCTACGAAGCGGCGATAACTCCACAGTCAGTCTCGGGTCCACTCTTCCTACGCTAATGTCTGTCCCGGCGGCAAGGCTTACGGCGATGTCTTCCCTAGCGGTGAGACAAGAACAACGAACGTTTCGGCTCTCCAAGGTCCTTCGGTGCTGGTCTGCAATGGCTCCGGTTCTTCGGTGGTACGGCGTCTGGTTCTGGTGTTCACGGTGATCTGTCGTCTGGCTCCGGTTCGTCAGTGGCGTAGAGTCTGGTTCCGGCTGCTGGTTCCGACGCAGGTACGGTGGTTCCAGGTGGTCGTCTGTCCAAAGTGAACCTGGAACGGTCCAACTATTGACACAGCGACAAAGTCAAAGTCCAGTGCTAAACTACCGGCTATCTGGCTATCTAACGTGTAGCACAGAATTCAGCCGAGCTGTAGATCAAATTAGCACTACTGTACTTAAGTGCCGTAGGCAGTACGATGTCTCCTACGTCAAAAGTTCTTTGGCGTGACCCCAACGGTCGATCTTGGCCTTGCAGAAGGTGACCTTCACGTTCGTTCTCACTATGCCGGGCAGGCGATATCTCTTCAGTACGGAATCGACAGGACGGTTTTCTTCCCTCCACAAACTGTAGCCTTCTCGATACAAGCTTCAATACGATGCCACAAGTATGGGCATTTCCAAATCACAACTGTAGATCTAGATCTATATTTCGTTACCTCCTAGTTCTACGAGTCCAGGATCTTACTGGCTTTCCTTCGCCGACGTGGCCGTATAATCAGGGTCTAGCTGCAGACTAGGCCGATGACGTTAACTTCTGCCTCCTCCTAACAGAGGGCTTCTATTCTTCTTGATGTTGCTGCCAGTAAGCTCCGAGTCGGGGGTCGCCACGTTGTTCAGGCTTCCGCGCGGTGGTGATGCTTGTAGATCTATCTAGTGTAGATCTACGTCTGGATGGAGGTAATACCGAACTCAAAACTACTACAGTAACACCGGCGAAAAGCCGAAACAATCAAATAGGTAGTCGACGCTGATGCTGTTTACAAATACATTTAATAACTAAGAAGGGAATCGTCCGATGTCAGCTATGTCCGTACATTCGTATCTCTATTCTACTGCTCTACACAAAGCATCCTCTTTCTAGCGTCACTAAGAGCGTTCTTGTTTTTTAAAGATCTGTCACGTCATTTGTCGCTAAGTAAAACTTTCCCCTTATTCCCGAAACAAATAACTAATTCCTAATCATGTCATAACAATAGATGTATTAATCGATACGCTTAAACATAATTTTTAGGGGGAAATAAAAAAAATAGTTTAAAAATGTCCTTATTTATAAAGTAGCGGCCAATATACCAGAATGGGAGAGACAAAATATACAGATTAGTTAAGATATATATCAATGTGTAGGTTTTATTATATATATATATAAATATATATATATACCGATTGTTTACGATTGGTGAATGAGGTCCATTGTATTAAAAAATATCTTACTTGTTATAATTGTAGTCGTAACAACGGGACAGGCAGAAAGCAATTTTTTAAAAATAAAAATAATTGCATTTAAATAAGTAGATTTTTTTTCACAAGCGTATGTTTCTTTATTTTAGAAAATACAAAAATTATGGATATATGTAACTCTGCCATTTACAAAGGAAGTTTCGGTCACGAGGCCTTCATCAGCTAGAAAAAAAAAAGAAAGACAATTAACACAAAATAGTCTTAAATTAACTTATCTGTACGATGAAAAGAAATGAGCTACGCTGGTGTAAAAGCGCGGGAAATCGGAATGGGGTGGAGATGTCAGGCAAAGATGAATGGGAAAGGGGGTAGTATTAGTGCCCATCGCATATTAAATAAAAATGTGCTGGTTGTTCATCAGTCGTTTACCCCTGCAGCAGTAAATCTTTGTTGTTGTTTTGTTTTTGAGTCTTTGAGCCATCTTTATTTTAACCTCATTTTAGGATACTTTTCTAAAATACACCCCTTATTGAGAAAGGGTCAAGTAATCGGAAGAGGCGCGACAGGACATGTGTATAAGCTTATAGAAGACTCAAAGGCAGAAGTCGAGTATGTTGTGAAAGAGATATGCTTGCCTGCTGAAGACAGCGAAAAGCTCTCGGTAAAAATGATTTTTTTTCATTATTTATTTGTGGAAAAATATAATAACATTTTAAACAAGACAATTCTTCATTTACATCTGACCATTTTTCGTAGGAGCGTTACTTTTTTTAAAATTACTTATCCATGATAGTTTTTGTAAATGTGTTCATTTTATTCCGCCCCAACTTTTCTATTCTCCACAAAAAAATCATAGTCAAGGAAATGTATAAATCGACTCGGATTTTTATAGACCAAATGTATTTTTAGAAGATACATTTTCAAAAATTATAACGGTTAAATTAGAGTTATTCAACTGTGGCCAATCAGCTAGTTATACTTTTCTCAAAGATACACATCAACTGTAAACTAACAATTTTCTAGAAAAAATGTTAGAACCGTTTTCGAGAACCTTGTCTATGTTTAAGTTCCAATGCTGAGTGCACTCTCTGTCTAGGCTCCGTCATTTCTTGTATGTATTTATTTGTAGAACGAGCAATGCAACATCGTCAGCAAAGTCCGTCATTCGATTATGTTCACGCCATGGAATACCGAAGGAAATCTGATTCACTGCTCTCCTTATTATGTAGTCGATGACTAGAAGAAAAAGGAAGGGAAATAAGATGCACCCCTGTCTCACAACTGTCTTGATGCTAAAGAACTCGGTTGTTCCTTTTTCTGATTTATTACTAGACTGACTGTATAGGTGTAGTAGGATCTTTATGAATTTATCTGGGATGCCGTATTCTCTTTTTTCCATAGTGATTATCGGTGGACACTTTCAAAAGCTTTCATTAGCCGTTGTTGGTAGTTGAGACGAGCGAAGATCTGCTCCTACAAAGATTTGCCTCTTCAAAAGCTTGCTTGATCTGGACAGAGAGGAAATGCCTTTCCAGAAAGTTACAATCTGTCAATTTGCCTTTTACAATCATTCTCTTTTGAAAGTCCTTAGGCATTTTAGTTTTTTGCCAACAGAGATTTAGCGAACAATTATTCTGTTAAAAGTTCACTGTTCCCCCATGTTTTATCATTTCTGCTAACACCTTGTCTAGCCTTGAGCTTTGTATTTATTTAGGACTGTAATGGCCATGGTATCCTCCTCTGTTGTAATTGAAACTGTCTTGACCATGAGTTCATTGTCCTTGAATGTGTAAGTCATGTCTGGCGACGATTTTGTGAGGGTTTCTTTAAAGTGCTCTTGAAAGGGATAACAAAATTTACCTCTATTTAAATTTTTTAAAGAAACTAAAATGTTGACAACGTGGTTGTATTGCTTGACTGTATGACCTTTTTAGTTAAAGTATTTTAATTTGTTTTCATATATTGCAGAACATATTTTACAGAGAAGTGGAAGTTTTGAGAGGACTACCTGATCACCATCGCATAATACAATTCTTTGGATATTGCGTTTCAGAATGTTACTGTTCATTGTATTTGGCATACATGAAACTGGTGAGAGACAAAAATACATGAAAAGTTTAAAGAAATATATTTTTAATAAATATCTCCATTACCTAATTGTTGAGGCTACTAAATACATGTTTATGTAAAGTAGTAAGAACAATTATTTCGAACAATGAAACTTTTGCTTTATTAAAAACATCTATTTGGGGAATGTTTTCGAAAAGAAACGTTCTATATTCTTCTAAAAAGAAAAGTTTTTTTTCTTATAATATTTCATTTATTTCACACCTCTTTTTTTTCTTTGGGTTTTCCTAAATCTTTTGTAATTATTTGATATTTTAACAAAATATATTATCCATTCGCTTTTAAACTTTTTTTTTATCAACTATATTAACTTATTTTTTTGTTTTTGTTTTTATTGGTAAGCTGAAAAACAATAATTAGTCAATTAAGATGTATAATATTTTTAAAAAGATAATTCAGTTTAAATTAAATTGATTATTTAAATGTTGTTACAGGGTTCTATAAGTGCGGCATTACGTAAAGGACCTTTCTCTGAAGAAAAGTGTTTTCTCTATACAGGTCAAATTCTCGAAGGTTTAGAATTTTTACACAAGAACGGGGTTATACATAGGGACATTAAAGGTATGGAAATCATGTTTCACCATATGTTCATTGGTCAAGAAACAGTTTGGAAATAAAAAATTAAAGTTTATAAAAATTAATTGCTTTTTAATAAATGCATCTTTTTATTTATCATATATCTTAAGTAATTGCACATTAGTTTTTCTTAAGACTTTTAATATACAAACTCAAATGTTGCTCCGTTGAATTCGCCCATGAACAAGGAATATTCAAGCCATGTTCTTGGTCATTTTTTCATGGTCTAAAGTGATACGATTTTAAACTTCAAATCAATCTGGACAACTCATCAACACTAACAATATTCTTGTAACTGTACTGGATTAGGGAAATGACTACAATTGCTTAAGATATTGAAGTACAGCGCACTAAACATGCATAAGAATGAAAGATGTACTTAACAGATGCATTTTTAAAAAAAATTCCCTTTTGATTCAAATTAAGTGCATTATAAAATTCGATCACAAAACTCTCTATATAATTTTTTAAAATTTTTAACAATCTTTTTTATTTTTTTTTTACGAAAAGTAATTGTTTTTATTATTAACATAGACATCTTTCTGTTAACAATGCATTGTCCCCTAAATCTTTATCTAGATGATTAGGAAATTTAACATAGTGTATTTGTAAATAAAAACTGTTTTTAAAAAGTTGAAATTGTTGCCTTGAGAAAAGATAAAATGTAGCTGTTGCGTCAGAACTTTGAAAGATATAAAATATAATTATGTCGGATTTTCAATATCTTTTCTAGTTTATAAAATCTAAACGGAACGGACGGATAGACAGACAGACCACACACAACCAATAGCGGCTGTTTCTTTTTTGGTCGCAAAAAAAATAGTTAGTATTTCTTATTAACACATAAGTTCTACAAAACAACTATGAGATTTAAACAGATCTAAATTCTGAATTATTTTTAAAGAAAGATACTTTGAAATATCAAATATTAAATTATTTCTGGTCCATTTTTTCTAAAGAGCACCATAATATTTTCAAACAAGCTATAGATCTTAGCCTCATCTTAACTTTTCGCCCTAGCAAATCATATTGGCATCCTTTTTTCACACCCTCATAGTTTACACTGCGGATGTAAGCTGCGTAAAATATTTTGATTATAGCTTTAATATTTATGTTAAAAGTTTCCGATATAGCCAACAAATTTATGTACTAATGTTTTTGAAAGAAAAAAAAGGAAAATTAATTGTATTATATAATGAAATAAATAGACTACCTACAATCTTAGAAATAAATTTAGTTTGGATCGCGAGATTTTCGTTATCTGCGCGTGCGGGACCTTTCAATCGAGTCTGCTTGAGGTGTTATGAATTGAGCTATTACAATGTATGTCAAGACGGCTACAGTTGCTGCTATAACCAACGAATTTATGTAAAAATGCGTTTGAAACACACAATTGAAGATTAAAATTTATTAAATAATAAAATGAATGGACTATCTTTTGTATGTTTATTTATTTCGTTATTGAATAGAGATAGATTTGGCTAATAAATCGGGTTTACGATTGATTAAAAATTTACTTTCCTTAATAGAGATAAATTTAGCTTTTAAAAAAAAAACAAATTGGCACCCCAGCTGTGGGAGGGAGATTAAACATACACTATAATCTTCGCCATGATCTCAGGAACATTTATGCTAGGTTTTATCAAGATTGGTTAAATGGTTTAGATTTCTATGCGGGACATACATGTATACATACATCTTATTTTCTGCTTTATATTATACTAGCCATATGTTACCCGCGACACGCGGGTCTTAATTTGCGTATCAGTTTCGATATAGTCACTGAGAGTGCTATGTAGACAGTTAAACGAAATAATAATTTTATAAGTAAAGCGAACACAGAATGCTTGAATGTAAAAATAGTATGAATGGAGCTATTAAAATAGCTAAACGACTTAAATTAATTTTTAAAAATAAAAACATATGCTTGTACATATGCATATATTTGATTAAAATTTTAAATGAATATACTTAATTTTGTATGTTCATGTGTTTAATTATAAAGTAGATCTATCATCTTTGAATTAGATCTAGATCTTGAGTAAGAGGTAGATATACATCTAGACTAATCTAGAGTTGATATTGGCTTGGATAGAGTTCGTCTGTGCGTGCGTGAAGGCTTCGCTCTCCGCATGCGTGACCTTTTTTATAAGATCTACGCGACTCATGAATGAAACTATTAAAATGATTGTGAACACAGCTTCCCAGCTATAGCGAACGAATGTATGAAAAATGCTTTAGAAAAATAAATTTGAATATTAATTTGATTAAAATATGAAATGAATGGACTATAATTAGTCTGTTCATGTGTTAAAGTTATAAAACTATCTTTGCGAACAGAAGTTTTATCATTTTACAGTTGAATTAGAGTTTAAAACCAGGAATAGAGAGATGTGTAACATTTTGGCTATTGTCCAATGGAAGAATTACGTCAGGTATTCTAAATTTGCAGATATAAGGAACGAATTTATGTAAAAATTGCTTTTGAAAAACAAATTTGAAGGTTAATTTTATAAAATAATGAAATTAACAGAATAAATTGTGTATTTTCATGTGCCAGAGTAAAAAAAAACAATCTGAGCAAAATGTAGTTTTAAAAATTAGATCAAGATCTAGATCTTTTCGATTTATACATGGTAAACATGGCCTAGATTAATGAAATTATAATATTTTCTCAGAGTTGGTCAACTTTTTTTAAGGGTCTTAAGTTTGTTTTAGGGCTACAATACATAAAATACGGTCTAAGTTAGTACCCAAGGAACAGCTATACCAAGTTTTATCAAGATTGGTCAAACGCTTTTGATTTCTATTCGTAACATACATACATACATACATACATACATACATACATACATACATATATACATACATACATACATACATACATACATACATACATATATATATACATACATACATACATACATACATACATACATACATACATACATACATACATACTTCTTACGTTCTACTTTAAAGTATAAAAGATTACTAGCTATAATTTTACCCGGCTTTGTTCGGGTTTTTTTTCTTTCTACAAATAGCTAGCATTTATTTCGTCTGAATTTGTGTACAAATCTGAGGTAGATAAAAAGTTAATCTAGATCAATAAAATAATAATACTTTCATAGTATTGAGCAAAATTTTTTGAGAGTCTTTAGTTTGAGTTAGGGCTACCATACATACGTTACGGTTCCAGTTAGTACCCAAGGAACATTTAGGCCAAGATTTATTAAGATTGATTAAACGGTTTTGATATTTATGCGGGACATACAGCCATGCCATACTGTGACAAGTCAAAAGTTTGCTGTCAAAGTCATTCAGATTTATCACAATATAAATTATTATTTATTATCATTGGTTTGTTTTATTTTAATTATTTCCCCTTTCTATCCCCAATTTCTTCACCCGCCCCACCTTTTCCTCTCCCGGCTAGACTCAGTCTACCACTTTGGAGATAGCTAGGCCGCCTCCTTTCATTTATCTGCCCTTTATCGGGGAAAAAATAACACACAATCTCTTTGGTCTTACCTGTCGAATGTCTGGCGGCCGCAGTTGACACCACCTTGGATGGAATGCAAGACAATCTTTCTCCCCCCCCCCCCCTTTCTCCTACTACTCTCTTTGATCAAAGAGATTACTCGGGTCAACACGCCTCGTGACACTCCCTGGTGCGACTCTTGTCGGATTCACTCACGTGTAAGATAATTCTTAGCCTAGGGCATTTCCTGTTTCCGCCCATATCCCGGCCTTTATAAGGCAAATTAAATCAAACCAGACCCGCTCATTTCTCTATCGTTGGCTATCGAGTCGAATCTAATAATGCTAGGCTACTCAATTGGTTGCACATTTTTATATTGCTACTATCAGCCATCTATTTTTCCATATCTCATTTGTCAGCATCTCCTCATTGTGCTCTAAAGCAATTTCACCAATCTGACGAATGCACCTCAGTCGAGGGCATCAATAAGATGCATGAGAGACATGTCCTAACTTGTCTTTGTTTATCCGCAGCATCCCTCAGGTGTCTGCTTATTTACCTGCCTATTTATTTGGCATTGTCTGCCTAATCAACTGCACATTGCCCTTGTACTTAGTGCTATTTAGCACTGCTCTACTGCCTACTTGTTATTGAGTATCATCTTGGATCTACTCAACGATTTACTTGGTGCTATCGGCTCTACTTGCCTGCCTATTTGACAGTCCACTTGTCAACCCATTAGGCACGTCGTCCCTATTGACCCAGAGTATGTGTGAGACGTCATAGCTCAGCCTGAACTTTGTAACTCACTGGATTTATCCTGTTAACTACACTGCCCACGGCAGATCCGCTCTGCCCGCAGTATCCTTGTGCCCACGGTAGCCGGCCAGCCGCCCTACTGTGCCCACGACAGATACCAGAATTTTGGATTGAGACTCCACAAGAACTATATCACCGGCGTCCCTCTACACGCTAGAGCGTCATCTTCAGCTGCAGAACGTCAAATCAGGACACAGCCAGCTGCAACCCAAGCAGGACAACCAGCTAAGTTCAGAATACAAAGTGACATACTCACTTATTAAGTGCAAGAGTGATGATTAAATACATTATTGATTAGAGATAGATGCAACCCCCCCCCTATTTTTTCTTCTATGTAAATATTTATGTAAATAAATATTCTCCATTTTTAACTGTGTATCTATCTTTCATTGCTTGTCTCGTTGCGTGCCCTCTCCCAATTTATATGCTGATAGGTTGGTGTGTGATAATTTTAAAAATAATCATCCCCTAGACTTTAAACACGCCAAACACACGTCACACTCACTAACCTGTCACACAAACATACGCCTTACTTTCTATTTCATGTATATATATATATATTTATATATATATATATATGTTTTATACTTGATACAAAATGCTTAATTTAAAATATAGCTTAATATGATTGGTGTACACTGCATTACAGAAAATAAATATTAAGCCAACAATATCTAATCTTTAACTTACTAGTGTAGAACTATCAAAAACTAGAATACGTTCCGGTAAAATGCTGAGGTTTTATATATGTTAAAACATTCATTGCAACACATCTGCAAATTAGAGGACATTCAAGTTTATGACACTAAGTGCTACAAGTCTGGTGAAGATTATTACATATCAATTGATGTAAATTCTGCAATTATCGTGGGTCTAATCTCAGATACTTTGTTTTGCTTAAGGTCCAAATGTTTTACTTGAGGACGAAAGTAATATCAGGATAACAGATTTCGGACTTGCTAAATTTATGGATGATTCAGATAATACAATGGAATTGGGAACTTGTCGATGGATGGCACCTGAGGTTGTTAACAGAAAGCCGGATACGGAGCCATATAATTTAAAAGCAGACATTTGGTAGGTGCTTTAAGAAAGAGCTGAATTATGTTTTTATAGAATTTCTTTTTTATCAAGTAACTTTATATTATCTTTATTCGATTGTTAAATAAGAATGATAAATTCTTTATGTTTCTATTTACATATCATTTATTTGCTGTTTTTTTTATTTCACAAAGTTTACATCGTTTCCTGTCTGTCTGTCTGGTACAAATACACATTATTTTCCCCAAACCTTTCATTCTAAAAGAAATATTTTTGTAAAAAAGCATAATTTTTCATTACAAATGACATCATAGAAAGCAATTAAAATATTCTATTAATTAGTGCTTAGTTATGACTGTACTTTAATTTAGAAAATTGAGATAAAATTGCATTAATGAGAGATATTGCAGTAAATTTTGCAGTTATATAAATTTCGTGTTTTTTTTATTTTGTTAGTTAAAATACTTTTTTTTTCGTGATTGTCTTCTTGCAGACATTTATTTATATACAAAAGAATAACAAGTTAAAAAACTGTGGATATTTAAGGTGCTTTTTTTAATATTGCAGGACATTAGATATTTATTATATATTTCTTACATTTACAAAGTAAACCGGCTCAAAATCATCGTGAAATCGGATTTGTTTTTGTATTTTTTTCATTCTACTCTCAAAAGGCGGTCGACAGAACATAAATGGACAATACACAGCTAATAGCTATTACTCCCGGCCTACCTCCTTCCCATATGAGGACCATTAAGGTAATCAATCATTTAAAAAATATGAATTAGAATGTTTTTTTTAATTTTTATTTAAGGAGTGTGGGCTGTACAGCTCTAGAGATGATCACAGCTAAAGTACCTTATCACGATCGTTCGAACATTGCAAATGTAATATTCACTCTTCACAACGGTGAAAGTCCTAAACTTCCAGACAACATTTCAGAAAGAATGGAAAGGCTCTTAAAAAAAACTTTTGTGATAAATCATGTAGAAAGATTTTCAGCAGAAAAACTAATTGAAGAATTTTTCTCTATAGTAAGTGTTGTTTAAATGTATTTTGATAATATTAAGGTTCACGTTGTGTTTCTTTTCTTAGACATTCAAATTTATTAAAGAGTCATGTATTTATAGCATTATAGAATTAGTTAAAGTGTGATTAACAGCCTTAATTCTAATATTGTTTGACATTAATTTTAGTCCAAAAGATTTTTCTCCAATAAGACTAATCAAAGCAAAGTATTGAGACCTTTTCAAACACTGGTTGTACGATGAATCAAAGTTCCTAAATTAAGATCATTCTTACATCGTTTTAAATGTATGAAATTTATTAGCCTAAAGCAGTGCAAAAATATTAAAACAGACCAAAAATAAGTGAAATTTTAAATTGTGTTAAGGAGAAATAATGATTTTTATTTAATGATTTTTTAAAAAACATCTAACTTTTGTATTCCAAGATTCTGAAACAAAGCACTAAATTGTGTTCTAGCCTTCATGTTATTAAGTTACCTACTTGTTTTGTTTCCCTTGTTTAGTTACCTTTTACCTTACACCAAAAATATGTTTGCATCATCCATTACTTTTAAAGACCTTCTCTAAGGTCTCTTACATTTTAATGTCATCTTGATTACTTTAGAAACATGTCTTCAAAGAAGGAAATAATTATGCGCAATGTTCATTATACTCCTGCATGTTAACTCTATTTTAACTCTTCAAAATCAATGATTTTCCTGACAGAGTCAGGCAATCGGCTCCAGTCAATAATATCAGAAAGAGAAGCACTTATAAGATTTATTCCTAGAAAATATAATAAGAAATGTGTCTTTTGCTGTTTGTGCTTCTATGTATTTTTTTATTATATTTTGTTTTGGTATTTGTGAGTTATGGTTCAGTTTTGTTAGGCCTGTATATGTCTTTGTTTTTTTACTCTTAACAATCTAATATCTTGAAGTATTCCTTGGTTTAGTAACTATATTTAAGGTCTAGTTATAGTATAGTAATGTATAAATATTCATTTCTTTAAAATGTTACGATGATAGTTGCTTATGTTTTCTTGACATTAGCAATCTCAAACAGAAAACAAACACTGCGATATTTTTTAAATCCAGGTTAAGTTGCATTTTTGTTTTTCTCCTGCATTATTATTTATTTATTTTTTTTTCAAACATTTAGTACAAATATAATTAGAAGAAAATGCTAAATTTACTTTTTAGGTAGTTCAAACGTTTTTAATCAAATTTACAAGAGATTTATATTTTTTTTTCTTTATTTTTTTTTATTACTGCTAACAGGAAGGGTCTTTCTGTGAAGACAAAGGTAATAACTTTTTTAACGCTCAAGACTTTTTTCAAAGCAAGTTATTTTCTCATAGTTATTATCTCTAGATTTAGGTTATACATTTTCATATCAATGTCATTTAAACAAAACTATTGTATGTATCATATGAGCTCTATCCCAATCCACGAATTGTATTTTAACAAAATGTAATTATTTTATGTATATATACGTCTGATTCCTAACAGAGACAATAATAATGATAGGCTTTCCCTCCCCCCCCCCCCCTCTAAATAATATAATACTTCTGCCAAGCACATTGGATTACTTCCTTTGAAGTAATAAAAAATTATTAATTAATGAACTTAGTGTGAAGTTGAACTATGGAGCTTGATCTGCGTCCAGTCTCTTCTTTTCCATCTTTCTCTCTCTCTCTCTCTCTTGTCTTTCTCTTCCCTTCTAATTCTGACTTAAAATTTCATCTCTTCTTTTGTTTCTCATTTTCTTCCTTTCTGATTTTTTCTTGTCTTTCTAAATATTTTTCTTTCTTGTATTTTTGTCTCCAATTCTTAATCAACTGCTTGTTTGACATATGCTACTACGTATTAGACCTTTACGTTTATCTATTTCGTCCTGAATAGCTGTTTTTTTTTTGTCGTCTTTAGATCCACAGATAAGGAAGTTGCCATTATATTAGTTTAATATTCTAACAAGAACTTATATTTGTATACATAATTTAACTTTAGTGTGTTAGTCCTATGGCCTTTAAGTATTTTAAATCTAGTTTATGTAATTATTAGATCTAGACGTAACACAAATTTAATTGTTTCTCTTATTAAGTCAAGTAGGCTATGTGCTTATTTAAAACATTATTTGGCATTAGATCTACAATTCTAAAAGGATATAAGCCTATGCAGATGTATTATTATCTAAGTATCACTACAATTAATCTACGGGTTTTAAAAGGGAAAATTGTATTTAAAAAATAAACTTTGCAAGCGTTTTTTTTTAAATGCAAAAAAATGTTTACCCCTATTCAATATGTATAGTACAAACAAGAAAGAATGTAATATTAACAGAGACGATGTGCTTTATAGTGTTTTAACTTTTATGCCAATGATGACTAATAATACAAGAGTAAACAATAGTATTGGCAATACGTACACGTCCCTTCTACTTGTTTTGTGGAGAAAGAGTTGGGGCTGTTCATATTTTGTATTTTTTAACTTCTGAATATTTTTGCCTTTTTAGTATCTTTGATATATATATAGATATAGATAGATAGATAGATAGATAGATAGATAGATAGATAGATAGATTAGTGAGGGATGCATTATTTCCCATATCTGCGCAGCCCCAGCTCTAACCTACATATTTTGCAACACAATGGACAAGCTTAACCATTGTCCGCAGGTGGTCGATTTAGATTTTATTTTTGCCGTCTGCGTTTGTCCTCGGCAGCGGAGTTTGTTTTGGTTTCAGATGTGTATTCCCTCGGCCTTTGTAAGTGACCTCTAGCTGTCTCGTTCTGAGGCCGCATGCCTCCAGGTGCAATTTCAGCTAAGGTATGTTGACGCCTAAGCTGGTCTTTGAAACGTTTCCGTGGGGCGCCTCTGTTACATCGACCACCTTTTAGCTCACCAAAAAAGACTGCCTTTGGCATAGGCTCGTCTCCCATACGGGATACGTGCCCTGCCAGCGCAACTGTCGGACCATAAGAAGTCCTTTTATATAAACCAGAGTTTCCTCCTCGAGGCCATATTATGGGCTTTAGATAAAGGGATCACGGCACCACTTTCGATCTTGCTGATGCAATCCAAAGGAACGCCTAGCGTTCCATTTAGCACCAACTTAGAAGCAGAAGCTGCCGTAGGGAGTGCCATTGTTGATGTTTCCAACGTCTAAGGGGCTTCACTCGTGGTATTTCCTCGAGTTTGTCTGCTAATGCTTAGTATTGCAAGGCAACTGGGGTTTGAAGCCAGAGTATCACTCTGCTAGATGAATCGTCTAACTAGGTTGACGAGCTTCATCTGCCCAAAGCTCCCTGTTTTGTAGCGCCAGGTATACACCTTAACTTCCTCACCTGTTAGTAAGAGTTGTTTCACCAGTATGAGTATCTATAAATGAGCAGGCCAAGTGCTAGACATAGTAATCAGAGGCTATTTGAGACGCATCCCATTAGAAGTACTTTATAGATAATAGGAACTTATCCACATTTTCACCTACTGGGCATAACAGAAGGCTGTCTCTGACGGTTGGAGAGGTGTTCGCGCCTCATGGAACAACTAATTCCCACTTCAATCTTGGCGGCCCTCAGCCAGTTATGTGTTGATCCGCACCTAGTATATTATATATGTTTTTATTACATATCTTTATATATATATATATATATATATATATATATATAAAGAAATGTACAAATTTGCAACTGTTAGGATCTTACCCAGACAGAAGTTTGTTAGGACATGCAGATGGAGGTAGGCTCCCATAGACCTAAAGTGTTCAAAGGTGTTCAAAATGTTGACTTAAGTCAAAGAATAGTTTATGCATATAATTTATGTCGACCTACTTTTTTAGTGGCCCCTAAAAGGGGAAAAGGCGCTATTAGTTTTGTGTGAAATGTCAGTCCGTCCGTCCCATTTAGATCTCGTAAACTAGAAAAGATATTGAAAATCCGACATCACAATATTTTAGACCATTCAAAGTTCTGATGCAACGGCTACTTTTTTTTCTGAAAGCGAAAAATCTAATTTTTAAAATCAATTATGCAAGCAGTTTTTTAAAGAAAAAATTAGTAGTCATTATAAGTTTTACATGATTTAAAATGAATAGTAATTTTGTAAACGTCATTTTTCCGAATAATTTTTATTGCGGAAATGCTTTTTATTTTATTTTGAGGATTCGAAAAAGAGTTTGATTAAGTAGCTAACACTTGAGGATTTTATCTGTGGATTACTTGTGTTTCTGTGGTTTTTCTTTTTTGTTATTCTATTGATTTTTGTGTGTTACTGTTTAGAGTGGACGGCGCGAGGGTTGTGTAGTAAAGTACTGTGTAGTTTGTAGTGTAGTTATCGTCTCTTTTCTGTCTCTACTTGTGATAAACCCTTGTACAAATGTCAGTTAAAACATTTTTTATTGAATAAATGGACCTGGATGGTGGATTTGTCCACGCCCAAGGTACCTTGCTTCTAAAGCTGTCAGGCCAAGGGGCTGTTAAGGCCACTATGGTGATCCTAGTAGAGTGCCGGAAACTAACACAGGACGAAGTGAGTTCTCTCTATCGCTTCGAGAACCCCTTTGTCTGGTTCCTGGTCCCAACATCCGCCCGAGTGAGAACCCGTATACTAGGGAAATCATTTTTATCTCCTGTTAGCTCCATCACTTTCACAAGTTCTAGAATTTTATCATTTGATGCCATGGTTATTTTTAATGTATCAATTTATGTTTAATGAGTAGTTAAAAAAGTAAATCAATCAAAGTATACAGTTGCAAGAAAAATGAGATATGTTACAAATATTACACTGGGAGAATGTGTGTGTTATGATGCAATATATTTTTACAAAAAAAATATAAGATCAATGAACTTTCTTGATAGTCATATATTCAAATTTAATCAATTGCATATATGTCAAAGCAATATTAATCACAAATTTGTTAGCTCAAGTATGTTTCAATGTAGGAATAATTTGAGCTTAAACATTTCTCAATGTTAAGTAAGTATGGCTATTGTTTAGGCCAGTTATAATAGAAAAAATAAAAAAAATTAAATTAATAAGAAGTAAAAAATATATGTACAAATTTATAAAAACAAACAAACACAGAAACAATATGAATGACGACACAGTCTGCAATAAAAAAGATCAATAACAAGAAGAAATGAGACAGGAGAGTTACAGATATGTAGATACAAGACATTAGACCAACAACAATATTAATACAAACAGAATACTCTGACAAAATACACAAACAAGACCAAAACAGCTAATAAATAATTCCTAATATGATCTAGTACCTCCCTACCAACAAGGATGACCTCAAACGCGTTGGGTCTTATTGAAGGTAAAAGATCAGATAGGATATTCCCTAATAGATTTTATTATTATGATAACTCACAAAATAGTCCCTCTCCAGCCACCCTTAAAAAACACTTAGAAAAAAAATGAAATGAAAATATGGCTCCAAGAATGCCAAGAGTTATCAATCACTAACTCCAATTAATAATCAACTTTAATTACTGCTATATCAAAGCAAAATCAATGTACTTTATAATCATATATATATATTCAATTTGTTAATTATAACTTACAAGTTCTTCTCTTGTAGACTAGTGTAGATTTATCCTCTTCTCTCTTGTAGCTTGTCAAATGCGAATACAGCTTGAGTAGTTCAATAATAAGTCATGTAAGTAATCCAATTAAGAAAACACATCAATATGAGCATCTAAGTAGTAATAAAATAATCCACTTCTATGCCATAAGATGGCTCAAATGCTCCAATTTACAATTAATACAACTTCTGTCAAGTGGTCCAAATAATCCACAAAATAATCCACAGTGGTTAGGAAGTTCACAAAAAGGTAATCCAAGATAATCACTTACTAGAGGCTTTTGTTAGTTCCAAGTAATATAATCCAATTCTTGGAATGATACAAGATAAGAGATAGAACATGTGCAGGTACTTGTATATGAGGCTATATATAACTCCTCAGTAGCCTAATCAATAACATCAAGTCAGGGTATCCATTAGTATGCTGAAAAAAATATTGACCATAAGTAGAAGAATGTCTCAACTGAGAGCAATCTTTCTACAAGACTTGAATGGTAGTGGTCATGTCAGAGTTTGAGTGTGCCAATGATGAATAATGGCGAGCACTCGATGATGAAGCGGTGTATCTGTCATCAAACGATGCCTTGAGTGGTGTAGCTCTTTCTTTCACACAGGTAGCTCTCGGAACAGGGTTGACTTCTGCTCTCGGTTTCACACAGAGTTGATGATGTAGTTGATGAATCTCAGCATGCAGATGTGGAATAGCTTTGGCAAAGCTATTTGCGATACTTGACTGGCTCAGTCTGTCTGTAATGCCGTAACTGGTGCTAATGTCTATCTAGTTTTTGATGACTTAGATCTAGTTAAAGATGACCTGAATTTCAACATGTGTCACAATGTTAGAATCTTGTCTAGACAGAGGTCAGGCAAGTGTGTTCTGTGGCGTACTGCGTCCTGCAGAATGTCAGACGTTTAGCTTTATTAGATCTTATGATGATGTTTTATAGCTTACTTTATTACAGGTTGGACTGCAATGTCTCGTAAATCCCTAAATTGCCTTGTAGATCTTGTGAGCAATCTGGATTTAGCCCATGCTTAATTTGACGCCATCATGAGAAAAAAAAATTCCGGTCTAAGGTATATACTTGCGCCACACGAGAAGTGTAGTTTCACTGTCTTAAAGACACCTTTACTGGCCACCATGTGTCACAGCCTGGTTTTTGTTTTAGGCGTGGTAACGCAAATGTCGTGTTACGTAGATCTTGTAGATGATATAATATTCCTTTGTATTCTTAGTTAAGTACTTTCACTCGCGCACTAGATTTGCTAGTGCGTGAGAACACTAACATGCTGAACTCTTTGACTACAATATTTATAATAATTAATAGACTCACTGGTAGCCGACATGGTTTTTATTACACACAAATAATAAATCACAAAAGATATTGGCGACTTCAGCCATAACAAAATGCATCCAAGAAAATAAGTCCTGAATACAAATCAATTCTAATAACTTCAATACTTGTACATTACTCTACTTGTCAATAATATCCATAACACTCCTCTCTCTACAAGAGTCTAAGATCAACTGCCGTGTCCACCTCGTGGTCAGCTTCCGACCAAAACAAAATCTCGTGCGATTGCACGGAATGGTTCAGTGATTACTAGTCACCAAATATTACAGGGGTTCTAAAACTGATGTTACGACAAAGTAATGTTTAGAAAGTTTTGACAAAATGTTACATAGAATTATAAGTTAACTTTATATAGAATGAAAAAGTTTTTAAAAAATCAGTGATTATTTTGGACATAATAAATAAAAAACTGTCATGGAATCCAAATATTGCTGAAGCTAAAAAAAAAAGCATTAAGATTTATTAAAAGAAATTTCTATAAATCAAATAAGAACATAAAACTAAAATGTTATTTAACCTTGCCAAGGCCAAGAATAGAATATGCATCCTCCGTTTGGGACCCACAAATCAAGAAAACAGTAAGAAACTGGAACAGACACAAAATAGAGCAGTGAAATTCATAACAAACGAATATTCACATTTGACTAGAGAAACACCTTTAGTAAAATATCTAAATTTAGAAAGCCTTCAGGACAGAAGACTCAAAAGTAAAGTAGCAATTATACATAAAACACTGAACCATAATCTTCAAATACTAAAACAAAATTTAATAAAATACTCTGAAAGACACAAAGCTAACAACACATTCCTCGTCCTATATGCTAGGACAAATTTGTAGAAATACTCCTTCTTCCCTAGTGCTATTCGAGCATGGAATGGGTTGCCTGAGCTAGCCAGGAAAACCAGTGACTTGGCAGAATTTAAGTCATTGGTTAATATGCATGACGCGTAGGACGTAATCATCTTCCTTTTTGAAGTAACGTCTGTATTATATAAGATAAGATAAGTAACATCAGATGTTTGATAATCTTACATTTGGAAAGCAGCTGGAGGAGTTGAAAGAGCAAAGAAGTACAAACACGTTCCTTTATAGAAGCTTCTGTCTGCCTAGTCCTATTACAGTGTTAGCATAAGTGGTCTGTTTGCCGTTAAGGGAATAATAGGCTGTTCATATTACCAACGGAAATTACTTTCAGCTTTTCATGAACAAATGCAGGGCACTGAACAGTTTGACAACTCCGTCTCTAGGGCACTTTTCATCTGATTTGCCCCCCCCCCCCTCCACACACACTATTCGGAATCTTTCTTTGGTTGTAATCTTCAGTGCCTTTAAATTCCTATAATTGAAGTACAAAAAAAAGTACGAAGAGAACGTAAAAGTTGTTAAAAAGTCTACATTGTGAGAGCGGGTCAATGAGTAAGAGGATTTAAAGGTCATCTGTTTTTGTGGCCTACGATATTGACTAGGGTATGATATTACCAGCACAACGGGCAAAATGTCTCAACATTCACGTAACAAATATTTGATAATTTTTTAGAGTTGGGTGAGCTTAAGTACGAATATAAACAAAATCCGTCTTTTTTAAAGTTTTAAACCAGCAACTCTTAAGGTTTTACGATATAGAAGTACAAAGGCGTTTTGTTTCTGTGGCTTACACTTACCAATTGTATATGGCCAGAAAATAAACCAAACACCAGTACATTTATCCTACAAAGTTAAGATACCAATTTTAAGTTTAATGGACAAAGGGGCGCCCTAAAGGTTACGAAGTTTAAGATCAGTCTCAACCTAGATAGGATGGCTGCCTGGTCGTGCGGTTTGCGCGCTGGACTGTCTTTCGGATTTATCGACGATCGAGGGTTCAAACCCTGCCCGCTCCCATCCCCCGTCATCCTGCGGGAGGTTTGGACTAAGAAGTAAACTATCTTCAACTCTGAAGGAACATCCGAAATATGTCAAACATTTTACAAAACATAGATTGGAACCCGAAAATGTTGGCATACACGATATTATAGCTTATTGCTTTTTTATTTGGACATGGTCATTGACCAAATCAATCAGATCCTGTACCTTAGAACTAGATCATTTAGACATCGCCAGGAAAAAAAGGGGGGGGGGAGGTCATGAATGTCATGAACATATTTTCCACTTAAAATATTATTACATAATGCTAAATAACATAACAAACACCACAGGAATATAAATTTATATTGTATATTAAAATGTCGATATTTATTTAAAAGCTAAATGATATTTATGTAGAAAAAATATAAATAGTTCTCCAGTGTTAAACATCTTAGTACGTAAAAACCATTATGCTGCTCGAAATTTGTAATAGGATAACAAATCGTCATAAAGCTCGAAAAGCCGTAATAAACAACTTATTTTATAAGACTCACTTGTTTCCTTTAAAAAAAATCTGATTTTATTTATTTTTTTGTTTAGTGCCCCCATACGAATAAAAGAAGATTATTTTGTGCGTTTTGTCTGTTGGTCGGTTGTCCGTCAGGATTAGATTAACAAATAACACTTGAGGCTATTGTAAATCTGATTTAACCTTTAATTTTTCATTCACAAATATTGCAATAGTTTTAAGTATCTATAATAGATTGTTCCTGATGTTTTGTGAAAAACAAATCAATGCCAATGAATATTTGTTTGCTCTTCTAAGTTATAGTAGATTATATTTCCATGCTTAAACGTTGCAAGAAACACATGATCTTTAATATATTGTTCCGGTTTTTTTAAATGTAAATAGCATATAAATGCTAAATAAAAATATCTATACTGATTTATATTTCATTAACTATAAAGTTTTTCCGGATATTGTTTTATATAAAATAAATTATATCGAATGGTTGTTTGAAATCGCAAAATTGACTAATATTACACTTATATTCATTGACACTACGTCACTACAGTTTATTTATCAATATCAATTGTTCCGAATTTTTAAATTAAAACAAATTTATGTCAAATATAATTTTATTTTTTTCAAAAATATCGACAATAGGTTATTCAGGATTTTAAAATGACAAAGTAATTTACTAGAAAAGAATATTGAAAAATCACTTTTTAAACTTATTTTACAGTTAATTTTCTTGCCAAAACATAATAAAAATTGTTTGATCGGTAAAGAATGTTCCGGATTTTGTTTCGAAAAAGAAATCGACCTACATTACCTTAATTTTCTTACAAATCGTCGCCAAAAATGATCCGAATTTTATATCGAAAATCTACTAATAACGCTAATTAATGTTTGAAATCCCTCTTCTAATAAATAAAACAAATAATTTTCTCATTTACGAAAATTGGTTGTTCCGGATTTTTTATGAAAAATAGTTTAACTCTTTTTATGTAAAATCGCACTTCTCTCTTACACTACATTTAACTTTCTAGCTAAAACGTTAGAAAATCTAATTATCTTTAATATTATGCTCCGATTTTTAATGAAAACAACTTCCTATACCAAAGTATAATTTGAAAAAAAAATCTCCATAAGGCTATGGTACATCTAATTTTTTGACCATCCCACAAATTTAATTAATGGCATTTGATTAATCTGGAATTCTTATTTTTTCTCACTATAAATATATAAGTATTTAAATAAGATTTTCAATAGTTTTTAGTCTTTTTTTTTCTCGCTATTAACATAACGGACAGACAGACTTACAAACAAAACACAAAGTAGTGTCTTTAATCCTTTTATCTTCTATACTATTAAGTGTAATGTAAGGCGTATGTATGTATGTATGTATGTATGTATGTATGTATGTATGTATGTATGTATGTATGTATGTATGTATGTATGTATGTATGAAGGTGACTTATAGACATCAAAACCGCTTGACTAATCTTGATAAAACTAGGCTGGAATGTTCCTTGGGTACTAACTTAGACCGTAGTGTATGTATTGTAGCCCTAAAACAAACTTAAGACCCTCAAAAAAAATAAAGTTGTCCGACTCTATTAAAGCTATAGAATTTATGGATCTAGGCCATGGTTAACAATGTTGACATGAGAAAAGATCGAAAGGATTGAGACCTAGATCTAATTTTAAGAAATACACTTTGCGCAGATAGTTTTTTACTTTGACACATGAAAATACAAAAGAAGATCCATAGATGTCATATAATAAAATTAACCTTCAATTTTATGTTTCAAAAGCATTTTTTACATACATTAGTTACTGATATCTGTGATTACAGATTAACTGGCGAACATTCTTTCATTAGACAATACCGTAATGAATCGCGTACTAAAAATTAATTCGTTTAATTGTTTATTTAATAATCCCATCCCTAGATCTAAAAATCTAATTCAACTCTAATATGATAAAACTTCTCTTCGCACAGATAGTTTTATACTTTAACACATGAACATACTAATTATAGTCCATTCATTTTATTTTTGATCAAATAAGAATTCAAATTTGGTTTTCTAAAGCATTTTAAGAGACTACATTCGTTTGCGAAAGCTGCGAAGCCGAGTTGAGATAGGCCTAGATCTATATTCATTCATGAATCGCGTACTAAAAATTATTTCGTTTAATTGTTCACTTTATAATTCCATTCATTTAACAAAGCTATCGCTGTTTTTGTTTTTATTAGATAAGAATGTATCGACTTCGGGTAAACCATTTTTCGCAAACCTAATTTTATTTTCGTAGCGAAAAAGAAAAAACTTTGAAGGATCATTAGCTAAGTTTAACATACATCTGAATCCAATCCACTAGATTAGTAAACACAAACTTAGACCCGAAGGCCGTGGGTATAGTCAGGCTATATATATATATATATTAAGTCTAATTAGCCCATCAAATGAAATGCTAAAAGAACAAACTCGGTGCACCAATGTCTATGATCCTTCGAGAAGCTGCTCGTATAGATGACATTCTTTAGTCTAATTAGGACGTGTGACGTAATGGATTTTTTTCCCTTTGACGTCATATGGAGTTAATTCTTTAAATAAAATGCTAAAAGAACTCACTCGGTGCACCAAAGTCTATGAACACTCGACAAGCTGCTCGTATAGAAGACATTTTTAGTCTAACTAGGCCGTGTGACGTAGTGGATTTTTTTCCTTTGAATAAATTCTTTAAATGCTAAAACAACTCGGTATAGTAATGTTTATTACTATTTATTTAATGTGACTCGCATTTTAAAAAAGACATAATAGCTAGATTTAGATCTAATCTAGATTTTTTACACTAGATCTAGATTTTTTTTACACTTGATCTAGATTTTTTTTCTGACACTTGAGCTAGATTTTTAAAACTAGATTTAGATTTAAGTTTTAATTAAAATAATTATAGAATCTAGATCTAGAAATTCTTGGTCTAGCTTAGAATGTTTGTTGTTTTACATGTTTCGGATGTTCCTTAAGAGTTGTAGTTCAAACCACCCGAAGGACGACGAGGGGTCAGAGCGGGCAGTGTTTGAACCTGGGACCATCGATGAATTCAAACGACAGTATAGCGCGCAAACAGCACTATAAGATAGTCATGATTTTAGACTAGATGAAAGTCTATAATTTTAATTTCTAGGCTTAATGTGTAGATTTTTATTTCTAAAGTCTAGATTGTCAATATGTCAATATTGCAATGTTATAAAATACTAAACCTAATCTACTATTTTAATATTTCATATTGCAATTAGTCTATTAATTGATTATCTAGTGTTTTGTATATATAAATCTTCTCTAAATTACATCTACATTATCCCAAAAATATATTTTAGATCTAGATCTAGTAGATATAGATATTAAGAGTGCTAAATTAGTAGTTTAATTAAGGTAGATCTACATTCTCATTCTAGTTCCATTTAAATGAAAATGCTCAATACCAAAATATTATCTAAAAATCGTTCTTCTGACATATTGTACATATTCGGTAGTTGTCATTCCGTAATGTGTAGGTATATTATCAATAGTAGGTTATTAATTTGTAACCAGTTTGTCATTAGATTAAGAGCAATGCATGGTGGTGCGGTTAGCGAGCAGGACTGATTATCTCTACGGTCTCGGTTTCATACCCTGCTCGATGCCATCCTCAGTCAACCAAGGAATATGCGGATCCGCCAGGGATCCGTCTCCCACGGGGGCCTCCTCTGAGTTTGTGTGGCAACACAAACTCTCTTTGTAATCTTGTTAATAGATATGAATGTATTGGATTAACGGGTAAACCCATTTTCGAAACACTACTTGTTTGTGGCGAAAGAGCAACACTTTAGAGCATCATTTGCAAAGTTTGCAAAGTTTAACATACATATATATCATGTATGGGCTAGCCAGGGGGGTTAGTGACTGATTTTTTGCTTTGATTTTGTTTATCTTAGCTGAGATTTCAATACTAAACCATCTTTTGCCCCAGCGCATCCAATGGGGTCTTTAGTTTAAAGACCCCTACCAGAAGGTTTAGCAGTCAAATCTCCCTCTTCTGTAAAACACTCCTCCCCCCAAAATATGCAAACATCAATCATCAAAATCCATGATCATAGCTTTCAAAGATTTTGATTTTAAAACACCCTCCAGATTTACGATAAAACTCCCTCTTTGATAAACTAGTCACCAGATTTTATGAGCGAAGCCAAGAGAGCTTTATATTTAAAAACCCTCTTCAGCGGGATTTGAAGCTAAAGATACCTCTTCAGTATAAAAAAAAAGCAAATTACACACTCATAATGCAATGATCGTTGCAATAGTGGGTTTGAGTTTGAACCCCCCTTCAGCAGGGTTTCATGCTAAAAGAAATACCTCTTCAATATAAAAAAGCAAATTACGCACCACTAGTGGATACAGATCTTTAAAATGGTATGGGTGCAATTTTTTCAAAACGCTAACCCTAACGCCCAGTAAACCTTAACTCTAAGCACAAACGCGCGTATACTATATACATATATACAGTTACGATTCTCTCTCCTAATCAGGCCTTCTGTAAACACTGGTAAACACAACGCATTACATCTAACACATCAAGAACTTGACGACAAGGCTCCAAATAATCTGGTGCTTTAATAATGGTCAATTAAAACAGCCAATATGAACAATTGGCAATACATCAACACTAAAAATGCTATACTGAGCATCACCGTACTAAACTAATAAACTCTACTGTCTCTATCTCTTCCTGGACTCGTACATTCACTTCAGGACTCCACCAGGACCAACTTCATGGCAGACTAACAGTCCCAGTCTACTCGCTGTCCTGTCTTAAACTGCCCTGCCTTACACACACAGTGTCTCTGGTCCACGCAGGCTTATGATCAGATGACCATAACCTAGGTCCTATTCACGTGCAAAGTTCATGCCAGTACTGTCCCTTGCCCATCAATATAGCACGCTAAACTGTATTACTGGCCTGTGTCACATATGTCAGCTAATCACATGCAGTTAACTCTATTGCGTCGCGAATAGGGTTACAAAAATATGTATTAGACATTTTTTTAAAGCAGTGTTTCTTAAACTTTGGCTTAAAAAACACAAAAAGACGTTTTCTTGCATTTTTCACTGCAGAAATTCATTCTCCTGACATCTACAAATCATTATTCAATCTATTGAAAACGTACCATTTGAATAAAATTTTACTTGAAAAATATTCTAATAAGAATTTTTAGGCCCTTTACAATGCAAATACAACCGATTTGTTCCTTGAAAAGATAAGATACCCAACATATTGTTATAAACCTGGTGGTGGCACAGATGGGGGTAGTGGTGTGAGTGTAGTCAGCCGACGCAAATCGCCCCAGGCCAGCGCTAGACGAGCGGTCAACCGTGACGAGTTACGACGGTCGGCCGAGACGAGTGTCAACATGATGGTTCGGGAAGGATCGACGTCGTGAACAGAGCTGAAGAGCGTCACGTGAGTTGTATTCATCTGACCACCTAGAAACGTCGAGCGGCGTTCTGTCCGGTTCGAGAATGCCAGTAGGGACCCTATATAAGAGCGGAGGTGTCGCAGTCAAGACGGTTCAGAGCCCGGTTCACTACTGTTCGGTTGACTACAGCACAGTTTAGCGGTATGGTTCTGTACGGAGCATTACGACGGTTCAGTGCGGAGTACTGTCAAGTGCAGTTGAGACGACTGGCGTCTTGATCTCGGTCTGCAATCGAGTCCGACACAACGAGCCTAGTGTGTGAAGTCAGTCCTGAACTGTTGAACCCAGTGCAAGCCCGGAACGAGACGGAGAGGCCAGAGCAAGGGTTGATACGGCGGAACGGTGTTATACAAAGAGATATCTGTACAGTGTACGTGTTGCCAATTGTAAAGTATTGGCTGTTATTTATTCAACTATTTAAGTGTTACGTTACTTTGGAGCCCTGAGTTGTCAAGTTCTTTAAATTGGTGGTGTATGATGCAGTTTGCAGAGAGCCTGGATAGTGAGATTCGTAATAATATTTAGATTAAGACTTTGAAGATCGCCGACAAATAAAAACAACATTCGAAAATTTATATTTTTTTAATAAGTTCATTTGCTAGTAATACATTTTGTTCAATAGGCATTTTTGTAACTTTCTTTTGTATCATCCATCCATCCCAGTGGCGCTACAGCCCATTGAGGGCTCTGGCTTTCTCCAAGACATCATTCCATTCAGATCTCTCCTGGGCCTTTCGTCTCTACGCCCTAAACCCAAGCTGTTGCAGATCTGCTTCCACATCATCAATCCAACTTTCTTTTGTTACTGAACTATAATTCAAAGCTCCAAAACTAAAAAAAATTCAGAAGTCGGAGGAGAAATTAAGTGGACTAATTAGATACTACCAAATTTTTTGGGCATTTTCAGCATTCAGTCAATTGTGAGTTATTGTCCCAATTTGTTTTATACAATAGAAAAATATCAGTGTGGGTAAAGGTTAGAAAAACGTGACTAGGAAAATTTTTTTGGATTCAGAACTCATCTCAATCGCTACTCTTATAATGAAAAATTTCGTATGAATTCTAAATGTTCAAAATTTTTGTCCAATTACATTATATTTGGCTATTTTGTTTTAAAACTTAATGTTTTTTTTCTGGAAAGGGGAGAGGGCGGTAGAGTTAAAACGTTAATCCTCGATCTTTTTTATAATTTCTGCCTAATTATTGCATTTGGCATTAAAGAATATATATAATATTTTAATTTATAACATATATAAATTATATTAGTGTCAATTTTTTTTGAATTCTTTAACTAAAATACAAAAAGAAAAATGAATTGGTTTGTCCTATGGGCTGAAGTCGATTGCCTGTATTGCCCCTCTCACATGGTACAATCCTTTTTCATTTTATATTTACTACTGATAAAATTTGAGAGTATATGTGCATAATTTACAAATGGATTAAAACATCAACATGCGCTCCCCAGACCAGTTGCTGAAAGGGCGAGGAATCTTCAATTTTTCCACTAACTCCAGGAAGAACATATTTTGAGGCGTAATAAACGTCTTCCATAAGAATGAATGGTCAGAATGTAATAAAGATTAAATATCTACACACACACACACATACATATTTTTTTCTCGGGGGGGGGGGGGAGAAGTTGGGGGGGGGGGGGGGGGAAATCCCCTTAAACCCTACTCCCCCAAAATTAACCTGTTTACGCCCACGATATATGGCTCCTTTTGTCTCGAAAGATAATGGATGCGCCCAAAAGAGTAACTGGTTTTGGCTTAATCTTGAGACGGGGCAGAATCTGGTGTGGCTAATCAAGCCAATTCTAGAACGGCAGACTTTGCCACAATTCCTACATGTGTATGCCTCTGATTTAGGGCCAGCGGACAGGGCAGCTTTCTTTTTTTCCCTCTTTATTAAGGCCGCTTCAATTCTTTTGTTCTCAACAAGGGTTGTCCCAGCACGCACAGTCTTTCTCCATGCTGGTTTTTAGCTATGTTTTCCCACATATTTTCGCTGATGCCTGCGGCTCGCTTGCAGACATCTCTATATGTTAGTTATATATAATAATAATTCAAACCGCGTATTGTCTGTTATTCTGTCTGTTACGTCATGTTACGCAAAAAAAAACCCAACTAAACTTTTATTTTCCTTCCAAAACATAGCAATAGTTTTAAATTTCTATAATATATTTTTCTGGATGTTTATATATGTATATAGTGAAAGAAAAAAGAGAATTCAAGATAATTCTAATACCGTTGTTTAAAGTTTATGGATGGTCTCTTTTGAATATTATATGTACCATAGCCTTGTGGAGAGGTGTGCATATCATTAATAATAATTAGATTTTGAAACGTTTTAGCTAGAAAATTAAATAAAGTGTAAGATAGAATTGTAATTTAATATAAATAGAGTTGGAATGTTTTTCATAAAAAAATCCGGAACTGATTTTCGTAAATGAGAAGATTATTAGTTGTTTTATTATTATTATTATTATTATTATTGTTGTAACCTGCCTTGCACCAGTGCTTGAGGTGCGCACTAGCGCACTATTGAACGTAAACAGGAAGACACTAGAAGAGAGAGAATAACAGTGCAACAGGGATTTTGAAGAGTCTGAATGTTTGGGAAACTAAGATGCCAACTTTTGTGCTGCCTGAAGGTTGTAGTAGGGACCTGGAGCGAAGCGGGGAAGGCTGTCGTTGGTCCACATTCTGGTTAAGTAGCAAAGGACTGGTATACTTAGTAGTGAGACTCTGGGGAAGCTAAAGGATGTTATGTGTTTACCCTAGTGAATAAACACAACTATTTATTTCCTGTTAAACTGTGTTGAGTTGCATGCCTTTTCGTTGAATGCCTAACCTAAAGCTACAACATTATTATAGGAATTTGAAACAGTTATTTGGCACAAAGATAACACACATCTATTTTAACTTGTGAAAAGATGTGGTCAACACTGATGAACAGTGAATAATACGTTTAATCCAATAAAAGGCCACTGCCAGAGTCTCTGTCAAATAAAAGACGTCTTTACCCAAGAGAATCCATTTGCTAACTGATTTTCCAGTCTCTAACCCAAAATATCCCAAGCGTCACTAGTCCCGTTCAATAGACGTCTCCTATGGTGCGTCTCTAGCTAACTAATAATATAAACTAAGTGCCTAACAAACAACATAGTATTGATCATGCGTTTTTATGTAACGTTGAAGCACAAAAATGAAATGTAATATAAGTTAGAAGAACAAACAAACATTCGTTGGCATTGATTTCTTTTTCACACACACACATCCGGAACATTCCATTATAGACACTAAAAATTATTAAGATGTTTCGGAAGAAACATTAAAGGTTAAATCAGATTTTCAATAGGTTTTTTATATAAACTGACAGACCAACAGACAAAACGCACTAAAATAAGCGTCTTTTATCCTGATGGGGGCACTAAATTAAAAATAAATAAAATCTGATTATTTAAAGATTTTTAGGGTATATTCTAGTCATGACGTGGCTGTCACGCTACTGCACAAAATTAGCTGCATAAAAAGTCCATTAAAATTGTGCATTCGTAGCCTTTATAAACAAACATAAATGTTTTCTTTTGATTTCAGCAGATTGATGACCAGAAAAATCACAGTTAACTAATATTTATATTTGTTGTGAATATTTGTTGTATATTTGACTGAGTGATACTGAAAATAGGAAAAAAAAATTCTTTGTTAACATATTGTTATATTTATGTATTATTTAGAATTGTTTTTTTTTTGTTTTTTTAAACTCGTTTTCTGCATAAATAATTTATAAATTAAACGTTTTGCTCTTAAAAAAACAAAAATTAGCCGTTACACCTAAACTTTGCAAGCCGCTTAGGGGGCTGCCGGATTCCACTGCTGCTCTGTGTGCAGGGTTGCAGCTACGGCTTCCAGTGTCCCCACATCTACCGCTTCACTGCTTGCCTGTCGCCACAAGGCTTTGGTATTTTTTAGGGGGATGACAAGTGACTTTGCGCTAGAGTTTGGATTGAAGCTAGGAGGACATCTGGCGTGTTTTGATAAGGAATTCCCCTCCCGACCGAGACGAGAGTTTCCCAAGGACAGACATTGCGTGAAGGCGCGATTTGAAAGACCAGGAAATTAGTCTGCTCGCGTCCATTTGTCTTTTTGCCCAGGTGGTCAGCGAACGTGAAGGGGAGATTATCAGAACTTGACCAGAGCAAGAGAGATAACACCTTGACACTGGCTAGCGCTAGTCGATCAGGGAAAAAGTGGCCTAAGGCGTTTGAGTTAAATGGGCTCTTTGAAGTGACCAGCAGTTTCCGAGAGAGCGTCAACAGGGGAAACGTTACCTGGTGCGGAGAAGGGCAGGTCCAGCCCACCTTCGTCTACGTCGGTTCACTAAATAGCAGAAGTGGAAACGGATGTCCGCCAAGTCTAATGTGGCACGTTTCAAGATAGGGAAGGTAAAAAGAGATCGGGGCAAAAAGGGGTAGTGTTGGATTGGAGGGGTGGTGGCTGTGTTTTTAGCGCTTGATGGGCTAAATTAGTAAAATTGATGATTAAAGTGTTTAAATAAATTAATTAAATGCTTTGACCTGAGTGATACCTTAAGTGAGCTAAAACGGGTCGTTACAGTGACCACGTAGGCTTGAGTTTGTTTTTGCTAGGTAATAATTAGCTGCTGCTACACACTTCAGATAACTCCCCAATACTGCTGATTTTTCAAACTTTGCGCAAGAAACATACCTAACAATTCATATTGTTCTGCATAAAGCTTTTTTTCTAACTACCACTTCAAAGAAAGCTTGTTCAATCAGTCTCTCAGATTTCTCCCATTTGTTGAAACTCCAGGTTTGCCTAATGCACTAGATGTCCTGATGTCTCAGTTCGACACGTGCAAAACAAAGCAGACATCCCAAGTGTGGAGAGAAAAGAGACATGATTGGGTGCACATTTTTCCTGTTGGAAGTTTTCTAGTGAACCATGATGATGTCAACAAAACAAATTTCGGACACCCATTTGGCCCCGAATGAATGTTCTAATTCTCCCCCACAATACCCCACCCTAGCTACGCCACTGCTTACTCCCTTTTTAGCAATTTTTTTTCTGGTTGATTAAGCAATGTTGGGATTGATTTGCCGAATGTGTACTTGTGATAGAATTTTAATCTAAACATCTCTAGACTAAATAATAAACTCATCATTCCTTATATCAATTGGTTTGATAATTTTAAGATAGAGGTACTTTGCTTTTCAGCCTTCATTTATCTTACGGGTGGAAACATTCGTTAGAAATAAAAACTAAAAGTAAAGCTTAAAAAAATGAATCCCCGTTGTAGTGCCTAATAACTAAGTCAATCTCACTAACGAGAACGGACCTTTTTAATATATGTCAGACAACTGTACAGCTAATTTAGTATATATAAATGGAATATGGAGGGAATTTAAATTAGTGTGCCCAGCCTTTGGTCTTAATTACAAAAAATTGTAATAGGAATGTATAAATTTAAATCTGTTAGGATCATAGACAGTAGTTTTTTTAGATAGGAAATAGAACACAGGCTCCCATAGACCGAGAGTTTTTAAGAGTCTTGGAATCAACTCTAAGAGCAATTAGGAAGAAAAATAGAAAAAAAGGTCTTTTGTTTTCTTGACCTAGTTTATGTCGCCAGCATATTGGCCGAACTTCATGCCATTTTGTTAACAAATGTGTGATGCTTATTTAGATATAGTTGAACTGCTTGATGCCTTTTAGTATCCTTAAATTTAAAATCCGTTTTAACCTAGTTTTGAATGTTGTCTCAAAAATGACAATAGTTTATGGCTTATGCATATCGTTTACAACACAGATGTTATTCAGTTATCGTAAGTTGTTTTTTTTAAGCTTCTGAAACCAACATTATATCATAAACATTTTATTTATATATTCGTCATCTTTCAGAATACTGCCGAGATCATCATTATATTGTAATTGAGTATAGAGAGGAAGGTCGGTCTGTTTGTGGATTTTTACCCAAGCCGCCCAATTATCTCAATCGCCCACTTTGATAGGCTCTATCTTGGAGACTTCTTCTGCGAAGGCTCCAAAGATTTCTTCTTTCTTTGCTTTGTGTATAGTTGTTGCTACCCAGCGAAGGGTAACCCTGAATTTTTTATTCTCCAAGGTAAAGACTTCTACCTTGAGAATCTTTTTAGTCCTAAATAATTTCCCTAGTGTACGGGCTTTCACCCGGGTAGATGTCGGGACCAAGAACCAGACAAAGGGGTTCTGGAAACGATAGAGAGAACTCATTTCATCAGGTGATAGTTTTATTAACTCTAACAAACTACCATAATGGTCATAATTCGATAGAATTGGTGTTGACCTTGAGAACACTTCCTTCTACCACTAAACATATATATTTATTGACAACTATTGATGAGTACTCAAGGTTTCCTTTTGCACATACGTGTCCTGACATGTCTACTCAAACAGTAATTAGATATTTGACAAACCTATTTAGCATTTTCGGGACGCCCTCGTATTTACATTCTGACCGCGGATCAGCCTTCATGTCTGAAGAGCTACGATATTTCCTTAAAGGTAAAGGCATAGTAGCACGCAGAACCACCGCATATAATACCAAAGGGAACTGGCAAGTAGACAAACTAAACTTAATTCTCTTGAAGTTACTGCTTCTTTTCTTGTCGTCAGGTCAAGAGGGCTACATAATACACAATGGGAGCTAACCCTAAACGACGCTCTCCATTCAATTAGATCTCTACTATGCATAGCTACAAAATGACGTCAAATGAAAGACTATTTTCCTACAATGCCTGTGGTGTCTCTCTGCCGACCTGGCTAATGAGAAGAAATGCGAGGCAAAGCAAATATGATCCGCTAGTAGATAAAGTGGAGCTTATTGAAGCTAATCAGAACTATGCCCACATACGTCTTCGAAATGGACGGGAAGAAACTGTTTTACTACATCATTTAACTCCGAGAGGCGACTCATCTTCGGAGTCTGTAGTACATGATTTCGCTGAGAGAGACTTTGAGACGTGTTCTGACGTCTCTCAACATCAATTAACTCCTGGTAACACCAACACTCAATTGTTTCTAGGGGTGACATCTGCAGAGAACATTGTTTAAACTGCTTTAAGAGCAGAGGAAAACACCATTGAAATGGACAAAAATAAATTGCCAGAGATACGCCCGTACAACACTCGTACAATCTCAGAAGTAGACCTAAAAGAATCTAAACAGAGGGTGAATGTTTTGTGTGTATGTTTCTTGTGGTGCGTTGTGAACGGATCTTTTCTAGTGTGTCAAAATGTCTTGGTGTCCAGGTCAGCTTGTGTTTGTGTGTGTGTGTTCTGTGTTAATGTGAACTGTTTCGTCATTCTTGTTTAATAAAGCCTAGGATCAAAACATGTCTTCTTGTAGTGTTTCATCACCTAGTTTGGAACTCGAACAATTAGACTAAAATGTGAGAATAGTTTATGCGTATCATTAGTGTACATATTTATTGATCGTAAATTTTTATTTTTATGCAAAGCATTTGAAACCAAAATCATATCATAAACATTTTATTTATACTTTTATCATCTGTTTTAGATACAACGCACTCATGCAGAGGTATGCCTGGTAAGAATTAAAATTACTATTCTACTTGTACCATAAATAAGATAAGTGAAATGCATTTATTGTAGTTACTTTTGTGTTACTCTTAATAACTGTCTTTACTTTTGATGGAACTATTTGCTTAAATTTGATTCACATTTCTGTACTTCATCTAATTCTCTTTGTAAAAGTTGTGTTGCTTTTATTGTTCTATTTATTATGGAAATGTCTGCAAATAAATCTGATTGGGTTAAAATTTTTCCTGTTGTAAGTTTTCTAGTGAACCATGATGATGTCAACAAAACAAATTTCGGACACCCATTTGGCCCCGAATGAATTTTCAAATTTTAGCAACTTTTTTTCTGCTTGAGTTAGCCATGTTGGAATTGATTTATCGAATGTGTACCTGTGATAGAATTTTAATATTCTCTCGCGCGGTGTCTCGTTTGTAGCGGTACAGAGCAGAGAACGAATATATTGTAGGGCAATTTTTAACACCTTCTTACATTTGCAAACAGGGAGTTTTTAAGGCCACAGTTATAACTTTCTATAACTAGTTTTTTAGTCTTTCTACTTGTTAGTTTCCGCAAGAATTATACGGGGCGTTCTACTTGTAGCCATCCCTCTCTCATATAAAATCCTGCACAAGTCTTGGCATGACTGACCTCTATCATAGTGTGCGTAGCCAGGTATTCCAAATAGTACAAATAAATTATCTAGACATGTGATTACTGTTGAAGCCGACATATCAGAACAGGCTTATGCAATCACAACAACTTGAAAATTCGTCCACTATGATTAGAAAATATGTCTTTCGAGATGTAGAAGTAAGCGGTCTTTTGAAGTCAATTTTTAGTCTCTGGTAACGCTGCATGGCCTTAAATAGAATTCCATTAGAATTACTGAAGTACCTAGGTTTTCTTTCGGCACAGATTCTGCAATGATTGACAACCATCCTGAATGAGGGTGGCAGCTATTGCAATATCTGAGGCGTCAGTTTCAACCTTCAGAGGTCGAGAATAGTCGATGGTAAAGACGGCAGCTTTTTTCAGATGTAGCATCTGTCTGTCACGCAAACCTCATGCGACTCTCTTTCATAAGCTCACTGTGTTCGACTTCCATTCCGGCATAGGACCTCTTTGTTTGAGACTCGATTTGTGTAGCTGACTCCCAAAATCCTTCTCAGCCATTTTTGTTGACCCACATTTAGCCTTTTCTCAATTTTGACACATGACTTTCATGTCTCACATGCATATGCTGCAGTTGTAATGACGATTGTATTGAAAAGGTCTATTTTTGTCTCGAGCCCAATGACTTGGCTTGTCCAAATTGGCTGCAGCCTTTAAAAAATGCTCCTCGCTTTTCCTATTCTTCATGCTACATCATGGTAGGCATCTCCATCATTTGTTATGATGCAGCTGTTTTCAAGCTTTGACTCACCAAGTCTGACGGGGGCACCCTTTGCCTTATATCCCACTCGTAAAATTTTTGTCTTGCCTAACTTTATGCGGAGGCCAATTTTGGGGGATTCTTTATCTAGTCTCTCCGTCATTTCTTGTATGCATTTATTTGTAGCCCCGAGAAGTGCAACGTCATCAGCAAAGTCTAAGTCCACCATTCGGTTTTATTCACGCCATGGAATACCAAAGGCAGTCTGGTTCATTACTATCCTCATTATGTAGTCGATGGCTATGAGGAAAAGGAAGATAGTTAAGCTGCACCCCTGTCTCACACCTGTCTAGATGCTGAAAAACTCGGTTGTTCCTTCTAGTGTTTTAATGCAGCGACCAGACTGATGGTATAGTTGTCGTAAGATCTGGACGAATTTTTCTGGGATGCCGTATTCTCGAACTATATTCTATAGTGATTCTAGGTGGACACTATTAAACGCTTTCTTAAAGTCTACGAAACTGATCGTTAGCTTTTGTTGGTATTCAAGACTTTGTTCTATGATATTTCGTAGAGGGAAGATCTGTTCTGCACATTATCTGCCTCTTCGGAAGCCTGCGTGTTATTTTTTGAGTCTCTCATCTACAGACTGTTGAAGCCGTCTCAACAAAACAGTGCTGAAATCTTTGCCCGGAGTATGAGTAATGAGTTTATAATCCTGTTAAGTGAAACACTTTACAATACTGCAAATCGAATTTACATACAACGATTCACAAAAAAAATCCCACAAGTCTTAATGGCGAAAATCCAAAAACAAAAACCAGTAACACACTAACACACTCCAGACGTCATCTTATGTCCTTCAGCATAAACATCAAATCACCCTTCTTTGCACGTGAAAAAAAAAGTTAGTCGGGGTAGAGGAGGGAAAAACATGTTAACAACAAGATAAAGATAAACATCTCTAGACTAAATAATAAGCTCACGATCCCTTATATATGTCAGACAACTGTACGGCTGATTTAGTATAAATACCTTGAATATGGGGGGAATTTAAATTAGTGTGCTCAGCCTTTCGTCTTAATTAAAAAAAAATTGTAATAGGAATGTAAAATTTAAATATGTTAGGATCTTAGACAGTAGTTTATTTAGATAGGAAATAGGAGACAGGCTCCCATAGACCGAGAGTGTTTAAGAGTCTTGGAATCAACTCTTAGAGAAATTAGGAAGAGAATAGAAAAAAAAAGTGTTTTGTTTCCTTGACCTAGTTTATGTCGCCAGTATATTTGCCGAACTCCATGCCATTTTGTTAACAAATGTTTGGTGCTTATTTAGATATAGGTGAACTGCATGACACCTTTTAGGATCCTTAAATTTAAATCCGTTTTAACCTAGTTTTCAATGTTGACTCAAATATGACAATAGTTTATGGCTTATGCATATCGTTTACAACACATATGTTATTTAGTTATCGTAAGTTGTTGTTTTTATTTAAACTTCTGAAACCAACATTATATCATAAACATTTTATTTTTATTTCGTCATCTTTCAGACTACGAGACGGTTCAAACCATGGCCAAAACTGGTAAGAAATCAAAGATATTTGCGTATACTAACGTTAAAATAGAAAACAAAATAAATTGATCTTTTTTCTCCCTCACAAAAGATGTGAACATTTTTTAGAAAGTCGGATCAAGACGTTGTTTGGTAAAGTAGTTAAAAGAAGTAATGTTTTTGTTTTTTTTAATCCTTACCTATGTAACATATACTTTAATTTTTAAATCTAGGTCGTCGAATCATCCTCGTATGTTAATTGAATATAGTGAGGGAGCTCGGTCTCTTTGTGGATTTTTACCCATGCCGCCCACATATCTCAATCGCCCACCTTGATAGGCTCTATCTTGGAAACTTCTTCAGCGAAGGCTCCAAAGATTTCTTCTATCTTTGCTTTGTGTATAGTTGGTGCTACCCAGCGAAGGGTAACCCTGAATTTTTCATTCTCCAAGGTAGAGACTTCTACCGCCTGTGGTGTGTCTCTGCCGACCTGGCTATCTGTTCCAGGGCCTGTCATAATGAGAAGGCATGCGAGGCAAAGCAAATATGATCCGCTTGTAGATAAAGTGGAGCTTATTGAAGCTAATCAGAACTATGCCCACATACGTCTTCAAAATGGACGGGAAGAAACTTTCACTACATCATTTAACTCCGAGAGGCGACTCATCTTCGGAGTCCGTAGTACATGATTTCGCTGAGAGAGACTTTGAGACATCTTCTGAGGTCTCTCAACATCAATTAACTCCTGGTAGCACCAACATTCAATTGTTTCTAGGGGTGACATCAGCAGAGAACATTGTTTAAACTGCTTTAAGAGCAGAGGAAAACACCATTGAAATGGACAAAAATAAATTGCCAGAGATACGCCCGTACAGCACTCGTACAATCTCAGAAGTAGACCTAAAAAAATCTAAACAGAGGGTTAATGTTTTGTATGTATGTTTCTTGTGGTTTGCTGTGAACGGATCTTTTCTAGTGTGTCAAAATGTCTTGGTGTCCAGGTCAGCTTGTGTTTGTGTGTGTGAGTGTTCTGTGTTAATGTGAACTGTTTCGTCATTCTTGTTCAATAAAGCCTAGGATCAAAACATGTCTTCTTGTAGTGTTTTATCACCTAGTTTGGAACTCGAACAATTTGACTAAAATTTGAGAATAGTTTATGCGTATCATAAGTGTACATATTTATTTATCGTAATTTTTTTTTCAAAACATTTGAAACCAAAATCATATAATAAACATTTTATTTTTATTTTTATCATCTAATTTAGGAAAATCAGGGTTAACACGAAAAAGTTATGGTAAGAAATAAATTGCTTTTCTACTTGTACCATAAATAAGATAAGTGAAATGCATTTATTGTAGTTACTTTTGTGTTACTCCTAATAACTGTCTTTACTTTTGATGGAACAATTTGCTCAAATTTGATTCACATTTCTATACGTCATCTAATTCTCTTTGTAAAAGTTGTGTTGCTTTTATTGTTTTATATATTATGCAAATGTCTGCAAATAAATCTGACTTTTGATCCTGAAGTAATGCAGTTTGGTAAATCATGCGTGTAAACTAAAAATAGGAGTGGACATGACACTATTCTTTGAGGTAAAACTAAAATATCTGTTTTTGGTGTTGATTTAGAGCCATTTATTATTACAGTTTGTTCTCTCCCTATCAAAATATTCTTATCCACGGATGTAATAGACCATCAGTTTAAAAATGTTTTAAATGTTAAAGCAAACTATGGTGTTAAACTTTGTTATAAGCCTTGGAAAAAAAAAATTTATAACTATAATTATAGCCTTTTGAAAAATCATCAATTAGTCATGTTAGTTGTTTTTCATATGATCTGTATTTCCTAAAGCCATGTTGGTATGGAGTAAGGACGCTATGCTTGTCAAAGTGGTTTGTGATGTTTCTACATATTACGTTTTCTAGGATTTTACATGTTATGCTGGTTAGTGATACTGGACTGTAATTTCCTGGGTAATATTTTTTTTTATTATTAAATAGTAGTGATATTAGCTTCTTTTTAGTCCCCTGGTACTTTGCTCTGATTAAGAGATGCCTGAAAAAGTATTTTAAACACTAATACTACATAATTGCTTAAGTCTAAGAGTAATCTATCTGGAATACCATCATGTTTAGAGTCTTTTTTTCTATTTAATGCTTGCAAATAGTTTTTGGATCCCCTTTTCTTTAAGTCTATATCTCATATCTTGTCTAATTGGTTCACATTAAGTAATATGGCTCGGTCTCTTAGGGCTGAGAAAGCTGATGCAAAAAAATTATTTTGTATTGTAGTAACTCCAGTGGCGGACTTAAAGGGTTAATTTGCGTGCGGTCTACTAATACAGACGACTCAGGCAAATCATAGAGGTCATTGTGTCAACGGCTGTCGATAGACAAGGGACAGTACTACTACTAACCGCAAGTATGACCTGTGTTGTGGTCATGTGATTGAGAGCCTTCACGGACTAGAGACAGTGTTAAAAGGACAGTGGAGTCCAGGACAGCAATGCAGTAAATACGATGCCGTACTATGCGAATCTACTAAAATGTAGCTGTACCAGCTAGAAAGACTTGTAGTGTTTAGTTTGGTAGTTCTGTTGTGTAGCCAAGCATTTGAAGCTAGTGTAGCCTCTTGGATTTATTGGCGGTTATTGATATATTTGTAATTAAACTGCAACACTGTTTATTGAAACTCTTGTTGTCAAGTTCTTGTGTTAAATGTGCTGTGTTGCTGAGCAGTGTTTACAGAGTCCTGATAGAGAAGATCGTAACAGTATGTTAGCTTAAGTTTTATTATCGCTGTGTTAAATTATCTTCTTCTATTGGTATGACCATAGGTTTAGATAGATCACGTGCTATTTTAAAATAGCTTATTTAGATATAGGTGAACTGCTTGACGCCTTTTGGGATCCTTACATTTATAATCCGTTTTAACCTAGTTTTGAATGTTGACTCAAATATGACAATAGTTTACGGTTTATGCATATCGTTTACAACACAGATGTTATCTTGTTATCGTAAGTTTTTTTTTTAAACTTCTAAAACCAACATTATATCATAAACATTTTGTTTATATATTCGTCATCTTTCAGAATACTGCGTAAGTCTCAATAGCACTACAATTGGTAAGAAAACAAAGATGTTTGCGTATACGTTCGTAATATAGAAAACAAAAAAAATTGATATTTTTTCTTCCTCACAAAAGATGTGAAAATTTTTTAGAAAGTTGGATCAAGACGTTGTTTAGTAAAGTAGTTAAAATAAATAATGTTGTGTTTTTTTACCTATGTAACATATACTTTAATTTGTAAATCTAGGTTTCTGAATCATCCTTGTATTTTAATTGAATATAGTGAGGGAGATCGGTCTGTTTGTGAATTTTTACCCAAGCCGCCCACTTATCTTAATCGCCCACCTTGATAGGCTCTATCTTGGAGACTTCTTCTGCAAAGGCTCCAAAGATTTTTTCTATCTTTGCTTTGTGTTTAGTTGTTGCTACCCAGCGAAGGGTAACCCTGAATTTTTTATTCTCCAAGGTAGAGACTTCTACCTTTAGAATCTTTTTAGTCCTAAATAATTTCCCTAGTGTACGGGCTTTCACCCGGGTTAATGACGGGACCAAGGATCAGACAAAGTGGTTCTCGAAACGATAAAGAGAACCCATTTCATCAGGTGATAGTTTTAGGAACTTTATCAAGCTACCATAGTGGCCATCATTCGATAGAATTGGTGTTGACCTTGAGACCACTTTCTCTACCACTAAATATATATTTATTGACAATTATTAATGAGTACTCAAGGTTTCCGTTTACACATACGTGTCCTGACATGTCTACTCAAACAGTAATTAGATGTTTCATAAACCAATTCAGCATTTTTGAGACGCCCTTGTATTTAAATTCTGACCGCGGATCAGCCTTCATGTCTGAAGAGCTACGATATTTCCTTAAATGTAAAGGCATAGTAACACGCAGAACCACCGCATATTATACCAAAGGAAACTGGCAAGTAGACAAACTAAACTCAACTCTCTTGAAGTCAATGATTCTTTTCTTGTCGTCAGGTCAAGAGGGCTACATAATACACATTTGGAGCTAACCCTAAACGACGCTCTCCGTTCAATTAGATCTTTACTATGCACAGCTACAAAATGACGTCACATGAAAGACTATTTTCCTACAAAGAAGGTCCGCCTGTGGTGTGTCTCTGCCGACCTGGCTATCTGTTCCAGGGCCTGTCCTAATGAGAAGGCATGCGAGGCAAAGCAAATATGATCCGCTTGTAGATAAAGTGGAGCTTATTGAAGCTAATCAGAACTATGCCCACATACGTCTTCAAAATGGACGGGAAGAAACTGTTTCACTACATCATTTAACTTCGAAAGACGACTCATCTTCGGAGTCCGTAGTACATGATTTCGCTAAGAGAGACTTTGAGTCATCTTCTGAGGTCTCTCAACATCAATTAACTCTTGGTGGCACCAACATTCAATTGTTTCTAGGGGTGACATCAGCAGAGAACATTGTTTAAACTGCTTTAAGAGCAGAGGAAAACACCATTGAAAATGGACAAAAATAAATTGCCAGAGATACGCCCGTACAGCACTCGTACAATCTGAGAAATAGACCTAAAAGAATCTAAACAGAGGGTGAATGTTTTGTATGTATGTTTCTTGTGGTTTGCTGTGAACGGATCTTTTCTAGTGTGTCAAAATGTCTTGGTGTCCAGGTCAGCTTGTGTTTGTGTGTGTGAGTGTTCTGTGTTAATGTGAACTGTTTCGTCATTCTTGTTTAATAAAGCCTAGGATCAAAACATGTCTTCTTGTAGTGTTTTATCACCTAGTTTGGAACTCTAACAATTTGACTAAAATTTGAGAATAGTTTATGCGTATCATAAGTGTACATATTTATTTATCGTAATATTTTTTTTTTGCAAAACATTTGAAACCAAAATCATATCATAAACATTTTATTTATATTTTTATCATCTATTTTAGGAGCTTCAAGTCACAATGCACATGGTTATGGTATGAATTAAAATTACTATTCTACTTGTACCATAAATAAGATAAGTGAAATGCATTTATTGTAGTTACTTTTGTGTTACTCCTAATAACTGTCTTTACTTTTGATGGAACTATTTGCTTAAATTTGATTCACATTTCTATACGTCATCTAATTCTCTTTGTAAAAGTTGTGTTGCTTTTATTGTTTTATATATTATGCAAATGTCTGCAAATAAATCTGACTTTTGATCCTGAAGTAATGCAGTTTGGTAAATCATGCGTGTAAACTAAAAATAGGAGTGGACATGACACTATTCTTTGAGGTAAAACTAAAATATCTGTTTTTGGTGTTGATTTAGAGCCATTTATTATTACAGTTTGTTCTCTCCCTATCAAAATATTCTTATCCACGGATGTAATAGACCATCAGTTTAAAAATGTTTTAAATGTTAAAGCAAACTATGGTGTTAAACTTTGTTATAAGCCTTGGAAAAAAAAAATTTATAACTATAATTATAGCCTTTTGAAAAATCATCAATTAGTCATGTTAGTTGTTTTTCATATGATCTGTATTTCCTAAAGCCATGTTGGTATGGAGTAAGGACGCTATGCTTGTCAAAGTGGTTTGTGATGTTTCTACATATTACGTTTTCTAGGATTTTACATGTTATGCTGGTTAGTGATACTGGACTGTAATTTCCTGGGTAATATTTTTTTTTATTAAATAGTAGTGATATTAGCTTCTTTTTAGTCCCCTGGTACTTTGCTCTGATTAAGAGATGCCTGAAAAAGTATTTTAAACACTAATACTACATAATTGCTTAAGTCTAAGAGTAATCTATCTGGAATACCATCATGTTTAGAGTCTTTTTTTCTATTTAATGCTTGCAAATAGTTTTTGGATCCCCTTTTCTTTAAGTCTATATCTCATATCTTGTCTAATTGGTTCACATTAAGTAATATGGCTCGGTCTCTTAGGGCTGAGAAAGCTGATGCAAAAAAATTATTTTGTATTGTAGTAACTCCAGTGGCGGACTTAAAGGGTTAATTTGCGTGCGGTCTACTAATACAGACGACTCAGGCAAATCATAGAGGTCATTGTGTCAACGGCTGTCGATAGACAAGGGACAGTACTACTACTAACCGCAAGTATGACCTGTGTTGTGGTCATGTGATTGAGAGCCTTCACGGACTAGAGACAGTGTTAAAAGGACAGTGGAGTCCAGGACAGCAATGCAGTAAATACGATGCCGTACTATGCGAATCTACTAAAATGTAGCTGTACCAGCTAGAAAGACTTGTAGTGTTTAGTTTGGTAGTTCTGTTGTGTAGCCAAGCATTTGAAGCTAGTGTAGCCTCTTGGATTTATTGGCGGTTATTGATATATTTGTAATTAAACTGCAACACTGTTTATTGAAACTCTTGTTGTCAAGTTCTTGTGTTAAATGTGCTGTGTTGCTGAGCAGTGTTTACAGAGTCCTGATAGAGAAGATCGTAACAGTATGTTAGCTTAAGTTTTATTATCGCTGTGTTAAATTATCTTCTTCTATTGGTATGACCATAGGTTTAGATAGATCACGTGCTATTTTAAAATAGCTTATTTAGATATAGGTGAACTGCTTGACGCCTTTTGGGATCCTTACATTTATAATCCGTTTTAACCTAGTTTTGAATGTTGACTCAAATATGACAATAGTTTACGGTTTATGCATATCGTTTACAACACAGATGTTATCTTGTTATCGTAAGTTTTTTTTTTAAACTTCTAAAACCAACATTATATCATAAACATTTTGTTTATATATTCGTCATCTTTCAGAATACTGCGTAAGTCTCAATAGCACTACAATTGGTAAGAAAACAAAGATGTTTGCGTATACGTTCGTAATATAGAAAACAAAAAAAATTGATATTTTTTCTTCCTCACAAAAGATGTGAAAATTTTTTAGAAAGTTGGATCAAGACGTTGTTTAGTAAAGTAGTTAAAATAAATAATGTTGTGTTTTTTTACCTATGTAACATATACTTTAATTTGTAAATCTAGGTTTCTGAATCATCCTTGTATTTTAATTGAATATAGTGAGGGAGATCGGTCTGTTTGTGAATTTTTACCCAAGCCGCCCACTTATCTTAATCGCCCACCTTGATAGGCTCTATCTTGGAGACTTCTTCTGCAAAGGCTCCAAAGATTTTTTCTATCTTTGCTTTGTGTTTAGTTGTTGCTACCCAGCGAAGGGTAACCCTGAATTTTTTATTCTCCAAGGTAGAGACTTCTACCTTTAGAATCTTTTTAGTCCTAAATAATTTCCCTAGTGTACGGGCTTTCACCCGGGTTAATGACGGGACCAAGGATCAGACAAAGTGGTTCTCGAAACGATAAAGAGAACCCATTTCATCAGGTGATAGTTTTAGGAACTTTATCAAGCTACCATAGTGGCCATCATTCGATAGAATTGGTGTTGACCTTGAGACCACTTTCTCTACCACTAAATATATATTTATTGACAATTATTAATGAGTACTCAAGGTTTCCGTTTACACATACGTGTCCTGACATGTCTACTCAAACAGTAATTAGATGTTTCATAAACCAATTCAGCATTTTTGAGACGCCCTTGTATTTAAATTCTGACCGCGGATCAGCCTTCATGTCTGAAGAGCTACGATATTTCCTTAAATGTAAAGGCATAGTAACACGCAGAACCACCGCATATTATACCAAAGGAAACTGGCAAGTAGACAAACTAAACTCAACTCTCTTGAAGTCAATGATTCTTTTCTTGTCGTCAGGTCAAGAGGGCTACATAATACACATTTGGAGCTAACCCTAAACGACGCTCTCCGTTCAATTAGATCTTTACTATGCACAGCTACAAAATGACGTCACATGAAAGACTATTTTCCTACAAAGAAGGTCCGCCTGTGGTGTGTCTCTGCCGACCTGGCTATCTGTTCCAGGGCCTGTCCTAATGAGAAGGCATGCGAGGCAAAGCAAATATGATCCGCTTGTAGATAAAGTGGAGCTTATTGAAGCTAATCAGAACTATGCCCACATACGTCTTCAAAATGGACGGGAAGAAACTGTTTCACTACATCATTTAACTTCGAAAGACGACTCATCTTCGGAGTCCGTAGTACATGATTTCGCTAAGAGAGACTTTGAGTCATCTTCTGAGGTCTCTCAACATCAATTAACTCTTGGTGGCACCAACATTCAATTGTTTCTAGGGGTGACATCAGCAGAGAACATTGTTTAAACTGCTTTAAGAGCAGAGGAAAACACCATTGAAAATGGACAAAAATAAATTGCCAGAGATACGCCCGTACAGCACTCGTACAATCTGAGAAATAGACCTAAAAGAATCTAAACAGAGGGTGAATGTTTTGTATGTATGTTTCTTGTGGTTTGCTGTGAACGGATCTTTTCTAGTGTGTCAAAATGTCTTGGTGTCCAGGTCAGCTTGTGTTTGTGTGTGTGAGTGTTCTGTGTTAATGTGAACTGTTTCGTAATTCTTGTTTAATAAAGCCTAGGATCAAAACATGTCTTCTTGTAGTGTTTTATCACCTAGTTTGGAACTCTAACAATTTGACTAAAATTTGAGAATAGTTTATGCGTATCATAAGTGTACATATTTATTTATCGTAATATTTTTTTTTTGCAAAACATTTGAAACCAAAATCATATCATAAACATTTTATTTATATTTTTATCATCTATTTTAGGAGCTTCAAGTCACAATGCACATGGTTATGGTATGAATTAAAATTACTATTCTACTTGTACCATAAATAAGATAAGTGAAATGCATTTATTGTAGTTACTTTTGTGTTACTCCTAATAACTGTCTTTACTTTTGATGGAACTATTTGCTTAAATTTGATTCACATTTCTATACGTCATCTAATTCTCTTTGTAAAAGTTGTGTTGCTTTTATTGTTTTATATATTATGCAAATGTCTTCAAATAAATCTGACTTTTGATCCTGAAGTAATACAGTTTGGTAAATCATGCGTGTAAACTAAAAATAGGAGTGGACATGACACTATTCTTTGAGGTAAAACTAAAATATCTATTTTTGGTGTTGATTTAGAGCCATTTATTATTACAGTTTATTCTCTCCCTATCAAAATATTCTTATCCACTGATGTAATAGACCATCAGTTCAAAAATGTTTTAAATGTTAAAACAAACTACGGTGTTAAACTTTGTTAAAAGCCTTGGAAAAAAAAATATTTTTATAACTATAATTATAGCCTTTTGAAAAATCATCAATTAGTCATGTTAGTTGTTTTTTATATGATCTGTATTTCCTAAAGCCATGTTGGTATGGAGTAAGGACGCTATGTTTGTCAAAGTGATTTGTAATGTTTCTACATATTACGTTTTCTAGGATTTTACATATTATGCTGATTAGTGATACTGGTCTGTAATTTCCAGGGTAATATTTTTTTCTTTGTTAAATAGTAGTGATATTAGCTTCTTTTTAGTCCCTTGGTACTTTGGTCTGATTAAGAGATGCCTGAAAAAGTATTTTAAACACTAATACTAGATAATTGCTTAGTTCTAAGAGTAATCTAGCTGGAATACCATCATGTTTACATTTTGTTTTCTATTTTATGCTTGCAAATAGTTTTTGGATCCCCTTTTCTTTAATTCTATATCTCATATCTTGTCTACTTGGTTCACATTAAGTAATATGGCTTGGTCTCTTGGGGTTGAGAAAGCTGATGCAAAAAAAATATTTTGTATCGTAGTAACTCCAGTGGTGGACGTAAAGGGTTAATTTGCGTGCGGTCTACTAATAAAGACGACTCAGGCCAATCATACAGGTCATTGTGTCAACGGCTGTCGATAGACAAGGGACTGTACTACTAATAACCGCAAGTATGACCTGTGTTGTGGTCATGTGATTGAGAACCTTCACGGACTAGAGACAGTGTTAAAAGGACAGTTGAGTCCAGGACAGCAATGCAGTAAGGACGATGCCGTACCATGCGAGTACACTAAAATGTAGCTGTACGAGCTAGAAAGACTTGTAGTGTTTAGTTTGGTAGTTCTGTTGTGTAGCCAAGCATTTGAAGCTAGTGTAGTCTCTTGGATTTATTGGCGGTTATTGATATATTTGTAATTAAACTGCAACACTGTTTATTGAAACTCTTGTTGTCAAGTTCTTGTGTTAAATGTGCTGTGTTGCTGAGCAGTGTTTACAGAGTCCTGATAGAGAAGATCGTAACAGTATGTTAGCTTAAGTTTCATTATCGCTGTGTTAAATTATCTTCTTCTAATGGTATGACCATAGGTTTAGATAGATCACGTGCTATTTTAAAATAGCTTATTTAGATATAGGTAAACTGCTTGACGCCTATTAGGATCCTTACATTTATAATCCGTTTTAACCTAGTTTTGAATGTTGACTCAAATATGACAATAGTTGTTTTTTTTTTAATTTCTGAAACCAACACTATATCATAAACATTTTGTTTATATATTCGTCATCTTTCAGAATACTGCGTAAGTCTCAATAGCACTACATGTGGTAAGAAAACAAAGATGTTTGAGTATACGAACTTAAAAAAAAAGAAAACAAAATAAATTGATATTTTTTCTTTCTCACAAAAGATGTGAAATTTTTTTTAAAAAGTTGGATCAAGACGTTGTTTAGTAAAGTAGTTAAAAGAAATAATGTTGTGTTTTTTTTAAACCTTACCTATGTAACATACACTTTAATTTTTCAATCTAGGTCGTAAAATCATCCTCGTATTTTAATTGAATATAGTGAGGGAGCTCGGTCTGTTTGTGGATTTTTACCCAAGCAGCCCACTTTTCTCAATCGCCTACTTTGATAGGCTCTATCTTGGAGACTTCTTCTGCGAAGGCTCCAAAGATTTCTTCTATCTTTGCTTTATGTATAGTTGGTGCTACCCAGCGAAGGGTAACCCTGAATTTTTCATTCTCCAAAGTAAAGACTTCTACCTTGAGAATCTTTTTAGTCCTAAATAATTTCCCTAGTGTACGGGCTTTCACCCGAATAAATGTCGGGACCAAGGATCAGACAAAGGGGTTCTCGAAACGATAGAGAGAACCCATTTCATCAGGTGATAGTTTTAGGACATCTATTAAGCTACCATAGTGGCCATCATTCGATAGAATTGATGTTGACCTTGAGACCACTTTCTTCTACCACTAAAATATATATTTATTGACAATTATTGATTAGTACTCTTGGTCTCCTTTTGCACATACTCAAACAGTAATTAGATAATTCACAAACCAATTCAGCATTTTCGAGACGCCCTTGTATTTACATTCTGACCGCGGATCAGCATTCATGTCTGAAGAGCTACGATATTTCCTTAAATGTAAAGGCATAGTAACACGCAGAACCACCGCATATTATACCAAAGGAAACTGGCAAGTAGACAAACTAAACTCAACTCTCTTGAAGTCAATGCTTCTTTTCTTGTCGTCAGGTCAAGAGGGCTACATAATACACATTTGGATCTAACCCTAAACGACGATCTCCGTTCAGTTAGATCTTTACTATGCACAGCTACAAAATGACGTCACATGAAAGACTATTTTCCTACAAAGAAGGTCCGCCTGTGGTGTGTCTCTGCCGACCTGGCTATCTGTTCCAGGGCCTGTCCTAATGAGAAGGCATGCGAGGCAAAGCAAATATGATCCGCTTGTAGATAAAGTGGAGCTTATTGAAGCTAATCAGAACTATGCCCACATACGTCTTCAAAATGGACGGGAAGAAACTGTTTCACTACATCATTTAACTCCGAGAGGCGACTCATCTTCGGAGTCCGTAGTACATGGTTTCGCTAAGAGAGACTTTGAGTCATCTTCTGAGGTCTCTCAACATCAATTAACTCTTGGTGGCACCAACATTCAATTGTTTCTAGGGGTGACATCAGCAGATAACATTGTTTAAACTGCTTTAAGAGCAGAGGAAAACACCATTGAAAATGGACAAAAATAAATTGCCAGAGATATGCCCGTACAGCCCTCGTACAATCTGAGAAATAGACCTAAAAGAATCTAAACAGAGGGTGAATGTTTTGTATGTATGTTTCTTGTGGTTTGCTGTGAACGGATCTTTTCTAGTGTGTCAAAATGTCTTGGTGTCCAGGTCAGGTTGTGTTTGTGTGTGTGAGTGTTTTGTGTTAATGTAAACTGTTTCGTCATTCTTGTTAAATAAAGCCTAGGATCAAAACATGTCTTCTTGTAGTGTTTTATCACCTAGTTTGGAACTCCAACAATTTGACTAAAATTTGAGAATAGTTTATGCGTATCATAAGTGTACATATTTATTTATCGTAATTTTTTTTTTTTTTTTTTTGCAAAACATTTGAAACCAAAATCATATCATAAACATTTTATGTATATTTTTATCATCTATTTTAGGAAAATCATGGACAGCGGACGGAGGTTATGGTATGAATTAAAATTACTATCCTACTTGTACCATAAATAAGATAAGTGAAATGCATTTATTGTAGTTACTTTTGTGTTACTCCTAATAACTGTCTTTACTTTTGATGGAACCATTTGCTCAAATTTGATTCACATTTCTGTACTTCATCTAATTCTCTTTGTAAAAGTTGTGTTGCTTTTATTGTTTTATATATTATGCAAATGTCTCCAAATAAATCTGACTTTTGATCCTGAAGTAATGCAGTTTGGTAAATCATGCGTGTAAACTAAAAATAGGAGTGGACATGACACTATTCTTTGAGGTAAAACTGAAATAACTGTTTTTGGTGTTGATTTAGAGCCATTTATTATTACAGTTTGTTCTCTCCCTATCAAAATATTCTTATCCACTGATGTAATAGACCATCATTTCAAAAATGTTTTAAATGTTAAAACAAACTACGGTGTTAAACTTTGTTAAAAGCCTTGGAAAAAAAATATTTTTATAACTATAATTATAGCCTTTTGAAAAATCATCAATTAGTCATGTTAGTTGTTTTTCATATGATCTGTATTTCCTAAAGCCATGTTGGTATGGAGTAAGGACGCTATGTTTGTCAAAGTGGTTTGTAATGTTTCTACATATTACGTTTTCTAGGATTTTACATATTATGCTGATTAGTGATACTGGTCTGTAATTTCCAGGGTAATATTTTTTTCTTTGTTAAATAGTAGTGATATTAGCTTCTTTTTAGTCCCTTGGTACTTTGGTCTGATTAAGAGATGCCTGAAAAAGTATTTTAAACACTAATACTAGATAATTGCTTAGTTCTAAGAGTAATCTAGCTGGAATACCATCATGTTTACATTTTGTTTTCTATTTTATGCTTGCAAATAGTTTTTGGATCCCCTTTTCTTTAATTCTATATCTCATATCTTGTCTACTTGGTTCACATTAAGTAATATGGCTTGGTCTCTTGGGGTTGAGAAAGCTGATGCAAAAAAAATATTTTGTATCGTAGTAACTCCAGTGGTGGACGTAAAGGGTTAATTTGCGTGCGGTCTACTAATAAAGACGACTCAGGCCAATCATACAGGTCATTGTGTCAACGGCTGTCGATAGACAAGGGACAGTACTACTAATAACCGCAAGTATGACCTGTGTTGTGGTCATGTGATTGAGAACCTTCACGGACTAGAGACAGTGTTAAAAGGACAGTTGAGTCCAGGACAGCAATGCAGTAAGGACGATGCCGTACCATGCGAGTACACTAAAATGTAGCTGTACGAGCTAGAAAGACTTGTAGTGTTTAGTTTGGTAGTTCTGTTGTGTAGCCAAACATTTGAAGCTAGTGTAGTCTCTTGGATTTATTGGCGGTTATTGATATATTTGTAATTAAACTGCAACACTGTTTATTGAAACTCTTGTTGTCAAGTTCTTGTGTTAAATGTGCTGTGTTGCTGAGCAGTGTTTACAGAGTCCTGATAGAGAAGATCGTAACAGTATGTTAGCTTAAGTTTCATTATCGCTGTGTTAAATTATCTTCTTCTAATGGTATGACCATAGGTTTAGATAGATCACGTGCTATTTTAAAATAGCTTATTTAGATATAGGTAAACTGCTTGACGCCTATTAGGATCCTTACATTTATAATCCGTTTTAACCTAGTTTTGAATGTTGACTCAAATATGACAATAGTTGTTTTTTTTTAAATTTCTGAAACCAACACTATATCATAAACATAAACCTAAAAGAATCTAAACAGAGGGTGAATGTTTTGTATGTATGTTTCTTGTGGTTTGCTGTGAACGGATCTTTTCTAGTGTGTCAAAATGTCTTGGTGTCCAGGTCAGCTTGTGTTTGTGTGTGTGAGTGTTCTGTGTTAATGTGAACTGTTTCGTCATTCTTGTTCAATAAAGCCTAGGATCAAAACATGTCTTCTTGTAGTGTTTTATCACCTAGTTTGGAACTCTAACAATTTGACTAAAATTTGAGAATAGTTTATGCGTATCATAAGTGTACATATTTATTTATCGTAATATTTTTTTTTTGCAAAACATTTGAAACCAAAATCATATCATAAACATTTTATTTATATTTTTATCATCTATTTTAGGAAAATCAAGGTCATCAAACATAGGTTATGGTATGAATTAAAATTACTTTTCTACTTGTACCACAAATAAGATAAGTGAAATGCATTTATTGTAGTTACTTTTGTGTTACTCCTAATAACTGTCTTTACTTTTGATGGAACCATTTGCTCAAATTTGATTCACATTTCTGTACTTCATCTAATTCTCTTTGTAAAAGTTGTGTTGCTTTTATTGTTTTATATATTATGCAAATGTCTCCAAATAAATCTGACTTTTGATCCTGAAGTAATGCAGTTTGGTAAATCATGCGTGTAAACTAAAAATAGGAGTGGACATGACACTATTCTTTGAGGTAAAACTGAAATAACTGTTTTTGGTGTTGATTTAGAGCCATTTATTATTACAGTTTGTTCTCTCCCTATCAAAATATTCTTATCCACTGATGTAATAGACCATCATTTCAAAAATGTTTTAAATGTTAAAACAAACTACGGTGTTAAACTTTGTTAAAAGCCTTGGAAAAAAAATATTTTTATAACTATAATTATAGCCTTTTGAAAAATCATCAATTAGTCATGTTAGTTGTTTTTCATATGATCTGTATTTCCTAAAGCCATGTTGGTATGGAGTAAGGACGCTATGTTTGTCAAAGTGGTTTGTAATGTTTCTACATATTACGTTTTCTAGGATTTTACATGTTATGCTGGTTAGTGATACTGGTCTGTAATTTCCAGGGTAAAATTTTTTTTTCTTTGTTAAATAGTAGTGATATTAGCTTCTTTTTAGTCCCTTGGTACTTTGGTCTGATTAAGAGATGCCTGAAAAAGTATTTTAAACACTAATACTAGATAATTGCTTAGTTGTAAGAGTAATCTAGCTGGAATACCATCATGTTTACATTTTGTTTTCTATTTTATGCTTGCAAATAGTTTTTGGATCCCCTTTTCTTTAATTCTATATCTCATATCTTGTCTACTTGGTTCACATTAAGTAATATGGCTTGGTCTCTTGGGGTTGAGAAAGCTGATGCAAAAAAAATATTTTGTATCGTAGTAACTCCAGTGGTGGACGTAAAGGGTTAATTTGCGTGCGGTCTACTAATAAAGACGACTCAGGCCAATCATACAGGTCATTGTGTCAACGGCTGTCGATAGACAAGGGACAGTACTACTAATAACCGCAAGTATGACCTGTGTTGTGGTCATGTGATTGAGAACCTTCACGGACTAGAGACAGTGTTAAAAGGACAGTTGAGTCCAGGACAGCAATGCAGTAAGGACGATGCCGTACCATGCGAGTACACTAAAATGTAGCTGTACGAGCTAGAAAGACTTGTAGTGTTTAGTTTGGTAGTTCTGTTGTGTAGCCAAGCATTTGAAGCTAGTGTAGTCTCTTGGATTTATTGGCGGTTATTGATATATTTGTAATTAAACTGCAACACTGTTTATTGAAACTCTTGTTGTCAAGTTCTTGTGTTAAATGTGCTGTGTTGCTGAGCAGTGTTTACAGAGTCCTGATAGAGAAGATCGTAACAGTATGTTAGCTTAAGTTTCATTATCACTGTGTTAAATTATCTTCTTCTAATGGTATGACCATAGGTTTAGATAGATCACGTGCTATTTTAAAATAGCTTATTTAGATATAGGTAAACTGCTTGACGCCTATTAGGATCCTTACATTTATAATCCGTTTTAACCTAGTTTTGAATGTTGACTCAAATATGACAATAGTTGTTTTTTTTTAAATTTCTGAAACCAACACTATATCATAAACATAAACCTAAAAGAATCTAAACAGAGGGTGAATGTTTTGTATGTATGTTTCTTGTGGTTTGCTGTGAACGGATCTTTTCTAGTGTGTCAAAATGTCTTGGTGTCCAGGTCAGCTTGTGTTTGTGTGTGTGAGTGTTCTGTGTTAATGTGAACTGTTTCGTCATTCTTGTTCAATAAAGCCTAGGATCAAAACATGTCTTCTTGTAGTGTTTTATCACCTAGTTTGGAACTCTAACAATTTGACTAAAATTTGAGAATAGTTTATGCGTATCATAAGTGTACATATTTATTTATCGTAATATTTTTTTTTTGCAAAACATTTGAAACCAAAATCATATCATAAACATTTTATTTATATTTTTATCATCTATTTTAGGAAAATCAAGGTCATCAAACATAGGTTATGGTATGAATTAAAATTACTTTTCTACTTGTACCACAAATAAGATAAGTGAAATGCATTTATTGTAGTTACTTTTGTGTTACTCCTAATAACTGTCTTTACTTTTGATGGAACCATTTGCTCAAATTTGATTCACATTTCTGTACTTCATCTAATTCTCTTTGTAAAAGTTGTGTTGCTTTTATTGTTTTATATATTATGCAAATGTCTCCAAATAAATCTGACTTTTGATCCTGAAGTAATGCAGTTTGGTAAATCATGCGTGTAAACTAAAAATAGGAGTGGACATGACACTATTCTTTGAGGTAAAACTGAAATAACTGTTTTTGGTGTTGATTTAGAGCCATTTATTATTACAGTTTGTTCTCTCCCTATCAAAATATTCTTATCCACTGATGTAATAGACCATCATTTCAAAAATGTTTTAAATGTTAAAACAAACTACGGTGTTAAACTTTGTTAAAAGCCTTGGAAAAAAAATATTTTTATAACTATAATTATAGCCTTTTGAAAAATCATCAATTAGTCATGTTAGTTGTTTTTCATATGATCTGTATTTCCTAAAGCCATGTTGGTATGGAGTAAGGACGCTATGTTTGTCAAAGTGGTTTGTAATGTTTCTACATATTACGTTTTCTAGGATTTTACATGTTATGCTGGTTAGTGATACTGGTCTGTAATTTCCAGGGTAATATTTTTTTTTCTTTGTTAAATAGTAGTGATATTAGTTTCTTTTTAGTCCCTTGGTACTTTGGTCTGATTAAGAGATGCCTGAAAAAGTATTTTAAACACTAATACTAGATAATTGCTTAGTTGTAAGAGTAATCTAGCTGGAATACCATCATGTTTACATTTTGTTTTCTATTTTATGCTTGCAAATAGTTTTTGGATCCCCTTTTCTTTAATTCTATATCTCATATCTTGTCTACTTGGTTCACATTAAGTAATATGGCTTGGTCTCTTGGGGTTGAGAAAGCTGATGCAAAAAAAATATTTTGTATCGTAGTAACTCCAGTGGTGGACGTAAAGGGTTAATTTGCGTGCGGTCTACTAATAAAGACGACTCAGGCCAATCATACAGGTCATTGTGTCAACGGCTGTCGATAGACAAGGGACAGTACTACTAATAACCGCAAGTATGACCTGTGTTGTGGTCATGTGATTGAGAACCTTCACGGACTAGAGACAGTGTTAAAAGGACAGTTGAGTCCAGGACAGCAATGCAGTAAGGACGATGCCGTACCATGCGAGTACACTAAAATGTAGCTGTACGAGCTAGAAAGACTTGTAGTGTTTAGTTTGGTAGTTCTGTTGTGTAGCCAAACATTTGAAGCTAGTGTAGTCTCTTGGATTTATTGGCGGTTATTGATATATTTGTAATTAAACTGCAACACTGTTTATTGAAACTCTTGTTGTCAAGTTCTTGTGTTAAATGTGCTGTGTTGCTGAGCAGTGTTTACAGAGTCCTGATAGAGAAGATCGTAACAGTATGTTAGCTTAAGTTTCATTATCGCTGTGTTAAATTATCTTCTTCTAATGGTATGACCATAGGTTTAGATAGATCACGTGCTATTTTAAAATAGCTTATTTAGATATAGGTAAACTGCTTGACGCCTATTAGGATCCTTACATTTATAATCCGTTTTAACCTAGTTTTGAATGTTGACTCAAATATGACAATAGTTGTTTTTTTTTAAATTTCTGAAACCAACACTATATCATAAACATAAACCTAAAAGAATCTAAACAGAGGGTGAATGTTTTGTATGTATGTTTCTTGTGGTTTGCTGTGAACGGATCTTTTCTAGTGTGTCAAAATGTCTTGGTGTCCAGGTCAGCTTGTGTTTGTGTGTGTGAGTGTTCTGTGTTAATGTGAACTGTTTCGTCATTCTTGTTCAATAAAGCCTAGGATCAAAACATGTCTTCTTGTAGTGTTTTATCACCTAGTTTGGAACTCTAACAATTTGACTAAAATTTGAGAATAGTTTATGCGTATCATAAGTGTACATATTTATTTATCGTAATATTTTTTTTTTGCAAAACATTTGAAACCAAAATCATATCATAAACATTTTATTTATATTTTTATCATCTATTTTAGGAAAATCAAGGTCATCAAACATAGGTTATGGTATGAATTAAAATTACTTTTCTACTTGTACCACAAATAAGATAAGTGAAATGCATTTATTGTAGTTACTTTTGTGTTACTCCTAATAACTGTCTTTACTTTTGATGGAACCATTTGCTCAAATTTGATTCACATTTCTGTACTTCATCTAATTCTCTTTGTAAAAGTTGTGTTGCTTTTATTGTTTTATATATTATGCAAATGTCTCCAAATAAATCTGACTTTTGATCCTGAAGTAATGCAGTTTGGTAAATCATGCGTGTAAACTAAAAATAGGAGTGGACATGACACTATTCTTTGAGGTAAAACTGAAATAACTGTTTTTGGTGTTGATTTAGAGCCATTTATTATTACAGTTTGTTCTCTCCCTATCAAAATATTCTTATCCACTGATGTAATAGACCATCATTTCAAAAATGTTTTAAATGTTAAAACAAACTACGGTGTTAAACTTTGTTAAAAGCCTTGGAAAAAAAATATTTTTATAACTATAATTATAGCCTTTTGAAAAATCATCAATTAGTCATGTTAGTTGTTTTTCATATGATCTGTATTTCCTAAAGCCATGTTGGTATGGAGTAAGGACGCTATGTTTGTCAAAGTGGTTTGTAATGTTTCTACATATTACGTTTTCTAGGATTTTACATGTTATGCTGGTTAGTGATACTGGTCTGTAATTTCCAGGGTAAAATTTTTTTTTCTTTGTTAAATAGTAGTGATATTAGCTTCTTTTTAGTCCCTTGGTACTTTGGTCTGATTAAGAGATGCCTGAAAAAGTATTTTAAACACTAATACTAGATAATTGCTTAGTTGTAAGAGTAATCTAGCTGGAATACCATCATGTTTACATTTTGTTTTCTATTTTATGCTTGCAAATAGTTTTTGGATCCCCTTTTCTTTAATTCTATATCTCATATCTTGTCTACTTGGTTCACATTAAGTAATATGGCTTGGTCTCTTGGGGTTGAGAAAGCTGATGCAAAAAAAATATTTTGTATCGTAGTAACTCCAGTGGTGGACGTAAAGGGTTAATTTGCGTGCGGTCTACTAATAAAGACGACTCAGGCCAATCATACAGGTCATTGTGTCAACGGCTGTCGATAGACAAGGGACAGTACTACTAATAACCGCAAGTATGACCTGTGTTGTGGTCATGTGATTGAGAACCTTCACGGACTAGAGACAGTGTTAAAAGGACAGTTGAGTCCAGGACAGCAATGCAGTAAGGACGATGCCGTACCATGCGAGTACACTAAAATGTAGCTGTACGAGCTAGAAAGACTTGTAGTGTTTAGTTTGGTAGTTCTGTTGTGTAGCCAAACATTTGAAGCTAGTGTAGTCTCTTGGATTTATTGGCGGTTATTGATATATTTGTAATTAAACTGCAACACTGTTTATTGAAACTCTTGTTGTCAAGTTCTTGTGTTAAATGTGCTGTGTTGCTGAGCAGTGTTTACAGAGTCCTGATAGAGAAGATCGTAACAGTATGTTAGCTTAAGTTTCATTATCGCTGTGTTAAATTATCTTCTTCTAATGGTATGACCATAGGTTTAGATAGATCACGTGCTATTTTAAAATAGCTTATTTAGATATAGGTAAACTGCTTGACGCCTATTAGGATCCTTACATTTATAATCCGTTTTAACCTAGTTTTGAATGTTGACTCAAATATGACAATAGTTGTTTTTTTTTAAATTTCTGAAACCAACACTATATCATAAACATAAACCTAAAAGAATCTAAACAGAGGGTGAATGTTTTGTATGTATGTTTCTTGTGGTTTGCTGTGAACGGATCTTTTCTAGTGTGTCAAAATGTCTTGGTGTCCAGGTCAGCTTGTGTTTGTGTGTGTGAGTGTTCTGTGTTAATGTGAACTGTTTCGTCATTCTTGTTCAATAAAGCCTAGGATCAAAACATGTCTTCTTGTAGTGTTTTATCACCTAGTTTGGAACTCTAACAATTTGACTAAAATTTGAGAATAGTTTATGCGTATCATAAGTGTACATATTTATTTATCGTAATATTTTTTTTTTGCAAAACATTTGAAACCAAAATCATATCATAAACATTTTATTTATATTTTTATCATCTATTTTAGGAAAATCAAGGTCATCAAACATAGGTTATGGTATGAATTAAAATTACTTTTCTACTTGTACCACAAATAAGATAAGTGAAATGCATTTATTGTAGTTACTTTTGTGTTACTCCTAATAACTGTCTTTACTTTTGATGGAACCATTTGCTCAAATTTGATTCACATTTCTGTACTTCATCTAATTCTCTTTGTAAAAGTTGTGTTGCTTTTATTGTTTTATATATTATGCAAATGTCTCCAAATAAATCTGACTTTTGATCCTGAAGTAATGCAGTTTGGTAAATCATGCGTGTAAACTAAAAATAGGAGTGGACATGACACTATTCTTTGAGGTAAAACTGAAATAACTGTTTTTGGTGTTGATTTAGAGCCATTTATTATTACAGTTTGTTCTCTCCCTATCAAAATATTCTTATCCACTGATGTAATAGACCATCATTTCAAAAATGTTTTAAATGTTAAAACAAACTACGGTGTTAAACTTTGTTAAAAGCCTTGGAAAAAAAATATTTTTATAACTATAATTATAGCCTTTTGAAAAATCATCAATTAGTCATGTTAGTTGTTTTTCATATGATCTGTATTTCCTAAAGCCATGTTGGTATGGAGTAAGGACGCTATGTTTGTCAAAGTGGTTTGTAATGTTTCTACATATTACGTTTTCTAGGATTTTACATGTTATGCTGGTTAGTGATACTGGTCTGTAATTTCCAGGGTAAAATTTTTTTTTCTTTGTTAAATAGTAGTGATATTAGCTTCTTTTTAGTCCCTTGGTACTTTGGTCTGATTAAGAGATGCCTGAAAAAGTATTTTAAACACTAATACTAGATAATTGCTTAGTTGTAAGAGTAATCTAGCTGGAATACCATCATGTTTACATTTTGTTTTCTATTTTATGCTTGCAAATAGTTTTTGGATCCCCTTTTCTTTAATTCTATATCTCATATCTTGTCTACTTGGTTCACATTAAGTAATATGGCTTGGTCTCTTGGGGTTGAGAAAGCTGATGCAAAAAAAATATTTTGTATCGTAGTAACTCCAGTGGTGGACGTAAAGGGTTAATTTGCGTGCGGTCTACTAATAAAGACGACTCAGGCCAATCATACAGGTCATTGTGTCAACGGCTGTCGATAGACAAGGGACAGTACTACTAATAACCGCAAGTATGACCTGTGTTGTGGTCATGTGATTGAGAACCTTCACGGACTAGAGACAGTGTTAAAAGGACAGTTGAGTCCAGGACAGCAATGCAGTAAGGACGATGCCGTACCATGCGAGTACACTAAAATGTAGCTGTACGAGCTAGAAAGACTTGTAGTGTTTAGTTTGGTAGTTCTGTTGTGTAGCCAAACATTTGAAGCTAGTGTAGTCTCTTGGATTTATTGGCGGTTATTGATATATTTGTAATTAAACTGCAACACTGTTTATTGAAACTCTTGTTGTCAAGTTCTTGTGTTAAATGTGCTGTGTTGCTGAGCAGTGTTTACAGAGTCCTGATAGAGAAGATCGTAACAGTATGTTAGCTTAAGTTTCATTATCGCTGTGTTAAATTATCTTCTTCTAATGGTATGACCATAGGTTTAGATAGATCACGTGCTATTTTAAAATAGCTTATTTAGATATAGGTAAACTGCTTGACGCCTATTAGGATCCTTACATTTATAATCCGTTTTAACCTAGTTTTGAATGTTGACTCAAATATGACAATAGTTGTTTTTTTTTAAATTTCTGAAACCAACACTATATCATAAACATAAACCTAAAAGAATCTAAACAGAGGGTGAATGTTTTGTATGTATGTTTCTTGTGGTTTGCTGTGAACGGATCTTTTCTAGTGTGTCAAAATGTCTTGGTGTCCAGGTCAGCTTGTGTTTGTGTGTGTGAGTGTTCTGTGTTAATGTGAACTGTTTCGTCATTCTTGTTCAATAAAGCCTAGGATCAAAACATGTCTTCTTGTAGTGTTTTATCACCTAGTTTGGAACTCTAACAATTTGACTAAAATTTGAGAATAGTTTATGCGTATCATAAGTGTACATATTTATTTATCGTAATATTTTTTTTTTGCAAAACATTTGAAACCAAAATCATATCATAAACATTTTATTTATATTTTTATCATCTATTTTAGGAAAATTAAGGTCATCAAACATAGGTTATGGTATGAATTAAAATTACTATTCTACTTGTACCACAAATAAGATAAGTGAAATGCATTTATTGTAGTTACTTTTGTGTTACTCCTAATAACTGTCTTTACTTTTGATGGAACCATTTGAAGATCGTAACAGTATGTTAGCTTTAGTTTCATTATCACTATGTGTTAAGTCATCTTCTTCTAATGGTATGACCATAGGTTTTGATAGATCACGTGCTATTTTAAGATAGACAATGTGGGTGTACGGCCTGGAGCCTATGGCTATCAGGAAAACTAACATTCTTTGGCTTCTAGGAGCAGAAACCGGCGAACCAAGAAAATGAGAGCCCCTGTCAATGTCACTTCAATAGCTTTGCTGGGACAGAGTAGGAGTCATATGGTAGAAGGAAAAATTGGAATTCGGAAGATTCGGTTTCTCATATACACTTGTGCTTCACGTTCAGTCATTCGGCCAAATGTCGCAAACAGCAATAATACTGCAAATGTGAGCCTTTTCTCCCTGAAAACAGCCAGTGGAGAACTGATGCCCATACAAGGACCTACGATTTGAGCTTGGATGTCAGTTATTCGTGAATGAATTTTTTTATTGCAAACATAACTGATGATTGCATTTTAGGTCTAGATTTTCTGCAGAAATTTGGATTTTCCATTAACATTAGCGGAGGAACTTTGTTGAATGGAAATGTGGAGATTCCTTTGTTATGTGATAGTGAAGAAGAAAACAATTGAATGATGAAAATACTATTGACGGAGGATACAAGTCTGCCTGCACAGTCCGAATCAATTATTTGGGGAAAGTTAGAGAACGGACATGAAAAGTCGGGAACGGCGCTAATCGAAGGAACGGAAGACAATTACGACGGAGTGGCTGTAGAGAAAACGCTGGTCATGATCGGTAAGGATCAGTATCTGGCAGAATCATAAACCTTGGTTTGAGGGAGAAACATCGAAGAAGGGATAGTTACATTGCTAAATGCCATACAATCGACCTAATTAAGAATTGCAACATTGACAGCGTTACTATTACGCCCCCTGAACCCTCAGATTACCAGGCTTTTGACAGAAACCAAAGCGAACCTATCTGAAGAGCAGTATTTGAAAGCCAAAGAGTTGAAAATGAAATTTAACTAGCAGATTAGGCTATTTCAATATAAAAACATGGTTCAGAAAATATATTTTAAAATGTTATAATGTTATATCATTGATCTTCAATAGATAGCTGACATAGATTTAGTCCAGAAATATTACAAAATTATGCTGTGTAATATTTTATTTTGATACTAAGTTATTTCAATATAAATCCAACCTTTAAAATAATATATAGATTTACATACTGCCATACTCAGACTGCTTAACCAAAAATGGATTTAATGAGCACAATAATTTTAAGTCGATCAGGGAAAAGATTAGTCTTCTACTCCTATTAGAAAATCCACGCTATAATCTGTAGCCTTAACCATTTGCATATTAAGATTTTTGCAAATTACACCAAACTAATCATTGTGAATAATGTGGAGTTAAAAATTAAAGACAATACTATCTAGATAATTAAACAGGTAAAAATGCATTAACTCATCAATCCCTACACATTATTCATACTTAATTATACACAGATACACAATCTATATTATAATCCTAAGGGTCCTGATTGCTAATTATCCCACTTGTCGTGGACGAAAAAATAAGAATTTTTAACCAAAATATTGTGCGTGCCTCGGACAACTAAATCACCTTTTACGATCGAAACGATTCTCAGTTCGCAATTTTGACCTAATAAGTTATGCACACAATTACTGACACAAACATCTCTTAGAAATACAATTCACAACAAATTTAATGAAGTGTTGCTAGATATTTTTACCATTAATTTAAAGTTAAAACATTTTGTTTTTTGTTTTTTAATTAAATGTTATAATTTCATTCTGACAGAAAAATCTGCTCCATCTGTCGATGATCTGAAATGTTGGATAAAAGGAAACCCAATGAAAAACAGAAATGTTTTTGTACTGACGCATCCTCAAGAAAGTGATGACAGAAGGTTTATAGTAAAAGAGAATGTCTTTACAGATGACAGAAAGGTATTTTTATTTTTATTTTTTGGAACAAAAGAACGATATATTTTAGCACAGAAAAAAACGTTTTAAAATAATACTTATTGACGCAATTACAAGGTTTGCTTTGGAGAGTAGTGTTGTTTCTCAAAAGGCGTCTCAATGTGAGTTCACATGTATCTCTGTTTATCTAAGTAAACACTGAAGAAACTCGCAGAAGAAAGTATTTCGTCTTGAGTTTAATATTTTCTCATTTCAAACTAGTAATTCAGTGATGAACAAATTCAAATAAATTATTTTTTTTAAAAATAGTATCATACATTTACTTTTATACAATAAAAGAGTTGAATAAAAGAAACACAAAAAACAATAAAATGAAAATAATGCAAATGTTTAACATCTATTTCAGGTGCATTACTACGTCAACAATGAACTGTTACAAAGTTTGAAACATGAAAACTTGATCTCCTACTACGGTTACATTGTAGAATCTAATTTGATACTGACATTCTTCGACTATATGCCAGCAGTGGGTCTTCTCTTTAATATTCCACTGTTTCTTTGATTATTATTTTTTTAATTTGCATTTTGATTTTTTCAGCTCTTTCTGTATTTACGCTATTTTGATTTTTTTTCTACTAATCGTAATACCTTATATTTATTAATAGTTTATTCACTTTGTTTTGTTAGCTAGAATGAAGATTAGCTACTTCCTAGATTTTTTTTCCTTTAAATATTTCATCTCTATTTATTAACATTTAGGTCAAATCGGATAATACAAAATACTAGGTTACTTAGCCTTGCTCGGTCGGTTACTTGTTAGAAGAAATATTTAGCCGAACTCATTTTGAAAACTTTTTGTAATTACAAAAATGAGCGATCGGGTATCGACTCTAACGACTAATAATCCAAAGAGCTGATATTATTTTCTGTTACTTCTAAATATGATTGTATATGGCGATTAGAGTATAAGTCTCTTAAGTGTCCGTACGTTCTAGAAAAATTGCAGCTCACGTCCTGTCGTTTTACATAGTATCTTTTACGTAAAACAAGTGGAAAAAGTCTTTTCTGAAAGCGTTACGTTCAGATATTTATTATAGCTGTTAGTATATTCCTTATTGTTTTAGTAAGAAACATTCAATGATATAAAATCTCTTGATTTTAGGGTAATACAAGGACTTTGTAACAAAGTAAAATAACGCAATTTTCCCTAATAGGCTTAAAGACGTTTCGTTAGTATTCTAAAGAAGATTTCATCAAATTGTGGACACAAAAAAAAATAGAGCAGTAAAGTTTAAATATCAATTTTAATGTGGGTTTTTTTTTCGGAAAGATTGCTTTGATTCGTCACTAACATTTTGAACACATATTAATATTGAGTATATAAAAAGCTTATTACTAACTTTCACTTGTCACATCTAACCTGTTCTAATTAAAAAGGATAAATGTGTGATTTAAATAGATGTAATTTTTTTTCTACTTATACTTAATGAGTTGTAAAACATTGATACGTGTATTACTGTAAATTAAATGGTAACACATTATTAGAACTTCTTTTGCATGAAAAGATAATGTCCTAACTCGAAACGCGCTTAAACAATTCAACAACTAGCAAGATTCAAATGTTCCTTTGATCCTGAGCGTAGCCGGGAGAAGGGGTTGGGGGCTCACCCCCAGAGATTCTTGAGTTTAAAACCTCTCTCCAGGGGATTTGATGTTAATTTTCCTCTTCAATATGACGCAATTGACTACAGCGAACGAATTGTGTGATCGTATCTAAGGGGCATTCGATTAAAAAAAACAACACCCTAAGAATGATTTTGAATTTAAAAGTAAAAAGATGATTTTGACGATACAACTTCCCTTTTCGATAAAAAATCTAAAGAAAACTACGGTCACCAAACTCCATAAGCTCGGATTAGTTTTGAGGTTAACCCCCCCCCCCCTCCCTCTACAGGAGGAAACGAAAATCTAAATGACTTCATGACTGTTTTGTATTTATCGTTCCCATCATATAAAAAATTAAGGGCAAAACTCTAGCTACCAATCTCTACCAGTCGCTGACTTCCAATTTTGGAACAGAAGAGCGGCTGGATGTTGTACTGTAGATACCACAGAACATGCATTTATTTAGGTGTTTTAAATACCGAAGATAATGCGTGGTGACGAGGTTCCGCACCCGACCCCTCTGGTGGAGTTCACAGCGATTCCCCAGACTCTCTAGCTGACAAGGGAGGATGCCTACTGTCTTTCCACTAACTTCGAAAAAAGTATTCTATGGTACAAAAAGCATCCGAAAGAATAGCCGGTACGCATTGATTAAGTGCCTGTATTTAGTGATGAATTGCCTTATTTTAAAAGTTTTAACTTCTGTTATATTAATAATAAACTTTAAAATACAAGAAAAGTAATAATTTGTGTACCCAAATTGCAAAAGGTGCCGGTACCGTCAAGAAAAAGTCCTGTATATATATATATATTTATATATATATATATATATATATTCTTCTATATATATATATATATATATCTATTGATATAATTAAAATGTTGATTGATTTTTTTCTTACAAAGCATATATCAACTCACTCTGTCTGTCTCTGTCTGTTTGGTAAAAAAATGTGTATACGTCATTTTTCCCACAAAAAGTTGAAACCTTGCACAATTATTTATTGACATAGAGAGACATGAATCAATAAAAAGAAAGAAACCAATTAGACAACTATTTACTGGTCATTCATTATTTAGTTTAATAGCAACAAGGGAAACTAATTCTTTAGTATTGATATATATGGCTAAATTTGTGGTGTTTAGCTATCTTAAATAATTGTTAACGCTATTTCTCTCTGACGCATTTCCCGATAAAGTTTATATTTTAAAAAATTATTTATTGTACCTAACAAAACATAAGTCAATAAATAAAAGTATTCAATTAATCAATTATGTGTTTGGTAATTAATTATTTTGATTGATATCAAATAAGGATAATAGCTTGTACATTATTGGTAGATATAGTTTTTAAGGAGGGAGTTCATCCCCTTTACAGACGTTTTTTTAAAGGATTTATTACATTTTGCTTGTTTTATGGTATTCTTCAAATGTATAAATTGCAATTAAACTTATAAACTTTCTTAAGTCCCAAACATTATAATTTTTTTTATTCCTAAAGGGCTCCCTTCAAGACTTGTACAACCAACAAGGACAAATACAAGAATCTAAATGCTTTAATTATGCTGAACAAATTTTGGAAGGACTACAGTATCTGCATTCCAGAAGAATTGCCCACATGAATATTAGATGTAAGTTAATCGGATATATATATATATATATATTAGGAGTGCACCGGATAGTACTTATTGATACTCTGATGGAGCCGGATATGACCGGATATTAAAATTTGATATTCGGCCGGAGCCTGAGCAGAATACCTACATGCAAATCTTTTATATAACATACCTATATTCATATTTTTTTTTCTTTTATTTACTTATTAGCTTTAAAGTCTATTACTGATATATAAATTATAATTAACAGCATTTTTTAACAGATATGCTTATCATAAACTAATCTTTGTAACATGAGATGGTGTGTGTTTATGTATGAGGCCACCAATTGTAAAATAGTATATGGGATGACCCATGTAGAATATATAAACATATATGTAATTAATGTAAATATTTCAAAGTTTAAGTGCATTCTTGGTTTTACAGCGTAAATCTCTCTCAAGTACAATCTAGGTTGTAAAGTGGGTAGATGTTTGTGTTCATGTATTTGACACCATCAACTTGTCATTAGGCTCGTATTTCAAAGGCCACAAACCGCTTCTGGTTTGTGCCTACTACAGATAATGGCTAAGTATAAATCTTAAGTAACACCAGTAATAACGAGGAATTTTCTAAGAACTAGTGGACCGGCGGCGTAGCATACGCCGCTATTTTGCAGGCCCGGCCTTAGGCCACTGCAACCCATGCGACCGCAGTAGGCCCCGCACTTTCATAGGACCAGCTCTAATTCAAAGTGTATAAATTAATAAATTAAACCATTTTATAACTTAAAACAGATTTCCCGCGCCCTGCTACCAATTTACCAGGAGCTCCTGGAAATCTTCCGAAATTGCAAAATGTACGAAAAAGGGCTTCAAATATACGGAAATATATACACAAAAATTGTCATGTTGGGGTGTCATTCATCAATATGGAAAACGGCAATCTTTCGCGCGGCATTCTGCATCAGCCGTTATTGTGTAATCTGGTGAAAGAAGCTACTCGCGCCTAAAACTAATGAAGAATTACTTGAGGTCTGTGTTTCGATATTTAATGTGACCTCCGTTTAGCGTTTCTGGAAAATACTTAGCGCGGAGGCGCCTAACAATATTAATAGAAATATAGGTACTAAGCTGTAGTTTTTACTATCCGGTAGTGATATTTGACCGGAGCCTAACATTGCCGAATATTGCAAAAATGCTAAATATTCGGAAGAAGCCAGAGCCGGAGCGACTATCCGGTGAATCGCTATTAAGACCTTTTTTTAACGACAATAATTTAAATCTGACGGTTCCGTCAGTGAATTATTGAGTTAGTATTTTCATTATTCTAAGTCTTTAGATATATCTGAAAAAACATATTTCTATTGCAGGAGCTTGTATTCAATAGGGTTATTATCTATTATTATCTATTTATATAATAAGTTGTTTAATATGCAATTTGTGCTGTTTATATGGCTCCTTCTGTCTCGGAAGACAATAGATGCGCCCAGATGAGTCACTGGCTTTGGTTACGTTTTGAGATGGGGCAGAATCTGGAGTGACTGATGAAGCCCATTCTCGAGCGGCAGAGTTTGCTACAGTTCGTTCATGTATATTGTTCTGTCCTAGGGCTAGGGCTAACGCAGCTTCATTTCTTTTGCATTCAGCAAAGTTCGTACCAGCACGTACAGTCTGTCTCCATGCTGTCCGGTCTTGGGCGTATCTCCTCACACATATTTTTTGGATCCAGTGGCTCTCATGTCTCGCTTGCAGACATCTCTGTAGGTTAGTCTTGGGCGGCCCTTGGGTCTGGCTCCCTCTGCAAGCTCAGCGTGTAGGATGTATTTAGGCATTCTTCCATCTGGCATGCGAGTGACATGACCGAGCCAGCATAGTCTTCTCTGTTGAAGGAGAGCATGGATGCTGTGCATGTTGGCCCGTGTCAAAACTTTCTGGTTAGTGACACGATCCCTCCAGGAGATGCACATTATGCGTCGGAAGCTATTTAATATGTGTTCTTGACGCAAATAAGTTGCCCAGCTCTCACTGCCATAGAGAAGTGTGCTCAGAACGCAGGCATTGTAGACAAGCCTTTCCTATTCTTTTTGTCAGTTCAGTGTCTAGATCTAGGTTGCTGGTTATTGTTGTTCCCAAATATGTGAATTCCTGCACCACCGTAAGTGTGTGATTTCCAATATGTATCACTGTTGTTTCTGCGACATTTAGTGCAAAGATTTCAGTCTTGAAAAGGCTTATTGTAAGGCTAAACTCTTGACAAGCAGCTGCTGGAGCATTTAGAAGCCTCTGCAATCCTTCTTGTGAATGGGATATGAGTGCGGCATCATCGGTGAACAGCAGTTCCCTAATCAAGATACGCCGTCTCTTTGTTTTGCCTTTAAAGCATGTCATGTAGCTTTCCATCGGATCTACTACTCCATCTTTCAGGGATTTAAAAGCTCTGGTGAGTACAACTGAAAAGAAGATGCCGAATAGTGTTGGAGTCAGAACACATCCTTGTTTTACTCTGCTCTTGATGGAGAATGGCCTAGACGCGGAACTGTCAAACTGTACAGTGTCCTGCCTATTATTATAAAAACCTGACACTAGTTTCTGTAACTTGTTTGGACAGCCAATTCTCTCTAATACGGCAAATAAGCCGGTTCTGCTGACAAGGTCAAACGCCATGGTCAAGTCAAAAAAAGCTATAAAGAGGGACTGCCTTTGTTCTCTGCTTTTCTCCTGTAGCTTCTGCAGGGGGAAGATCATATCTGTACCGGCCCTAAAGCCACACTGCGATTCTGGGTAAACTCGTTCTGCCAAGATCTGCAGCCGCTTCAGTATTACTCTGGCATAAGCCTTAACAAATAGGCTAAGAAGTGAAATGCCTCTATAACTGTTACAATCAGAGCGGTCTCCTTTATTTCTCTAAATGGTTACTATGTTGGCATCATTTAATTTGTTGGGGACTATTCCTAGCTCCCAGCACAATGAAATAAAAAGCAAGGCCAAGGCTATGATGGTGCTTCTAATATGAGTGGACAGTGCATTTACCAATGAGGCATTGGTTCAACAAAAACACACATCAAGTAAGTCATTTAAGAAACGGCTTTAGAGAGTGTAAAAATGAAAATTCTGAATTAGCTGGATTTTGGAATGTTAAAAAATAATTTAATGATCCTATTGCTGACAACGGTAAAGAGATAATTCAAGATGCAGAGACTTTTAAAACTTACTCAGTTATCGATATCATTGTTTCTCAATTACTTGATAGATTGTATAGGCAACGTCGTTATTATTTAGTTTCATTTCAAGTGTACACTACAAAGAGTTATATGATACCACCTGCTTCTAGTCACATCCTATCCCGATGGTATCGCCAAAGAATATTGTTCAGATATACAATTCTTCAAAAAAGCCTTCAAAAAGTCATATTAAGTCTATGTTCAGTACGAGATTTTGAAATAATTTATTTTTTTTACATTTTATTATCAAACTTTCTAAACATAATCACAGCATGCATGTTATTTCTCACTTTGTTTGTTTATTAGAGCGGTCATTCTCGAAGCTGCCATTGATTTTAAAATGTTTAAAGTAATTTAATGACACATGGGGATTGTTGACTGAGAGGTGTCTTGGGTTGGAATCCTGGAGAAAACTCGGATTTCAAGCTTTAGGATTATTAGGGCGCCCTTAAGTTCACTAATGGGTACCTGATATTAGTTCGGGAAAAGTAAAGCGGTTGGTTCTTGTGCTGGCCACATGACAACCTTGTTAATCGTTGGCCGCATAAACAGATGACCTTTACATCGTCTTCCCTATAGATCGTCTGAACTGTCTGAAAGCGGTAATTTATTTTGTTTTTTATGATACAAAGCAAGTTGTTCTTTTCATCGAGCGAGAAACAGCCAAAAGTTTAGAAATAGCTGCACTTATTTTGGACTTTGCTAATCAGGTCAGAAAATAAAATTGTATTAAATGACTGTCAGATCTATTTACAGTTTGCTGATTTACATACAACTAGTTTATAGTTTTAGCAGTGCTTAAATGTTTTACACATAGAATAAAAATGTGCATAATGGGAAACAATAATTTGCAACATAATAATAATAATAATAAAATGTGTCTGTTAAATAAAACAACTTTTAGACCTTTATCTTTTAAGAAGCTTAACACACATTGAGCTTTATGACACTATTGTTTTCAACGAGTCGTAGACGAATCAAGCGTTGTAACTTTATTACCTAAAAAGCGCACCGATACATATAAAACGATTAAGCCATACTCGATATTTTACACACTAAATTTTGCCTCATTGGAAATAGGGGACCCACCAACATATTCTTAAACCCGGGCCCACGAGTACCTTGCTACGCCACTAGTTCTAATGGAAAGGACAACCATTTCGTTCAGATCTGATGTAACAGTAGTCTAATGGGTGCAGGTTGTCTTTAAGAACCGTGAGTGTTTTGGAAAGGCATCTTTCATGAAAAAGCTCTTTAAGAGTGATATAGGATGCTTTTTTAATAAGTCTTTTTAGTCATAACAAAGGACAAAGAGCTAATCAGTCATTTATATTAGATATATGACTGTTTTATGCACATTTTGATTACCTACCCTAAAAATTCTATCAATTACTATAAATACAAAAATCTTTAACCTAAATAGGAATACACCATCATCAGCGAGGTCACATCAACATTTTTTTTATAACCCATCTTATTTAATTTTAATTTATAAATATAATATAATGGCACTGAGATGTTGATTTATTATACTAAATTTAATCATATATATGAGCAGGTGAAACAATGTTATTTGAAACAGAAGACAAAATACGAATCGCCGGATTGTCTCACGTAATAATAGGGCGTAAAAGGATATCGTCTGCTAATTATGGCAAAGAAAGATGGACAGCACCGGAAGTCTTCAATGAAGCTTATGGTCATGGTTTCTATGATTACCAATCAGATATATGGTGAGGCTTAATAATATTTAAAAAAAATAGTTCTACTCATCTATTCTTTGCCTTGCCTTTCGTCATAAAGTGCAGTGACAGTTCGCTTGACCAATTCCCTCCACTTTTCCCGGTCTGTAACTGTTGTAAGCAGGACATCAAGAAAGAGGTCGGTCCATACTTTTACGTTGTCCAGTCAGCTTTTCTTTGGTCGACCCTTTTTTCATGATCCCTCAACCGTACCTTGAAGATTGACTTTTGATAGTGAGCCAGGTCTTACAATATGACCTAACCATATCCGCTTTAGTCTCTTCACAGTATTTAGGAAATCTTCCTTTTTGCCAGCCAAAGTGTTCACTTGTAAATGTACAAACACTTCTCTTTTCTTGTATCTAATACGAAACATTTTTCTGTAGTTTGCATTCTTCTTTCAGACTCATCTTTGTCTCTCCAACTGTCTAAACTTTCTGCTACCTTTAAGTGGCATTCCAAATGAGAGTATCCTTTTTTGAGAACTTCCTAGATGCAGTCGTCTATTTCATTGTAGACGCTCTCTAATATCTCGTCTTTGTCTAACACGAATGGCTATTATCCTTCTGAACACAGTTTATAATGTAAATGGCTTTCACTTAATGAACTATAAAACCAACAAAGTGTTGACGTTTCCTTTTATCTCCTCTGTGCCAGATATTGTGACCTTCTGTTGTAGTTTTGCACAACCTGTCCATTTGATTTCTGAGCTAGCCCTACATTTGATATCTTTGAAGATCTTGAGTACGTCCTTTAGTTTGGTACATAGAAAGTTTGCACTTCCCAAGCTCCAATAACTGTGTTCATGTTTGGTAACTTTGAAGTGTGTCTCAGTAGCATCAATTTTGCTTACAAAGCACTGCGACATCTCAATAACTTTGGTCTGACCATAGATAGATAGATAGATAGATAGATAGATAGACAGATAGATAGATAGATAGACAGATAGATAGATAGATAGATAGATAGAAAGATAGATAGATAGATAGAAAGATAGATAGATAGATAGATAGAAAGATAGATAGAAAGATAGATAGAAAGATAGATAGAAAGATAGATAGAAAGATAGATAGAAAGATAGAAAGATAGATAGATAGATAGATAGATAGATAGATAGATAGATAGATAGATATATAGATAGATAGATAGATAGATAGATAGATAGATAGATAGATAGATAGATAGAAAGATAGATAGATAGATAGATAGATAGATAGATAGATAGAGATGGATAGATTTGATTGATTGATTGATTAAAAGATTGAGTTATAGAAATAGAGATTCGTTTATTCATTGACTCTTTATAGATAATTAATTCAATAAAGAGATATAAAGATAATTGATTGATTGATTGATTGATTATTAGAAAGATAGAGTGATTGGTCGATAGATATTCATATAGATAGATATTTTGAATGAATGATCGATATTTTGATTTGTTGATTTACATATTGATTACATAATAGATAGATTAATTAATTGATTTATTGATATTGTTAGGAATCTCACTATCCAGGCTCTCTGCAAACTGCACCATACACCACCAATATAAAGAATTTGACAACTCAGGGCTCCAAAATAACGTAACACTTTAATAGTGGAATAAATCTAAGCCAATACTGTACAATTGGCAACACGTACACTGTACAAATATCTCTCCGATTACACCGTACCGCCGTATCAACTCTTGCACTGGCCTCTCCGTCTCGTTCCGGGCTTGCACTGGGTTCAACAGTTCAGGACTGACTTCACACACTAGGCTCGTTGTGTCAGACTCGATCGCAGACCAAGATCAAGACGCCAGTCGTCTCAACTGTACTTGACAGTACTCTGCACTGAACCGTCGTAATGCTCCGTACAGAACCGCACCGTTAAACTGTGCTGTAGTCGACCGTGTTCTAAACCCCTGTCGTGAACCGTCTCTCGTGAACAGTTTTGACTGGACACCTCCGTTCTTTATATAGGGTCCCTACTGGCCTTCTAGAACCGGACGGAACATCGCTCGACGTTTCTAGCTTCGTCACATGACTACATCCTTCGTGACGCTCCTGAGCTCTGTTCACGACGGTGATCCTTCCCAAACCGTCCTGTTGACACTCGACTCGGCTGACCGTCATAACTCGTCACGGTTGACCGCTCGTCTAGCGCTGACCTGGGGCGATTTGCGTCGGCTGACTACACTCACACCACTACCCCCATCTGTGCCACCACCTGGTTTATAACACCACTGCCCACTCCTTAGATCTGTCCGTCCCGGACAGAATCAACATCATAACATTGGCTGTAAAGTTTCAGCGCTTCAGGCGGGGGTTGATCAGTGGCAGTTGGCTTGCCTCTTGAGCTTGATGGAGCCATCCATGTTGCAGTCATCAATGGTCACTTCTTTCGTCTCCTCCAATTGGCCTTCACCTGGTTGCATGGACGTCTTGCGTTCATCGCCATCCACATTGAATTCAGAAAACGTTTTCTTCTTCTCCACCAGTTAGCCTTCATCTGGTTGCATCGACGTCGTTGTCGCATCGTCATCCATGTTGCACTCAACAAAAGTAGCCTTCTTCTTCTTCTCCGCCAGTTGGTCTTAATGGGGCTGCAAATATTTCTTGGTAGAATCACCATGCACGTTGGAATACGCAAACGCCTTCTTCTTTTCCTTCAGTTGATCGTCCTCTTCTTGCTGTGACGTTGTGGTTGCATCGCTCTTTTGTCGTTTGGTACAAAGGGCAGCCACTTGACACATGGAGAGGTATAGGATGTAAGGGCAGGGATTACCAAGATTGTTGACTAAAGAGGTTGTTTCATAGGTCTTTGCAAAGAAGGACTGGGATGGGCTTCAAATCCACAGGAAAGGGAATTGTGGGACAGGTCAACATCTTCAGCCTTGTCTGGAGAGCATGCTCGTGGGGCAGGTTGGTAACACTCCTCGTGCAAAGGTCCCTCGTCTTAGGCTTCAGGCTCCATTCGGCTTTCTTCACCACCATCAAGACCTCTCTCTCTCGTCTCAGTATCGGGCCAATCGCCTGTTGGTTTCAGACCTGGTCGATGATTTTCATCGTGCAAATGTTCAGCAACTTCAACGTCAAGCTTCCTTGGATTCTCTTCACCACCATAAGGACTTTCATCTCCAGTCTTGGCAGCTGGGCAAACGTCTGTTAGGTCCGGACCTGGCTGGTATCTCTCGACTTGCATATGTCTCTCAACGTCTTCGTCAGGTTTCAATGGGTTTCCATGATCACCACCAAGGCTCCTCTCACTGGTCTTAGCATCTGAATGAACGTCTGTATTGATGATTCTCTCCTCCACAGCAGGTATGCATTGGTTCATGGCGGCTATCTTCGTGTTCATGGCATCTATCTTGGAATTGATGTTTCCTAGCATTGAGCTCAAGAGCTCCTCCATATCTGGTTCTACTTGAAAAAGATAAGTGTCTGGATCTTCCTCTTCTTCCACTATGTCTTCCCGGAGGCATGTTTCTAAGGTTTCCTTATTTCCACTTGTCTTCAGCCCTCGATCACGTAGCTTTCGCTTCAGTTCTTTCACTTCGAGTTCGTACAGCAGTTTTAGACGAGCCATAGTAGATCCGTTCCTATCCGATTCGATCCGATCCCACTTCTGACATCAGTTGTTAGGAATCTCACTATCCAGGCTCTCTGCAAACTGCATCATACACCACCAACTTAAAGAACTTAACAACTCAAGGCTCCAAAATAACGTAACACTTTAATAGTGGAATAAATCTGAGCCAATACTGTACAATTGGCAACACGTACACTTTACAAATATCTCTCCGATAACACCGTACCGCGGTATCAACTCTTACACTGGCCTCTCCGTCTCGTTCCGGGCTTGCACTGGGTTCAACAGTTCAGGACTGACTTCACACCCTAGGCTCGTTGTGTCGGAATCCATCGCAGACCAAGATCAAGACGCCAGTCGTCTCAACTGTACTTGACAGTACTCTGCACTGATTCGTCGTAATGCTCCGTACAGAACCGCACCGTTGAACTGTGCTGTAGTCGATAGTGTTCTCGTGAACCGTCTTGACTGGACACCTACGCTCTTTATATAGGGTCCCTACTGGCCTAATAGAACCGGACGGAACATCGCTCGACGTTTCTAGCTTCGTCACATGACTACATCCTTCGTGACGCTCCTGAGCTCTGTTCACGACGGCGATCCTTCCCGAACCGTCCTGTTGACTCTCGACTTGGCTTACCGTCGTAACTCGTCACGGTTGACCGCTCGTCTAGCGCAGGCCTGGGGCGATTTGCGTCGGCTGACTACACTCACACTATCTGTGCCACCACCAGGTTTATAACAATATGTTAATTGATTGACAGTTTGATTGATTGATTTATTGATTAATTGGTTTATTGATAGACAGTTTCATTGATTGATTAATTGAAATGAGATAATTTGAAATTTGATCATAGTACTGAGATATACAAATGCGTCTTTTAAGATAAGACATTTCTACTTTTCTTAGCGTAGATCTAGTTACTTCGTACTGACAAGGTGCTAAATCTAGACAATTTTAGATTGTATCTAGCAACACAAAATTGAAGTGGTTTAATTGATGTCGCCCAAAAACATTTTTAAAAAGTATGCCTGGATTTCTCACTTTACCGTAATGAATATAACATATATCTATCCAGGAGTCTTGGTTGCACTATGGTGGAAATGTTGACAGCAGCATGTCCATATGCTTATACGAAGTATCTTCCATCAGTAATTATTACCATTGGAAATGGGATACCTCCAGAAACGGGACAAAGACTGTCAACTAGGATGAAGAATCTACTTCAGAAAACGTTTTGTGCGTATCCTTCTAAAAGAACCGAGGCGTCAGAAATCCTTAAAGTAAGTTCTAATACACAATGAGACATTTCGAGAAATATGATATACATGTGTATAAAATATAAACATAAATTTTATAATATTAATAATAATAATAATAATCTTTATTGTCCGTGTGGAAATTTGTCTTACAATTTGTGCATTACACCAAACAAAAAACATTATAACTATAAGAAACCAAAATGTACATTCACCAGACTCACTCATAATTTACATGTGACAAAGTGTAAATCAGATTGTTCTTATTTAATGATTTGATTGCCAGGGGAACAAAAGAGTATTTGTGTCTCTTTGTCTTTGCTTTTGGTGTCTTGTATCTCTTTTGTGATTGTAAAATCACAGAATCCTGACACAAAGGGTGATTCTTTATTTCGATGATCTTGTTAGCTTTTTTATAAATGTTTGTTTTAAACAACTGCCCAAATGTTGTTTTTTTTTACCAATGATTTTACCAGCAGCATTTAGGATTCTATAAAATTTTAATTTATTTTTAATGCTCAGATTGCCATACCGTTTGATTGTCGTCTGAGCTGAGCCGAAGGCTCTTCGAGCTCAAAGTTTGAAAAGAAAAAAACCTGTTAGGTCGTCCAGCCGTAACAGTAAAAAAAAGAAAAACAAACCTGTGGGAACACAGTTCTGTTTGAGAGCGACCCGAGTCAATGCCTATGTAAAGCATTGCTGTATCCAATGTCTTCGGCCTCAGACACATGGCCGAAGGCCTAGGAGCACTGGGAGCCTCCGTCATCTTCCTTCTTTGTACCAAGCTAACCGTGGGGGACTCGCCATTTATGGAACGGTCCTTTGAGGAACGGCGCATAGATGTGTGACAGTTTTTTGTGAGGACTTTTTTACAACCCCGCCCGTGCAAGGGGTGGACTCTCGTCTACCCGTGGGCATCCCCACGGGAGTTATGTTTTGCCATTTATTTTGCCTAGCTATCTCCTCAAATAGCCGTTTCCACCCGGGTGCCACGATGAGGCAGAACAGCGAACCCGGGATTTCCATACCAGGCAGTGATATTAAAACATAAAATATTGCAGATGTGAGCGTGATAAAACTTAGCCAAGGTCTTTTCGCTAACAGTAAACGAGGACAGTTTTCTTAGTAATTGTAATCTTTTCTGCCCTTTTTTGCTGATATAATCAGTATTTGCAGTAAAATTTAGTTTATTGTCTAGGATAGTACCAAGATATTTGCAAGTTTGCACTATTTCAATAGTCTCTCCAGCTACAGAATCAATATCATTTTCCTTCTTTTCCCTACGAAAATCGATTTAACTAACGAATAATCCATTATTATTTAAATCCTTTTAATGTCAGTTTGCCGATGCATCTCTAATTGCAGAAGTACAATCTAATTATAATCAGTCAATATTCCCGCTAAAAAATACTTTTATATTTCTCCAAAAGAAATGAACATATCCCGATTCACTAACACAACAAGAAAAACAATCCTCAGTGGATAGAACAAATATTATCAATTAAGTAACACACAACTACAACTACAGTAACAAACTTCAGAGGTCATTTTGCGCCTTATAGCATACACAAAAAAATCTCCCTAGAAATAATTTTATTTTATAGTTGGGAAAAAATAGTTAGTCGGGGGGGGGGGGGGGGGGAGATCAGGTTTACAGTAGTATTAATGGTCTATTCAAAAACTATAAAATAAAATTATTTGCAAGCGTTGCAAAATTTAAAAAAATGAGATTGTGAACAATGATGAGTAATATGATATATATTAATAATAATTTGCACAATTTTTTTTATTACGACGTTTGGAGAAGTAATTGTCTCCATATGCTTCTAAAGTTAGTATTCTCTCCAATCACGGTATAGAATTTTTTTTATATGTATCTATATAGCGCATCTTTTATGCTTATAGCATGACAGGGTGCTATTGTCCAATAGACCAGAAAAGGGGGGGGGGGGGTATCTGGGAGAAGGTTTCCGTGACACGAGAAGAAATTCAAACCCAAGTCCCCATGCGACCAAGTAGAAGCAAAAAGATATTGGCCTCGATTCCCCAAATATCTACAAAATAAATTCAGCAAAGGGCAAGTAATTCAGCGACGAACAAATCGACATAAAACATAAACCAATTGTACAAATTGTGTATAATATCATTGTTAATTAAACGAAGCACGATGAAAATACCGACGATCAGAACTACTGACTAAGTATGACCACTGGCCTCGCTTTCCGTTCATTTCTTTCCATAAACAACTTTCTAGATTGTTAAATAATTCTTAACTTTTTCTTGAACCATCTTACTTTTTTATTCATCTAATTTTTTTCTGTCCCCCGCCCACATAAATATCTTTTCAAGGTCTTTCGGAAAGATTGATCATCTACAAATGCATAATGTGACCGATTAACCTGTTCATTCACACTGGGACTAGCTCTTACATTTCTTGACTAGACAACACGACTTTACTACATGGTATTAGATAATTTAATGTTTAGGGGGTGTGGTGGTAGAGAGATAAAGTGCTCGGCTTCCGAACTGAGGGGTCACAAGGCATTAAGTTGTATTGGATTAAATCTGAAAGTATATCTATGAATTAATTAACATACATAACTATATTGACCTAGGGGTACGATAAGAACGTAATTTTTTTAGCGGCCTCCGTAAGGGGAAAAGCCGTTATTAGGTTTGCGCAAAAATTTCTGTTGGTCTGTCTGTCACGCTCAGATCTCGAAAAATAAAAGAGAAAAATGAAAAATTGTATTTCACCATGCAAAGAAAAACATTTTTTTTTTATTTTTGGTACCACTAAGTCAAATATATTTATAAAATGCACAAGAGATGTTTACAACAAATATAATTATTAGTTAAAGGTGTTTTTTTCTGGTCGACTGTCTGCTAAAATTAAAAGAAAACATTTATGATTATTAATAAATGCCAAGAATGCACTTTGTATGTAAATATTACGCACATTTTCAAAACGGACTTTTTATGCAGCGATTTCGTCCAGTAGCATGACAAGTAGCGGTAAAACATAGTACTAATCAGTTCCCTCAAAATATTTAAAATAATCAGATTTTATTTATTTTAAGTTTAATGCCCACATCAGAATAAAAGACATTTATTTTTGTGCGTTTTGTCTGTTGGTCGGTCTGTCCGTCACGTTTACATTAAAAACAAAAAACACTAAAGGTTATTGAAAATCTGATTTAACCTTATGTACCTTCAAAAATATTGCACTAGTTTAAATATCTATAATGGATTTTTCCGGTTGTTTTGTGAAAAACAAATCAATACCAAGGAATGTTTGTTTGCTCTTGTAAGTTACATTAAATTTTATTTCCATGCTTAAACGTTGCAAAAACACGTACACCCTTTTATATGTTGTTCCGGTTTTTTAATGCAAATAGCATATAAATACTAAATGAAAATCTCTATGCTGACATATATTTCATTAACTATAAAGTTGTTCCGGATATTTTTTATAAAAAATAAATAATGTTAATTGATTGTTTGAAATCGCATAATTGACTAACATTACACTTATATTCTTTGACAATACGTCACTATAGTTTATTTATCCATATCAACTGTTCCGTATTTTTAACTAAAAACAAATTTATGTCAAATGACTATATTTTTTCAAAAAATATTGACAATAGGTTTTCAGTATTTTAAAATAAATAAGTAATTTACTAGAAACGATTGTTGAAAATCACTTGTTAGACTTATTTAACAGTTAATTTTCTTGCCGAAGCATAACGAAAATTGTTTAATCGTTAGAGAATGTTCCGGAATTTGTTTTGAAAAACAATGATCTACATTACTTTAATTTTCTTACAAATCGTCGTCAAAAATATTCCAAATTTTATATGAAAAATCTACTAACGCCAAATAATTGTTTGAAATCCTTCTTCTAAAAGATTAAACAAATTATCTTCTTCTCATTTACGAAAATCGGTTGTTTCGGGTTTTTTATGAAAAATATATTAACTCTATGTATGTAAAATCGCACCGATTTTTAAGGAAAAAAACTTCCTAACACCAAAGTATGGTTTGAAAATCTCTCCACAAGGCTATGGTACATATAAATTTATACGAGACCATCCCAAAAATATAATTACCGGTATTTGATTAATCTGGAATTCTTATTTTCTCTTACAATAAATAGATAAGCATCCGGAATAATCTATTATACAAACTTAAAACTATTGCGATGTTTCGGAAGGGAAATTAAATTTAAATCAGATTTTCAATAGCTTTTAGTTTCTTTTTATTCGATATTAACATGACGGACAGACAGACTTACAGACAAAAAAAATGCGTCTTTAATCCTTATATATATACATATACATGGGCGTAGCCAGGATTTTTTTTCGGAGGGGGGGGGTTAGGGGGTGGATTTTTTTCTCCCTCCCCGACCCCCCCCCCCCCCCCCCGGAATTTTTTTTTATATGTTTGTGTGTGTGTAAATAATCTTTATCACATTCTGACCCTTCATTCTTTCGGAAGACGTTTATTGTGCCCTAGAATAGGTTCTTCCATGAGTTAGTGGAAAAATTGTAGATTACCCGCCATTACTAGCAATGGGGTCTGGGGGAGCGCTAGGAGCGAAGCCCCGCCTCCAAGCACTATTTCTGGTATTGAAAGCCAACAAAATGCATATTCTGAGGTATCTACAGTGCATTTTCCTGCTATTAAAAAGTTTTATTTAAAAAACCTAATGTGCTATTCTTACTGACTTAGACCCTACCGCGCCGTTCGGAGCATTTGACGTCAAGCTGTTTCCATAACAATCTGTTACTGGTAATGTCTGAAGCCTCTTCCCACCTGCTCTGAGGACCTCCATGAATGAGTGGCGTCAAGTTGTACTAGGATAGCATTGCAATTCTTCTTATGCGTAATTTATTTTGTCGGAGAACATGTCACAAAAATCTCATGCGTCTCTCTCTCACATTCTTACTAAGTGGTCGACTCCAAGTTCGGCATAGGATTTCCTTGATTAGACTCGATCTCTATAACTGACTCCTAAAATCTGTCTTAGCCATCTTTGTTGAGCCACATTTAGTGATTTTCAATTTCGGCAGATGATTATTCACTGCATTTATTAATGGAGCCCTGCCACTGGTAAAAAATGTGTAACATCTCCTGAATACGCTCTTGGAATTAAGTGACTGTAGTTTGCTTTAGATTTTATATCGAAAAGAGAAGTTTTATCGTCAAAATTATCTTTTTAGCCTCAATCCCCCCTGGAGGGGAGTTTAAACTCAAAACCCCTTTGACTACACTCATAACATTTTGAGTGTATAATTTGCTTTGTTTTTATTATTAAAGAGGTATTTTTTACCTTTAAACCCCGCTGAAGGGGGGTTTAAACTCAAAACTGAGTCAAAACCCATTTGGCTACGCTCATAACATTTTGAGTGCTTAATTAGCTTTTTTTTATATTGAAGAGGGGGTTTATCGTAAAGTTTAGAGGGGGGTATTAAAATCAAAATCTCTTGGAATTAGGGGATTTTAGTTTGCATTTTTTTTTTTTGTTTTATAGAAGAGGGGGAGTTAACTGCAAAAACCCCAGGTAGGGGGTTTAAAACTCAAAACCCCTTTTGTTGAGCTGGGCCAAGTGATGGTTCAGTATTAAAATATCACCTAAAATAAACAAAATCAAAGCAAAAAATCAGTCACTAAATTCCGATCATTTCATGTACATATATATATATATATACATACATATATATTTAGTCTAACAAGCCTATTGTGACATAATTGATTTTTATTTCCTTTGACGTCATATGCAGTTAATTCTTTTAATGAAATGCTAACAGAACTCACTTGGTGCACCAATGTCCATAAAACCTCGACAAGATGCTCGTATATAGGTGACATTTTTTAGTCTAACTAGGCCGTGTGATGTAGTGGATTTTTTTCCTTTGACGTCAAATGGAATAAATTCTTCAAATGAAATGCTTAAACAACTCGGTATAGTAATGTTTATTAAACCTCATAATCTGACTCGTAATTTAAAAAGACATAACGGCTAGATTTAGATCTAATCTAGATTTTTTACACTAGATCTAGATTTGTTTTACACTAGAGCTAGATTTTTACACCAGAGCTAGATATTTTTTTTTAAATCTTGAGCTTGATTTAAAAAAAACTAGATTTAGATTTATATTGTAATAAAAATCATGGTAGATTATAGATCTAGAATATCTTGGCCTAGTTTAGAATGTTCGTTGTTTAACATGTTTCGGATGTTCATTAATTTAAATTCAGTCTATTAATTGATTATCTAGTGTTTTTTTTTACATAAATCTTATCTAAATTACATCTACATTATTCCGAATTTATATTGTAGATCTAGATCTAGTAGACATAGATCTTCAGTGTGCTAGACCAGAAGTTTAGTTAAGGTAGATCTACATCCTGACTCTAGTTCCATTTAAATGAAAATGCCCATGGCTCTGTTGGTAACTGCGCTGGGACGTCGAGCAGACTTTGCCGAAAGTACAAGCTCGATGCCTTGTTTATTTCTTTTTTTTAATTACAAATCAATACCAAAAGTTATCTAAAATCGCTCGTCTGACATATTTAAAATATCCGGTAGTTGTCATGCCGTAATGCGTAATATGTCTCTTTATTAAGTTAACAGCAATGCCTGGTCGGGCGGTTAGCGCGCAGGACTGATTATCTCGACGGTCCGGTTTTATATCCTGCTCGATGCCATCCCCCGTCGTCCAGCGGGAGATTTGGATAAGGAAGTAAATTATCTTTAACTTTCAAGGAACATCATAAACATGTAAAACATTTTGCAAAAAAAATTTACAACGCCAAATGAATCTTTAAAACATTATTACTTTTGACTATCAAAACACAATCACCTCTTGAATTTTCTTTGCGGATCTGACAGGGATCCGACTTTGACAGGGTCGCCTCTGAGTTAGTGTCACAACACAAACTCACTTTGTAATTTTGTTTTATTTTTGTTGTTTTTTTAAGTAACTTCTATGTTTTGAGAGATTAGATAAGAAAATTGTTAAAAAGACTATTTATTCATCTAGTCGCTCTACTTTTTCATGGCTTTAGATAACATGTAAGTTGCATACATATTTATTGATAAGAAATTAAATAAGGACACTATTACATAGAGTAATAAATAATGTATTTCTTAACATCGCTAAACCAACTATTTGGGCTACAGTTAACTCAATCCGCGTTAAATTTGACACTTCAAGTCGCCTTTTTTGGCGTCAGAAAAAGTCTAACCCCTTATTGTCATGTGAGGTTTCCAGCTTGTCGATTTAGGGGTAGACATAAGTTCCTTGAACTCCCCGGTTCCTTCACCTTGACAGTATAAACCAGTGGTCTTCAACCTTTTTTGGCCTACCGCCCCTTTTCGAATTTTTTCTTTAAAAAAATCCGCCAGCGCCCCCCTCAAAGAAAAACAGTTATAAAGAAGCGTGAGAAGGCAAATTTAAACAAAATATCATCTATTTATTAATTTGTATGCTTTCAATTACACTTATCCCGCTTGGGAGACGACCAATTGTGCGATTGTTGTAAAGTCCTTGGCCTATGACTGACGAGATTTGAGGAGGACTGAGTAACAGAGGTGCCCTCCTCCCCCTTGAGCGCTATAAAGATTTATTCAGGCGCCATTTCGCTCTCACTGGCATAGAGGAAAGTACCTGGCAGCATTCTCTGGCAGCAGATAGCCTCTGAGAGAAACAGTTCGAGAGCTCTTACAAAAACTGCGGGACAAACATTTGAGACTCAAGGAAAAGCCATTATTAAAGACAGGCGCAAAAGACGGGAAGAAAACTTTAATAGAACACAAGCATACAACGGCTTTGTCTGCAAAAAATTCGGGAAAATATGTAGGTCGCAGTTGTTTGCGTAATTATGTTAAACACTGGACTCAGCCGTAATCTTCGAAATTAAAGGCAAAAAAAGCTAATATTATCATTATACAAAAATTATGTCAAATAATTTGCAGTGATTACATACAAAAATTAATTGTTAAGACTTTCTTTCAAATCCTAAGAATAGTTTCCTTTTAAATATTAGGGCCTACTGTTTTTAGGTTTAATTGTAAATTTAGTTTTATTTTTTAATATAAATATTATTATTGCTGTATTCACTACAAATTGAAATCAAGCTAATGGGAACCTTGTGCCCCATGCAGTATGACAATATTAGAAATTTCAAGCCTTAAGTTAGCCAAGGCAAGGCGAAGGTCTCCTCTACTGGCTACATCCAGTCTATTTCTTTGGTTGTTCAGTAAGTTTGTTACGCACTAAATCTAGGTGAACCATGTATGTTTACTGAAAAGCTAAAACTAATTCCAATTTCGACCACAGTTTTGGAATTTTGCTGAAACATTTAAATCCAGCCACATCTCTGTTGTGCCTCCAGGGGCGTAGCTAAGAATTTCCATAGTTTGGGGGCCAAGGGGCTTGACATGTTTGAGGGCCGCTGAATTTTGCGTAATATTTAATTTAATCAATTAAAAAGCACTTATTTAGGCCCCCCTTTAAATTGGGGCCCGGGGGATTTTCAAATTTCTCCCCTCACCCCTCTCTAGCTGAGCCACCGTGGGCCTCCTATGTTTACATTCTTTTTACTGAAGACATAGTTTTGTAAATTTATTTTTTCATGCAACTCAATTTGAACGTCAGTAACAGAATGTTTAATAATTGTCATTGATATATATTTTTTTTAATTTTAGAAGCGAGTCTTAATTTCTTCATAGAGCATTGTTATGTGAATTGCATAGATATCGGTGTCCTTGGGCAGTAATTCATTTGTCATCAAACAAGTTATGAGAGATTGTAAAACTCTTTAAAATAGATTTAATATCTCGATAAAAGAGAAAATGATATTATCAATAAAAGTCAATCTCTTTCCTAGCAGTCGGAGGTTCCTTTCATTTATTTGTGTGAGATGCCTACCATGTAAAACAATTTTTTTTAGCCTGCTTTAAGTCATCGCCACCTGTTGAATCTTCCCGTTTCTCAAAAAAAATAATTATTTAAGAGCTAAAAAAAACGAGCCATAACAATTAACAAACCCCTTTCGAAATCCAGCGAACTTTAGTTTACAACAAGAGTCTAACATCTTTTTCATCATCTGTTTCACAAAACTTTTGAAAGATGCGCTTATTTTTGGCTTGGGTTTGTATTTTATTTAGTTTTATCATTAGATTCAAATAGAAATGAAATTGCGGGCTAAACTTTTCTTGTGTATCAGAACTCACAAGGTGAATAGTGAATAGATTTGTTCTTTATTCTATATTACTTATGAAGTCATTGTGGCGTCCAACCACTCTAACCATCTCTAATAGAAAAAAAGTCTTTAATGTTTTAAAATAATTTTAGTTTTAATCAATTTTTCAACAATATCAAAAGAATTTTTAAAAAGCTATACATTTTTCTAAGAAGCCATTAAAACATATCCTGCTTTGCCGTTTTTTTGTTTTTAATATTGTTTTCATTGTAGATTTTTAGAATTGTTTATGAATATTCTTAAATTATTTTTGGATATCGCTATATGTTTGTGAAGCTGACTTGGTTTCATAACCTCATCTGAAAATGCCATCAAAGTAGAATTTACTTTTTTCTAGTGGCAATTCACTAAATCTCAAGGAAATATTACATGACATACCAGTAAGTTTTCGTAACAACATTTTATCAATATTTTTTGTTTTTAAAAAGTTAAATTATTCTATTAAATGTTACCTTTAATGTTTTTTGCAATTAACATTTACATATCAATATATTAACATATTTAAAATAAACTATAATCTAAAAGGCGTATTACCTACTTTGTTTATCAAATCTTAAACGTTTATAAGCGAAAGTTCAAAGGACAATAAATACTCTCCAATGATAGCAAAAGAGTAAGAAATTAAAAACAGAAAATGGGATTCCCGAACTCAATTTTTAACGCTGTTTCTGTTCTTAAATTAGAAGCAAGTTAACTATAATTTTTCTATATTTAGTTTCCCAGCTTTAATATTGAAGAATTTTAAAATTTGTTTTGTTTCTTCTTTCCGCCTTTATGCCCAACGCCCCCGTACCTCCCCTCATTTTGCGCCCAGCGCCCCCCTACCGCCACTTTGGCTCTCAGCGCCCCCCAAAAACTCGAAAACGCCTCCCTAGGGGGCGATATTGCCCCCGTTGAAGACCACTGGTATAAATAAAAGCAAAGAGTAATGGCAATTTGAACTATGGCTTACTGAATATTGAATACATGTCATTCAACTGAATAACTATTGTTCAACATGAACAATATTAATAACAACAGTTAACTTACATGAGTTAACAACAAGAGTGTACGTTCAACAATTTGATGAATGTATGAATATTATGACATGAATGATGAATGAAGGTCAATAGTATTTACAATGGCAAAGACAAACTATAAATAATATGCAAATAAAATATAGCACACCTTAAGCTCGGTGCTACAATTTGATCAGGGCTCGCGAAGCCCACACGCAATCATTCACAATGCCATGGATGCACAGACCTTACCCAAAACAAATCAGGCTTGACTACAACAGAGTCCCAAGCCTGTGTCCCTAAACAAGAAAAAACACATTCCTCGAGACCGTCATTACAATATTATATTAATAACGATTTCAAAACTACCCCGCGAAGAATAACGCAAAATAAACTAACTTACCCAACAGTGAGGAAGAAAACCACAACAGAGAACTCCATCTCAAGGCAAAAACAAGCAGAGCAATGACACCAATATAGCGCGTCTTTAGAATCTAAAGCCCAGACCATTATGGTGCACAAAAGAACTCTAGTCCACAAGTCTGGTGTGTCCGTGTCCACCGGAAGTGAATGCAAAACTAAACTTTGAATTTAACCCCGAGTCTCACCTCCCCCCGTCAGACAGAACGGCGTATGCAGAGATGTGCTCCGTTCATTCAGGCCGGTAGAAGAGAGCTCTTGTTCGCTTTTGCTGGCGTTAGGGTTTCAAGTACGATGCACAACTTAACATGACGATTTCAAATGGTGAATCTTCAAATAATAATTTCGGAGTGTAATTAACTTCTTCTCTGTTTGGCAACGTCAACAGTCGAAAAACTCAGTGATTTATTATGTTCTCAGTCTAAATGTATATTTCAATAAAGTTGATACTTTAATTTGAGAAATATCTATTTCATCAGGAACTATAACTTATACTGATTGCTGCCCTTATAAGTAATTTTTGTAAAAACCTTTATATATTTATTATTTATATAGTGGCAAAAATTTAACACAGGGAGACTTAATAAATGCCTCGAAAATATATTCATTCTTTTCTTTCCAAATATTGTTTTATTGACATTCTAGACCTTTTTTTTTTATGCATCGTTACAGATTTTACGCGATGTTTGAAGATGATGTCTGCCTACCATTGATATGAGTCCCAGGTCGTCTCAAATGTAACTGAACAAAGTGAAAGGCTCTGCCTAACATTCCTGATGCTAAAAACGTTAATATATATATATATATATATATATATATATATATATATATATATATATATATATATATATATATATATATATATATATATATATATATATAGCTTATTTTCCCACTCATCACTCGAGTTTAGCTTCTAGAAGTGCCAGTCTACTTTCATTGCTTCCAACTGTTCCAGGCCAGGTTTTTTTTAATGTTCATTTTTGTCAGATATGTCATGTCATTTTGGAGATGGAAGTTGTTGGATTTTCACATGGGACCTGATTCTAATTTGTCACCCTTATATGCATGAATACTTATTTTAATAAATTGTTATATTTTGTTTTTCCTCAAACCAAAATCATTTTAATCGTTTGAATACTTTTAGGATACAAAAACTTATATAATATTTAGTAACATAGCGTGCATGCAAATATAATATATGTTGCTTTTAAATTTTATTAAAAAAATTAACCACGATTTAATAAAATGTATTTGTGTACTTTTAAAGTTACAATCATTTTTAACCCAACATATATCTCTTTATTTTTTATAATTTTTTTTTAAGGATACTACATAACAAATCATAACCAGTACTCTAATGTTAATCTGCTAATAATTTGTTTATTGTTTTTAAAAATGTTTTTGCCTATGTCAAAATTAAAATTTTGAATTCTCATATATTAATGTCGGTGTTGCATCTTTTTTCATATATCTTCTTTCAGATACTATTTCTTTTTGTAATAATTTCTTGGATGCCAATTTTAAAATGTTTGATTTTTATATTTAATGTATGTATTCAGTTTAACCTGTACTATTTTAAATAACTTAATGTTTTTATTCTGACTACTTATTATATCCATCAGAAAAACAATACCGTCATTGAATGAATAGACGAAGGGCTAAAGATTAGGAAAATATTACCATCCATTAGTACCTTTTTGAAAGCACTATACATACATATTTCGGGAGAATAAAACTGTAGTTTTATTTATTTTAAGAATAAATAATCATTATATACCTCAATCGTTCACGAGATTTCTTCTACCAATAATTATAACACAATTCATTTTAATATATAATCGGTATTAATATTACACAGTCAATATAAGTTTGACTTGTTAAAATAAAAGCCGCATACAATCTTTAGTTCAATGTTATGTATCTTCGGATGTAACAAAGCAGGCCTACTCTAGAATATGAGAATAGTATTATAAGTTCAAATTTATTTGGTGGTTTCATGAATAAATAATAAAGCCACTGATATGTTTTTTTTAATAAAATTCTATTTTTATTTAGATATATCCATAGGCTTCACACTTGATAAAAGATGATTTCCAAGTGAGGCAATGATTTCATTAAGATTGAAGCAACATTCTCCACACTTGGAAAAGAAAAATGCCTGCCCTTAGGTGGCCTAAGTATTAACATTTCTTATTCATTTCAGTAGGGTATTGGGAAGGGGGTCTAAATTTTAAAATCCTCCCGGGCCCCCAATTAAATGTCCAAATTTTTACTTACATTAAATATTAAGCCAATGTCATGTTATCTTTCTAATGTTGTTTTGGGTATGTAAATTAGTAAATATTTTGAATGTATTCCACACTTAGACTTACATATTTATTAACTACATTATCTCATGTGATGATGTCGCATCTCAAAATGCAGGGGCCCCTAAAGACTCCATCCATAACATTGTAAAGTATTGTAACTCCCAGCCTTAAAAAATGGCAAAGTATCTGGAGGCCTGCCAAAGATAAGACTAGTTTAATAAGTCTTCTTTTATGCACAGTCAGCTGAGATCCTTTCAGAGTAGGTGCCTCAAGATATGTTTTTGGTACTTTGCAATACGTTCGTACTTTTGATGACGCCTTTAGTGAGTAGGTCATCCACAAAGAGCACACAGTGAGTATCGCTTGCGATGACAGAAATAAAATCATGCCTGCGACAAGGTCTAGAATCGACTCAGCTTCGTAGGAAAAGTCAGCCAGCGTGGCCGTATAGTAAAATTGAGCAGCTGATGTTGCGTTGGGATCTGCATCCTCTGCAGGTACTCGTACCCACTGCATAGGCTTTGTAATATAACTAGCTCCTGTGTGTATTACATAAATACAGAAAATAACACACAGACATCGAGATCTAGTAGAAAATGTATTTTCTTACCGTAAACGTTGCGATTACACAGATACACCTCTCAACTGTTATCATGGCGTAATCCAGCAGGATATAAGGTATCCTGCGTAAGTGGACCACCCTAGATAGAGGAAGAAAATAGCCCATAGGTCTATTGAACTGGTAGGATAAATTCAATAATATAGATTAATGACATCACTAGTTGTAAGAGTGAGACGCTAAAGTCCGTGACTGATAAGGCAAACAGACTGAGAGTCATGGTGTCTTTCAGTGAGAGCTTTACAAAAATGATCGTGTTGATAATATTAGTTAGAACCCTGTAGGCAGAGAGAGTTCCATAGGCACAAATACTTACAGCAACTTGAAATATTTGAAATGTGTAGAGAGTGATTAGCGTATTACTAGACTTTTCAATAGTTGTGTTGTTATAAAAGTTAGACAAACCAAGGTCTGGCACTGTTTATTAAACTTTCCGCTTATATGCTTGCTTTTCGTTATGTCCAGTGTACAGTTTACGTTCTTACATTTTTTTAGACATATATTCAGTTGTATTTGAGAACTATAGTAGATTTTTAAAATACGAATAAAATTGAACTATCTTAACAATTTTGTTGTATAAAACACTGTATTTTTTTTTGTTGAATGCCTTTTGTAATATGAAACGCTTGTATTTAAAATTAGCTATTTCAATATGAAAACTTAATATAAACAATACTTTTAAACAAATGTAAAAATATGTTAATTATATTTTCTTATCTTTTTTTTTAATTGAAACGATAGAGAAAAGTTAAACTGTCAATGTACATAATTAAATCACCTATCAACTAAACTCCAATGTAACTTGTTTGGCATTGCTAGTGCTACCTTAGTTTCTGTCGAACTACAAAATCAGGCGTGTGACTAGGAACCCCGTTATTCGGTAAACGTAAGTTATCATTACACAAACTTATTAACAAACAGAATAACATGTCATCTGTTTGAAGATACGATAAAGTAGTAGAAAGATTGAACAACCTTTATAAACATGCAATTTTTGCGGTTATACTTTATTTTCTATTTCTATTAAATGGATTTTTAAAACCTACAATTGAAAGTAAATTTTACAGCATCCACATTGAAAGTATATATTTAGTGTTACAAATGAACAGTAATAGGTAGAGGTCAACGTGTGACCCCGGCGAGTTGAAACAGCAGCGAGTGTTCTCTGGAATCTACATGTATAAACAAAGACAGGATGTGACGTTTCCTCACGTGTTGTTCCAGATGTTCCAGCAGTGTTTGTGCAACTTTGGAGGAGCGATTAGGGACTCTATATAAGCCAGAAAGTTAATGTGAAAGCCAGTCGTGAGTGAGTCGTATGGAGTCGTAGGTAGAATCGTCGGAACAGTCTTGGTTACTGTTGTCTACTGTGCGAGACAGTAGAAGAGAGATGTGTACGACTCGATGCAAGTTAACTAGGGTAGAGTTAACTGGAGTGGACTACTGTCGTTAAAGTCTATACAGCGAACTAGAGTGGACTTGAGCTGTTACAGTCGATACAGACGATGTAAGATGTGTACGGCTCTGATTCGGTAGACTTGAGTACGACTTGGTTCACCTTTGGGAGACCTGGAGCGACACTGGGAAGTGTGTCGTTGGTCTGTTCTGTGGAATACGGCTCGATGCAAGTAGAAAGGCATATGCAAAGTTAAAGCTATAATCGATAATATGAAGTACTGTACAATCGAAGTCATTGGAAGTTATTCCTGTAACTAAAGAAATAAGAATGCTAAATGAACAAGAAAAACACTGAAAATACTTTTTTTTAAAGACAAAACCTCCTTTTATGCAACTTATTGTTTTTGTATAAAAAATTAATGAATGATAGACTCAAAACCAATGAACCCTATCTTAGATTATAACTTTCAAACTCGAGTTTTCCCCGTGTCGCTAACGAGCTAATTATTCTTTGCTCAGCGATACACATCAACTGTTAAATTTCTAGGAAAATCGTTAGATTCGTTTTTGAGATCAGCTTTTCCAGGTTCCTGGATCCAGGTTCCATGAAGGAGTGACTTAAATAGAGGCATTGTAAAAATTACGTTTTCCTCTTAAACAACGTCAGGCCAGGTGTGCGATGTCTCTCTATATTTGGTACTCATTTTGTAGTAGACTATGATAGACACGCTACAGTTGATGGTCTCCAATGGGGACGAGAAAGAATAAGGCACCAAGAAAGTGTCCCACGATGGTCCATCTACTTTTAAATCTTGAATGAAACCAACGACAGCTGTTAAAACACACTGCGGTGTCAGACACGTGACATACATGACAGATACCACTGTCAACATGATCACCACCTTTTTGTCTTTTGAAGATAACTCTTTTTTGGAAACTCCTGTTGTCTTGTTTCCTGTCACAGATTGTCTCCACTTTGACTATGACTTTAATTGTATCACTATAATAACTGTGCAAATAATCAGAACAAAAAATGTCAGATAAGGAATAAAAAAGTAATTGGTAATGTTTGCATAGGTCATGACCATTTCGAAATCTTCACTGAAAAATATGGTCAACAGTGCGATTTAAATCCGGGATGTTCATAAAGTCCATGTACACCACTGAATGTTCTGGATATAAGTACAATAAAAGTACGATGTAAAAAATAGTGTTGGCGACAATAGCGACATTTCTGGTGATGATTCTTTTGATGTCCATGGGCAGCACCACACAGAGACATCTTTCAAAGGCGGCAAAGGCTGTAATAAAATCATTCACTCGGATAAAGTAGCCTTGCGGGTAGAAAAATACCATGGCCAGAACAGAGGAAGAAGAGAATGGAAGTTGGACTCTTCTCCATAGAGGGTTAAAAAGAATGTTGACCAACAGCTGAAAGAAGAGAGCTCCTATATCACTGACAGCTAATGCTGTTAGGGTCACATTCACGCTGTCCAGTAGACCTTGTTTTTGAAAGTTCAAAATGTTGATGACATTTGCATCGATTTCGACCATGCTGATCAACACAGCGCATACCATAACGTCAAACGTGATAAGAAATTCAACTACTGTAGAATTAATTACATTTTTCTTGACCATTAGGAAATTTGCTTCACTAATATTTGACGTCATTTCGAGTTTTTGTTTAATTACAACAGCAGCAAATGTACCTGTGGATAAAAAAAAATATGAGGTAATGACATACAAGACAACCATTTCAATTTGAATATGTTAATCAGTTATAAATTATTTTTAATAAGTAACAGAAAAATGTATTGTATTAATGTAATATAGTTTTAGTAACCTACCAAGTCATTAAAAATAAAATAGTCACCATAAAATTTGTCACATTTGTATGGCCTAGTACGCTTCTATTTCTAGCAAAGTAGAAAAAGCAGAGATAATAATGTGACTTAGTAATTTCAAATAAACCTGATAACAAACCCTATTTGTCGTTATTTTATTAAATAAACAATAAATTCATGTCATCAGAAACTATCTTTCAATATATCATTAAACAGAATCATATCTTTCTTCATTCAGAATAAACACTTTCTTTTGGGGACACCCTGTGTATGCAAAATATACTATTAAACAACAGCATTTTGGAAAAAATGCATTTTCATTATAAAAATGTCTATCTGCAAAAGTCGTCCTTTTAGAAGATGTAATAGCTGACTAGTGTGGTTTGCCAGGAAGACATCTTGCAGCATTACTTTGTATAGCGCTTCGTTCCTGCTCATTTCTTCTCAGTGCGTTCTGTTCAAATCTTTGTTGAAACTGTGCGGGGTATCAGGGACAAGGATTGCATGCTGCTTTTAGGCACTGTGACGATTAGGCCGTGGATTGTATTAATAAAATGATAAATTCATATGAAATGAAGAAAGAAATATCTCTCTGTATTTTCTTAAACCTTCTTTAATAACTTCTTCAACTTTCACATAAAATGACTTCTCAATTCAATAACAACTTGACTTGATACTTCATAAATAAAACTTAAAGATACATGAAACTTCACTTAGTATAACTTCAACTTCAACTTATAAAACTTTAACTAATGGACCCGCTAATATCACAAAACTTATAACCATTACTAACCGAGGACTGAGCGAGAACCATCGCTCTACAAGAACTACTAGTATGCGATGACCCCGTCTAACTGACTTTCCCCTAATTTATACTTTCTTTGATAGTACGTTCCAGAATCATGGAACCTTCTCCGATAATTATTTTAGTAACTTTGACCTTCTAGAAGCTGACGTGTGCTATTTTTTTCCCTTAACCTCTTTCTTTGATTGGATACCTAAAATTAACTTGTTTACGCGGGACACTTGCACTGGTTTGAACTTGCTTCTAAAAACTGGTCGAAATAGGTCACAGACTCGACTCGTGACAGGCACTAAACAAACATAGTTTAACTTGACTCGGGATTTGACCTCGAACAGCCTTTATAAGTAGCCAAAAATTTATGTTACTCAGCCACACATCCCATGACGGACTGCATTTTGACTTTTTTTTTCTTAAAATCTAACATCACATTCTCTGAGAGCATGCACCAGTCTCAGCTCCAACAGTTTCATTTAAAACAAAAAGAACATACTGATACTCTACTTTTTATAAAGATAGCAGAAATGTAATAAATAAGAAATACAACACTGTGATCAGTCATTGGATGTAATGTACAAATTTTCATGAATATCTCAGGTGCAACTTTAGATGTGCCAACCATCACATGCATCTGTGAAACTGTGTGGATTTGCTTCAAAGAGTTGTAGATTGCTATCAGTTCCGAATGTAAGCCAGCCATGAACTTCACCTACCCGCCCCCCCCCCCAAATCCCGCACCACAAAGTTGTCATTGAGACTGGTAACTACTATTAGAACCGGTACTGTATTGACTTTCAGAGTGTTAGATGATGGTAGCGGAGCCTGTTTGTGTTTTTGTTTAGTCCAGTTGTACTTATTGAAGAGTTAAATGCTGTGTCATTATCGTCGTTGCTCCAGCCGCCAGGTTACTTACTGATGCAGAGAATAACGATGTGTCTTGGCTGCATAAATGTTGTCAGTCTGCAATGGCTTCATTTATATGTTTTTGTTGCTTCTTTTTTCATGTGCGCGTCTGCTAAGTGTCTTTAGACATAGCCTAGACGTTAAAATAACCTATACAAATCTACTCAGGGTTAATACAATTCTAGCTTGTTGGTATTTGAAATTGTAGTGTAGAGTTGTGCATCGCTCTTGAAAGTCGCTCTTAAGTCTAGCAAAAGCGAACAAAAGCTCCCTTCTACCGGCCCGAATGAAAAGTGTACACCTCGTATACAACATTATATCTGGCGGGCTGTGAGACTCTAGGTTCAACTCGTGTTTAATTTCACGTTTACTTTCAGTGACATGGACATTCCGGACTCGCGGGCTAGAGAAACGACTTGACGCCGTGTACACCGGAATTTACCCTTACTATGCCAGGCTAACCATGCAAAGGCCTCTTGAGGGACGGCGCCTGTGTGTTGACAAAGGTTTTGGAAGCTCTTCTACAGCTCCACACAGTGCAATGGGGATGCTCTCGCATCCCCTTAGGATTTGGCCTAATCGTCCCCTCTCACGATCGTTTCCACCGCGGCGCCACGATGAGGCAGGGTAGGTGAAATAGATCCAGATATTGTAACATTAGGAGAATAGTCACTGTATCTAGTTAGAGATGTATAGATAATTCTAGTATGGAGATATAAATTCAGTAATTCGGAATAATTTCCACATAGGACAAGGCGCGAAACTCTCCTTAAACTCTAATAGTTTATTTAACTAATTAGTAAATATAATCAGGAATTTCCATTGACATCTGTTCAAGATAAATATTTATTTAATGAAAATAGTACATGATTAAATTTTTTACAAAATTATGAAGGTCAAAATATGGCAAAATATCTGGGTTTTTTTTTTCAAAAGATATACATAGACTCTCAAATTTCTTGGAAAATCAATAGAGCAAAATCAAGATCCATGTCCAAGTTCCAAGTTTTGCTCTTGAGAGATTGAATTTCTTTAAAAAGATGTAAAGTAATTAAAATAAGGTAAAGAAGTAACTGAGCTTTTCTGAATGGTGCCAATCACTCCATTTGTCCCTCCATTCGCTCCATTGGCTAAACGATACTTGTAGGCTGCGTTCTCCTAACAAAATTCATACGTTGCGGACCAAAAGTTTGGAAGTGGTTCTCAAACTTTATAGACCATAAACATATCCTAAAAAAACATATCATTTTAAATTATATTTCCAACTCTGTTATGCGTTTGTATTGCCTTGATAAATCTCCAAGATCATTTAGATTATATATCTACATGACTAGCTATAAAACATATATTTAAGTATTATTATATGTCATACCGACAGACTTTGTCGGGAACTTGTATTGCTGCGCTAATGACATTGGGCTTTTCGTTTGATTTTTTGTCGGTCCAGGAACTATCAACATCTTCATATCAAATCAATGATAGGTTTTGATTCTTCACACCTGACTAAACATAACATCTTTCGTCTTTATGCAAGTCGACTGAATTATTTTAACGAAATAACAAACTATTTAAGAAAGTTTTGTGATTTGCAATTATTCATGATTTTTGTACTGTATATGATTTTTCTTGCAGATTTTGTATTCTATGCCTCCCCAAGGATTTGAAACAGTAACTATTCATTACATCTCCATTCAACAAAATGCAAGATATTCATTTAAAAAATCCATTTGCTGTCAGAGAAAAGTTTTTAAAGAGCTGTTGTTGTTATAAAAAAAAGAATACTCTTTTTGAAAATTTGCTTTTTTATATCTTCTATTTTATAATTGTTTCTGTAGACTTCTTCAATTATTTTTCGCTTTATAAACGAGAATGAATTATATTTCATTTTATTGATTTTTAACTTTATTCTTTGGAATGCAACGAACAAGTCAATTACAAATAATTAATTGTTGTAGATTTTGGGCTAATAGTATGCATGTGGTTCCATAGTACTTTGTACGTAACGTAATTTGAAAAGTATTGCCGATACATAGAGCGTGACGCATACAGTAGTTTAGATTTTTTTATAGGGTCATTGGCTGAGAGTCGAGAAACTTTGCTTCCAAACCTAAAGGTCTCTAATTCAGACATTCGAGTTCTAGTGACCGGGGGACTATTACTGACATAGTTACCAGCATTTTTTTTGAACTAGAAGGAAATGAGAAGGCTGACACACTCGTCAAGTGTGGGAAAAAAATACAACATTTAAACATTGCATTCTATCCAGAAGAAATGAAAAAACTAATAGTGAATAAAATAATGAGAAGTGGGCTAGCTCTGATCCGAATCAAAAGAAAGATAATAAAGATAAAGCTATCCAAACAAGATTTTTTACTCAGGACCGGACAGGGAATGAGACAACATATGTTCTGGAAACTCAAAATGGGAACCAGTGAAATCTGCCCATGTGGAGTGTCACCAGAGAATGTCCTTCAAAACTGCATTCTTTACCAAGAGGCCCGATCAAGACACTGGCCCCAAAACAGCCCAATATATGGAGCTCCGTGATCTGGAAACCACTGCGCAGTTCATCTCATACATTGGTCTAGTCATCTGAACACTCAAAAGTAAAAATGCGAACGAGGAAGAAGAAGACTGAAATAGTATTGGCGATCTTTTAGTCAACCTTAAGGACAGGTTAAACCCCCAAATTGAAATATCAACAAATCTGTCACTATTTAAGTGTCTATATGTTTGGATGGATCATTTAATAGTGAAAAAAATATTTTAAAAAACAAACTTAAAAAAGTGAAATTTTTCACAAAAGTAGGGTAAAATAGTAAAAAAACTAAAAAAAATACATGAACACATGTCAAGATATTTTAGTATCTATTAAATATTTTCAAATGAAATTTGCACAGTGTCTTCAGCATGTTATTTCAATCACATTGATCTACAATTATTACAATTAGAGAGAACACTTTTTTAATGAATTTTTTAGTGTAGGAACCATAAAACTGTTGAAACTGGTTGGGGTAGGGGTAAGTATTGAGACCGTAACTTTAAAACTACTTAATAGATTGTAATTCTGGTAGCATGTTTTGGTTCAATATGGACATAGAACAAAACTTCCAAACTTCAACGCTCTAGCTAGCATAGTTTTTGTGGAAAGTTGACAAAACCAACCAAAACATTTTGAAAAAGCAGATTTTGAGAAAATCAAGAAAAAACACAATATCTATGAATAATAAAAACAAAAACTTACAATTAAAAGCCTCCTGGTAAATATCCTTCATCCATAGCATCCTCTGCATTTGAATGAATGTTTTTTTACACCTGGATGTCATTTTTGATATATTTTTTGCATTTAAAGATGACAAAATTCTTTTCTTGTCCGCAGCGCGAAATGATGTTTCAGCATAATATCCGAATTGTAATCCCAAAAGTAGAAATATCTGCCTTCGTCCAAGTTTCCCATCATTATATACAATTGTTGCATCATAATCAGCTATCTCAAGCCTTTTTCTTCCAACAAATTGGTTTTTGGGGCATCTTTTCCATATTAAATTATGGAACGACTCGATAGCATTTTGCGTGCCACCATGTAAACACTTTTGCAACAGTGCATCTGATGTTAACTCTTCAAATATTGGTTTCATAGCATCAGTAATATATTTGGGGAGCTTATTCTGGTTTGCCACTGCTATGTTTTGTTCTTTTGGACACCAATGGCCGCAATCACTGTGGTCTCCACACCTGTGTTTCCAAATTGCCCAAATTGCCTTTTTCATCTGTAGAAGGTTGTTGGTATTATTTCTAATGGCACCACCATAATGGCCCTGGATTCTTAGAATTGCTGCTTGAGTAAGCCTTTTTACTCCTCCCATCCCTTTGTAGTGTTTGCCATCTTCTTCAAAAACTTTTCTTTTGTTAGAATTCTTTAAGACCATAAGTCGACGTCCCATTCTTTTCTGTACATGACCGCAGCATTCCAACTTTTCAATCGTCTTACGGGGTATATTGGTGGATCTGCATCTGCAACAGTTTTATAGCTTTTTGAGTCACCATCTCCCAAATAGCCTGTATAGTTTAAGCCGTACATCTGTGAACGTCGGAAAGTTTGTAGGATCCCATGTGATTCCATCGCACTAGAAGAGCCTGTGTGATTAGCGTCACATTCAGCTGCGTAGTTTGCTTTCCAAGCTACAAACTGTTCAGGAGTAAGTTTCTTTTTGCTTTTGCAACATTTATCACAATAGTTACTACTGGTAAATGTGTCTATTACTTTAGGAGCACCTCCAGGATTAACGGAAAGTACAGTTGCAACTCCATTTTTTGATACGAAACCACGCCTCTGCCATGTTCCATCGCACGACACAGTGACATCCGATGATGGCTGAGAAGCTTTGAATTCTTCCGCAGCTGCTTCTTTGCATTTTGTAGCAACTGTCTTAGTGGCTTCTAATATTTTATTTCTAAAATAATAGCTTCTTGTAATGCTTACCGGTGGTGGCATGTTCATATTTGCTAGAAATTTGTTACCTTGTTCATAATGGCATCCAATGGAAAACAGACAGTTGAAACCTTAAATTTATATTTCCCTTAGAACTTTGAAGCATGAAAACATGTTTGCAATCCAGGCACACAAAGGATATAGTACAGTTAACTCCAGTGTTTCTTTCAGTAGCTTGAAAACCACAATGCTTTTCACAATTAGAGCAAGGAAATTGATTCACAAAACACAATAAAATTTGAACATCAAATATGCGGTATCCAGTCATATCATCCAAATAAATGTTGTCCTGTTGAACACTATCATTTAATTTAATAAATGAACTACTTTCAGGAACATTTCCAGTGTTAGTAGCATCAGGATTTACTGGATCTAGCTCTAATATGTCCTCAGAAACAGGTTGAATTTCACTGACTTCAATCTCGCTAGATCTAGACTCAATTTCAGTATCATTATCATCTAGATCTAGACTAAGCTTTTTAAAAAACCTATTACCATGGAATTTCCTTTTCTTAGGACAATCTTTGCGTGGTCTAGGCATTGTTTTATTTAAATAATATTAATTACAATAAACTAAAACACACTTGAATGAATACAAGAGTAATATAATATAGAGAAATAAACAGTGTCACAGAGCACAGACAAACGTGGGTAAAAATAGTAAACAAAATGGCTGCCAAAGAGGCTTTGTAAGAAACGTTCTGATTGGTTAGATAGAGAGATAATATAAGAATCTATTTAATTTCAACCAATGAAATTGAAGCTTTTAACTAATATAAGGCTTTAAAAAAATGTATCTTGTTTAAAAAAAAGAACTGTAACAGTGAAAAAAATTTTTTAATTGGATAATTAGAAAAAAAAGTTATACTATTTTGAAAATTAGACACTGTCTATGCATATTTAATGAGGCAAAAGCAAACATTAGTCATGTTTTTAATTTAAATATTTAAAATATTTATTAATATTTTTTCTAAAACCAAATTACAGATTATTATTCAGAATTGGATACAGTTTCTAATTAACGTAAAAGCTCAATTGAAATAATTTTTAAAAAATAACGTAATTCGGAGTTCAATAGTATACCCAAAAAAGAGCACAAGGTAATTGAGGTGCACCTTGAAACCGTTTTTAAGATCAAGTCAAGCACCACTTTACACTAAACGAGAAGATGAAAGCGGCAGCAGGTGGTCTCTGAAAAAAATGAGAAACTCTCAAGAAGGTCTCGTGACACACACATGAGGCTGATGCTGAGGACAGGCGCTGATGACGATAAGTAAAACCACCAGCTGACTTTAACTTAGTCATTAAATAAAATGTGCAGGTCGCTACTGGGTTTCTGTGGTAGTGAGATATTTTACCAAGTCTTCATAATCAGACATTGCTTTCTTACTATTATAACAGTAGTGCTCCTGATACATATTGGATAATATTGGATTTCACAGGACTAACAGGCACACACAAATGTTCATATACCTAGCAGGCACACACAAATGTTCATATACCTAACAGGCACACACAAATGTTCATATACCTAACAGGCATACACAACTGTTCATATACCTAACAGGTACACACAAATGTTCATATACCTAACAGGCACACACAAATGCTCATATACCTTTAAAAAAAACATAGCTTATCAACACTTTATTGTTTATAGGTTACCCACCAAGTATGAAAATGTCCACTAATAAAGTACAATAAGATGACTATTTTACCAGGTGTCACCAGCAGATATTCCCAATGAGAAGAGGGAACTTTACATTCCTCATTGTGATCATGATACAACATGTTATCTAGCCGTAGAAAATACAGCATACATTTAAAGTTTAAAAACAAATATACCCTCCCTGTAAGCATTTTCTCCCAACCCTCTCCAAAAAAAATATTCTAAGGCTAATATCTTAGTTACGGTTCTAGATTACAGTCAAAACCGAGTATTTTAGCAAAAACTTTAAAACTTTTAAATGCACTAAGTATGTGGAGATTACTTTAATGAAGACAGCTAAGTTTCAGATCCCTGTGCTTCAATATCTAAACCTTTATTTCTTCTGTCTTTTAGTGTCGTCAGCATTTCAGCGTCTCTAAAGGTAAAAGACAATATTTATATTACATATTCGATTACGTAAGCTGGATACATATGTCTAGGTTGCATAGTAAAAGAAAACTCCTCAAAGGTTGCAATCTTTGCTGTTCGGGTCGCCATAATGACTTTGCTAGTTACTCAAATCGAATGGGTTAAAAAATAGATGTCCTATATATTTTCTAAAAATGTGTCCTTTTCGGCATCTGTTTGTATCTGTCGACGTTTGCATTCTTTATTTGGGCTGCTATCGCTTCTATTTTGTATGTCTTTGATTAGTCGTTCATGCTCCATCTCTTCTTTTCATTTTGCTAATTCACAGTGCTTATAAAAGACCAAGCAAACAAAGAATCCGTGAGTTAATTAAATGTATACTCAAGATGTTCATGAAAGTTACTTTCTAACATTTAGGGTTTGACATATCTACCTCCCAGATAAAAGATTCAGTTCAAGAAAATAAATTTCAAAAGCTAAATTAAAATAAATAAAAAGATCATATATATATACAACTTACAAGAACAAAATCGGTGGCGCGGTGACTGAGCGGTAAAGCGATTGGCTTCCTAACCGAGGGTCCCGGTTTCGAATCCTGGTGAAGACTGTGATTTTTAATTTCAGGATCCTCGGGCGCCCCCTGAGTCCACCCATCTCTAATGGGTACCCGTGGGCCACAGAAACAGATAACCTTTACATCATCTGCTCCAAAACGGCTCTAACGATTTTCCTAGAAATTTAACAGTTGATGTATATCGCTAAGAAAAGAATTACTAGCTCATTGGACAAAAGAATGTAAAATACATTTTTGCGATCAGCAGTCCAGGTTCCTGGATGTAGGTTTCATAGAGGTATTGTAAAAGAAAAAATCGACAATGAGTACATCCTAGAGAATGAGGACAGGTGCTCGCTCTTTCAGCTGCCATGTTGGTAATCCTTTAGACCGACCGGAAGTTTCGATGACGGGATAATAACTATTCCAATTTTTCAATCTTACAATCATAAATTGTTAAGAGCAAAACAATCGCTCTATAAGCTGTATAAAGATTCTATTGTCTTTACAAAAACAGTATTTTTAATGTTTTTCTTGATGTTTCCACAGAGTTACGAATTGAATAGAGGTATTATTAGAACTTGAACAGTTTTAACCGCGTTGACAGCACATACAAATGCAATATTGTCCACTCAGTATTTTTGCTTATGAAGCTAATACCAGAGTCAATTTCTACAGTCTTGCGCCTTGTACGAATAAAATTGTTCTTGTGTGCGATCGGCTTTGTATCTGCATGATAGAAAATGCTACGGTTGTATCTTTGGCTTCAATTGGCTTGTTAAAGATTAAAAAGGGCACGCAGCAATTCACGTATCGTTACAGTCAAAGTTGTTGATATTTTTCTATAATATTGTTGTAATTTCTATGTATTGTTGTAAATCTAAGGCAGGCAACTCAACAAAGTAAATAAATACGCGTGGTTATTCAGCAGGACAAACGCTTACAGCCTTCTACATTCAAAGAGTCTTGCTCCTATTTCTACCAATCCTTTCTCCAGCAAACCTGAATAGAGACCAACAACAGCCTTTCCTGCTTCGCTCCAGGTCCATACTACAGTCTTAAGGAAGCGCAAAAAAAAACGGCTCCTTAGTTTCCAAACATTTCAGTCTCTTCACAATTACTTGATACACTGTTCTTCCCTCCAATATGGCGTCTTCCTGTTCGTGTTCAATAGTTCGCGTTGTACACATCACAAACACTGGTGCAAGGCAAGGTTACAACGGTATTCAAAATAATTGTCCTCCAGTGTTGGAATTAATGAAGTGTTTTGTTAATCTCAAAGAACTTAATCTTTTATTTTTAAAAGTAGCACGAGGCTTAATAATTTTGTTTGGTTCCATTTAAAAAGTATGCTAGTAATTATTTAGAATTTAAATCTTTTCTGTTGATACAACTGGTGATTTATAAGAAAAAAAAAATGGAGTTAATAATTACTTTTCGCAAAAACTACATTCCCCTCATTTAATTTTCTTATTGTTTAAATAAAATAGCTCGGTACGGCAGATGCAATTATTTTAGAGAAATAATGATTTCAAAGAACTAATTATAGACTTACTTAGACTGAGTATGTTGTAGAAATATAATATGACAGTGTGGTTCCTCTAATTATATACTTTTGATCAGGCGCCATTAAAAAAAAATGTTTGGTATAAATGATACTTTTAATATATATTTGATCTAATCCGGGATGGGTAACATCTTTAATAGTGAGGACTAATGGGTTTATCGGTCAAACAAAGAAATAAGTTGAACAAACTAATTGAGCCAGTTAAGATCAACACCGTCAAGATTTATCTTGACTAAAATTTTTAAAAAAGGCGAGTGATTGTGACCTGACAATGTACTTTCTAGAATAACTCAGATATAAATAAAAAAAATGTTTGGTTAAAATGTATACAGTATTAGCAAATATGGAATAGATATTTGAATTCCACCATTTGTGACACTGTATGTTAAATATAGACCATATCATATGTGTTTTGGTTTAGTTTTCTTCTTGGTTTTACAGGTTTTGAATGACTCTTTAGTATTGAACATCATTACATCTTAGAACAAACCTCGGGAGTGACAACGGGTTTGGAGGTGGGTCTTACGCGGGACGATTGAGACGACAGTTCCAGAACGCATATCACACAACACGCAACCATTCTGGTGGAAATTTTGATATTATCGGAAGGTCACATTAAAACTCTTTATGATTTCTTCACTTTGAATGTTGCGTGAAGTAAAGAATGATTTAATGTTTAGTGTCTTAATCGTCTAGATTACGCATTATCTAAAAGACGAAGCAGGACGTTTTTAGAAGCCATTTTGGAGCCGCAGTTTTGGCGCAGCCTATTTGGCGCAGGAAAAGGTTTTGCTTGCCACCGTGCGAGAAATCCCTTGGTCATATTGTTTAAGTTCCTTGTATTATTTCTTTAAAGTAGAATAATACATATCTATGTTTTTTATGTGTGTTTGTGTCTAATGTAATTTTCATGTACAGGACAATAGATATTTTTAGTATTTAATTTTGTTTTGTGATTATTAAATCACCTTATAACGTGAGTGTGGGTTGTATTAGTGTCCAAATCAAAATAAAACAAAGCTGAAAAACATTGATGAAATTTTAAGTGGAGACCATAATTATTTGTTTCATTACAGTACCTTTATCTAAAACAAGAGAAACATTAAAAATACATTTTTGTAAAGACATTACCTTAATTATACGACTAGAAGTAAAATATAATAAAATATTTTAAAAGATAATCTAAAAAATGTTTAGTTCAAACCGGGTATCTAACCCATGATCTTAAATACCGTCTGCTGCTTGAACGAATGATATTATAATATTCTATTATTGGGTCAGCGGTAATTATATATCAAACCATTTATTCATTGATACCATTTTTGCACGTATAGGTTTACATCTATAGTCTAGATCTATATAATAAAGTGGACAATTTTCATTTTCAAAACTATTTGTTTAAGTCAATGTTTACTCAACTGTGTTCCGCGGAACCCCTGTGATCCGCTAGGCCTGAATAGGTGTCCCGCTAACTACTGGAATAATTCGCTAGTAGGCCGCCAAGTGAATTAACCTCTCTAATAAATAAAAAAATAACCAAAGTTTTCCGCTAAATGCCCAGAATGAGCAAAAGTGTTTGTACATGAACACAAAAATGTTTCTAAAAGGCTTTAAAGGGTTTGTAAAGGGATGCTTTTTATAAATGCGTAAATAGAATATAGAGGTTTAAAATAATAATCTCAGAGGTCATCTAGATATCGTCGTTGTCATAAATTGTAATACGCACTTCAAAACCCCGAGGAGAAAAAGCAATCACATAATCCCTGTTCATTTTGTAAAGGTCTGATCAGATTTAGTTCTTAAACCGAAAAAAAAAAAACGCAGCACTAAAAGCTTTTCTTACATGCATAGTTAAAATAAGAAAACTATTTATTTTGAGATCCAATTAGAACAGCCGAATCCACTATTTGTTATGACCAAGCAGTAGAAACATTGTTATTAGGAAAAGTTTCTTTCGTTTACTTTCCAAGTCATTCTTTTCATTTCTAATGTTTCATCATCATCATCGTTATATTTCCGTTGACGTTTGTAATAGAGGATGCTGTTTACACTAAGTATACTGTATAATAATAGTATTCAGCTTTGCTCTCTCATGTTTCAGTAAAATAATACTCGTCAAAAATGTCGTCAAACAAATCAACGAATAACTTCACAGTGGTGGTCAAAGCAGGAGTAATAAACCCAACACTAGTTGAATTTCTTATGACTTTTAACATCCTGATATGCGCTGAGGTCATTGGCATTGTTGGAATTGTGGCGAATTTCATCAACATTTGGAACTTTAAAAAACAAGGACTCCATGACAGTGTGAACATTTCTTTAACAGCGTTGGCCGTCAGTGACATCGGGGCTTTGTTCTTCCAGTTGGTGGTGAATGTTTTGTTTAATCCTCTCTGGAGGCGTGTCCAACTTCCGTTTTATTCCTCCACCGTGCTAGCTATGATCTTTTTTTACCCTCATGGTTATTTCATCAGAGTGAGTGGATTCATCACGGCATTCGCCGCCTTTGAGAGATGCCTCTGCGTGGTTCTGCCCATGGATGTAAAGAGAATAATGACCAGAAATGTAGCCGTTGTGGTCAACTTTCTTATTTTTGTTGTACTTCTGTTATATTTATATCCAGAACATTCGGTGGTATACTATGACTGGCTTTTTATACCAACACAGAATCGGTCGGTTATAACTTTCTTTTTCCGAGAGGATTTTGAATACGTTATGACATTTACAAATATCATCAACGATCTTTTCATGCCTTATATCACGTATGTCAGTCTTATCATCTGCACCATGATTATAGTCGTTCAACTCAAGTCGAAAGCCAAGTGGAGACAATCTGTTACTGGAAAGGTTATCTCTTCAGGTCTTTCGAAAACAGAGTTATCCATCAAAGACAAAAAGGCTGTAATAATGTTGACAGTTGTGTCGGTCATCTATGTCACGTGTCTGACGCCTGAATGTGTTTTGATGACCGTGATTGGCTTCATACAGGACATGAAGGTGGAAGGACCACTATGGGACCTGTTTCTGATCATCTACTCGTTTTCATCCCTTCTGGAGACCATCAACTGTAGCGTGTCTATACTTGTGTATTACAACATGAGTACCAAGTATAGAGAGACTCTACACATGTGGTTTCCAAAGTTGGGCCACAAATTGTAATACTTCGTAGAATGCAAAACGTTCTGTTGCCGTGACTCTGAATTTACAGACTAACAAAATGATACATAACTCTGTTATTTTATGTAAAGTTAAATGAATAAACGAAAGGATTTTCTTGCATAAAGAAACAAGAAAACCATTTTTAACATATTTAAAATTAAGCATACTTGTATCAATTAGTTTGGATCAGTCATGCAATTAAGTTTGTAATAGATCTAGACTAACAATAAAAAAAAAATTGTTTATTTTTTTTTTTAAATTAAAAACAGGAGGAACAACCTTTGTTCAAACTCATGGTTTACTGCAGTAAACCTTATTTGGCTTCTCAAACCACCTATAGATCTGAAATTAGAAGACAATGCGCGAAATGTATTTATTTATTGAACTCTGTAATAAAGCGGGAATATCCGCTGGCGTATGCGTGTTCGAAATATAGATTGTCTGGACCTCAAGCCAAATTTATATGATTTTAAGCGGCCCCCGAAAGGGGGAAAAGACGCTATTAGTTTTGTGTAAAATGTCTGTCCGTCTGTCCGTCCGTCCCGTTTAGATATCGTAATCTAGAAAAGATATTGAAAATCCGACATCACAATATTTTAGACCATGCAAAGTTCTGATGCAACGGCTACTTTTTTTTTTCTGAAAGAGAAAAATCTAATTTTTAAAATCAGTTATGCAATCAGTTTTTTAAAGAGAAAAGGCTAATTAGTATGCATTATAAATTAGACCTAATTAAAAACGATTAGTAATCTTGTAAACTTCATTTTCCTAACCTATTTACATTAATTGAAAGGTAGGTATGAGTAAGAGATTGAGCCTTTTCAAAACAATTACATCAATTATAAGACTTCAGTTAGGCCAGGAGAGGCGCGGTAGCTGAGCGGTAAAGCGCTTGACTTCCGAACCGGGGTCCCGGGTTCGAATCCTGGTAAAGATTGGGATTTTTACTTCGGAATCCTTGGGCGCCTCTGAGTCCACCCAGCTCAAATGGGTACCTAAAAGGTTGATCTTTGAGCTGGCTACATGACACCCTCGTTAACCGTGAACCACAAAAACAGATAAACTTTACATCATCTGCCCTATAGACCACAAGGTCTGACAGGGGAACTAGTTAGGCCAGGTTCGCATCTAATTTTGCATTCACTTGCACCTATCCTTTGATCTGCTGGACCGTTGGGGCACTACACAAGATCTGTCAACCTTCTTTCTTCATTCTTATCTCTCATATCTTTGATATAATTTCATTTGGATGTTCTTTCTGAAAATTTTGAAGCCTTCCTGGGTGGACCACTTCAGGGGCCGATTTTGAGTTTGTGTTTTTACACAAACTGTCTTTGTAACCTTGTTTTTATTATACTTTGAAAAAATTATAACGGTCAAACAAGACTTTTTTCCAAGTGTGGATAATTAGCAAGTAATTTTTTCTTAAATATTAAAAAAATTCTCTGAAAATTGTTGCAGCCATTTTTTGAAAACCATGTCCACCAAGTTTTTCGGTTTTCGACTCGATGAAGAATAAGCAAACTGAATAGAGGAATTGAAAAAAAAAAAGATTGTTTACCTGCTAGTAAGTTATGCGCTTACTGCAGTAAACCGAAGTTAAATGTTGCCCAGTGGGCGGAGGGCTTTGCACTGGGGTTTTGTGCCTTCTTATGTGGCTGGTGAGACCTATGTGAGCCCGGAATGTTCGGCTGCACACTGGGCAGGTTATTTCAGCTGAAGCTAGTGTCATTGGCCTTGCTTTTTTTCTAAGACGCTTTTCTTCTGCCAGCGCAGTTTTCTTTTTCCTCTGCAATTTATGCGCCTGTTTTTAGAGCGAGGCATGATGCTCTATCATGTGTTTCTGTCTCCCAGTTGGCTGCGTCATTGCTGAAGACTTTCAGAGAAGCTCTGAGGGTGTTTTTGAAGCGTTTTCTTTGTTCCCTTTCGAGCGCTTCTCTTTTTCTAATTGACCATACCGGTATGCGGTAGTCTTTCATTCTACAGATGTGACATGCCCGTCGAAGCAGGGATTGCATCAAGACTGTGTAGATACTTTGCAGGCCCGCTCTTAGAAGGACTTCAGTATCATTTTTTTCTTGTCATTTATTTCATCTAAAAGTGGTTCAGTATTTGTGTATGTCTTCTATACACTGTCCACGTTTCTGAGGCATACCATAAAAAGCTTCTTTTTTAGGTTCCAGTATATACCCCCAACTTTCTTCAGATATCTAAAGGTTTATATTATCATTTGTTACTGTGTAATTTTTTTTGTATATTTGTCTGAATCTATGCAGTGGCGTAGCTAAGGATTTGGGGTTCCGTGGAGGGGGGGGCTTGACTTCTATGGAGGCCCCTGCATTTTAACATTCGACATTATGACATGAAATGATGGCGTAATATTTAATGTAAAAACAAATTTCGGACACTCATTTGGGGAACCTCTGAAATAGGGGGGGGGGGGGGGGGATTTTAAAATTTGGACCACCCAGCTACGTCACTGAGTCTATGTTTTTGACGTGTGTCTAGGTTTATGTGTAGGAATGTAAATAGGAAGCTGGTTTCGTCAAGAATAATATATTTCCAACATGGAACTCACTTTTAGATTAAACCTATTTTAAATGTTACAAATAATTTAACGGTAAGCTTTATTATAAAGGTGTGTAAGCTATGCACATTATATTTACTCTATGACTTTACTATAACATTATGAACAGAACATACATTCTGCTAACAATTACCTGACCATAAGAAATAGACTCATTTTACTATGTGTTCAAATCGATCTTTGAACGATCAAAGGTAAGATTCCATTTGAGTTGCAGACTTTGACATGTGTCAGGACTGAGTTCTGGTCAGCCTGGGTCTCCTGTTTACTGTAGAGGAGAGGGGGTCAATTTAGGTTGTTGACTTCAAAACTGTTATTGTTTTGTTTTTTTTTACTTGGTGAGATGGTTTTGTTGAATATAATGTAACTCATAATAAGACAGTATTGTTTTGTTCCTAGCCCAGGACAGTTGGACTTTTGGATATAGATAGAGTCGAAGTGTAGACTCTAATTAGTTTTCTGTGTTGTCACTATTCAGTCTATGGAATATTAAGCTGTTATATTTTTAATTGATACTGGATATTTCAATCGTCTGAACTGATTCTGTATTATAGTAATGTAATAAACATGTTATATGTCTGTGAATTGGCATTCTGAATCTTTATTCTGTCGTTGTATGTGTCGTTATGGTATTGCCCAGGCAGGACTTGGGTACATTTAGTAATCAGCGTTCGAGTACACATACGTATATTAGAGAGGAACGGAGTCTTGACAACATGTAAATGCATTTGATGTATATGGGAATAATTATTCTGTGGCATTTTACTTCGCGAGAGACGATCTTTTCCCTTTGCAACTTCTTGTGTGACTATGGAGGCCAATCCTTGATACACAGCTGCGATCGCAGGTTGGGCATATGTAATCACAAGGCGCCGTTGCATTTTCACCATTCTTTCTGCTTCTGTTGTGTATGACTTCTGCAATCCGTGACCCTTCCTTTATGCTCTCTCTCTCTCCATGTGGATCTATCCAGTGCCATTTCTTCCCAGCTACTAGTGTCGATTTTGAAGAGATTCATGTCGCGTTTGCATACATCCGTATAATGTAAAAGTGGGCGACCAGCGGCTCTCCTACCTTCTATTAGATCGCCATACAGAATGTCCTGTGGAAGTTGACCTACTGGCATTCTACAAACGTGGCCAAGCCAGCCAAGATATCGAAAAAACGCAAACACTGCACCTCAAGTAAGCATTAATGGCCAACCGCTAGAAATTGTTGATCACTTTTGTTACCTTGGCTCATCATATCCAACAACACTCTACTGGATAAAGACATTAACAACAGGATAGCCAAGGCAATAACCACCATGTCACGGTTGCAGAAAAGAGTCTGGGACAACATATTGCTGACTAAAAGTACTAAAGCCCCAGTCTACCGGACCTGTACGAAAGTGAAACATGGTCAACCTACTCATGGCAGGAAAAAAAAAGTCTTCCACCTCCGATGCCTAAGGCGGATCTATAAAATAAGGTGGCGAGAATGAGAAAGTGATACGAAGAGTAGGGTGCCAGGACATCCGCTCTATTATTAGCAGCAGACGCCTTGGCTGGCTTGGAATTATTATAATTGTATTATATAACTATTCTAAATAGAATATTATATCAATTTCTCGTATATTTAGAGATTATTTTAAAAAAGAATTTCGCAACGTAACAAATTTCACAGAAACACAAAAAACAAAAGCAAGACAAATCAATATGGGTTAAAGGAAGACATTTGCATGAGTTGAGAAGACTTCATTGCAGGCTATATTAGAGGGAATTTTTTTTGTAGTATTGCCGTGCTGCGTGTATCTCTTTATTATTAATGTTATTACATTTTTACGAATTCTATTCATCGTCTTACAAGCAGCCTACAATTTGACTCTCGATAAATATCGAAAATGTTTACGTTGAGACACATGTATTTTAAACTTTTTTTGTTCACATTTTTATGATATTGATTGTTTTGTTTATACGTTTCTAAAATTACTTCAAAAATACATTTTTTTTAGGTTCTAGTTAAAACCTTTTGTAGGACTGGAGGGGATGGAAGAAGCGTGATTGGGACCTTCGTAACTACAATCCGAAGCCCACAGATGCAACCAGAGATTTTGTAACTAGTGTAGAACAGAATGCAAAGAAATGTCCAATAAATTTAAACACCAAATACAATCACGCCTTTCTACTAATACTTTCACGCTTGTCTACTGATTCACAACAATGTTCATAACGTCAGACCACAATCTGTAAGGCACAGTTCAACTGAACCAAGAGTAATAAAGATCAAAGGGCTGTTTCTCATGCATTAAGTTTTCTTTAGACTCACACCGAAACCATATTGACACGACTCACACAAGACCGGCCGGTTAAAATATCAATAATCTTCATCGGCTGTCTCTTTCCTCAATCTGCTTTGTTCACGGCTGTGGGCCTGGTCCGTGAGATGAAGCTGAATGGACTTTACTTTGACTTAACTCGGTTGGTCTATTCTTTCCCTTTTCTATTGGAGACCATTAACTGTAGTGTAAATATTATTGTCTATTACAGCATGAGTTCAAAGTTCAGGAAAAGAATACAGTCGTGGTGTCCTTGTCTTAGGTCTTAACAGTAATATTAGCCGTATACGTTTTGAAATTGTGAATTAGGAAATACAAAGTGGATAAAAATGTATCAGTCATTGTGAAACTTTTCTAGATTTATTTTTACAAAGCTTATATCAACTCACTCTGTCTGTATTTCTGTCTGTTTGTCTGTCTGTCTGGCCAAACGTTTGTACACGTTATTTCTCTGACACCCAAACTTGGATCATGCTGACAACACAAGAATCAATTTTAAAAAAATATTTATAACTCACTTTTGATAGGAGGGGGGGTGGCTGAGCGGTAAAGCGCTTGGCTTCTGAACCGGGGGTTTCGGGTTCGAATCCTGGTGAAGACTTTTATATCGGTGGCTTTGAGTCCATCCAGCTCTAATGGGTACCTTACATTAGTTTGGGAAAGTAAAGGCGGTTGGTTGTTGTGCTGGCCACATGACACCCTCGTTAACCGTAGATGACCTTTACATAATCTGCCCTATAGACCACTAGGTCTGAAAAGGGAACTTTAATTTTTTTTTTTTTACTTTTGGTAATAAATTACTTTTCTTTTGGTATCTCAAACAAGGGAAAGAAATAGTACTTTACAAAGCGTGGTATAAGCTGAATGCCAAGGAAAAGAAATAGTACTTGACTGAAGTGGTGGTTAAATCTGAATAAGTCCCATTTATGGATTGTTGTTTTAGGCTTATTACAAATTTAATCCCATGACTGATTTAAGCTTATTGATGCACGTGATATACACTTTTTTTGAACTTTTTTTTTTCTTGTTAAGAAGTTTGAAGAACAAGCCAAAAAATATTTATATTACCACAAACTTGTTTTAAATTTTTTATAACTAGCAAAAAATTAAAATTGTATTGATTGAAATATCAACTTGAATTAATTTATTTAACTTGAATTAATGATCTGTTGTCTTAATAAACTATGTATTGCATATAACGTGTTATAAAATATGTAGGTTTTTATGCAGTCTCCTAGTAAAACACTACAGGAAGTCATGTCTTGATCCTAGGCTAACATGGACACCAAGACATGTTAACACACAAGAACAGATCAGTTCACAACATACAACAAGAAACATAAATACACAACAATATAATCAGTGCAATGAGAAGTCAAAAGTTACAATAAATAATAATGTCTTAAACCTAGGGATTAATTTTCAATAAGTACATTTTATAATGTATAAACCACGGCCTGATTCATAGTACTTTAGACACTGCTGTCGCCAAGGACCCCACCCTGAATGGTGCTTTTACATACAAAATATTTGGGCGCGATCCTGTCTTAAAGTTGGCCCTAAGATAAATGTCGCCCGCTTCCTTGCCCTGGCGTAGTGCATTAGGTCAGAAATTGGACAAAATAATCTTCAGTTCCAAAAGAATGCCCGCTATGTATAAACAATAAAAGACTGTGGACAATTTTGAAAAATAAATATTCATATGTTATACTCTTAAACGGGAGCGGAGGCGCTTGACTTTCGAACCTGGATACTGGGTTCGAATCTCGTTGAGGACTGGAATTTTGAATTTCGTGAATTTTAGGGTGCCGCTGAGTCTACCCGCCTCTAATTATATTTGTTTTATTAAAGGTATGAAATGATATTATGTATATCTTTAACATGATTATGCATACAATTCTGAAAAAAAACAAACCTGCCTTATTATTATTCTTGCCAAACAAATTACATAAGCGTGTACTCTTGGGGGGCAGCTTCTGAGTTTGAGTTTAAAACACATTCTTTTTTGTAATGTTGTTTTTCGAAAGACCTTTGCATCTTTTCATTCTATAAGATGCAGACAAAAAGAGTACAAGTCCCACATCAGTGGTCGAAATTGTGTACAGTACTTTCAATGAATGTGATGACATATGTGGATTCTGACCTAAAATAATGTTGGCAAGTTACTATTTCACTTACTTCAAAATTGCATGTTGAAAATATTGCAGATGGTCTATTTGGGGCACTAAACTAAATGGATTAGAATAAGTCTTTAAATATCGTCAAAGTCGTAATATATGTATAGTTTTTAACTACCCCACTTAAAACACTAATGTGAATTATCGAAAGTATTTTTTTTTTACTTTTGGCTCCCATGACACAAGTGTAACAAAATAACTTAAACAAGTAAATTCCACTTCTCTTATTCATGGTAAACCAGTAACACAGACTAAAAAGGAAAACACCTAGGTGTTATAATAAATGAAAATCTGTCATGGAATCCTCATGTGACGAAACTATTACAAAATCAAAGAAAGCCTCAACTAAAGAAAAAAATAAAGAAACTGGAACAGACACAAAACATATGAATACTCACATTTGACTAGAGTAACACGTTTAGTAAATCACTAAATTTAGAAAGCCTTTAAAATTAAAGTAGCAATTATACATAAACACTGAATCATAATCTTCAAATACAAAAAACAAACCTAATAAAATACTCGGAAAGGCACAAGAATAAAAGGATATTCCTCGTCCCATATGCTAGGACAAACTTGTACAAATACTCCTTCTTCCCTATCGCTATTAGAGCCGGAATGGCAGCCAGCCAGGAAAACCAGTGATTGGCAGAAATTAAGTCATTGATTAACATGAATGACTAAATGCATGACGCGTAGGACGTAATCATCTTCTTTTTTTGAAATAACGTCTGTATCAATATAAGATGAGATGCATCTCGTTTTCATTAATTATAACTCTAAACATTGACAGGTTTTGACTTGTATAGTGTGAATTACGCATGTTAAAAATGGATATAAATACAATTGGTAGATTGAAGATAGTTAAACAATTTTCTTTAAGTATTTCCATTAGTTTTTAAAATACTTGTTTACATTGTCTTTTGTTTGAGATCTTGACTTGCATTGGTTGGTATATTCTCACGTGAGTGTTTTACTTTAATTACGATGCGTTTCTTCTGTCTAAAGAACGACTGATTCCTAACCACGCCCACCTTAGTCTAGACTAATTAATCCACTTTACACCTTGAGACCCAAACACGTACTTTGAACTAATGTTAGTGGTGCTAAATTAAATTCAAAGTACTAGACTTAGTAAGTGCTTTTAATCGCTCAGAAATTAGGTCTTAAACCAAATTTCTCTTTTCTCTGACAGAACTAATTCGGTAAATGTAGGTAATTTACCGTAGACACTTTCATATGTACAACGAAATAATAACATTGGCTTCTCGTTTATGTTTCTTTGCATCTGCACTTTTTAAATTTTTGAAAAATAATTGCATTAAAAAAGGTGTCATTTTCTGTTCTGAGAAAATTAGAGTGGTAATGTGTAGATGTAACAATGTCTTCTAATATAATAATGCCTTTAAAGAATTGAAATTGTCTAACAAGATCATTTTGTGATATTATCTAAGGGTTAAGAAGTAATAATGATAATCCAAGACATCGTGGGTCGAGGTAAATTGATCATACCCGATTGCTGAAATATAGATTCATTTTTTTAATATACTTTTTAGTCCAATAATATAACAAACAATTCTGAAATACTATCAAATGTTAATTACATTGACCTAATATCCTTTTTTCATTTTTAATAGCAATGTTATGCAAAAAAATTAACTTAAATTATCACAGACTTATCATAGGTGTTTGACATAACAATCTCAAAGTACATTGTGCAGCAAGAATCTTACAAATCGCTTTAAAAGCGTGTGTATATATGATCATTATACAATCTAGCCATAGATATTTTCTAGCTTAAGTTAATCTTATTTTACTGACCTACTTGACTTAGTCCTTTTGACTCACAGTGGTGCATAGGGACGCAACAGTACTTCGTCATCGGACTACCCCTTCTGGGAAATATCTCTCCGTTGGGTCCATTCCCATCCTGCCATTTTTGCGTCTTCTTCTATTGATCTCCTTTATGTTTGCTTCGGTCTCTCTTTTCCAGGGTTCCAGTCCAAACATGGCGATATTAGACGTTTATTAAAGTAGTGTCAAGAATAAGAATTAGTGTCTAATATTTTCTTTAAATGGGCTTGATGGAATGTACATTTCATAGCTAACAGGGGAGGGAATAAAAACAAGAAGAAACAGAAGCTCATTTGATGATTTAAGTTTTTAGACTTTGTGTAAGACTTTATATGGATTGTAAACATAATATGTATTTCATATGCGATATTAAAGAAAATAGATTTAGCCTTACTAAATTCAGAAAACTCAACACTTTTTACACCAATGTAAACTACCAAATGTATTCCAAACCAAGCTAAGTATCTTAAGTAACTTTGCTTCAGGCGATATCAGAATTATATGTGTAATTTGGGTATAGATACCTTTCTAGAGCAGTAAACAGTTTCTGAGAAGAACTTGTAATATCAAAGAAATATAATTCCTCTTTAATGTCTTCAGAAAATTCAACAAATGTCAATGCATTTAACATTCAAGGATTGATCAACCCAGATATCGTCACTTTCTTCTTAACTTTAAATATTACAATATGCGGTAACGTCATTGGCCTCCTCGGCATTTTGGGTAACATTGTTAGTCTCATCAACTTCGCGAAATACGGAATGCAAGATAGCGTGAGTGTCACTCTAAGTGCACTGGTCATTAGTGATAGTGGAGCGTTGTTTGCTCAACTGTTTATCAACGTGTTGATCAGTCCATTCTGGAAGAGCGTTGACCATCCTTTCTTTTCTCTATCAATATTATCATCAACCCTTTTTTACCCGCGTGAGTACTTCATTAGAGTGAGTGGTACCATTACTGTGTTCGCCACCTTGGAGAGATGTCTATGTGTAATCGTACCTATGAGGGTTAAGAGAATCATCACCCGAAACGTCGCCATTGTGGTCAACGTAGGCATCTTCCTTGTGATTCTTCCCTACCTGGTTCCCCCTCTCGCGGTTACGTACTATGAGTGGAGAGTGGATCCAAGGAAAAACAGGAGCTTGATATTTCTTGTCTACCGGGACAACACTGAGAGCGTTTTCAAAGTGTCCTACGCGGTATTAGATCTTTTTGTACCCAATTGTACGTTCTTCGTTTTAATTGTCTGCAATACGGTCATAGTCTTGACGCTTAAGTCTAAGTCCAAGTGGAGACAGTCCACTACTGGACATAGTGTGAACCAGTTGTCTGTGAAACCAAAGATATCTACCAAGGAAAAGAAGTTGGTCATCATGCTGGTCACTGTGTCAACAATCTTCATCGGCTGCCTCTCTCCCCAATCTGCTATGCTGACCGCACTGGGCTTTGTGCGTGAGCTGAAGATCAACGGACCCTACTTTGACTTGTCTCTGTTGGTCTATTCTTTCACTTTTCTACTGGAGACCGTTAACTGTAGTGTTAGTGTCTTGGTCTACTACAACATGAGTTCAAGGTTCAGGGACAGAATGCAAGCGTGGTTTCCTTGCAGTAAATTTTAAACATTATTCAACAGGAAATATTCTTAATTTAATTTAACAAAAACAAAAGAAAAATAAATGGCATCATTATTCAATATTTATGTTTAATTTATTATTTATCTTATTATTTTGTAACATATTTTATAAAATATACGATAAATTTTCTTTCGTCGTAGGAAACAATAAGAATAGATTTTTAATTACTTCTAAGCTCTTAATTCACAAAACTATTTTGCAACTTATACAGAAAAAAAACTAAACGAAAAACTAAATAGTTTTATTTATGGCGTTAATAATTCCTTTTACTTTTTTTCACAATGGACCCTGATATATCGATCTGTCTCTCTATTATAGACTTTTATAAAGACTTTTCTAAAACAGCGATGATTCTTGACCTTTTCTTCTCAATATGTTTTGGACTATTTTTTTCTTCTGCCAAGGGTATACGTTTAGACTTCAGCTGGTCAAGATCTTGACCCGAGGATTTCTTTCAACATCAACATTTAGAACGTCAAATTGATTTTTATCTTCTACTGGATACTTTGCAATGACTCTGACACTTTGCAATGACTCTGATACTTTGCAATGACTCGGACATTTTGCAATGAATCTGACCAATCGGCATATTTTCACATTGTTAAACATACGGTTAGCTGCATGGTCGTGCAGTTCGAGCCTTGGACAAAAGTTCGGACATGTCAATAGTCCCGGGTTCATACCCTGCCACCCTCCGCCGTCCTGCGGGATGAAGTAAATTGCCTTAAACTCTGCAAGAAGGAAATATTTTATAAACATTTTTACAATTCATTAAATTTAACTTTATCGTAGGTATTAAAATGTTGATTTTGTAAAGTGACGGTATTTAAAAAAAATGAATTTTCATTATATATAAATATTAATAAATAAATAAATGATGTCCATTAAATTCAGCTACTTTCATTTACAAAAAAAAATAAATAAACTTTTAGTTATAATGTTAGTGAGTATTGAAATAAACCCTTTTATGACAAAAATAACTGGATTTAAAGGTATCTGAAAATTAATTTTAGACGCTTTTTAACATACGAGAATAGTCTACGTTTATGATTATCAAGCGACGGCGCGATTTCCTATGTTTGATAAATTAACTCTTTATTTGATGAAGTTGATTCAGCTCTTTAATGAAGTTGATTCAGCTCTTTAATGAAGTGGATTCAGCTCTTTAATGAAGTTGATTCAGTTCTTTAATAAAGTTGATTCAGTTCCCCATTAAAGCATAAATGAACAAATCTATTCACAAACACCTCGTGGTTTGGACAAGCTGTTATGCGCGAAATACGGCCCGCGACTTGGTTCCATCCGGCCGCCAAAATAGTAAAAGATTGTTTAACGACGCCTAAAGATTGGAGGATCGATTGTGAATATTTACCAAAACCAGACAAGAAAATGAGTCGGTTGTAACGCAAGATAGAAAGTTGGTCATATTTTAAGTACAGAAGCCATGTTAAGCCATTTTCTTACGCATGAAAAAAAAAGCTTGATATCCAATTCCTTAAGTTAAGTATTAAATCCATGGGTTTCTAATCGAATATTGACAAATGCAGGTAAATTTTATTTCGTTTTTTTTAATACCTTTTCGTTCATGTTGTTATATTATCAAAGTACAATAACAATACCTGTTGTTTAAAAGTTACACTCCATTTTTATTAAGTAGAGCAAGAGTAGAGAAACAAACAGGAGAGTCCAATACACACTCATGACACACTTAAAGGAAACCGTGTACACGTGAACATACTGAACAGTAGAATAAGGGAGGCTACAAGAAAAACAAACAAACACACACACAACATACATCAACATAAATACACATATAAATGTAACACATGTGTCCCGTGACACGGGAGATTTAAACAGAACGGCACGTGCGATTTGTCGCAAACATTTTGCCATGATGTTGTTTTTGTTGTAAACATCTTTTCTAGTTCTTAAGTTTAAAATATAACAGACGGACGCACGGAGAGACTACACAAAATTTATAGCAACTTTTTACATTTTTAGATCTGGTAAAAGGTGAATTAAATATTGAGAAATATGAAGGCGAGTTTAGAAAACCTAAAGAAAAAAGTAAGAAATTAATAGATTGGGAGATATTTTGAAATAAACTGACTAACTAAAAGTAGTCAATGAATCCATACTGTAATAACTGAAGGGAGGCAACTCAACGAGACATAGATGTTTATTTACATGACATCACAAATACATGTAGAACAACATGTCTTGAGCACGGCATCTTTACATCAGCTCTCACTTGGGCAGAAATCGTTCTCTCTCATATTAACATCCTTCCTAGTCTTGTCACTGATAGTGCGAACCTTCTGCACTATCTTGGATGGCGGTGTGCATGGCAGGGTTATAACAATACATAGAAAGACTAGCTGATACCCGTGCTACGCTACGGTTAAAATAATTAGCATAAATGTCTATTTTGCCCGGAACACTCTTTTCAACTCATCACAGAAACGGCCCGCATTACAACTGCTCCACCACCACGACTGCTCCACCACCACAACTGCTCCACCACCACGACTGCTCCACCACCACAACTGCTCCAACACCTCGACTGCTCCACCACCACATCTGCTCCACCACCACAACTGCTCCACCACCACAACTGCTCCACCACCACGACTGCTCCACCACCACGACTGCTCCACCACCACAACTGCTCCACCACCATGAACACAGCCCCCCACCCCCCTCAAATTCAATGTTCTTTGTTTTTCATCTCTTTCAGCCTACAAACAAAGGGCCCGTAACCCTCCACTATGGAATATGCACCCACACTTCGTAGGCTGATCAGTTATAGGCTTCCATCGCCTTTGAACTATTATGCTCCCCACTTCCTGTGTGTATTTTCAAATGAAACGGCCCTTACCGCGGAAAATTATCAAAGAGGAAATATCTCTATTCGCAACTGAGTCCACTCTTAACAATATTTTTTTGTCAGCACTGAAATTCTATGTTGTTGTTTTTTTTCCAAAACTTATATAAACTCACTTCGTCTGTTTGTCTGGCATGGGCACCTGCAGGTGGGTGCAAGGTGTTGCAATTGCACCCCCGCCCCCGCCTGGATTCTGAGTAGCCAAATTTTTGCACCATCAAATAAATTAAAATGGCAAATCCACTGGTAACTAAAGTACAGTTATAAAGATATTCTAGTACTCTAAGAAGCTAGAACAGGTAAATCTGAAGTTCATGTCAGACCATGTATGCCTAAAATGTATTATAGGCTGCGATTCTTTGCACTATAATGGTGTCACATTTTATAGCACGTTAGTCGTGACGATTTGTTTTCATTTGAACATAATTAAATATTATTATATTTAGTTAAGTTAGAGAATAAGATAATTTTTTTGGGAGGAGAAATCCTTGCCAGTTATCTTTATATCTTTATAGTTTTTTTGAGAATGAACAAAAGTACAGAGTGTAAATATATTAATGCCTTAGGGAGTGGAGGTAGGTTTCAGCGCTCGATAAAATAGCAGGTTAAACGCGTCCACCAGTTTACGATAGAAGGGATTCAAGAAAGTTCTTCACATGCCATCGCTCGGGTCAAAACGGTGATCAAGTTGAACTGCGCATGTGTAGTAAATGAGCCATAGGTGGCAGCTGGGCACTCCCCTGCATACAATTCTGTGGGTCCCCAGACTGTCTGGTCAAATGTTTGTAGACGTAACATCTCCCACACCAACCTCGGATCAAGCTGAAATTTCGCACATTTATTTCTTTTACATGACATATCAAGAATCCACAATCAACTCTTTGCATACTTATTTTTATTTTGTAAGCCCTGAAATTCTGTGTTTATTTTTTTTTTTTTACAAAGCTTCTATCAACTCACTCTGTCTGTCTGGTAAAATGTTTGTAGACGTTAGTTTCCCAACACCCAGTAACGGATCAAGCTGAAATTTTACCTGACCAAAAAAAAAAAGAATCCATAAAAAAATTAACCAATTATTGGTAACTAATTATTTTTATTTTGTTTGGTATTTTGAACAAGGTAAAGAAATGGTACTTAACTGATAGGTGGCATAAGTTGAGCTAGTCCCCTATATTTAGTTCCCTATATACTTTGCTTTAAAGATAACTATAAAACCTTTAATTTTATAAGCGTTTCTCTGACATAGTGGCTAGTGTATCTGCTTGAGGAGGCTTAAAAAGCGATAACCCATATACCAGATATAATCAAACGGGACCCCAAAACAGTGAACATTGATACTGTCCATTCGGAAGACAAAGCTCTAGGCCACAATACGTGGGGAGAGACGCTGACCAACAAAATCTAGGCCACAATACGTGGGGAGAGACGCTGACCAACAAAGCTCTAGGCCACAATACGTGGGGAGAGACGCTGACCAACAAAGCTCTAGGCCACAAGACGTGGGGAGAGACGCTGACCAACAAAGCTCTAGGCCACAATACGTGTGGAGAGACGTTGACCAACAAAGCTATGGACAGCGAAAAAAAAAAATTGGTCTCAGCTCTGGAAAAAAAGGCATGTCAATCCTCTACCCACCTCCTCTATAACCTGTGAAATATGTGGACGGGAGTGTTTCTCCAAAACAGGGCTCAACAGTCACATAAACCAGTATACTACGAGATGAACCATAGTCGTTACGACTGAAAGAAACCAACTTTACCCCAGATACTCTCCCCTTACCCCTTTCCAACTGGTCCAGACAAGTAAAAAAGATCATAGAATATTCAGAAAGTTAAAACCTCGAAAATGCACTAAACAAAACAATTGGTTAAAGGTAACGTGCAAAATACAAAGATAACCACACAGGAACAGCTAACATTAAGTATATCAATTAGTTTGGATCAGTCATGTAATTAAATTTGAAAAAAAAAAAAAAAAACTCAGACGACACTCTATAAAGGGGTCTAATTCAGCTTATACCACCAATTCAATCTAGCACTATTTCTTTCCCTTGATTGGGATACCAAAAAAGTAATGTATTACCAATAATTAATTAACTAATTGTTTTTTTAATTGATTCTTGTTTTAATAATAATAATTAATCTTTATTGTCCGTATGGAAATTTGTGTTATAAATAAATAATTGTGCAAAATTTCAGCTTGATCCAAGATTGGGTGTCGAGAAATCTTATACTATTGCTACAAGCAGAGTAATTCGACATAAGCTTTGTAAAAATAAACAATAATTGTTTTTGAATAGATCTTGAAATTATTATTTAGTAGTAATAGCTCACTTATGATAGCAGAACATCCAAAACAAAAGCGTTATAGTAATGTAATTTCACGAACGGCTTCGTCCGGAAGTAGGTTTAACCTAGATGGTAATTATCTTCAAATCTGAAGGAACATCAAAAACATAATTTAAAAAAGCAAACCATTAACGCTCATGCTCTACGTGCTCAAATTATCATTACCTCCTCATTTACCTGTAATTAAAGGTGTCATAGCAGGATTAGAGAATATCTGAATTCATGCTGTAATCAGTGTTCATTGTTTCCCGTTGGATATCAAAATCTCGACCAGATCACGGTCTAGCATTGTTTTGTTTATGCCTACATGGCCAGACAGCATATTTTTTACTTTGGTCCTCACAAATAAATGACGTACAGTACATTGATTGTTTATAATAGCGGAGTATCTTCATAATTCGGATTAATAACTTGTGAAACAGTGTTCATTATTACGAATGCCTTGAAGGCTGGATTGTGAATTTCATTTTAAATTAATAAATGTGCATCGTCTGTTAACCAAGTTGTTATTTGTGAATTTTAATATCGTTTGTGCAACTTAATTTATAAGAACTAATCGTCATCCGCGTCAGCAAAAAGTAATACAACACGCAATAGAAAAGAGAATATAGTAACACCTAAGTTAATGACGCCAGCAATACCCTCAGAAATTATGTTACAAACGGACCTTCGAAAAAGTCCTTTACAGAATGGATGAGAAAGCCAATGGCATCCCCATTATTCCGTTAAACGTAGACAAGGATTTTTCGAACGGACAGGCGTACACCGGAAGTTCTTAACCCCTAAGTCCTGTCTGAAGGTTCCACAATGGCGGCCACCATTACTGGGTGGGGTCGTGTCATAAACGTGTGCACGTCCATTGTTTCTAGACCCCACTCACTACAAGTGACCGGAGGCCGCTCTGACCAGGGATCATTTCATATATTCCTATTATGTAACCGCCACATATTGTGAACAGGATCGCCACTCCACCAACGGGTCATTGATGACGGTCCCCTTTGTGGAATGGAGTGGTGGACTTGTTAGACTGGGTTGTCAGCTCTGTTCTAACCCCATTTAGGCCAGGAGGATAATTTTTAAAAAAAGTTATTCCGGGTTAACCCGACAGAGTCTGTGTTCGCTACCCATTGTTCGCCTCTTCCAGTAACAGACGTATCCATTGGGGCGCCACGTTGAGGTCAGGGGAGTTGGAATCCTTGGCAATCAACGGGCCTACAGAAGCAGTCTAGGAGGTTTTTTTTATTATTTTTTTTTTATTTTTAAACTCATTACTCTCAGTACTGACTTATCCATACTTTTAGACTGCCCGAGATTAGGAGTTTTATTGATGATGTTGTGAATTTATTCCTTTAGAAATGTTAATTGATTTTAGTTACTATAAGCAATATGGATCTATTAAACAAACATTGTTGTTTGTTAGTATAAATGAAACACACTAGGTAGACTTGTTAAAGTTTGATCGTGCATAAATCAAATCGCTATTATAGATACCACTCCTTTTGTCTGACATATTGACTGTCATTTACTTTGTGTGTGAAACGAAATAATTATTGCCAAAACGGTATAAATCATTGATCGGTATGTCATTATTATCAGACTATTTGCTTAAAACATTATTGTCCAAGTTTATAAAGTCTGTAACTATGTATTAGTAAAGTTAAAAATATTTAATTTTTCAAAAAAAAAATTGTAGTTTAATCAGAAGTAAATTTGAACAACTAACCTCAAGCAAGTTTTAATAACAGTAATGTTGACATTGTCAAATGATACAATGTTTTACATAGTCCAATTAGTTTGATGCTGGACAACATATGAGAGAGAGCTTTTCAAATATTTATTCAAGGGAGATAACTTGTGTAAAAAAAATCGATTCACTAAAATGCAGTGTTAAAAAGAAATAGTTTAATTTCAAGTATTTATGCCATAATATAAAAAAAAACTTTTTTTCCCGTTCCACATTGAATTGTAATGTATTTTTAAGAAATAGAAATATAGCTTCAGATGACTAGAATAATTACACGTGATGGTTAGGTAAATCTAAAAACATATTTGTATGACCATATGCACAAAGATTCACCTGTTCAAACATAGCCAAAAGATCAAAGATATAGTACTATTGAACGGTACATAATCGCACACGCAGGAGGCAACGAAATGTTGTTATAGGGTAATAGAAAGATAGTTGAACAAAAATGTGTTTGATTAATAGTTCAATTTGGCGAAGATTAAAGATACTTGTTAATAAACAGATTTTGACATCCTTCAGGGGCAACATAGCACAGATATCCACATATTCACTACTCTTCGAATTATATCGGCGAATCGATTGCCACTTATAGAGCAAAGCGTGATACTACTATAAATTGTGTCCCTTTAACGGAAGTAAAGTTTCCTACCATTCAACAAAGTACATCTTGCCAAACCTCCAAGGCTGAACTACATCATCAATGGAAGTTGGTGGAGTACAATACACTCGCGCCTCTAAAAACAATGGACAGCAAATAAATGTTTGCATCGAAAAGTCTGCAACAGAGATATAGGACCATCGTGGGATATGGAAGCTTGTTCTGCTCTAATGATTTCAGATTTGAGATAGCATCTGTGGACATTGTTCTATGTTTTATTTTCAACCATAAAAGACGTATATTGATGATTTGACAACCACATATAAACGTATTTAAAACCACCGAAGGCTAAAAATATATCTTTCGCATTTATTGATATTCTATTTCAACGTACATAGTGAAAAGAATATTTTATATTCTTTCAGTTATAATTATATTGGAGTATTAAAGTGTCTTAAGATAGTTCAGCCGATAAAGTTGGAATAATTAAAAATGCCTACAGGTAATGTCACTAAAACGTTTACGGCCACCACTCAAGGTCTAGTTAATCCAGACGTTGTCACTTTCTTTTTGACCTTTAATCTTACAATTTGTGGTAACGTGCTTGTTATTCTAGGAATTCTTGGAAATGTTGTTAGTCTTGCCAACTTCCTTAAAGACGGAGTGCAGGACAGCGTGAGTATAACACTGAGCGCCCTGGTCTTTAGCGACATCGGGGCGTTGTTTACTCAAATGTTTCTCAACGTGTTGATAAGTCCGTTCTGGAACAACATTGATCATCCTTTCTACACGTTTTCAATAGTGTCAGCCTTGCTTTTATATCCACGTGAGTATTTCATTCGAGTGAGCGGTATCATCACTGTGTTCGCCACGTTTGAGCGATGTCTATGTGTTATCATACCTTTCAGAGTCAAGAGAATCATCACTCGGGACGTCGCTATTATCGTCAACATGTGCATCTTTCTTGTGACCTTTCTGTACTTATTTCCACCTTACTTTGTTACTTATCTTGACTGGAGAGAAGATGCAAGGAAAAATAAGAGTTTAATAGTTCTTGTCTACCGGGACAACGCTGAGAGCGTTCTCAAAGTTTCCTACATGGTAACAGATCTTTTCCTTCCGTATTGTACGTTCTTTGTTCTGATTGTTTGCAATACTGTTATCGTCGTGACTCTCAAGTCTAAATCAAAGTGGAGACAATCCGTTACTAAAAGTTCTGAGAAACCGGAAATATCTACCAAGGAAAAGAAGTTGGTCATCATGCTTGTCACTGTGTCAACAATCTTCATCGGCTGCCTCTCTCCCCAATCTGCTATGCTGACCGCACTGGGCATTGTGCGTGAGCTGAAGGTCAACGGACCCTACTTTGACTTGTCTCTGTTGGTCTATTCTTTCACGTTTCTACTGGAGACCATCAACTGTAGTGTCAATATCATAGTCTATTACAACATGAGCTCAAAGTTTAGAGACGGGCTACAAGAGTGGTTTCCCTGCCTTAATCCTAAAAGCTAAAACCCAAAGCAACTAACTTGTAATATAGTTAACATTTTATACAATATTCTAGATGATAACCCCAAGCACATTAACTAACAATTAAAATGTAACTTCCTACCAAAAGTGTTAATGTTTGTTATATCAAAGTACGAACTACGAAGTAATGTTTCAAGAAGTTTAATTAACTTAAAATTTTGTTGAATCCTTTAATTTGCAAACTTTACCAAGTACCTACAAATTAGTTAAGCAATACTGGGAGCATGAATTACAAAGGAATCTATGTATATTTTAACTCTTTGTCTTTTGCGCCCCAGAAGGTAAATTCTCTTCTACATATGCTTTTTTAAATTGTCTAAATTTTAATAAAGTTTTGATGGGAAATGACATTTTTGTCCTATGAACTTATAACTATACTTTCAAACAATAAAACATTTTTAAAAATATATTTTTTTTAAAAACAAGCTTATATTAAGCATAGTTGTAGCAAGAAAAACTGGTCGCCCCTATCTCCGTTACGTTGATGTGATAAAACGAAATTTAAAATCAGTGAACATTGATACTGACCATTGGGAAGACATAGCCTTAGGCGGCACTAGCTGGAGAGAGACGGTGACCAAGAAAGCTATGGACAGCGAGGAAACATGGGCCCAGCACTTTGTAGAAAAGCGTGCCACGCGGAAAGTGGCCGGCTCCTCTACCACCAAAGTGAAAGCCACCTTAACCTGCAATTTATGTGGAGTGTCTCTCCGAAATAGGGCTCCACAGTTACATGAAAAAGTGTTTGAGATTAACCATACTCGTTCTACGACTGAAGAAGACCAATGAATGAGTTGTATCAGTTAGTTTGGATCAGTCATGTAATTAAATTTGTAATAGGTCTAGACTAACAAAAAAAAAAGCTTTTATAAAATTCTAAAAAATTGAAACGACCTGGATTCGTACTCATAGCTCAAGCCAACACGGTAACCACTCTGCTAGTGGAGAGCCTGTGAACATGGAAAATTGTTTCAATTTTTTCTACAGTCTCGTCCTTTTTTTTTCATGTTGTGTTCACTAAGACTCAGACAACGACCTATAAAGGGGACTAATTCAGATTATACCACAAGTTCAGACAAGTAAAAATTATTTTCATTGTTTAAGATACCAAACAAAATAATAAATTACCAATAGTTATTTAATTAATTATTTTTTTCATTATGTATTCTTGTCTTGTCAGATAAAAGAAAGAATGTTACAAAATTTCAGCTTTGCGTAGTCATGTGAAAAATCGAAGAAATTGTCATGATTGTCTCAATAAAAAAATATGTTTTTTTATTTTGCATCGAACACGTTCTAGGGGAATAAGGGTAAAATATAAAAAAAAAATTCTTTATAAATCTTAAACAACAATTATTTTACTCTTAATAACTAATGAATGTTAGATTTTTAAAAAACGGAGCATTTGTTTACACCGTCCCATTGTCCCTCCCCCAAACCGAGAAAAAAAATCCTGGATGAGCAAGTGTATAGATCTTGTAGACTTTATTATATTCCAATGATACACCTTTAGATTAAGATCTAGAAGACTTTTAGCAAAATGCTCCCAAACATTAATTTATGAAACTCATCCATGAAACTCGGAAATACCCGAAAGACTTAATGCTCCGATCAAGAGAAATATTTTCTCGTTCTCTATTTCTTTTTCTACTTTGAAAAATTGCAGCTGTCAGTTTTCACAATGTGACCAAACGTGGTAGTCATTCTTTTCTCAATACCATACATCAAGCTTCAAATTTCTAGGAACATCGTTATAGCCGTTTTCGAGATCCGTGTCCAGTGTTTTTTTTTCCACGAAGGTACTAGTTGAATACAGGTATTCTAAAAATACTTATTTTTTAATGACGCACAACTTGCACTTGATTTTCAAATAAAGCCAACAGCAACAAGGTCATGATTCAGAACTTAACCAGTTTAGTCAGAAAGTTTCCAAAAAAAATAAAGATTATACAGATTATAAATCAAAATACAAACGTTTCAATGCATAATAAGATAAAATAAATGTTCAAGTATCTGACAGTAAGCAAGTGAAATAAATCTAAAAAAAAACACATTTTTTTGAAAATTTTTAAAAGACGATTAAGCAGTTTTTTGAGCGATTGTAGTCGTCTTAAAAATTAATAAATTTTAGATTTTAAAACATTTTTTCCCCGCCCCGTTCACTCCATCTCCCTGAGAAAGAATCCTGGTTGAGCGAATGTATAGATCTAGAACACCTTTCAAAATTCTAATGATAGGCATTTAGATCAAGACTTAGAAGACATTGTAAAATGTTTATGTAATGACACTATCAAACCACCTACGCTGGAGAATCATTTAATCCTTTGAGACGATGCCATCCTGATGAAATGTATTTAGGTTTGAAATACTTTTAAAAAGTCAATGATAAAGTTGAGAAAAGACCTACAATGAACAAAATCTTTGCTTTGGCATCAAAAAGAGAACATATGGTTTGCAGATATGTTAAAATATCTTTTGCTTATAGTGAAATTTGAAAATCATCACACAATAAGTGAGAACAAAAGTGATTTAGCAAGCAGCTGAAGAAGTTTTTAAGACTTAGCGGCCTACGAAAGGGAAAAAGACGCCATTAGTTTTGTTTGGAATGTCTGTCCGTCTTTCCGTCCCGTTTAGATTTCGTAAACTAGAAAAGATAGTGAAAATCTTACACCATAATATTTTAGACCATTCAAAGTTTTGATGCAACGGCTACTTTTTTATTTTCTGAAATCGAAAAATATAATTTTTTTAAATCACTTATGCAAGCAGTTTGTTCATAAAAATACACCACTTTTACAACTATTCACTATTAATAGTAACAAATACGGGAGGCTCTTTAGAAGGGGAGATCACCTGTCACCATATTTATACAAATGGTTTTAGATTTTTTGCAAACAAAACAAAGCTTTTCACGACATTTGTATTGCTAAGTTTGTGTTAGTTCTGTCATACTTGTTACTACATTTACAACAACAAAAAATTATTTTTTTAAAGAGAAAAAATCTATTTATTATGTAGAGAGTTACGCGCTCTTGGCAAGATGGCTGCTCTATGTTTACTGTTATCAGAGATGAGTTAAAATTTTCGTTTTGTTGTATTAAAATCAAACCAAATTCCTTAAAAAAGCTATTTAACTCATAAACTAATATAATTAAATAATATATTCAACTTAATTCAGCATTTTTTTCCACTAATTAATTCAAATTAACAACTCTTAGTTTAGGACTATTTTGTCTCACTAATCCTTTTTTTATTAGCCTTATATAGATCTAAATGTATTTAGATAGATCTAGAATCTATATATTTAATATTATTTATATTATTATTATATCCTTATATTTTAGATCTACTCAGTCTAGTGTTAAGACTTAGACTTTAATTAAGGCTTTAGATCTACTAATCATCTACTAATACTACTGATAATAACTAATAGTAATATTCTATATAGTTAGTTATACACGTAACTATATTGATCTAGAATTAGATCTAGTCTAGGTCCATATTTTGAATTTAATAAACCATTTGATTTGATTTAATTTTCATTGTAAATTAGCTTTCACTTTAGACTTAGACTTAACTTAGGCATTATAAACCTTAAACTAGATTTAGACTAGACCTTTAAAAAACTAAAATCAACAAGTCATCATGAAATTGCTCTGGCTATTTATCCTAATAATTACTAAATACACACTAGCTGAACATAGAACTAGATCTACCTTAGTCAACACTAAACTTACAAAGGAAACAACAGTCATAATCAATCATCACACTCTAGATCAATGCAACTTCAAAAATAACCAAACATACACATCCATAACATTAAAAAGATCACCCATCACAAATGGAGGTTCTCAATCAGACACAGCAGAAATAAATACATATCACTGTTAATATTAATAGCAGGAGATGTAGAGTCAAATCCAGGGCCTAGATCTAAAGATAGATGCAACATCTGCAAAAAAGTATGCACCATGAAACAGAAAGCCATTCAATGTGACACCTGCGATGAATGGTACCATGCATCATGTCTCCATATGAATACACCTGTGTATTATGCCATAGGCAACAAAGACGCATCATGGCACTGTGTACCGTGTGGGTTACCTCAGGACTGTTTGATTCCTTTGATGCAGACACTTCTAACCCATACAATATCCTAAACACCATCAAAAACCAAACTCACCAACCACTAGCCAGATCCACTCCTGTTAAACCTAAATCTACTAAAATTAAATGCAACAGCCTCACTAAACAAACCTACTATTGTAGTAATACCAAAATACCTTAAAACCTTAGTAATAAATTTTCAAAGCATTAGGAACAAAACAGCAGACAGAAATTTTATTAGAATGTGAGAAACCAGACATAATTGCAGGAACAGAAACTTGGCTACATCCTGAAATTTATAATGCAAAAATTTTCAATAGTAATTATGAATTTTTAAAAAAGATAGGGCTGATAATCATGGAGGAGTTCTTCTAGCAAATAAAAAACACTCTTATAGCAGAAGAAATTACCTTACCTAACTCAAAAAATATAGAATCAACATTTTGTAAAATTAATACCACCTCAACATCCCTAATAATAGGCAGCATTTACAGACCACCAAATTCTAGTTTAAAATACATGCAGGAACTATGTAATCAGATTACTACGGCTTTTGACAAAGTTCACCACCATAGTTTGCTTAAAAAATTAAAATATTTTGGCATTAATGGTCCACTGCATCAGTGGATTAAAGATTTTCTGATAGGGAGAGAACAAACTGTAATAATAAATGGCTCTAAATCAACACCGATAACAGTAAACTCAGGTGTACCTCAAGGAACAGTCTTGGGTCCACTACTATTTTTAATTTACATAAATGATTTACCAAATTGCATTACTTCAGGAACAAAAGTCAGATTATTTGCAGACGATTGCATAATATATAGAACAATAAAAACAACACAAGACACAGATATTTTACAAAGAGAATTAGATGAATTACAGAAATGGTAATCCAATTGGAGCATGTCTTTCCACCCAGAAAAATGTCAGTTGTTAAGAGTAACAAACAAAATAAAACAAATAAATTCCACTTATCTTATTCATGGCAAACCAGTAACACAGACTAAAAACGCAAAATACCTAGGTGTTATAATAAATGAAAAACTGTCATGGAATCCACATATTGATGAAACTATAAAAAAAATCAAACAAAGCATTAGGATTTATTAAAAGAAATTTTTATAAATCAAATAAGAACATAAAACTAAAATGTTATTTAACCTTGGTTAGGTCAATAATAGAATATGCATTCTCCGTTTGGGACCCCTCAACTCAAGAAAACATTAAGAAACTGGAACAGACACAAAATAGAGCAGTGAGATTCATAACAAATGAATATTCACATTTGACTAGAGTAACATCTATAGTAAAATCACTAAATTTAGAAAGTCTTCAGGGCAGAAGACTCAAAAGTAAAGTAGCAATTATACATAAAACACTGAATCATAATCTTCAAATACAAAAACAAAATTTAATAAAATACTCTGAAAGACACAAAGATAAAAGCACATTCCTCGTCCCATATGCTAGGACAAATTTGTACAAATACTCCTTCTTCGCTGGTGCTATTAGAGCATGGAATGGGTTGCCTGAGCTATCCAGGAAAATCAGTGACTTGGCAGAATTTAAGACATTGGTTAATATGCATGACTAAATGCATGACGCGTAGGACGTAATCATCTTCTTTTTTGAAGTAACGTCTGTATTATATAAGATAAGATAGCTTAGATATAATTTAAAATAACAATTAATAAAGTAGTTTTTCATATTGTCGCATAATCTGCAGTATCTGTACACAAAAATAGCACATCTATTTTTTTTTTATTTTATTTTTAAGTAATGTTTTTGTCTTGAGGATTAGAATAAGAGATTGATACTTTACAAAACAATTAGATCAATTAGATATATTCATTAATTCATTATAAGACATCATTGAGGCAAGGTTAACATTTTACTTCACATTCACTTTCACCTATCCTATAGTCTGCTGGAAAGCTGGGGCACCACACAAGATCTGTCAACCTTCTTTCTCCATTCTTCTCTGTCATTTGTCTTTGATAGAATTTCATTCTGATGTTCTTTCTAAAAATTTTGAAACCTGCCTTTTTACCTGCCTGGGTGGACCACTTCGGGGGCCGATTTTGAGTTTGCGTTTCCACACCGACTGTCTTTGTAACCTTGTTAGCATTGTTACTGGCAATCTCGTTTTATAATGGATCAAGAAAAACCTTTTTGTGAGAACTAATTTTTGACAATCAAGCCGTAACGATGTGTCATAGTTGAAGGACTACTTTTAAAGAGAAAGTATTCGCTTTATCAAATATAATATCAGTAGCAACGAATACAGCACCTTTCATAGTTGAGTCCTACTGTCGATAGTTTGTACAGTCTGATTGTCAAAAGAGTTGAGCCGAGGCTCTTTGAACTCTAGGCGTGAAAACCTGCTTGAACAAACCGTTCTGTCTGGAAGTTGTCCAAGTCAATGTCTATGTAAAATATTGCTATTTCCGAAATACATGCCCGACGGACGAGCACACCGGGAACCCCAGCCATTTTCTTAGGTTGTATCAAGCTAACTGTGCAGGACTAGCCATTAGTGTAACGGTCCCTTGAGGAACGGCGCATAGATTATCGACAGGGGCGTGGAAGCTCTCTTTCAACTCACCTAACGTAGGTAAAGGTATATTTTTCAAACTTTTTTTTTAATGGTGATTTTCTACACTTTGTGCCTACATTTTGGCGGGCGGTTGAAACCACGTCGCGGATCTGATCTGGCCCGCGGGTCGTATTTTGGGCATCACTGATATAGAAGGTAAATGAGTTCCAGCCGTTAGAGCTTGGCGAGTACCAGATCCACGGATCTCTAATCAAGCGACTCAATAGAAGCTGCACTAGCGCTAAACACAGCAACATAATAACTATTCACACCTACTTCCCGCCACATAGGATACACACTCACACACATGGAGCCGCACAGGCTGGACAGAGACATGTTCGTTTGGGTCCCTATTCGTACGGTAGGCGACGAATAAAACGCAATAAATATGAAGTGATGCATGACATCGGTATGCAGATATTTGTGGGAACCTCGATTAATGTTATTGCTCCCCTGCCCCCCCAAAAAAGTCTAATTAACTAAATCCTTTCTATATAAAGAGACTTAAAAACATCTTAACAAGCCCGCTAAAATTCATACCTAAACTCAACTGCCTCCTCCCGACTTCTTGATATTTCATTAGGGACAAAAGGGTGAGTCTAAATACCTAAACTATACTTATTTTATAGGAATCTGTGTGTACATAACCACGTTCCTTGTCGTTACATTGTTATATTATTACTTTGTCATTTATCATTTAACTCCATTCCTAGTATTTTATTTTATCTTTATCCTTAACTGGTGTACTATGGTTAGTCCCCGTTTTATTATAACTGATTACTTATCGAGGTAATCACTTTCAAGGGATGAATATTGACATGTATCAGGCAGGGTCCTAACCCAAGTGCCAGATTGCCTACAGCATAGAAGACATCCCGAGCCGACGTTTAAAGACAGAGCCGGATGACTCATCCTTCTGAGTGACATATCTACGACCACCACACAACGAGCTAGCAGCTAAGAAAATAAGTAGACTAGACAATAGAAACACTATCATTCAAACTCAACGCAATCTATGATTTATCCATTAGCACCCTAATTCAGATCATCATATATATTTTGTTTTTCATAATTTATCTTTTGTAAACTTTTATTTCTTAAATCCTTTTAGTTTATAAATTTAATCTACTTGTCCTCACTGTTAGTAGCGGTGTGCCTGTTATATATCTTGTATATGTGAGCGGGATAAATAAATAAAATTTCCCCTAGATATTAACAGATGAGCCAATAATAACTTATGAAACATCACGTCACAACTACTACTTATGAAACGAAATTATAAGACTTTTCAGTTGTCTATAGTAATCTCATGTTAGTCAGCTTTACAACAAAGGGGCGAGTCTATCTTTATATTGAAAGGAACATCATTTTGTTTATATAGATGTTCGTTTCGCTTTTACTTACAAGGAGGAAAGATAAAAAGAGTAGCGACACCTATGATCTATGTTGACCTTGTTTTACTTGTTAAAAAAATAATCATAAATATATATTGTTAAAAGATCAAAGGTAAAATGCTGAAATGCTGGTATCCGGTTGATTTCAATATCAAAATTACTACATGTAATAAATTGCATATCAGATTAGGAGGTTATGCCGACCCAATATTTACAATATCAAAAGTAACAAAATCAAAGCCACCACTATTTACCAGCTCAATTCCGCCCAAATTGCAAGCTGTCTCCATTTTTTTTTTTCAATGGATTTCAAAATTGTCTGCTGAGGTCTTTGTAAGAAATCTTCGGTTTTCATTCACAAAATGTCTGCTCCAATATGCAGTTATCAAAATTCGATTAATAAAAAGGAAATGGGGTGTTCAATGTTCAAAACAGTTTAATAGTTTATTATATTACATTGCTTTTTCGTGGAATTTTTACTTTGCAGTGATGTAGGTTTTTACATGCCATGAAAAAAAAATTTGTTACGGCAATTTAATTATTTCAGCCAGTCTAACTCAATCATTCGAGTGACATAATAGAACCACCAAATAGCTAGTAGTTAAAATGAAAGTTTTCGTGAAGCCTGATTTTTTTTTTACTATAATCAACACCAGGGGTTTTCAAAATGTAGTACGTGGACCCCTAGGGGTCCACTAGACTACTGGCAGAAAGGTGACAATTGTGTACATTTAGAATAACTTTCTTTTGATAATTTAAATTAATAATCGAATCGCCCCCCCCCCCCCCCCAACACTACTGCTAATTTGTTTATTAGAAACTTATCTATGACGACGTCCTTATTAATGCAGATTGTCAACACATTAATGATTGCCAACAATACTATGATAGAATTTTATTTTGAGCATGAATATCATCTATATATCTATCTATATATAATTCTCTTCATGGCTCAACCATTCCTCCCACCACCAAGAATTCACGGAAAGATAACTCTTTCATTTCTGCAAAACGGATTAGAGTTACCCTACGTAACTTTCGCAGCGAAAAAAAAAAAAGAGGGGGGATAACAAGTAATCTCCTCTGGATTCACCTGTCGCTAAGTAAGTAGCGCGTATCCTACGCCGCGAGTCGACTAGCGTTTACTTATTTTGCGAATAAATCAACATTGGTCTTTCAATTTCTCACGCCATTCAAGAGGTAAGCCAACTTCATTTTAAAGTTTTCAAACGATGACCCTGAGAATGTACAAGACTTGAACAAGATTTATTTTGTTAATAATTATTAATTTATTTACTATACAGTGCTGATTTGTGTCTTCTATTTTTCTAACGCCCATCTAATTTTTAGAGTATGGAATAATATTTGAAGAGTGAGCAGACATCTGAAGAACAGTAATATTGTATTCAGAATAGTGGCAATGAACTGAGACAAGATGCCACAAAAGAGGCCGCACCACATAAGGCAATATTAGGTAAATATATTCCTGAATATTTCTATTCTAATGTTAACTGTGCAAAGTCAACAATGATCAGCCACAGTATGTCATATGTTTGATTGTGTTATCGAATGAACGTTTGAAACTTGCTAAACCGAGGCGTCATCTTGTAACAAAATGAGAATGATTTAAAAGAAGATAAACTCGTTGATTCTTTAAATGCTAGTAACAAGTGAATGCAAATAGCGGAAAATTATTAGCAATCCTACAACAGTGAAAGCTCTTAAGGCCATATATATTAAAGCGATGCAAATAGCGCAGATCCAAAAAAAAAAGCACACACGGTTGCGGAGAGCTTGATTAGGCCAGCAACTTTACACATATGCAATTTGGGCAGACAATTCAGGTAATGTCCGGGGTCCGCCAATATGTATAGCTTGTAAAGGGGTCTCTGAACTTAAAAAGTTTGAGAACCTCTGATCTATAGTACCACTCCCAGCTGGGTGGTTCATTAAACATTATTGAAACTTGTGTAACGTCTTATTTGTTTTAAAGAAATTCTTTCTACCCACATGTATATATTATATAATATATATATACTTGCCATTTCAATCAAGACACGGCTGAACATCTATTAATCACTATTGCTCAAACTCACAAATTAAGTTCACAATTCAGACAGTTAACTATAATTTTAATTTGTCTTTCTGTGTAATAGGGCAAAGACGATTCTTTTCTTAAATAGATTTTACTTTAAAATCCAATTTTTTTAGTAGTATTTCTTAAATGTACGTAATTCAATTTATCACCTTGTAACTTCTAATTTTGCCAGTCTGTGATTATACAATGAGGAGAATGATTTGTTCCTAGCCTAATATTCTCAGACAGGTCAATAAACCTCGTTACAATTTGAAAACAGAAAGATAATTAATGATTACGTTAACGTTTGTAGTCGTTTTTCATTCAATTATTTTTTAACGAACTGAGATCCCCTTTACTGTATAGAGTTGATTGTGTGAGGCAGATTTAATAACTCAGGAGAATTCTCTGCAGTAGTCGGCTTAATTCTCTTTGTAAATCTCTGATGAAATATTCAATTTTGTATATATTTTTTTTGAAAGTGATGATTGAAAAAAGAAGATAATGCACTTCCAAATACAAAGTAGATAGATAAGTAGATAGATAGATAGATAGGTAGGTAGGTAGGTAGATAGGTAGGTAAATAGATAGATAGATAGATAGATAGATAGATAGATAGATAGATAGATAGATAGATAGATTAAATAGATAGACAGACCGACAGACTGACATGCATTGTGTGTTGCTATGCTTCATTTTTATGCTATAAATAAATATCACAAACATTTATTTTCAGTTTTAGGCTCTGCATATCTAGATGAAAATAAAAAGGTTGATTAGTAACGACTAACGCACAGATTTGTTTTTATTCTTAAACAGATTCTCCTTACCATAAGTTTTGATTGATAGTATTTTTTTTAAGACTTTGTCCACATGTCGACTGTAAACTCCACACTGTCTGAGAAACAAAGTGTTCATGCCTTAATACCTTCTCCAGCCTTGTCCATTACTTTAATTTTTAACTATCTGGTCATCGGGCTCTTCATTTCTGCCCTCGGAACGCTCGGAAACCTGGCCAACATCGTGATCTTTACAAAGGAAGGTTATCAGGACAACGTGAACATAACTTTTAGCGCACTTGCTATGATAGACATTGGGGCGCTCCTCCTGCAAATGGCGGTCAGTGTTCTGAATAGCCCAATCTGGAACGACCAGGACGTCCCGTTCTTATCAGCAGCGACGCTCTGCACCCAGTTTTTCTATCCCCGGCAATATTTCATTCGAGTCAGCGGTGTCATCACAGCCTTCGCCTCTTGAGAGAAATGTCTCTGCGTTGTGTTCCCCATGCGCGTAAAGCGGATCATCACGAGAAACTTCGCGATCGGGGCAAACTGTTTCCTTTGCATAATTCTGCTCCTGTATTTCTACCCCCTATACTACTCCGCCTACCTCGACTGGGGCTTGGACGTCAAGCAAAACAAAACTAAGATTATGGTGCACTATCGAAGCAATGCCGAAAAGGTGCTGCGGATTGCATACCTAGTCTCCGATCTGTTCGTCCCGTACATCACAATTGGTATTCTGATTCTGTGCAACGCTATCATAGTCGTCAAGCTGAAGTCCAAATACAGGTGGCGACAGTCTGTGGCGGTAAGAAACTCTAATCTCGACACCAAGAGCGCTGAGACATCAGCCAGGGAGAAGAAGCTTGCTCTAATGCTGGCGACAGTGTCGACACTCTTCGTCGTCTGTCTCCTGCCACAATCCATCTTGATGACTTGTGTTAGCCTAGTGCGTGAACTGAATCTGAATGGTGCCTACAACGATGTCACATTGTTAATTTCTTCCTTCACTTTATTACTCGAAAACATCAACTGTAGTATCAATATCCTGGTTTATTATTGTATGAGTACAAAATATAGGAAAACTTTCCAGGCCTGTTTTTTTCATGCTTTGAAACCAAACAATGAAATTGTCACAAGAACAAAAGCTGTGCCGTAGATTTAACTCTTTCTCTCCGTAATTATTATTCCACGTTTGGACGGAATTGTTCAATTTTGTCAATAGTATTTCACTACCCCCCTTTTTTGATTGAGCTTTAATAACGTTTTCGTTGGTTATCAGAAAATGTTTTATTTGGTATAGAATTAAATGCTCTTTTTATATAAGACAAAGTCAAGTTTATAAAATCAAACATATTAATTTAATTTAATGACGTCAAACCAACGATGGTGTCGTCAATTAGGAGATGTTTTAACTATGAAAGTCGATTGAGAGGCACACGCTTTTATTCTGCACTAGCTATTATTAATGTGTTTATGAGTATTCCAAAGATAAACTGTTGAATACATTTGATTTTTACACATTAGCATATTCAGTTCAATAAACGTTTGTTGTTGTTGTTTTTTTTGTTAAGGTATGTTTTTCTTGATGTCCAGTAAAACTTAAAGTAAAAACCTTGACAGGTTGTTACACAACTTATATTAACTCACTCCGCCTGTCTGTCTGTCTGGTACAATTTTGGTACACGTTATTTTTTCCACTTGTCTTTCTCGGATCAAGGAAACTTTGCACAATTATTCATTGTCGAGAACAACTTATTTATAAAAACAAATTAACTAAGTTGTAAATTTATTAGTGGCAATTAATTATTTTTTATATAGAAAAAGGGAGATAAATCTTTCAATATTAGGGGATATGGCAGTAATAGTTGTTTTTTTTTCTTATTTTAAATTTTGCTTGTTTTATAAATGTACTAGCCGGAAACGACCCGTGATCCACGGGCCTTAGTTTGGGTATTACTGATCTCCTGGATTAAATTTAGATCTATGTCAAACATGGAGAATTTTCCTTTCACATTTTTTTTTTCTACTTACCCATTCGGCCGACATATTCATAGCTAAACTTCTATGTGAATGGGTTTAACCGCTTTGATAAAAAGTTTCATTATTTATTAGAGATACAATTAGGTACTTTTCGTCTATTTTTAGGGCCCTCAAGTTGTGGGGGAGGGGGGACATTAAACATACACTACGGTCTTCGCCATGATCTAAGGAACTTTTGTGCCAAGTTTTATCAAGATTGGTCAAACGGTTTTGATTTCTATTCGGGACATACATACATACATACAACTTACTTTATGTTTTATATAATAGATAAATATTCTAAGAAATATAAACAGAGATTTCGTGTCTTCTGGAAATTGAGCATTTAAAGATTTTAAAAGACAGACAGAACGACAAGTCGGGGTTCATTGCTGGTTTGTTGATTATTTACGAACAACGGAAAAGTGTTAGTTGAATAATATAAAAAAAGCAGTATAGAAAATGTTTCACATTATTCTTGTTTCAAACATAGTCTCTTAGTTAAAACAAACAAACAAATGTTTGGTGGAACGGTGGTTGAGTTGTATAGCACCTGGTTTCTGAACCGAAGGTTCTGGGATCGAATTCTGGTGAAGACTGGCCTTCGAGTCCACCCACCTCTAATGGGTGCCTGAAATTAGTTGGGGAAAAGTATAGGCGTTGTGTTGGCCACATGACACCCTAGTTAACAGTGGGCCACAGAAATATGATATTTACATAATCTGCCCTACAGATCGCAGCCTTTACTTTCCCCCAACAAGTGTCAGGTACTCATTAGAGCTGGGTGGACTCGGAGGCGCCCGAATATCCTGAAATTTAAAATTCCAGTCTTTACCAAGATTCGAACCCCGGGCCAAGCGCTTTACCGCTCAGCCACCGCGCCTTGTTGAGTATTAAGTTTGGCCCCTTGCGCCTCATGATATAGCAGGATAGAATATATACATTTTTTTCGCTGAAATTTGTTTAGTACTTCGAAGATGTTTTAATTTGTTTGGGGGGGGGGGGGGCGGAGGGGAGTCATATTAATCATGAACATTGAAATGAAGTTAAAGTGTAGAAGATAGAATGTCGTTTTACTTCGCGTTTTAAGCTTGACGGATAAAATGTAAATATATGATCTGAACATTTGTTTTAGCCCAACTGAAGTGTTTTTTGTGAGCCAGTATTTTATAAAAAATTGTGTGTAAATCTATGGCAAGTGTTAGACATATATATAGTATTGTTAGACATTTAGTTCGTATTGTTAGACATTTAGTTAGTACATAGACGAACCATAGTTGACGGACTTTGCACTCGGCATTTAGTGACGTCACGGCGTAGTGGATTATAGTCCATTTATGTTATTATTAGTAAGATGTTGTTAGGACTTTATGGCGATAACTTCGTATTACGGACAAAGACTCGACTGTGGCCTTTTCAGTATTCAACTTCATTCAAGTACACAACGGTCTAGTCTTAGTCCTTTAACCTTGTTACATGTGTAGGCTCTGCGCTGTTGTAGTGTAAGCACAACTAATAAACCCAGTACAATAAACCCAGACATCTCCAGTGTAATCTATCGAAGTCAGACAGCCATCAAGAACTACAAAAGTAGGGCTTATCGCACAAGTAACCCTACGAAAGTAGACAGAAAAGTTGGAGATGTTTATTTACAGTGATTGTCAAAGATAAGAAAGTGGAACAGACATAAAATAGAGCAGTGAGATTCATAACAAACGAATATTCACATTTGACTTGAATAACACCTTTAGTAAAATCACTAAATTTAGAAAGCCTTCAGGACAGAAGACTCTAAAGTAAGTAGCAATCATACATAAAACACTGAACCATAATCTTCAAATACAAAAATAAAATTTAATAAAATACTCAGAAAGACACAAAGATAAAGGCACATTCCTAGTTCCATATGCTAAGACAAAAGTGTACAAATACTCCTTTTCCCTGGTGCTATTAGAGCATGAAATGGATTGCCTTAGAAAGCCAGGAAAACCAGTGACTTGGCAGAATTTAAGTCATTGGTTAAGATGCATGACTCGATGCATAACGCATAGGACTTAATCATCTTCTTTTTTAAAAGTAACGTCTGTATTTTATAAGATAAAATATGATAACGCAGTTTAACAGATTTCGCTACAACCACGGGAACCCAGATACGTTGTTGCAGCTGTCCAAGGAATGGTTGATACATCAAAACAAGACCAAAATGTCTTTCACTACTCAGGAACGACCTTTTACTGACTCGCACACAGTCCTGACAACAGCACAACACAAAAATCACTAATATTTGTTTGTGTAGATGTAAATTCTGTCTCTTATCTTAACACAGTAACACGCACAATCTCATTAACACATCTGGTGAGTGTGTAGGCTTTAGAGCACAGGAGCACTTCTTGCCTTAAAGATTCAAGACAAAAGCGTATTTATGTGAGCTGATCTAATTACTGCAGGGACTATGAAGTGTGTAGCTGTGTTGTTAATGATATTACTAGAAGCAGCCAATGTACAAGGTGAATGTTATTTTACTTGCTTAACTTTTAAACAATATACATTTCATAAAATTCACTATTTTAAATAGTTTATAAAAATGTCAGAGCTTTAATTTAGCATAGAAAGTAAAAATTGCAGCTTATTAATATTTAGTATTGAGAACTTTAAAAACATTAACTGAATGCTTATACATTTCAAATATTGGTAACAATGTTATAATTCTAATACTCATAAAAATTGAGAAGTATGGTGGAGACTTTGGAAACATTCTAGTACAAATACACTATTTCTATGTATAAAAGCACTGTCTTTATACAAACACACTATTTCTATACACAAATACTCACGTCTGTATATACAAATACTCATTATTTCTATATTATGTCTATGTACAAAACTAGCAGCAACGAAAAAATCCTTTTAAAAAAAAAGCTTTTCTAAGGAGTAAACTCCGCACTTCTAATGTAGAAGTTATTTCCCTTATTCGATAAGAAACAAAATAAGTAATTACCTATAATTAATCGACAAATATGTTATTTTTTTTATTGATTCATGCTTGATAGGTACAATGAATAATTGTTTCAAGTTTCAACTTGATCCGAGAATGGGTGTGGAAAAAAAAGCAAGTGCAATTAAGGAGACAAAACCCTACATATTTAGTCATATCTATTAATATTAACGTATTTATTTTCCTTGTTGGTGGTATCACGCTAAAATAATTAAATCATACTATTTAATTAGTTAATTTTTGTATTCATGTCTATGCTAATGAATAATCGTACAAACATTTTACCAGACAAACATACAGAGTGAGTTGTACAATCTAAGCCTACATACAAGCACGCCACGTCTATATACAAACACGTTACATCTACATATAAAAACACTTATTTAGAAATAGAAAAATACTCACACAGTGGCTTAGCTTGGAATTAGCCATCATTTGGGGGCCCGGGAGAGGCGCTTTACCTCTTTAGGAGCCCATGGATTTTGCGTAATATTTAAAAGCGCACTAATTTGGGGCTCTCCTCAAGTGGAGATCCGGGGGAATTTTCTAATTCTCCCCCTCCCCCACCTGAACTACGCCTCTGTCAAACATACTAATCATACAAACTCGCTATGTCTATATACCAACAAACTTTGTATACTTTGAGGTCTTTTTATTATAATTATTATTTAACATGTCTATGTTTTCAGCTCTCTCCGACTGTGTTAGCTGCATTGTAAATGAAAGCTGCAGAGCCGAGTGCGGTAATTCATTCAAAGACAACTGCCAATGCAAAGCCGACACGTACGACTGTTTTCAGTCTTGTCTTTCTCTGTTTCTGATGCAAACATGTTGCACTGGAAAATAAAACAAACAACTGAATAAAGTTTTGTTTCAAATGGTTTTTGTGTTTGGCAGCTCACATCTTAACAACTGATTGAACCTCAATAGGAGTTTTACTATAGCTCAAAGTAAAGTAAAGGCTCTGTGGACTATAGGGCAGACGATCTAATGGTCAACTGGTCCTGTGGCCTGCAATTAACGAGGGTGTCATGTGGCCAGCGCAACGAATAACCGCCTTTACTTTTCCCCAACTGGGTGGGCAAATAGGCGTCCAAAGATCTCAAAATTAAAAATCCCATTCTTCAGCAGATTCAAACCCGGGACCCCCGGTTCAGAAGCCAAGCTCTTTACCTCTCAGCCGCCTCATGTGAGCACATCTATAGAGGCCTTATTAAAAAGAAAGTCTTTAGATTTTGGTCAACCGATGTTTCGATGTTTTATTAGTAATGAAACATTACAACTCTGTGCCATTTTACAAAAAGACAAATCTTTTCCAGGGTCACCGTGACCTTTTTGCCCTTTTGGCAATTGGTCATATTTTTTTTTGTATTGATTTGCATACCATATGCTACGAAAGTCTTGTCTTTGCGCATTACCAAGTCAGCTAGTTCTTCTTCTGCCCCTGCCAGACCATGTATGTCGTTCGCAAAGCGGAAGTTAGTCATTTGTCTTCCTCAAATGCTTACAGTACCTTCATAGCCCTCGAGTACATCTTCCATTATTCTTTCAAGAAAGATATTTAAAAGAGTTGGTAAGACTAGGCAGCCTTGTCCTCACTCAGACTGTGGTTTGGACAAGTCTCCATTTTAGTTGTTGAAGTACACTTATAGAGGTTTTCGGTAGCTTTTATTATAAACAACAGATTTAATTGTTAAAAAAAGTACTTATTTTATTGCTTAAGTGCATACTTGAGAAAGCACACGATTGTCTGTAGCACTAACATATGTTTTCTAACATTTTTACTATTTACATGATACAAGAAACCACACCACATCTTTCAAGTACGATTTCTTTCCCTTGTTCTAGATACCTAAAAAATAATTGGTTATCAATAGTTAATTAAGTAATTGCTTTTTTTTTATTTGAATCTTGTGTTGTCCGGTAAAAGAAATAATTGTGCACAATTTCAGCTTAATCCGAGATAGGGTGTGGGAGAAATAACGTGTACACACTTTTTACGATTCAGGACACACAGACAGATATTTTCTTTGGGTCGCTCTCCTATCACTAAAAAATGAGTCCTTGTAAGGATGTAGCACGTTACAGGTACTTATTTTTAAAGCATTTTTTCTTTTCTTAGTTGTAAATTAGCGTTAGAGGGATTCTTCCTTGACCAAATCGTTGATTTCGAATAAAATGTTTTTATCTTTATACAATTTAATGTTGTAGTTTTTTTACATTTTATATTTTGTGCTTTTTTTTTTACATGAATGTTTGGTGTCAGACGCAGGAATTGTGAAAGTAATATTATTCTCGTATGTGGTTATTGGTCATTTCGCATTTCAGTTAGTTCAACAAAGACTGGACGAATCCGTTATACCGTTGGGTACAATTCTTACATCAAAATAATTGTCATAAAAGCATCTTAGAGTAGGAACAGAAAGTAATGATTTATTTTTTTTTAAAAGTTCTTTGGATTGTTAAATGACTTGCTGAAGGTGACATAGCCCCGAGAGAAGGGAAAATACTTTGCAATAGCCAATCTTTTTGCTACAATCTAATTCTAAGGTATGTAAACCTAGCAATGTTAAACAGACAGCATTTCAAGATACATCTTGCCTACAGATGATAATTAATACTTTTCTTTAAAATCAATTTAATCTGTTATCTTTTCATTAGCTTCGAATTCGTAGTTTTGAATGACAGATACAGATAAGCCTAGATCAGAAATGTCATTCACGTAAACAAATATTAATGACTTTTAATTTCCGCTTATCTTTCCTATTATTTTAAATATAGTAACACAAGCTATGTTATTAATAGTTTAAGCATGTTCACCCTCAAAGCACAACAGCAATTCTTGTTTTCAAACATCAACGAAAATGTTAAACTATTATAGATTGCTGAACTTATAAATTGTACTATGTTTGTGTCTGTGATACTGTTATTACTAATGGGGAATGCACAAGATGTGTGTTACTACATTTATTCAATTTTACTGTATCATTTTAAAACACCTATTACACATCAAATAGAAAACATTATTTTAAAATAATAAACACTTTAGTGGCAAAATTGCTCTATTTAAAACGTTTGAACTGCCACTAAATGACTATACACTATAAACATTTATGTTTATTAGTATCCGGTTTCAAAGTATAGGAGGAAAAGAATAGAAAGAATTTATTTCGTAGACATATTGTAACATATAAAGAAGGTTTATGTTTCAACGCTAAAAAAGACACTTTGTCTGTATAAGTACACACTTTGTCTGTATAAGAACACACTTTGTCTGTATATGAACACACTTTGTCTGTATAAGAACACACTTTGTCTGTATAAGAACACACTCTGTCAATATGAAATAGTGGTGTAACTAGGTATTTGGGGGCCCGGTGGGCTTGACCGCTATAGGGAGCCCTGCATTTTCACATTCGACATCATGACATGTGATATTTAATGTTAAAACAAGTTTCGGACACTCATTTGGGGGATGGAGGATGGAGGAGGATGGAGGGAGGATTTTCATATTTGGACCCCCTCTTCCCCACCCTAGCTACGCCACTGTTTGGAACCCAATTTGTCTTTATAAGAAAACACCATGTTACTGTGGGAACACATTTTGTCAATATTATTATTATTATTATAGCGTTTATATAGCGCTACTTTCATGCTTATAGCATGCTCAGAGCGCTTTTGGTTCAATCTCATCTGTGGACCAGTGGGGGGGGGGGGGGGAGAGGAGGTATCTAGGAGCTGGTTTTCCTTGCTGCCTTTAGGCGCTCAGTAAACACAACTCTGCTCGAGTCGGGTGTCGAACCTCGAGCCCCCTTCGAGCCAAGCCAAGTTCAAGCGCACTTGGCCTCTCGACCACGCTTTCCACATATAAGAAAACACAATGTTACTAAAGAAACACATTTTGTCTATATAAGAAAACAATGTTACTATAAATACACATTTTGTCTATGTAAGAAAAAACTATTTTACTATAGGAACACATTTTTTTGTATTTTATTATCTTTAATATTTTCAAACTGTATTACCTGCATAGTTAACCAAAGCTGCAGGGCCGAGTGCCTGAATACATTGAAAGACAACTGTCTATGCAAAACTGACACCTACGCCTGCTTCAACTTTTGTCTTACCATAGAGCAATAGTGCTGTAGTTGAAAATAAACAACTGAATAAATTTTGGTCTAAAATCTAGTTTTATTTTTGACAAGTGCACACTTTGACCTCTGATCAAGCATTAAAATGAGAATATATTAAGTAGATTAAAATAGTTTCACACATGGCGGGAAAACTATGAATAGCTAATTTTTGTGTGTGTGTGCTTTTATTTTTTTTTTTGTGAATCCTGTACAAAATAAATAAAGTGATGAAAAGGTGTTTCTAGCACAAAGTAATTTCAGTATGAAAGGATCATTAGACATGTACCACAGACCTATATATATTGTAATAACTTAAGTGAGGCAACTCAACGAGACATAGACGTTTATTCACACGACATCACAGGTACACAAAACAACATCTATCTTAGGCACAATCTCTCCATATTGGCTCTTTACTTGGGCCGAAATCGTTCTCCTCTTCTAATGTTGACATCCTTTCCAGTCTAGTTTATCACAGTGCGCACCTTCTAGCTTAGATGACGGTGCGAATGGCAGAGTTATAACAATATTATACCTAGACTGGAAAGATATTCAAAGACCGCATCACAAACCAAGAGAATAGAGACAGGACCCCATGATGACCTGCTCACTAACGTAAAAAAACACAAACTAAAAATCTATGGCCATATTCCAAGATCTTCGGAGCTTGCTAAGACCTTCATTCAGGGAACAGAACCAGGAAAAAGAAGAAGAGGCAGACAGATATAGCGATGGGAGGACAACATAAAAGAACGGACGGGCTTGCCATTGAATGAGGTTCTATGGCAAAGGACATAGAGGAATCTTGCATGGTGCCCCAACGGTCCAGCAGACTAAAGGATAGATAAAATTAAAGGCAAAGATTGGAAAACAAAAACCAATTCTTATCCGATATTAATCAAATCACAGACCTTTATATGTTATACCTAGACTGAAAAAAAGAAATTAATTCTTAGCGTGTTTAACAGAAATATTATTATCTACTTTGTTGATTGTTCATGAAAAATATTTCCGAATCATTAACTTTAAGGCAAAATCTTTCATATAGAACATTATGTAACATGGTCAAACTGCCAATGGTACAGTACTTAAGAAAGGTACTGGTTTGTAACAAAAATAAGTCCAACAGCATTAGAGGCGGACGAGACGTTAGCGTGATGACGTATAGTACATTTTGACTTAGGGCCTCGCCCAGGGCCCCGCGTACTTCTAGGGCCGCCTCTGAAATCTTCTATTTTCATAAGCACTTCTCTGACGCTGTGTCAGCTTGTCGAGGCTTGCACAATCAGTCTGGACTGAAATCACTCAGCTTTGGTTTTATATAAATCCATTTAAAATGCAACCATGATACTGGTTTAGACATGTTATAGGATCATATCACATTGAGAAAGCTAAAAGCATGAAATTTTGCTATATTGCCCAGAAGTATTATTGCTTGTCTCGATCTAGTACACATTTAATTACATGACGACTTAAGCTTCTTTTTAAAAGTATTTTTTAATATTTTTCTTGTTAAGCGTATTTATAGTAAAAACTGTGGTGTTTATCGTTCGTGTTATTCCAAATTTAGCAACACTCACAATCTCATTGGTACGTCTTTGCACGCCAAGGTTATATAAAACAGCAGACGATCTGTTCTTGAAACATCAAGACGCTTATAGATCATTTGCAAGTCTATCTACCATTTAATTACAGGAACAATGCATTGTGTTGCTCTCTTGTCGATGATGATGTTACTACTCGTGGGAAATATACAAGGTGTGTGTGTGTGTTACTACGATTTAACTAGAATATCAAACAACATATAAACAATAATAAAATGTATAACATTGCTTACTTTAATCTTTCGAATATTAGGTATAAATTGTAGATATTAATGTCTCAAACTGAAATTGTTTCTCTATGTTGTTAATGTAAACAGAAAGTTAAGTTAGTGTTGAGAATCAGTGAGGCCCAATATAAGACGTGATGACCATGTCCGACTCCTGACCATAGTGCTATAAAGCCTCCCTCTACTCCCTCAGTATTTTTTTCTTACAGTTGCTCGTGTACTTGGCTGAATGAATTAATGATGGCCATTGGTGGGGGATACATTTATGTTAAATTGGAAGTAGTACACAGTGCAATGTAATCTAAGACACCAGGAAGAAAAAATGTGAACAGTTATAACAAGAGATGTCTTTTTTTTTCAAAAACCATTTCTCTTTTAAGAATTTATTTCGTATTAAATACCACTTTATTCTTAATAACGTATGAATGATAGATATGAAAATATTGGATCATTTTAGCACACTCCGATTTCCCCCTCCCAAAGAAAAAAAAGCATGGTCAAGCGAATGTATGAATTCATTCAAAGAATCCTAATTCTAATGCTACACCTATAGATTCAGACCATAGACTTATATGGTATACTAGACTGGAAACCGAAAATAAATTCTTATCCGCAACTGATCGATTCACAGACCTATATATATATAGATTGTTATGTACCTAAACTCCTTTAAACGCACCGGAGAATCGCCCCAATAAATCTTAGAAAAGTAATGATCTTTACTTTTCAAAGTTTAGAAATAATGCAAAATCATTTCTAGGATATTCATGCAAATATATGAAACAAAGCCATTTCCTGTTTGTTTCCATTGAGATAATGTTTCAAAAATCCTAGATGGAAGTAATTCATGATGATTTAAATCATTTTATGTACATTTAAATAGATTGATTATCTAGATCTTTCAAGATTATGTATCTAAAGATTGCAAAATAATAATTATGAGACTCTTATTTTTGATGTTCAATTACTAGATCTAGATCTAGAAATTAAATTATATGTTACATAGGTTAGGGTTGAAAAAAAATACTTTACTTCTTTTAACTACTTTACCAAACAACGCCTTGATCCAACTTTCTAAAAAATTTTCAAGACATTTTTTATAGTTTTAAAAAGTCTCCATGTCCAGTCTAGATATAGTAGATATAAGTCTATGATCCAGACTTAGAAAATGGTGCGTTAAATGTTCCTCAACGTCTAATTATTTATGTTTTTTTTTTTTTACATGCGGAAATATCCGATGACTTGTTCCAAAACAAAATTCAAGACCAAATTTAATTTCATAAGAAATAAGTTCCAAATAGAATAACAGTCAAACTAGAGTTTTCACAGTGCAGCCAATAAGCTAGTAATTCATTCTCGTAAGCTATACATCAATTGTTAAATTTCTATTAAAATCGTTAGAGCCCTTTTCGAGATCCGTGTCCAGGTTTTTCTTCCAGTTCCAATGAATTTGCTAACTGAATAGAAGAATTATAAAAAGATCAATATCTAAAATTATCCCTATAGGAACACATCATCTCTACCTTGTCATCTTTCATATTTTGATGTTTGCAGCTCTTCCCGAGTGTACAAGTTGCTTATTCACGGATGCTGCATGCAGAGCCCAGTGCCTGAATACACTGAAGGACAACTGTCTTTGTAAAGCCGACACCTACGCCTGCTTCGACTTTTGTTTTTCTATGCTTCTGCAGCAGCACTGTTGTCCGGGAAAATAAAATTAACTTAATGAAGTATGATTCCACATTGTGTTGTGTTTGTAGGATGTTTATATATATAACAATACAATAACAATCAAGCGATCTGAAATCATCTTGGTATTAATGTGTTCAGATAATCAATCACTCAGATGTTATTTTGATTAGGTCAAGTTTTACGTTATAATGTAAAAAAAATATATCAAAAGTTTACATTGAAAACGGAGGAGCGGTGGTTGGAATCCTGGTAAAAAATGGGATTTTTAATTTCGGGATCTTTGGGCGCCTCTGAGTCCACCAGTTATACCTGACATTAGTTGGGTAAACGTAAAAGTGGTTGGTCATTGTGCTGGCCACATGATGCTCCCGTTAACCGTAGGCCACAGATTTAATTGATCTTTCGATTATCTGCCCTATAGACCACAAGGTCTGAGAGGTGAACTTTAGTTTACTTTTTACATTGAAAACAAAGGGGAGCAAGGCTAAACTCTAGACACGGATCTTGGATACTCCTGCGATTAAGTGGAAAAAAATCCCCACAAATCATTCACCTAGTTCAAATTAATTATGGGTTGTTGTGAAAATAACCAACATTCTGTGCGGCAGTGCTGAACAACTGAAGAGAACAGCACACTATTTTTACTTGGCACAATCTGCTCAACAGCTCACAGCTCATCAGCAAAAAGCTGGCTAGAAGAAGAATGGTATGCTGTGACAGGTTGCGAAACGGAATCCCTTTCAACTTTTATATTGTCCGGACAGTTTTACTTTGGACGACATTTTCTTCGTGCTTCCTCGAATTTAGAGAGTCGCTATACAGCAATTAGAAAACACAAATGGGAATTTTCACATATACTCTAGCAGATGCCTCGAGCAGAGTTTTTTTAAAGAGATCTCACGTCATAAACTCAATCGATCTTTGACTTTACTATATCATTTTAAATAAACATCATTAATATTATCAGTAACGTCACAATAAGCGACATTATTAATATTTTTGACATCACAATAGACATTTTAATGTCTTTAGTTGATTGATTTGACAATACGTTCTAAAACATTGTTTGTTCTCTGATAATCACAACGCAACTCAGGAGGAAGAAATCGAAATTGCGAATACTTAAATTAAATAATCCTACAAGAATAAATCTCTTAGAATCACAGCATTGCAATCACACAGATTTTTGTAAACCAAACTAGTATTATTTAGTTAAACCAACCTACTGTCTTATTCGACTACTAGGTTGTTGCCCTTCAATTTCAGTCCATACTAGAGCTGATGAATGCATGGCGTCATAATTCGTATTTCTTCCTATGACGCCATATGTTCAAGAGTAGTATTAATCCTCTCTGATCTTGCTGTGTCTGTGACAATCAAAATATTTTTTATACTATTAGCTTGTGAAAAAAAAAACACTAGAAGTTTCAGTAGTTATGCTGAGGTGGTAACTTGTAGTCAAACTGAATTTCCATTTGGTTGGACAAATAAAAATTATCTTATCTTATACGTTGGAAACTGGGTTATTTCAAAAAGATTTTGCTAGGAATGCTACAGTCAGTTTCTATGGTAGAAGGAAAACTACCTAATTTACTACACAGTAAGAACTCTTTTACCGTTATAATCATCTTAAAATCAAATATGGCTTTTTTTTTCTTCTATTTAATAAACATTTGAATAAATAGACGTACATGAACATCTTCGGCACCGTTTCATGTCGAAATTCCGGTCTACAAACTCTTGTAAATCATCAGCTGGACTCCATTGTACATAGATCATTTGCCATAATGAAGCATTACAGGTCATACATAAATAAGAGATGATATATCACCATCAACTTATCAAGCTGGAAATTAATTTTTAATTAATTTTTTTTAAATAATACTTATCCCCTGGTTGACATTATTAATTAAATTGTTTGACGAATGTTTCTTCTAGTCCAAGTAATTTTTAACTATTTGTACAGTCCGAGCTATTTTTTTTTCTTGTCTTATCGGTCGTGATTTCTGAATAGAAACAAAAACTATGGCACAAAGGGTTCACCTTGTAGATTTAAACATAGTTCTTTTCTTATCTTTGACATTTCTAGAGTAGTGAGAACTAATGATCTGACTCTTTAGCAAAATGAAGATGTGTAGGTATTTTTTGAAGCTCCAACTCCTGGCCTTCACGTGTGACTCAGTTACTGAGCCTGGCGGAACCGTTACCACAGACGGGAGAAGGGGCAAAGGCGAGCAACTGGCGCCTAAACCAGTAAGCTTCGGGCAGAAGGGGCTCGTTAGCCTTGGTTGGCTACCCATCTAGGAGAAGGAAAACTCTGAATCCAAACCTCCGCTGCCCTGCGGCTATACCCAAACACGGGAAAGGCTTCGGGAGACAACCCTGAGGAAAAATCAGGAGCTGGTGACCCTTAGGCAGACTGTGGCACACCGTTCTACAGCCTGGTAGATCCTGCGGCGCTACTGATCCCAAACTGTACTGGATACTCCGTTCCTTTGGTCACATCAGCTGCGCGGAGAGGGGGGAACTGCTGTGTGGGCGACATCGTTCCGACCATAAACAATGCCCAGGCTTTCATCTCACTTATTCAAAGCCCTAACCCTAAAAAACTGGAGAGGACACTCCAGCTTCGCCTTAGGCGTCGGCCAAACACGGGAGGTGGCAGTCACCGGTTATAAGCTCAAATGCTCAATTGACGTAGAGCAGGGCGCCAGGGGCCACTTTCGTCGGTGGGAGGGATCCTAGGATTCCAATGGACAGCTACCGCCCGCCTCAAGCTGGGCAGCCCCCAGCCAATAAGGTGCTGTCCCGTCATGCCTGTCTTCCTCGTTTGGGTACACGAGGATAGGACAAAATCTGAAAAGCAGGCACAAAGCCAATGTACCAGTCGACATGAAGAAAAAAAAGAGGAGCTCCACTCTTAAACTGGGCACGTGGAATGTGCGTACTCTACAAACTGGACTTAATGAAAACCTACTAGACATAGAAGATGTCAGAAAATCTGCAATAATAAACGATGAACTGTCCAGGCTCAAAGTAGACATTGCCGCCCTTCAGGAAACTCGTTTAGCTGACTCTGGATCAATCAAAGAAAAAGACTACTCCTTCTTCTGGCAAGGCAAAGCCGAAAGTGAAGTAAGGGAACATGGCGTTGGTTTTGCAGTTAAGAACACACTGCTGAACACAGTAGAGCTGAAGTGCAACGGTTCAGAAAGACTCCTATCACTACGCCTTAACACATCTATTGGACATGTGACTTTGATATGTGCCTACGCTCCTACTCTGAGTTCCACACCAGAGGCCAAAGATATGTTTTATGACAACCTTTCGTCTGCTCTTAGCGAGATCCCAACCACGGAACAGGTTATCATCCTCGGCGACCTCAATGCACGCGTTGGATCTGACAACTCTGCATGGGACAGTTGTATTGGGCGTTTTGGTGTCGGAAAAGTAAATGAAAACGGACAAAGGCTCCTCGAGGTTTGCTCACTACACTCCGTTTGCGTCACTAATACCTATTTCAAAACTAAACCGCAGCACAGAGTATCTTGGCGGCACCCTCGCTCCAAACACTGGCACCAACTAGATCTAATCATGGTAAGACAAAAGTGCTTAAAATTTGTAAAGCTTACCAGGTCCTACCACAGTGCAGACTGCGACACAGATCACTCCTTGGTATGTTGTAAGATCAATCTCCTCCCCCAAAAAATCCACCATACCAAGCAGATTGGAAGACCCCAATCGGATGTAAGCAAGATGTGCCAACCTGATCTCCAGATACAGTTTGCGGAATCTTTTGAACGCGAGTACAAAAATATCTCTGAGAATACAGCAACTGAAAAATGGGAATACCTCAAGTCCACCATACAAAAGACTTCCCTGGAAATCTTTGGAAGAAAAATTACAAAACAAAATGATTGGTTCGATTCTAAAGCAGTTATTTTAGCACCTATCATCAGAGCAAAGAGAGATGCACTCGCTACTTACAAGGCAAAGCCTACCCAACGCAACCTGCTAAACCTGAAAGAAGCTAGAGCCAATGCACAGAGGACAGCAAGGATCTGTGCCAATGAATACTGGGTAGAGCTCAGTGAGAGTATTCAGCTCGCAGCCTAAGTGGGCAACATAAGAGGGATGTACGAAGGAATCAAAAAGGCTCTCGGACCCTCCCAAAACAAGACAGCACCTCTGAAATCAACCACTGGGGAAATTATCACAGACAAGTGCCAACAAATGCACAGATGGGTGGAACATTACTCTCAGCTCTACGCCACAACAAGCTCAGTCTCTGACTCAGCCCTTAAAGCCATCATACAACTACCCACAATGAACGAGCTAGATGAAACACCCACCCTTTCAGAGCTCAACAAAGCCATAGACAACATTGCTGCCCGCAAAGCACCCGGATGCGAAGTTATCACCCCAGATCTTCTAAAACAATGCAAAACTACTCTAATCCAACCTCTACACGAACTGCTTTGTAAATGTTGGCAAGAAGGTGCTGTGCCACAAGACCTGCGGGATGCTAAAATCATTACACTGTATAAGAACAAAGGTGACAGAAGCGACTGCAACAATTACAGGGGAATCTCCCTCTTAAGTATTGTAGGCAAAGTCTTTGCTCGAGTGATACTTCCCAGGCTACAAAAACTCGCTGATCGGGTCTACCCAGAATCACAATGCGGCTTCCGCTCAGGGAGATCCACGATTGACATGATTTTCTCCATCCGCCAACTCCAGGAAAAGTGCAGAGAACAAAGGATTCCTTTATACATTACGTTTATTGACCTGACAAAGGCCTTCGATCTAGTTAGCAGAGATGGCCTCTTTAAAATTTTACAGTTAATAGGCTGCCCACCCAAGCTACTAAATGTAATCATATCTTTACACCAAAATATGATGGGCACAGTGCAATTCAACGGTACCAGCTCTGAAAGTTTCAGTAAAAACAGCGGAGTTAAACAAGGTTGTGTCCTGGCCCCAACCCTCTTTGGAATACTATTTTCACTGCTAATCCACAACGCGTTTGACAAATACACTGAAGGCATCTATCTCCATTCCAGATTCGATGGCAAACTCCTAAATATTGCCAGACTGAGGGCCAAAACTAAAATCAGAGCCACCCTCGTAAGAGATATGCTATTCGCGGATGACGCAGCGGTAGTGGCACACACACAAGAGGAACTTCAGTCACTAATGTCCCGCTTCTCTCAGGCCTGTAAAGAATATGGCTTGACTATTAGCACGATGAAAACAAATGTTATGGGACCACCTACTACAGCACCACCCTCTATCCTCATTGACGATAACAAGCTGGACGCAGTAAACGAATTCTGCTATCTGGGATCCACAATTACAGATGACCTGTCCCTAGAAGAGGAGATGAAAAAACGCATCGGGAAGGCTGCCTCGACATTCGCTAGACTCAGACTAAGAGTTTGGGAAAACCATAAGCTAACTACGGTGACCAAAATGGAAGTCTACAAGGCATGCGTTATGAGTACACTGCTGTATGGCAGTGAATCATGGACCACCTACGCAAAGCAAGAGAGAAAACTAAACTCATTCCATTTGAGATGTCTCCGTAGGATCTTGAATGTCACATGGAAAGAAAAAGTGTTTAATACTGAGATCCTTGCGCGATCAGGTATTCCCAGCATCTTTACAGCCCTCAGACAACGCCGTTTGCGCTGGCTTGGACATGTTCGCCGGATGGAGGACAAGCGCATCCCGAAAGTCATCCTTTATGGTCAACTCGCGACTGGCACAAGAAAAACTGGTCGCCCCCACCTCCGTTACATAGATGTAATAAAACGTGACCTCAAATCAGTGAACATCAATACTGACAATTGGGAAGACATAGCTCTAGACCGCAACAGGTGGAGAGAGACAGTGACAAAGAAAGCTATGGACAGTGAAAGTACATGGGTCTCAGCCCAGGAAGAAAAACGCACAAACCGGAAAACGGCCAGCTCCTTTACCACCGAAGCAAAAGCCAAGGGGACCCTAACTTGCGCTATCTGTGGACGGGAGTGTCTCTCCAAAATTGGGCTCCACAGCCACATGAGGAAGTGTGCTCTGAGATGAACCATAGTCGTCCTACGACTGAAAGAGGCCAAATGATGAACTCATTGGTGCTACAGATGGTAGGTTTGGAAACTGTATGTTTGTAAATACTGTAAATATTGTTAGAGTAAATAGTAGACTTGCAAACGCTGTGTTAGTTGTTGTTGTTGTAGGTTTTTTTTCTGTAATGAGATCTTTTCTAATTGTATCTTTGAAAATGGTGTACTTGCAAACTTTTTGTTAGTTATTGTTTTTATTATATTTTTCTTATCGTATCTTTGTAATTGTATCTTTGTAAATGCGATGTTTGTACATGGTTTGTTTGAAATATAATGTTTTAAATGGTGTGTTTGTTGATAGTTTGTTTGTAGTATAATGTTTCAAATGGTATGTTTGCAAACGTACATGCTGTCTTATTCTAGTGGTATCTTTGAAACTTTCAAGGCACGTATTGTCTATTACGCTTCAGCCCTTACATCCTGTCTGAATTGTACATATGATGATGTTGAATGCAAAGCTGATTGCTTAAACACTCTAAAGGACTACTGCATCTGCAAGGAAGATACTTACGAGTGTTACAACTATTGCATTGATCAAATCAAACAGCTCATCTGTTGTCCCGGAAAAAAAGAACAGACGTGAACTGTCAGCACGAGCTTCATTGTTTAATTAGCAAACAGTCAAAGACAAACTAAATGTTAGGATTTGTTTATATAACTTATTGTCATTGTATTCTATCGGCTACGTTATTGTGGCCTTCTTGTGCGAGGGTCAATGTATTTGTGTATTATTGTCTGTCTCTCATTAGGACATTTTTTGTACTTCAAGTCTGTCAAATAATACTCGCCAACAAAAACAAGTATTTCCACAAAGAATGCAGTAATTTAAGTAAAAAAATGTAGGAGATTTTGTTGAAATGTAGCTGCCGATGTAAATTCCTTTTAATACTAAGTAGCCGTTTATGACCTGTCATTGTTCGGAGCCAATTCTTTTATAACTTTTTTTTTAAATGATTGCTCTCCAGTGCAATTTGAGACCAACTACATTTGTAGTGCTATTTCAATGTTCGAAAAGGTTGCTCAAAAATGTAATAAAATTTCGGGGATTTTTCGAGGATTCCCACTACACTCGGACAATTAACCATGACAATATTACCAACCGTAGGATTTAAAGTATTGGTGGTAAAAATACAAACAGAGATTTGTGGAACAAAAATAAGTAAAAGTTACTGACTGTTCGAAATTCTGAATTTTTTTTTTTTTATATTTTGGGTCTCTCTCTTGTGGAGACTTAGGGGCAGTAGCCCCACTGCCCTCTCCCAAATCCGGTCCTTTAGGTAACTGTTAATGTTCATTGAAGACACAGGAGCCAGTTTTAGTGAACACACTGACTAAAAAACATTTCTATCACATCATTGATGACCATCCCAACCCCGCCAGACTGAATGGCGTATTCGAGTTGCACACCGTTTATTCAGTTTGGTGAAAGGGAGCCTTGGTTCGCTTTTGCTGGCCAAAGGGTTCCAAGTGCGATGCACAACTCTACACGACAATTTTAAATCATATCATTGAAAGTATTCCTTTCACAATAATAGAAAGCATTTCTTGAAAGAGAATGAAAACATTTCCTAACAGTTTAAAACAAGGAAAATACTTTTTAAAGAATAAATCTTACATAAGGGAAAGAAAGCAACAAGTACTGACATATCTCTCAATACTGCAATTGTATTTTTAAAAAACTGTTTAACATTAATTAATGAAATGGTTGATTTTTTTTTTATTGATTCGTGTTTTGTCTTCTGTCATTGACAATGAATAAATGTGCGAAGTTTCAACGTTTCGGCTTGATCAGAGCGAATTGGAAATGAGAGAAATAAAGTGTGCATGATTAGTCAGTTGGTATTAGCTTTGTACAATGAGAGAAAATGGACAATACTAGAATGAGTGGGTATTTTTGTTATGATTACTTTTTTTTTAATACTGACACGATATTGTGTTCGTCAAATTTCTTTATTAGCTCCTTGATGATTATCTCAATAATAACATCTTTTTCTTCGTATGACGGGTCAGTTTGTTGCTTGTTTTGGTTTTCTAGTTCTTGTCTTTTATTTGCCAGGGAAATCAGCGCTGAATAAAATACAGAAAAATAACGCATAATTGAAAGTAAAGCGCATAGAAAAAAAAATGTAATGAATTAAGCTCTTAGTCATAAGTTTTACTGGGTAATTCTGTGTAATGTGTTCCCTGTACAAATATCTTATACTTTATTTATTTTTTTACTGACCTTTGTATTTATGAGTTATAGGGTCTATGTAAAAAACAATTTCGCTTAAGGAATTTTCATAACTAGAAATTTCAATGAAAATAAGTTCCCTATGTCAGTAAACTATTTGTGGTGGTCTATTGTAGTCAAACAAAATTTCCATTTGATTGGACCAATAAAAGTTATCCAATCACTTAGATTGCTTCAAATAATCTATGACTACTAAGTCCTACAATTAGTATGTGTGGATTGCACACTACTCCCGGAGAAACTGCTTTTACTGACAAGGGAAAGAGTAAAAGCGGATATTCAGCAACCTTAAAACGGGGAAATGCAGGTGGATGGAGCTCGTCAGATTAACTAAGCTATTCATTTAGGAGAGGGGTACTCTGATTACAAACCCCACTGTTGAAGGATGTCTCCAGCCTCTTGAACTTGTCACGTCATTAAAAAAAAATGCAAGTCCTCCTGTCACGTACACAGTGTCTATATTTAGCTCGTCAGCAACCTCGGGTAATTTCTCACGCGGAGATATGTTAATTAGTGTAACTTGGGCTGCATTTATTGGTTGCAATGAGCGACGTTGAACACGTGACATCGCTTGAGCCCGGGAAGGTTCTGGTTTATTAGTCAGTCATTGTATGGAACTTGGAAGTGAAACATCTACTAAAGCTTTGTATTAGAACTCAATTATATTATTGTGTAGATCTATCATTCTATTCAAGTACGTTTAACCATTGTAATTATTTGTGAATAGCTTTTTCAAGTTCTGAATTAAAGTAATTGTTTTAGACGAAGAGAAGTTTCTTCATTGAATATAGTAACATACTTAGATCGACTTAACGATTAACTACTTCTAGATGATCAACTGGCAACATTTTGAATGATCGTATTATCAACTAGATCTAGCTACTTCTATACGATTATCTTATTAAAAGAAGATTTCAAGATCCTCGGCAATCACGATCATTGTTAGTATGATGTAGACTAAGATAATCTTCAACGTGACATCTATCATTGCATCTTCATAGACATCTGACATCCACTAATTAATGATTGTGACACCTCCATGATTTCTTATGTCATATATCAAGTGGACATTGCATATTGAATATAGCGAGCATATTGCTTACCAGTAGACAGAGGCGGACTGGGTGTTAAGATCAACCAGGGGCATTTCTATACAATTCGGCCTACAAATTGTACATCATATGATAGACATCCAATTCTAGGTCTACTTGTCCTAAAATCATTCTGTTAAGTTTGATAATGTATCGATAACTGAACGCATGCAGACAATGAACTTTCTTACACAGATTTCTTTTACCTCTTAGGGGCTTGCCACGACGCGGTTTTCACAGATACGCAACAGGAACACCGCGATTTTAAGAAGTATAGTCCTTATGTTGCTTTTAATCGCTAAGTGTGTAGCTCCTAAAAGGAGGAAGCCTACTAGTAGTACTGTCTACGGATATAGGCTATACATTATTTTAGAAACTTTGTTAGATTTAATTAGTATTAAACTGTAGAGTCTGTAAAATATTTTTTTAACACGACGCTCATTGGGCCCTTTTTACAAGAGAATATTATAAAACCTTTAACAATTTTATACGTTCTATAGTGGCAAGGTTGCCATTGCCGGAAGTGGTAATGGATGTAAGCACTCCACTACCTATAAAATGCTTCCTAATGGCATGAGTCTCAAATAGCCTCTGACAACCAGTCCAACTCCTGGCCTTCACGTGTGGCTCAGATATTGAGTCCGGCGGAACTGTTCTCACTAACAGAAGGGGCAAAGGCGAGTAACTGGCGCCTTAACCAGTAAGCTTCGGGCATGAGGGGCTCGTTAGCCATGGCTGGCCACCCACCTAGGAGAAGGAAAACTCTTAATTCAAACCTCTGTTGCTTTGCAGCTATACCCAATCATGGGAAAGGCTTCGGGAGTCAACCCTGAGGAAAAATCAGAAGCTGGCGACCCTAAGGCAGTTTGCAGCACTCAGTGCTACATTCTAGCAGAACCTGCGACGCCGCTGATACCAAACTGTATCGGCACTGAAGTTTCTTTGGATGCATCAGCTGCGTGGAGTGGGGGGGGGGGGGAACTGACGTGTGGGCGACATCGTTTCGACCACAATTAATGCCCAGGCATTCATCTCATTTCCATGAGATGATCCATAGTCGCTGCGCGACTGAAGGAGGCCATATATACAGTGGTATTCATTAAGTCCTTTAGGTGGCCCTAAAGGCTTATTTGGGTTCGTCCTTCGTGGTTTGATGATGACCACTTTGTCATCCAGGGAGCTGAGGGCTTTGCACTGGGGTTATATGCCTCCTCGTGTGGCTGGTGAGACCAATGTGAGCCCGGAATGTTCGGCTGCACACTGGGCAGGTTATTCCAGCTGGAGCTAGTGTCGAGGGCCTTGCTTTTCTTCTCTGGCGTTTTTCTTCTGCCAGCGTTGTTCTCTTTTCCTCAGAAACCTATTTTTAGACAGTCTGCCATAGGATGCACTGGCTTTGGCGATACGCAGGTCGATTTCATTATCAATCTTTCCGTTTTTGGAGAGTGTGCTGTTAAGATATGTGAATCTGTCCACTGCGTTTATATCATGTCCATTTATCTTGATGCTTGGATCCGAGTAGGCTTTCCCTGGAGCAGGTAAATATAAGACTTCAGTCTTATTTGTGTTAATGGTAAGGCCAAAGTCTGAACATGCTCTTGAGAAGTCACTGACAATGCTCTGCAGATCATTTTCAGAGCAGGGATTTAGGGCACAGTCGTCAGCAAATAGCAAGTCCCTGATTACTGCTGAATTTGATTTGTTTTTGATTATGCTTTGAGCCGCCTCGGGTTGAATAGGCCACCATCAAATCTGTATGTTATAGCAAACAAATAAATAACTAGCTTAACACCATTTTAGAAACTGGACAATGAAAATATCCGTTTGTACCACAAAGATATCTGTTTGTGCAATAATTAAAAACCATATATACTACCTCACCTGTTTTTCCCATTAAACTTGGAATAGTCACATTGAGTTCTGGCTCCAGAGTTGTACGCCACACATGTACAAGATATGTTGTTTACCACAGGGAGAGCATCGCCAATGTTATAAGTCCTATTTCGAAAGGTACATGTCGGGGCTATGAATAGATAGAAAGAAGTATTTGAGTTTGGCATCAAGTACACAACCTGCATAACTGTAACATTTCTATTGCCAAGGTCGTTTAGAAGGCAGAAATAAATAGCAGGAACAAGTTAAAGTCTTCATACTAAATGTTATTAATTTAAATACACACCGTCACGCTTAAATGTGTAGGCGGGACACAAGGTCAGGGCTAGTCACAAGAATGTGACGTGGCATGATCAGGTGATGAGTGCAGGTCCATGTGCATGAGTTAGATGTGAAACAAAAAAGGCGGGAAAAGAAGGGTGACGGTTACGATAGCGTGGGCTTGAAAATAAGATTCTAGAGATTATAACAGACTATTTAAGTAGTTGGAGAGTTAGATCTAGATGTCGCTAGTCAAGGTACAAGTGTGATTAATTTTATATTTGATCATCATTAATATATTTTACAGTATCTACATTTATTGTGGCAAGTTTTAGTTATAAGGAATTTAACTCAAGAAAATTATATCTACGCTGTGTCGTTTTATTGCATCTTAGTGTGTGTGTATTCTATGAACGGCACCTCCAAAAGAGCATGTCAGATGGTTTGGAGAAGATACACAAGTCTGTCCCATAAAAAAGTGATGCACAAGATCACTCAACAACGTGAGAGCATCAAAAGTATAAACTGGAATTAAGATTGTTCTTTAAATATGATCGTTTTGTCCATTATTTAATGTCCACATGAGGGCTTGTTCACTATGTTTTGTCAATATGTTGGTTTTGTCCATGTCCACTACGCCATGCTCACATGATGGTTTGTCCACTATGTTATGTCAACATAATGGTTTGTCCACTATGTTATGTCAACATAATGGTTTGTCTACTATGTTATGTCAACATAATGGTTTGTCTACTATGTTATGTCAACATAATGGTTTGTCTACTATGTTATGTCAACATAATGGTTTGTCCACTTTGTTATGTCAACATAATGGTTTGTCTACTATGTTATGTCAACATAATGGTTTGTCTACTATGTTATGTCAACATAATGGTTTACCCACTATGTTATGTCAACATAATGGTTTGTCTACTATGTTATGTTAACATAATGGTTTGTCTACTATGTTATGTAAACATAATGGTTTGTCTACTATGTTATGTCAACATAATGGTTTGTCTACTATGTTATGTAAACATAATGGTTTGTCTACAATGTTATAAACATAATGATTTGTCTACTATGTTATGTCAACATAATGGTTTGTCTACTATGTTATGTCAACATAATGGTTTGTCAACTATGTTATGTCAACATAATGGTTTACCCACTATGTTATGTCAACATAATGGTTTGTCTACTATGTTATGTTAACATAATGGTTTGTCTACTATGTTATGTAAACATAATGGTTTGTCTACAATGTTATAAACATAATGGTTTGTCTACTATGTTATGTCAACATAATGGTTTGTCTACTATGTTATGTCAACATAATGGTTTACCCACTATGTTATGTCAACATAATGGTTTCTCTACTATGTTATGTTAACATAAGGGTTTGTCTACTATGTTATGTCAACATAATGGTTCGTCTACTATGTTATGTCAACATGATGGTTTGTCCACTATGTTATGTCAACATAACGGTTTGTCTACTATGTTATGTCAACATGATGGTTTGTCTACTATTTTATGTCCACATGATCGTTTGTCCACTATGTTATGTCAACATAATGGTTTGCCTACTATGTTATGTCAACATAATGGTTTGTCTACTATGTTATGTTCACATGATGGATTGTCCACTATGTTATGTCAACATGATGGTTAGTTCTCTATGTTGTTATCGCAATAGGCTTGACCACTATATTTTATTCGCATTTTTCGTTAATCAATGTTTCGCTCATTCTATTATAAAGACTTGTTTCAGAAAGTATCTCCAGACATGTAAAGAGATAAAATAAATATTTAAATAATACAGACATAAAAATATATTAAAAACTACCTGCTTTAACAGCTACGCACATGCAGCTTAGCAACAAGAAACAAACAGCAGTGTTCATCTTTAAACACAACAAGAATCTCTAGATCTAAGTGTTGATGAAACAGAAACAAAAACAACCTTGTGCCCAATTTACTTTAGACTAAAAATAATTGTGCTCCTAAAAACCAAGTTAACTTTATGTAATGAAAACGAAAAGAATGTTTCTTTACATATTTACACAATAATTGTGCATAGACGGAGAAATAATGAAGAGGTTAGTCAATAACGAAAACAGAAAATGTTAATCACGAGACCGGAAGTTGCAGTTGTAAGTTAATTATAAGCTTCTGTGTCGCCAGCATTGGGCTATTGTTTGTCATTGTAGACCAGTGGTTCCCAAACTTTTTTGTCTCGTAGACCCCTTTCGATGCTTTCTGGTTTTTCGTAGACCCCCTGCGTAAGTTATATTGAATTTTTGAAAAATTCAGCAATTTCAAATTACACATTTTGTTTAAAATAATTTCTAACCAATGACACGAGGAATGAAAAGGTAATTTAAAACTACATTTTAAGTTGAATCTATTTTTTAAATAAATTTATTTTCAAAATTCAAATTTAAACCTATTATATAACAGTTAATACGTATAGCATACAATCACTAAACACATTGGAAACTTGTAGTTTTTATGGTTTGCAAGCTCACCATCCGTTGCTACGGAGATTATTTTTCATATAGGGATTTGTTGTTTTATGAAGTAATTCTTCAAAACATTAAATATTAATGTGCCTTTTTAAGCATCATCGTAAAAATTTTCACAATGAGCAGTTTTTCGTGGATTTCTTGAGTCACAATAATTTGAATTTAAAAAAAATTCATCATTACCAGACAAGGTTGACTCAGCCAGCTGTATAGAGAAATATGTCGTTTGCAAAGACTTACATAAGAAGAAAGAGAAATTTGACTACATTACAACAGAGCTTCAGAGTTTGCATGGATCGGAGGAGCTGGAATACTCATTAAATGGCCTCATGGAGAAAAAATAATTAAAAAATTAAGTTCATTGTAACTAATGACCTCTATGACAACCACAGAGAAGAAATAGGAGCACTGGAGCTAACAGCTACCTTGCTAGTGAATCAGTCAAATTCACCAAACAATTTTTGTTTTCGTAACCAATATAAAAATAGTCCTTCAAAGCTTGAGAAACTCTGATGCTTCCTAAATAAAACAACTCACGATGCCTGGACTGACGTTCGGTGGTCACCTTGCCTGCTCGCATCTCCCGTCGGAGGTTTGGGCTAAGATGTAATTATCCACATAATCTGAAGGAATATCCAAAAGATTTTGTACAAAACAAATTGTGTGACCTTGTAAAGCTAAACAACAATAGCAAGAACACAGTTCTCTAATGTTGAAATAGTTGGAAATAGAAGACTTACACACTTGCCAAATGTGAAAAAAAACAAATACACACGTGAACATCGCACTCTCTATCCGGAAGGAATGAAGAAACTAATAGTGAATTGTAAAAACGAGAAATGGACAAGCTCTCATTCGATATACAAGAAAGATGGAACCTGCTATTAACTGTCCCGATAGGACAACTTCTAATTTTTCACATCAGAACCGTACACATCATAATGAGAAAGCATATGTTCCGGAAGCTCAACATTGAGACCATGGAAATTTGCCCTTTCGGAGTGCCCCCTGAGAATGCCGACAATTTCTTTAAAATCAAGAGACCCAAAACAAGACACCGGCCACAAAACCCAAACATAAAATTCTATTAATGAAATAAATTTTTGTGAAAGATTTTCTTACAATTTTTTCAACAGATGGTAAAATCAATAATTTGCCTATTGTATGAGGTTTACAGTGTTTTACTATATGTAAAGAGATATAGTAAAATGCTCACTAATCATCTTCTCCTCAATATCAGATCAAAGAGAGATTTTGTGGGTGAATACTGAACTTTACCTTCGAGTGTTTGAAAGTTTTGCAAACCTTTATCTTTTTATCAGGTTGGCATCATTTCAAATGATCGACCTGCTTAATTGGTTCCATAGTAACATTAAAATGGCACATTAACACTCACTTGTTTGACAAGGAAGTATTGAAGTTGAATTTCAAATACTTAACGCTGCACAGTCTACATTTCTTTTGTTAAAGTTATTACTAGACAAAACTACACTTTTTAAATATAGTTGTTAAATAAAATAACAAAATTTTCATTCAATCAGCAGGGTAAAAATTTTAAAGATTTTCTAAGGTACAAATCATAAATGTTTGTATGAAAAAATTCTAATTGTCAAAATTAAAGTCACGACATGCTGAATTGTGATTAACTATCGTAGACCCCCGTGCACATCTCATAGACCCCAATTACCTTTTAACTTTCGTAGACCCCTTGGAAGTCTTCGTAGACCCCTGGGGGTCTATATGGACCATTTTGGGAATCACTGTTGTAGACTTAAATAGTTAAAAATAGAATGATGTAGTGCAGCCTGACTCGCAGGCCACCTCACACCTGTTGTATCTTGCGATGAGAATGAAGACACAGGTAATGTAACATCTCGTGTTTCTACATAGCTGGAGAAATGAGAAGATGACGAAGTATATAGGACATGTACTCTCTGTTTCAGCTGTCACCAGGCACCAGTGTTAGTTGCATAGTGTGTCTACACAGAATAAGTGGAACGACTTTGACGCCAGCGTTTCTTACATTGTATATCATACATATGTATGTATGTATATATGTATGTATGAATGTGTGCGTGTATGTATGTATGTGTGTTGTGTGTGTGTGTAATGAAAAGGAAACGGGAAATTGTGTAATAAATATATGTATTAAGAATTATTCTTTTTCATTGCATTTATTATATCCTTCTTGACGCCCTAAAGGTATAAACGAAATTTCACTTGTTAGGTGGAAGGGATGGCGCAGGTAAAAATCTGAAAAAATCTTTAGTAATGGCTTTACTTTGAGTCTCAAATGTCTTTGTGGGAGCTCTCCAACCGTCTTTTTCAGGGGCCATTTGCTGCCAGTTACTTTCCTCTGCCAGTGAGGGCGAAATGGCGCCTGAGTTGATCTTTATAGTTCTTACGGGGGGGGGGGGGGGGGATTTTTGTATACGCCGTCCTTCTCAAGCTCGCCAAAAAAGATCACCTTTAACATGCGGTCGTCTCCCATGCGGGATAAGAGTCCAGCCCAGCTCAGCTGTCTAATAGTAAATTAGGGCTTCTATACTTAAACCTAGATAGAATGACACAAACAATATTGTTGAGATTAGATTGAGATTGCCTGTCAAACATAGATATTTGACATTTTCAAAACTATCATACAATAGTAAGTGTTTCTATTCTGTTAACCTAAAACCTAATAATAAAAAATACTTGTTCACTTTTTATTATGACGGAACATGAAGGAAGTCAGCCAGTTTATTTCTCCAACTTAAAGAACGCCAGCAAAATAAAGTTCAATTTTAAACACTATGAAAGTGCTCAGGGCGGGTCCTTACTGATTGCGCGGAGCCTAGTCTGGTCGGGAATAAGGATAATAAGTAAAAATTAAGATTTTGTATTAGAAAAAAAAACTCGACTTTGAATTTTATTTTTCTTTACTATGAACAAAATTGCGATCAAATTAACTTTAATTTACGAACCTTGCAACCTGGCATATTTATATGCCAGTGACTATAAAAGTAAATAAAGAATTGTATCTTCCGATTAAGTTCAAAATTCGCCCGATTATTACATTATATTACATGAAAGCTGACAATGCCTTTTTTTATCGCGCGTAGGATTGGCGTTTTCCGCAATGAATGACACCCACAAATGACAAATTTGACTATTTTTCAGGATATTTTTTTAGAGTTTTCAGGCGATTTTAATAAATTCAGGAGATTTCCTTGACTTATATATTCTGCAATTTAATAATTACACCTAGAATTAGCGCGGAGCCTATGAAAGCGTGGGGCCCACTTCGACCGCATAGGTTGCAGTGGCCTAAGACCGGCCCTAGACGTGCGAACGCTGAATTGTGACAGACATTGGAGGCATTAGAACGTGTACTTTTGTAATGGGCTCGATCGTCATTTCATCATCCTCGTATACATTCAACGTATTGACGCAGACACATTTTTAAAAAGCATATATCTCTGTCAGCGCCTAATTTTGAACACGTGATTTCTCCATAAAAAAATCTCGGACCAAGTTGAAACTTTACACAATTATTTATTCCGCGTAACAAAACTTGAATCAATAAAAAATTAATCAATTATTCAATTAATTATCGGTAATAAATAATTTATTTAAATTCAACAATGGAAATTAATCCTTCAGTATTAAAAGATGTGACTAAATAGGTAGGGTTTTGTTCCCTTTGATAATTGTTCACGTTATTTCTCTCCCTTCTCATTCTCGGATCAAGTTGAAACTTTACATAATTATTTAATGCATCTAACAAAACATGAAACAATCAAGCAATTAATAACAGTGGCGTCACTAGTGTTGGTGTCAGCCTGTGCGGTTAGCTCAGGGTGTCACCCCCACACACACACACACAAACACCATCAACTTTCTCCAAACATTTCTCAACAATTACTTTCATTAGTTTGTTCTTTTTGTTGAACCAATACAGTGAGCTGATTACCTACTTTCAATGATTGTTGTTATAAAACACATTGTTTATTACATTCAATAGTTATTTCATATTTAGCAATGCAAGGTTATTAAAATTAGAAACAGACTTAACATTACCAGAATATGTTTCCTTTGTTGGACTTTTAGTCAGAAACGATATAACATTATGATGTGTTTTTCAAATCAATAGCCATTGGTCTGGGGGAGCGCTTGTTAACCACTTTTCAGGATTTCTGAGCTTCAGAAATTCATTTTCCTTAAGTCTAGGTTATATTATTTCTCTTAGTAAGAATATTGCAGGTCAAATAAAATTAAATTAAGAAAGGGCGGGACTGGCCGAATGGAATGTGAGAGACATATGACTTCATCCGTTGCAAATGAGCAGTGTTTCTCAAACCTTTACCGTTGGCGCCAAACTAAACGTTAAGTCTTTTTCTTTTCAGAAATAGTAGGCCCTACTTTGTAGATCATTTTAAAGTGTTTTGTATAACTGAAAAAAAAAGTTATTTCTGGAGATAGTATTGGAGATGCATGAATCAAGTTCCCTCTCCATCAAGCAAGGTAGCCAAGCGTTTTCCTGCGTTCTAAGCTTTATCAATTCTATCTCTGTCGTCTGCAAAGCTTTTTTCTTCTCAAAGTATGAAGATCCCATGTTAACTGAGTCTGATGTTCCAATAATGAAGTAGCCTAGCTATTTTCTTTGAATCTGAGAGCAAAATATTCCTCCTAGTAAAAAAAAAAGTCGCACAAATTAAGTCTAATAAAGAAGGAGGCAGCATTGCGAGGGATGCTCAATGTACATATAGTGCACGTATGTCTTATGACAAGTTAAGATAATCTTGGTGATAAATAAGAAGCCTTGCCGCGAATTTTTTAGTTTTTGTCGCACAAAAGTCGTCAATTTAACGACGTAAAGCACTTGAGAGAATTTTTACCATTCGAGAAGAATCACGAAAGCGGAGAAGCTTTGAAATGTCTTCTTAAAAAAACGTCGCATCCCCCTCCCCGAATTTAAGTATGTGAAGGCCCCGGGGCAGAAGTTTTGTGGAGGCACCTACAATTATTCGAAAGCTTTAATAACGAACCACTAAGTAATTTTATAAGAAAGAAATCGAGTTCTTGTACATTCAGTCTCAATTTCCTTTTTAATAAAATATTTAATATGCATATTTTAGTTTTAAAAAGTGTATTTAAAAAAAGCTCTGTCTGACGCATTGCATCATTATAGAGTTTCTAAACTAGATCTGATGGGTAACTTATAACTTTGACTATCGAAGTGACACGTTATCGTATGCAAAACTATAAATAGAAAAGCTATATATAGCCTACATCAGATACAAATTTTAAAAATATCGATATTTCAGACCGATCTCGATACTTACAAGATTGCTAGTTGTTTTGTCTTTGTTTACTTGTTTAGATCAGACTTAAGAATATTTTACAAAGCTTCATGATTTTTATATCAATTTTTTATTATATCAGATTTCATTATATGGACCTTGATAATGGTATTTAAGAAATTTAATGATTCAATATGATTTGGGTCTAATACAACAAAATATCGCTTAAGCCTGAGTTAAAAGTAAGTTGTGGGAATTTCCAAAGTGTAGTTTCCCTGACTCAGAACAGCTCTTTTCCGACCTAATTATGCAGTCACATGACTTCGGAAACTTGTCAATGTTTACATCAGATCTAGATCCACGTCTACGAGGAAGTAGTTTAAGTTGGCCTTAGTTTAAATACAATGCAATCAAGCAATGTAGATCTTTAGTCTAGAAATCCAAATCAAGACTCAGTATCGTCTGTTATCTTCGTTAGTTTTGAGGTTAGTCGATTAATAATTTATAGGTCTAGATCTATGTCTTATCTTATCTTATATAATATAGACGTTACTTCAAAAAAGAAGATGATTACGTCCTACGCGTCATGCATTTAGTCATGCATATTAACCAATGTCTAGTCTATATCTAGTATAATCTAGTAGTAGTAGTATTTCGATCACTATCGTGACTATCTGGAGTAGGCTACTAATGATCTAATCTATAGATCTAGAAATTTTATTCTAGTTCAGAGTCCAGTCATCTTAAATCTAGCTAGACCTAGATCTAGAATCTACTCCAGATAATGATTGATAATCATCTGAAATCTACTGATCTAGTTCCAGGCCTATAATTTAGTATAGCCTAATTATACTTTTATAGGCCTAATTATTTTATAGGTGATAATGACTAGAGTTAAGACTTAAGACTAGTAATTAGTAAGTCTAGTACTAGATCTAGAATTTAGAATCAACATCTACATCTATCTATATAGAAACTACCAAGTACCATGATGGTAGTTTCTTGTCTATACAATAGATTATAATAAATAGATTCTAGATCTATTCAGTCATCATCTTGATCTAGATTATATCTAGGCATAAAATAATATTAGAGATCTAGTTAGATGATACTTTGATAGATCTAGATCTATCAATTCTATTTGCATAAATCCATACTTAGAAAAAATAGATACTATCATGTATAGAGGCGCGGTGGCTGAGCGGTAAAGCGCTTGACTCCTGAACCGGGATTCAAATCCTGGGGAAGACAGGAATTTTTAATTTTAGGATCCTCTGAGTCCACCCAGCTCTAATGGGTACCTGACATTAGTTGGGGAAAAAGTAAAGGCGTTTGGTCATTGTGCTGGCCACATGACACCCGCGTTAACCGTAGGCCACAGAATCAGATGACCTCTACATCATCTGCCCTAGAGACCACAAGGTCTGAAAGGGGAACTTTACATTTGTTTTTATCTTATAGTAGATACTAATTCTGGTCTAGCTGTAATATTTTTGAACTGAGATGATTATTCTAGATAGGCCCTATATTTAAAATATTTTACAAATAAATACTAACCTAACTAATGTTGAATCTAGACTAGATCTATAATTCAATATAATATAGAGTCTAGACCTAGAAGTTAAAATAGTGAATTGATTAGAAAATTTTTAAAAAAAAATTTTTTTTTTGGATTATGTAAATTTGTATAGCCTTCTAACATTGCTTGCCTACAAGTAGAATCTAAATCATTGGAATTTCAAGATGCTCATTTGTTTTAATGCTTTGTGAACAACTATTTGTTTAGTAAACTAAATTTGAATTCAATATATTATAGAGGCTTTTTAGAGTCTCTTACCCCCACAGCATAGCACCTATCTAGCTAGCTATTATAATAGAGACTAAATATTTGCTATAAATTGCAACTATTTAATAAAATGCAGATATTACTTCAAAAAAAGAAGATGATTATAATGATATTGAGCATTTGAAAGCTAAAAGTTTTACAAACTCTACTGTATACATTATTATTCTACTAGATGTATATCAGACTGGCTTTTCTTTCTGTATACAAATAAATGTGTTTTTAATATGGAGAAAACATACGACCTCTCTCAACTTTAGTATTACAAATACTATTAAAGTAGCATTCTGTTGTTTTTTCTTTTGAGAATAGTATTACTTACAGAGCTGATACCATGTTAGCTTAGGAACTATAAGATTACATTTTATTGCTTAATGAAAAATATTTTTTTTATTTATCTCAGCAAGTACAAAATCAATACAAGTTTCTTTGAGATGTCTGAAAAGGATCGAAGTGAATTCTTCTATGGTAATTTTTTTTTTTATGTAGTTCTACTTAACTCTTTCAGTGCAAATTATTTTGATCGAAAAAATTGAGTTTTCCTAATTGAAATCAAATTTTCAACTGGGTAGAGTTACTAAAACTAACATAACTTTTTTATTTTATTAAATAATCTAACATATTTGATTTTATATTAAAGGTAAATGAATGGGCTACAAAAAAAAAATATAAATATAATTAATTTTTCAAGAAAATGTATTTTTCATTAATTTTAAACTGAGCACTGAAAATGAAAATATTGAAAAATCACAATACATAACACATTTAATTGCTTCAAATTTCATAAAAGATGAAAAAAGCACTAAGAAATTGTATTATTTACATTTTTCAGGTCCCAGGAATTAAACTAAAAAAAAGAGGAACCATTAACATTATGTTTTTTTTTTATAAAAAACGTTTTTGTACTGCCTCAAATTTGCTACCAAAACAAAGAACAATCACTCTCACATCCGGAAAATGAAAAAAAAAAAGAGAAATAAAAAAGTTTAGTATGAAAAAGATAGTGAAATAAATATTTAAAACCAAGTTACTCGCTGAGAGTAATGCCGCACTGACCAGCGCTAGAGAAGTTACTCGCCGAGTGTAACACCACACTGAAAGATTTCAAAGATGAATAGAAACTCACCTCATATATTTAGTAATATATAATAATTTCAGGGATAAATTATTGATAATAGATAATCTTTAAGATGTTTATTCTTTTGCATATTTCTGGGAATCCATTTTTATCTGGCATTACTATATAGAAACAATGTTTTCCAAAAATAATGAAAGGGCTTTGTGTAAAAAGTAAATTTATTTTGGAAATAAAAAATTGAAATCAAAGTTTTTCCACTATTACAGGGAAATAAAATTTACACTAACAATGACTTGTTTTTTAAATGAGGTTATTGAAACATTTTTTTACTGCTTTAGTAAGATGCTGAATAGCTTTAAAAAAAAAATTAAGATAATTAACACTACAAAGACTAAACTGCAAGTCATTAATTCAAGAGCCTTTACTCAGTAGACAATGAGAGAATTGCGTCAGATAAATTTCTAGAAAGCTGGCTGGTCAATGCAATATATGGTGCATAAAATACTTACTAACTAGCATTTAAAATATGTTATAGTGAAATGTACTAAAAAGATTAATTCTTTGCTCTACAGGAAACCATGAGACTCAGATCTCAGAAGGTGGTGAGGCTGAGCTACATAGTCATATGTCATCTTGCTCTAAGAATCCAGGTCACAAAGAGTTCATCCCTGTCGATGAGTTCTCTCCCAGCCATTTACCTGAAGGTAGTCAGTATCACAGTCTTTATGAGCTAACTAAAAGCTTGGCCTACTTGACCGTCCGTGTTGATGTCCGGCTAGTCAGTGACAACAGGCCAGAATTTTGGCCAGACAGCTCGGTTCATTACCCTTTCCACAAAAAGAAAAGGAGCACTGTGCTGCGGACTGGAAGTGGGAGGATCCGATTTGTGTTTAAATACACAGACAGGCAAGACAAAACCTGCCCCTGCATGAAGTGCCGGCTGACTGATACTCCAAGTAGGACCTGGTGGAAGGTTGACATATTGACCGCTACCCATGTTGTGTTTGACCAGACTGAGGTGAAGCACACCACATGCAAGCTTTTCTATGACAATGAAGATAGCCATGTCCTCAGTCTTGCTGGTCTGGACATAGTCCGAGCTGACATAGAGAGGGATTGGTGTGAGATGACCTGCGCCACATGCGACGAAAGCTTGGTGAAAGAGCTTGACAAGGCAATCAAAACATTTTACGGTCTTATCAAAGATGTTCATGATGACTTTGATCGCAGAGGGGGCAGTGCTGAAAATCTGGCCATCATTGTCTCTCACCCTCATGGCTGCCCCAAGCGTATTTCCATTGGGCGATGCAGAGGTAAAGAGGAAGAGAATGGGGGAAACAGTCGTTACACATACACAACCTGCACGTGTCCAGGGAGCAGCGGAGCCTGGGTCTACATGCTGAGATCCAACTGGTGGTACAACTACACTCATGTCCACAGTGGGGTCAGCCACATTGGTAATTTCAGTGGTACTGGTTTTGATTTTCTATAATATGTTAAGGCTTCCGCGCGGTGTTGATTCTTTGAAATATAACTAGTGTAGATCTACGTCTGACTGGAAGTAACACTAAACTTGAACTACTTCAGTAACACCGCCGAAAGGCCGAAACAATCAAAATATGTAGTCGACGCTGATGTTGTTCTACAAATATATTTAATAATCAAGAAGGGAATCGTCCGATGTCAGCTATGTCCGTAAATCCGTATATCTATTGTACTGCTCTACGCGAAGCGTCTTCTTTGTAGCGTCACTTAGAGCATTCTTGTTTTTTAAAGATCTGTCAAGTCACTTGTCGCTACGTAAAACTTTCCCCTTATTCCCGAAACAAATAACTAAATCCTAATCATGTCATAACAATAAAAGTAGTCACTTTAAAAAGGTTAAATGAAGGTGCTTACATTGAAAGGTAGTAGAATGGAAATTAGAGAAACAAGTTATTAAAGCCATTATCTTTGAAAAAAAAACAACAGGCAAATGTATATTTCAAAGATGGAACATTCATTGTAAGATGAATTAATTTTTTAAAAATAAAATCTTTGCTTTTAAATAAATGTATTGAATTCATCTAAAAAGAAAAAAAAATTAAAGTTTATACTTTTTAAAGTAAAGTTTTAAAAAGAAATGGCTTCAAACAAAGAAGTATAAGAAATGTACAAAATTTTCTTGAGTTGTATAAAAGAGACTCTTGCTTTTCAAATCCTTGTTTTTATGTTGGCATCCTTTAGAGCCTTAAATAGATCAAATTATATTGTTTTAAAAATGTATATAATTTTTTTTTTTGTGAATGCTTTTAGCTCATGTTGAGCAAAGTCTGTAAACATCACAATTGCAAGACTAAAAGTAAAGATGTTAATTATCCCTTTCAAACCATGTAATCTATAGATCATGTAAAGGTCATCTGTTTCTATGGCTGACAGTTCATAAGGGTGTCATGCAGCAAGCACAATGACCAACTGCTTTACTTTCCCCACCTAATGTTAGATACCCATTAGAGTTGGGTGGGCTCAGTAGTGTAGTTAAATCACAAAATTAAAAATCTCAGTTTTCAGTGAGATTCGAACCTGGGACCCCTCAGTTGAGAAGCTAAACGCTTTACCACTCAGCCACCACACCCCATTGCAAGATTAGTTACATATAAAGTAAATGGGATGCAGAAAGAAAATGTTATGAGACTGAGTGTAATTATGATCAAAATAGCCAGTGGTTAAAAGATGCGTGTAAAAAATAGAGACTATTAATTTATCCCACTGATTCCAGAAAGGTGAGTTGCAGCGTAGTGAGATTCCATAGCTTAACCCATGAGTAATTTTACTATCTTATAAAATATAGACATTCCTTTGAAAAAAAGAAGATAATAACATCTTAAGTGTATCCATATGTTAATCTAATCTTGCAAGTTAATAAGAAGCTTGAACTTTGGTTGATTCAGGCAACAAAATAGACTTTAAGAGCACTTACAAAAGCTGAATTCATCAATGGTGTCATAAACTGAAGCATTTTTACATTTGTGTTCACGTTTTTAAACTAGTCTGGAAATATTCATATTTAATGTAGATCTTTTTCTGGTTTATGACCTTTACTGTTTTAAACCACTTTGAATCTGCAGTATTTTTTTTTTTTTACAATAATTCTAACAAATTTTGGTCTGTTTCCTTATTTATATTCACGTGCATGTTTAAATATGTTATATACCTAAGAATTGTAAATATTATCTAACATGCTTATCTATCTATAGAGTGCTTTTCATTTTTTTTTTTTTACAAAGTACTGGTAATAGCAAACATATATTCTGTATATTATTGTTGTATTTTGTTGTTGTTTTTTTTTTTGGATATTAATATATATGTATTTTTTGTGTGTTGTATTTTAGCCTTCTGACACTTTTTGACACATAGTTGAAACATTGTAGCATACATTAATTCTAGTATAAAATGCAAATACCCGGTGATATCAGCCTTTTTTTGTTTGTTTGTTGTATTTTGTTTTACTCAAACAGACATGTTACTCTTATTTTCACAAAAAAAGTTATTGTACTAATGTATAGGCTACATTCATTATTTGCCACAAATTCTTCCATTAAAAAAAACACACACACACACACGCAAAATACCGGTAATAAAAATAATTAATTCAAAATTAAAAGTGTTCTCATTATTAAAACAACAACATATTAATAAAATAAATTACTTTTCTCTCAAAATGTCATCTCTCTCGCGCAGAACGAGGCTCTCTCCGTGGATGTATATTCTGTTGTTTTCATCCTTTCTGTAAATACGGTAAAATGAGTCATAGTTCTCTTCGAATCTCGCAAAGTATGCGCCTAGTCGCCGACTAAAAACTGGATGCCTAATCGTCACGCTTGAATGCCCACCAAGCACAATATGTTTTTCCCAAATGCCTCCATACCCTCTTCCTTTATTGACCTTTCCCCCAGGTATCGAATGAAATGTTGAGGACGGTCGTTGGCTTGTGGCACCAAACTGCTGGTAGACAACTAAACCGCTGTCGGCCTATTAGAGTTTGATTTGTAAAACTTGAAATCACTTGGAATAACTTCTTTGTAAATAATACTAAATAGAACTTTTATTACAATATAGGCAAACTCATCAGGAGATTAAATAAAATAGATGTAGTATACTCATAGTAATAGTCTAAACTGGTATTCTGAACAAAATCTAACTTACTACAAAAACACGTCTTTTCAGTCTGGCAATTTGGAGTCCTCTCCCTTACACAAGAGAGCTGACGACAATGCCTTTTATCTTGCAGCATTGAAACTGAATACCTAACCTCTTCCCACCGTCGCCATAGAAGCACACACACTCCATAACACCAAAGTATCTTTTCCATAAGAGCACTGCTATTAGGTTAATTTATATATAAAAATCTCTCCACCCCCCATGCAATGCGATTTGTGAACTAAGGGTTCCCTTTAATACCGAAAATGAAACTTGCAATATAGAAATACTTTGAAAAAAATAACTAAGCTTATCTAAGGGAACGAACTCACTCTTACAACTATATCTCTCAATAATGTAGAAGTTATTTCCCTTTTTGATGTATCCAACAAATAATTAATTACCAATAATTAATTGATTCATTGTTTTTTTTTATTCGTGTATTTCTTCGACAATGAATAATAGTGAGTTTGGGATAAATAACGTCTTCAAACTTTTTACAGAGTGAGTTGATATAAGCTATGTAAAGATTTCTTTACATCGAGGCTAATTCATAAATAATACGTTTTTTCTGGTATATCCGGTGTACAGAATAAAGGAATTGTACATATCTTCTTATCTTATAAAATACAGACGTAACTTCCAAAAGCAAGATGATTACGTCCTACGCGTCACGCACCTAGTCATAAGCTACAAGTTCTATGATTATTTGTGCTGCATAGCAGAATGGAGGCACGGTGGCTAAGCGGAAAGCGTTTGGCTTCGGGGTTTGAATGCTGGTTAAGTCTGGGATTTTTTAATTTCGGGATCTTCGTGCGCCTCTGAATCCATCCAGCACTAATGACATAAGTTGGGGAAAAGTAGAGAAAGGTTGGTTGTTGACCACATAACACCCTCGTTAACCGTAGGCCACAGAAACAGATGACCTTTACATCATCTTCCCTATAGAGCACAAGGTCTGAAAGAGAGACTTTACTTTTTTTTATAGCAGAATTACATTTTCTTAGCTCTTTGTAGCATTTTTTTTTTCGTAAGCAATTTTAGTTCCACGCTTGAAGTTGTTCAATTCTTGCGTTCTTGATATTGTTTATGGTGAAAATCAACAATTATAGACACAAAAGAAAAAGTACCCACACACTCTGGAAACCAAATTTTGTGAAATGGAAAAATTGATAACATACGTCAAAGCACCAAAAACAACTTCCGACATCAACTCTGTACTGTTCCATCCCTTGCACTGTGACTGTATAGGCGAGTAAAACAGGTGAGATTTTTCTACATCTAACTAAAGCACAGTTTGGATTCGTGTACACAACATTTATCTTACTGGAATGTGATAGTGTAACGATCAAGATTAAGATTAGTAAAACTAGATAAGCACAAAGATCAAGATTAAGATTAGTAAAACTAGATAAGCACAAAGATCAAGATTAAGATTAGTAAAACTAGATTAGCAAAGATCACGATTCTAGGGGAAAATAAACTAGACTCTAATCTAGATCTAGACCAGATCTTAATTATTGATATTTTCTCTTTATAATAAATAAAGATCTACACCCCCACAGTTACGATTTTTAGAATAATTTCTTTAGAATAGAGTATCACTTAGTAGATTTAAATACTACACCTATTTTTAATTGTTAAAATGTCAAGTTCATAATAGATTAGTTTGTTTGTTTTTCACTGATCAGCATCACAGATGGTCTACCGTCTAGGTTTATATTTAGTTCTACTTCTACATTACGAAGAGCTTACACAGACTAGATCTATGTGACTATAGACTTACATCGAGATGATCTGTTTGGTTATTTATCTCCAAAAATTTCACGAATACTGTCACTAAGCATAGTTTTGAAGGGTAAAAAGTCAACAAGAGAGTTTATTTCGGACAAAGTCCATATATATATATATACAACGAATGTTTAATACATGAATTATAAACTTATTTCAACACTTAAAAAAAAACGTGTATACCTTTTTACGTTCCTACTGTACTTTCTGAACTGGAGAGGGGGTCCTCGAAAGACCAAGGGTGCCTACAACATTGCCTAAATTGTGCCTATGTGCCATAAAATCTAAATCAACAAGTTTACGTCTGTAGTCAATAACTAAATAAACATAAAACCATGACTTAGAAATACAAAAACAAAACCCATAAGATATTCATACAAAAACACTTTTCTTACTCTGTTTGCTAGGACAAAGTCATAAAATGTCTTTTCAAACAAAAACACAATAGTTTGATTTGTTCCTGTGTCCACTTAAGGTCATATATGGAAGAGAACTTTGGAATTTTAGTTGATACGCGGTAAGAAAAAGGCTTATTTTAAAACAATTGCTAGACATGAAAACCATTGTAGCTATAACTTGGAAGATATCCTTTCTAAAATAGAAGGCGATTAGAAAGATGGCTGCTCAGTGCTTACAGCCATTTCTCAACCTTAGCTCGCAGCCGAACATTGTAGACGAAACATGCCTGAAGAATGAAGTCTGCGAGCTACATCTGCGCCAGGTCATTGGATTTAATGGCAACGTAAGTGACGTCACTTCAGTTTTGTGTACCTCATAGAAATGACGAAATGCATGTTTGTGAAAGCCTCCTTTAAGTGTGAATAAAAAAGTTCCCTTTCAGATCTTGCGATCTATAGGACAGATGATGTAAAGGTGATCTATAGGGCAGATGATGTAAAGGCGATCTATAGGGCAGATGATGTAAAGGTGATCTATAGGACAGATGATGTAAAGGCGATCTATAGGGCAGATGATGTAAAGATGATCTATAGGGCAGATGATGTAAAGGCGATCTATAGGGCAGATGATGTAAAGGTGATCTATAGGGCAGATGATGTAAAGGCGATCTATAGGGCAGATGATGTAAAGGCCATTTATTTTTGTGATCTAAGATTAACGGGGATGTAACGTGGAAAAAGAACCAACCGCCTTTACTTATCCCTAACACAACAGCGCTGGGTGGACTCCGAGGCGCACTAGAGATCCCGAAATTAAAAATCCCAGTCTTCAACAAGAACCTCGATTCGGAAAAGTTTAGCGCTTTACCACTCTGTCACCGCGCCTCTATTTAAATGTGAGTTAACTGGGTGTCAAAATCCGGCCCTGGATAAGAGAACTACTCTGTGTGACGATAGTCATACCTTTACATTTATCTTTAACTATCCCTTAGTCTGTTGGACCGTTGAGTCAAGGGTTGAGTCAATGTTATACAACGCTTCTTAAAAATTATGTACGAAAATAATATTGACAAAATATTAACTGAGGAACACTTTTGGTGTCTAAGTATTTGCTTAAGAATCAATCTCTCGTTTTCTGGTCCAGGTGAAGAAAGGTCTAATTGTGCACACCAAGGGAGACCACGTGATCTTCCCAGTGGGCTACTCTGTCGTGATTGAGAAACTTATAGGACCCGATGCCGGCTCTCAGGAGATATTGACCGGACATACAGAGTAAGTAGTAGCGCAGCCTACTAACCACGTGACTTTAATTGTGTGTTGATTCTATACGTTTCTAACACTCGTTTAGAAATGAAGACCTACAAGTCCCGAACTACATCCTACATCATAGTCGACACCTATATCATAGTCCTGACCAGTGGCGTAGCTAGGGATTCGCCATAATTTGGGGGTTGACCTCTTTAAAGGCCCTGCATTTTGTGTAATATTTAATATAAAAAACACTCATTTGGGAAGTGGGGGCCCGGGGGGTATTTTTTAATTCTTCCCCTCCTCCCCTCCCCCACCCTATCTACGCTTCTGGTTCAGGCCTACATCATAGTCAAGGCCTACATCATAGTCCAGATCTACATCATAGTCCAGATCTACATCATAGTCCAGATCTACATCATAGTCCAGATCTACATCATAGTCCAGATCTACATCATAGTCCAGATCTACATCATAGTCCAGATCTACATCATAGTCCAGATCTACATCATAGTCCAGACCTACATCATAGTCCAGGCCTACATCATAGTCCAGATCTACATCACAGTCCATGCCTACATCATAGTCCAGGCCTTCATCATAGTCCAGACCTACATCATAGTCCAGACCTACATCATAGTCCAGGCCTACATCATAGTCCAGACAGACCTACTTCATAGTCCAGACAGGCCTACATCATAGTCCAGACAGGCCTACATCATAGTCCAGGCCTACATCATAGTCCAGGCCTATATCATAGTCCAGACCTACATCATATTTCAGGCCTACATCATAGTCCAGGCCTACATCATAATCCAGGGCTCTAGGCCTATATTATACGTTATAGCCAAGACCTACAATCTACATCACATTTCAGACCTACATTATAGTATAGACCTTGCATAGACCAATGACAAGAAAAACACGTCTACTTGGTGAAATAACAACAAAAGTTACAAACTACACTTGTCGATTCAAGTTGTAGATGTTTCATACATGGAGACCAATCCTTAAGTAGCAAAGCTTTTTGGTCTATCCGGTGTAGTAAATATTAGTGTATCCAGTGTACTTTTGTTGGAAAGTATTCGACAAGAAAATTTATTTAAAAATACTCTTTTCAAAAAACCAAGCTTATAGTAAGCATAGTTGTATATCGTGGGCATTGTAAGCGCTATGTTAGTGAGGCTCTTATTAACTTAGAAGATTGGATAGTTATCAATAGTTTCTATAGTCTCGTCGTATTTCAGACTCAGGCGACGACCTATAAAGGGGAATAAATCAGCTTATACCACTACTTCAGTCCAGTACAATGTCCTTCCCTTGTTCGACATACCATACAAAATAATTTATTACCAATAGCTATTTAACTAATTTGTTAATTTTTTTTAAATTAATTCTTGTGTTGTCAGGTACAAGAAATAATTGTGCAAATTTTCAGCTAGTTCCCGAATTGGGTGTCAGAGAAATAAGGTGTACAAACTTTTTACCAGACAGACAGAGTTGATATAAGCTTTGTGATAAGTCATAATAATGTTAGTGCACTTTTTTTTAAACACTGTAGAATCAAATGTCTAAGCTCTTCGCTTGCAGGGAGGGCGAAGTAATTATTATTTAGCTGGCGTCAATGTCCTCGCGATTCCTGAATATGTCCATTATTTCAAACTCTCTCTCTCGATCTTCCTCTATTCAGTTTCTTACTTTGTGTGTGTGTGTTTCATTACATAGCCTCATTTCTTTATTACGTTTTTTTTTTATTTTTCTATCTTACTGTATTTTATTTCTAAATTAAGATAAACAGGATTTTAAAATTCAAAGATAATCAAAGAGCAGACAACTGTCGTTAGCTTTTACTGTGAAAATATTAAATTTAAAAAAAAAAGCGATGTGTATCTTTTAACCAATATGAGAAGTGTTCCTTATTCGTACATTGGGTAATACACTCATGAGCAGAAATAGCCCAATTATCTTTACTGTCCAAAGGAGACTGTAACTTGCCTAAAAATAGTTTTAAAAAATAGTGATACTTTAATTTAGGAATTATCATTGAAATAGTTTTATTTATTTGCATGAAATTAGTGTTGCTTTCAATTTATATGATCACAAGTGTATCCTTTCCTTGTTACTAGTACAATAACAGCTATGGCTTTGTCCACCGATGGCCAGTTCCTTGTCACCGGACAACAAATAGCCCAGGAAATGAAGGCACCGATAATACTGTGGGATTGGTGCAACCGTCAGAAACTTATGGAGTTTCCCTTGCACAAGGTATTCTGTATTGCAGTGTTTCTGAAACCTTTTACCTTAACGGAACACTTCGTACATTCGGAATATTTAGCGGAACACTTTGATTTTTATTTAGAGAGAATAATTCACGTGGTGACCTACTAGTTAATTATTCCAGAAGTTCGTGGAACACTAGGGTTCCGCTGAAAACATTTGGGAAACCCTGCTATATTAAATAAATGACCTATTTCAAAAATGTTATATTGTATTCAGGCTAATGAGTAAAGTTCCCCTTTTAAACCCTGTTGTTTATAGGGCAGATGATGCAAAGGTCATCTGTTTCTGTTTACGACGGTGTCATATGGCCAGCACAACGACCAACCGCCTTTACTTTTCCCAAACCAATGTCAGGTACCCATTAGAGCTGGGTGGACTCAGAGGCGCCCAAAGATCCCGAAATTAAAAATCCTAGTCTTCACCAGGACTGAAACCCGAGACCCCAGGTTCGGAAGCCAAGCGCTTTACCGCTCAGCCGCCGCGCCTTCATTCAGTCTAATAATGACCTCTAAAAAATAAAAAGTATAAGTACCCATTTCAGACCTTACGATGCATGTGATCAAAGGATGTAAATCACATCTGTCTTTATGGCCAAAGGTTAACGAGGGCGTCCTGAGGCCAACACAACGACCCACCGCCCTTACTTCGCCAACGTATGTCAGGCGCCCATTAGAGTTGAGTGGACTCATGGGGGCCCTAAAATTCCCTAAGCGGGTGCAAACTGGTTGCTGAAATTGGTTCTTGTATAACTATACGATCCAGCCACTATATTTTGTGTCATATGATGTGTATGAATTGGTACCTGCCCTCATAAGGTGGACAATGCAACGAAAAAAACTAAACATACGAATGGAAACTTGGGTTTGAGTTGCGTATTTTTAGCCGTAGACTTAGAGGATTGTCAGATATTTCAATTAATAAACAAAAATCTACAGTAAAATCTCTACATTAATTAGTTTGAATAGAATACTGCATTATATGCTTTTTAACTTTTTTGTTATTATTTAAAGGAGTACAACATAACAATTGAAAAGGGGGCAGGGTGATTAGTTGTGGCAACCGTTTACACTCACACATTCATAATGAAGGAATAAAAGGATCTTCCATCAACATAATTCTGGATCTTTGGGCGCTTCCAAGCTTCTCTCCCACTCTCTCTTACTCTCTCTATTAATCTCACTTTCTCTCCAAAAGTTAGATAATCTCTTTCTCTCTTTTTATTTCTTTCTCTCATTCCTTCTATCTCTTTCTCTGTCTCTCTTTCGTTCTTTCCCTATTTCTTTTTTTCCCTCGTTCTCTCTCTCTCTCTCTCTTTTTTACTCTTTCTCTCTCTCTCTCTTTTACTCTTTCTCTCTCTCTCTCTCTCTCTTTCTCTCCATCTTTGTTTCTCTCTCTTTCATTTTTTCTCTTTCACTTTCACTCTTTCCCACTCACTCTCTTTCCCACTCTCTCTCTCTTACTCCTTCTATCTTACTCTCTCTCTCTCTCACACACACTCTCTCTGTCAATCTCTCTCAATCTCACTCTCAAAAAACGAGCTAATCAACTCTCTCTTCCAGACAAGGGTGGAGTACTTGGCCTTCACTTGCAACAACAAGTACTTTATCTCCCTTGGCGGCCAGGACGATGAGAGCGTTGTCTTCTGGTGTGTCCTAGAAAAGAAGCCTCTCTGTGGCAAGCTGGCTACTCTCAAAAGGACAGGGATCATGAGATGCGTGGCCACATCTAAGGTCAACGAGTTCAGCTTTGCGTCAGGTAAAGATTTACTCGACCCCTAAAAAAAAGTGTACGCTTTGTACAACTTTTGATCAGACCGTCTTCACACACACACTTATACCTGCACACACTCTCAAACTGGGGCTTACTGACACAGTTAACATTCAGACAAAATCATATCGCTAGTTAAGACTTGATTCATTGAGAATCATTGACGATACCTGGGCATCTTCTAAGCCCATATTGCATCCCTTTCAAATTCAGCAGAAGCGCTGCTAGGGTTGGTGTCACCAGAAAAGCATTTGGTTATCCACCTCCAACCATCGCCATTTTCCACAGAAAAAAAAATACCAATAAAATCTGCCTTTGTTTCATTTTTATAAAGCTTATATTAGCTCACTCTGTCTGTTTGTCTGTCGGACCAAAAAAATTGTACACGTTATTTCTTCAACAAACAATCTTGGATTAAGCACAATTATTGTTTTTACCCGACAACACAAGAATCAATTTTAAAACCTGGGAAATAATTACGGAGAGAAAGAGTTAATAAAACAAAGTAATAAAACAGAAGTAATCAAATAAAAGTAGCATTAATCAAAAGTAGCATTAATAAAACAAAAGTAGCATTAATAAAACAAAAGTAGCATTACTAAAACAGAAGTAGCATTAATAAAACAAAAGTAGCATTACTAAAACAGAAGTAGCATTAATCAAAAGTAGCATTACTAAAACAAAAGTAGCATTAATCAAAGTACTATTTATATTGATGCAATCATCTTTGTTTTCGTACGTTTCTTCTGAAGTGAAGAGAATTGCCTAAATATCCTTCAGGGTGGTTGGAGACTAAAGAGAATACCCCTCAACCTGGCTTCCATGCATGTCACAGCATCCCATGTGAGCGTAATGAATTCTTTCTTTATGCTAACTCAGGTTATTCATTCCTTCAACAGGAGGAGATAGTTATGGAAGAATATGGACGTTTGACAGTTCTAACAAGTCGTTGGACAATATCGAATTACGCTTCGCCAACAATACACGGGTCATTGACTGTATGGAGGTCAGTAGCTAAGTCTTCTGGCATAATGTGCAGCTTTTCAGACATTTCTGCGTATATAAATCATCTTTCAAACTTTTTTTTAGACTTAAACCAAAGAAATAAATTACCGAAATGGGAAAAGTTTGAGGCTGGCGTTGTCTTTTCCATTAAACCTCTTAGCATAGAATAACAGTAGAAAGTATTTGTTTTTAAATCGGAGTGTTTCTAAGTGTAGATAGATATATACAGACAGTCTGACAGACAGGGTGGTTGGATAGATAGATAGATATATAGATAGATAGATAGATAGATAGATAGATAGATAGATAGATAGATAGATAGATAGATAGATAGATAGATAGATAGATAGATAGATAGATAGATAGATAGATGGATAGATAGATGGATAGATACATAGATAGATAAGATAAGATAAGAAAGATAAGATAGGATAGGGTAGGATAGGGTAGGATAGGATAGGATAAGATTAGATTAGATTAGATGAGATTAGAATAAATTAGATTAGATTAGATAAGACAGATAGATAGATAGATAGATAGATAGATAGATAGATAGATAGATAGATAGATAGATAGATAGATAGATAGATAGATAGATAGATAGATAGATAGATAGATAAGATAAGATAAGATAAGAAAGATAAAATAGGATAGGATAGGATAGGATAAGATTAAATTAGATGAGATTAGATGAGATTAGAATAAATTAGATTAGATTAGATAAGACAGACAGATAGATAGATAGATAGATAGATAGATAGATAGATAGATAGATAGATAGATAGATAGATAGATAGATAGATGGATAGATAAGATAAGATAAGATAGGATAGGATAGGATAAGATTAGATTACATTAGATTAGATTAGATAAGACAGACAGATAGATAGATATTATATTATTATTCTTCATATTATTTCTTGCCTTTGTCAAATCTAACTTACCAGATCGTAGACAACAATCCCAAGAATCCGTTGGTATTCTGCGGAACGACTTCCGGCGATGTGATGGTGTTTCATGCAGTAGGCGGAGCCCTGCAATTCGTGGTAAGTTTATACAAAATTGTAGTCTTCTGTTTTCCTCGCGAATGACATGGCTGAGTGACAAAGTTCAAGAAACAACACGGTGTCAAAAGTGTTCACGGTCAAAGACATAAACATGTATTCTCATGTGTTCTACTTCTTTCACCTTTTAATGTCCCTTTCACGTGGTTTTGGAACATTGAGGGACCCTAAGCGATCTCCTGATGATTTTTCGACATTTCTCTTGGATTCCAACTTTTGAGACTCCTGTGATGGACGACCCGTCTACTCTTTAATCTTCTTATCTTTTCTCTCCTGTCTCGCAATACTTCAATACTTTCAAGAATGATAGAAACTTCTATTCTAAATATTTTATTAACTTTGACCTTCTAGAAACTGACGTATGCTATTTTTTACCCTGACCTCATTCCCTGATTGGATGATTACACTGGGCAACATCCAAAAAATCGTCGGGGGTTTCTCAGCTGATTTAGACTAATTTTGGTGTCCTGAGTCCGAATATCACATTGGTTTTGCTCAATCAGGTCAAATTTTTGAGCTATCTGACAATCTACACAATGGTAATAAACGCACAACAAAACACCATCGATATCCACCATCGATATCTTACCAACATAGAAATTAATTAGATCAATAGAACCGATATTAAAATAACATAAAATGATACAAAGACTACTGATTTACAAATATGTATATATAGGGCTTACTCTGCTGCTATTTCATTTACTAAAAAATAACTATCTAACTAATATCTAAAATGGCTTCAGCACGACTTTCAAGCACGAATAACCCTGACGTTTTCTGCTACATTTGCGGAGAGTACACACTGTCAGCTGATAGGATGAACATCACAAAATTTGTGAAACATGCCTACCAGGCTTACTTTGAAATCAAGCTGGGTGACCAAGACAAGTCTTGGGCACCGCACACGGTGTGCAAAACATGCGTGGAATACCTCCGGCGGTGGACGAAAGGCGAGAAAACATCACTAAAGTTTGGAATTCCGATGGTATGGAGGGAGCCATTTGACCACGCATCGGATTGTTATTTCTGTGCCATCAATACTGCAGGCATCAACCGAAAAAATCGGCGCAGCCTCCAGTAACCCGACCTTCCATCTGCTCGTCGTCCAGTTCCTCATTGCGAAGAAATACCCGTGCCAACGTTCCGAGAGATTCCAGGCAGCGACGACGAGGCCACCACTTCAGACGAGAAATGTGGTACAGAAGAGGAGTATGAAGCACAATATGGTCCGCAGCCCTTCACACAATGTGAGCTCAATGATCTAGTTCGGGACCTAAGCCTGTCGAAGAATTCCTCCGAGCTGTTGGCTTCCAGGCTCAAAGAGAAAAACCTGCTTCACAAGGACGCGCGTATTACCTTCTTTCGTAGAAGGCATGAGGAGTACATGGACTACTTCTGCCAGGAGGAAAACCTTGTGTACTGCCGAGATGTCGCCGATCTTCTTGAGAAACTGGGCGGTCCTCAATACGATGCGAGAAATTGGCGACTCTTTATTGACAGTTGCAAGCGTTCTTTGAAGTGTGTGCTCCTCCACAATGGGAACCAGTTTGCCTCAATCCCGCTTGCGCACTCCACGACTCTCAAAGAGAAATATGAAGCAGTGAAGTATGTGCTCGAAAAAATCCAATATCAGCAACACCAATGGATCATCTGCGTCGACTTGAAAATGGTGAACTTTTTACTTGGTCAGCAGTCTGGGTTCACGAAGTACCCATGCTTTATGTGTATGTGGGACAGTCGAGACAGAGCCCAGCACTATGTAAAGAAAGAGTGGCCGGCGCGAGAGCAGTTAGTACCTGGGGCGAGAAACATCATAAACGAACCTCTTGTTGACCGGGAGAAGATATTGATCCCACCACTACACTTGAAGTTGGGTTTAATGAAACAGTTCACGCGCGCTCTGGACAAGGATGGGAGGTGCTTCAACTACATGTGCCGAGCATTTCCTCAACTAACTATTGAGAAGCTGAAGGCCGGCATTTTCGACGGCCCACAGATACGGCAGCTCATAAACGATGCAGAGTTCTGTAGCTCCATGAACTCACTTGAGTGCGCCGCCTGGGAATCCTTTGTGCAGGTGATGAACAACTTCCTGGGGAACACTAAGGCAGCAAACCACGCAAGGCTCATCAGCACCATGATTGAGGATTTTCAAGAACTCGGGTGTTTGATGAGCATAAAGATGCATTTCTTGTTTTCGCACATGGATAAGTTTCCGGAAAACTTTGGGGCGATGAGCGATGAGCAGGGAGAAAGATTCCATCAGGACATGCACCAAATGGAGGAAAGGTACCAGGGGAGGTGGGATGCAGTCATGCTGGCGGACTACTGCTGGTCGCTGAAGAGAGACAACCCAGCAGCTGCTCACACACGGGAATCTAAGAAACGCAGATTTATGCCCTGAACTTATTCTTCATATTATGTCAATTATGCTAATAAAATTTGATAAACTAAACAAAAACTGAATTAATTGAATTGTGTTGACTTTAATTATTGAGGAATACCGAAAAAATCGGCAGGGGTTTATCAACTGGTGAGCCGCAAAAATTTTGTTTTTTACAAAAAACGATTTTTTAAAAGTTTCTGTAGCAAAACATTCTGACCTGATTGAGCGAAACCAAGCTCATTTTCGGACTCAGGGCATCAACATTAGTCTAATTCAGCTGAAAAACCCTGGACGATTTTCCAAAAAATTTTTTTTGTTGCCCAGTGTTATAATTAACGTGTGTTTGTTCTGCGTCCTCTATGACCTGACCCCCGGCTTTTAGAAGCAGGTCAAATTAGGCCACAGTATCGATTCGTGACAGCAGTGATGTGTATTTTGATTTCCACAAACCCACAATGTATTCCTATATAGGAAGTTCGTACATTTGTTCTGTTGCTAACTTATTGAGCATTTAACTCTTGCTTTCTTCCTTTATGAGGTGCGGTGGCTGAGCGGTAAATCGCTTGGCTTCAGAACCTGGGGTCCCAGATTCGAATTCTGTTGAAGACTGGGATTTTAAATTTTTGGGCTCTTTGTGTGCCTCTGAGTCCACCTAGCTCTAATGAGTACCTGACAAAGTTTGCGAGGTCTGAAAAGGAAACGTAACCCCTTACTCTCTAAGAGGAGATAAGCCTTCTTTAGAGAATTAGGTTCTTGACTAAAAAATTTAAACCAACAAAAGATTATAAAACTTTTTTTTTGCATCACGCAAACCTTCTCCAGATACCCCTCTCGTAAGTGGTCTACAAATTATTGGACCATAGCGCACTGAGCGTACAATTGAAGTGATAGTTCCACTTTATGAAAAAAATTTGTAAAAAAGTACAAATATTTCCAATCGAAAAAAAAAGTATTATTTTTGGTTTAGAGGTACTTAAAATTAATTACATGACTGATTTAAGTTAATTGATGCAATGCTACTCAGTATTGATTTCGTTGTTCCATTTTTAAACTACCTTTTTATTTTACTTGTTTAAAGAATCTTGCGTGACTTTATTTCTCAGGTCCCAAATAAACAGATCGCTGGAGGCATCACAAGCCTCGCTTACACCAGGATGCTGGAGGACAATGTCTTCTGTTTGTTGATTGGCTCTGGGGAAGGAAAGATGGGATACTACACTGTCACGTTGTCTGTGGGAAAAGGAAATTTGGTAAGTCCCCGAACCACTAGTAAACACAGAGAGATGTGAACAGCTGTCTCACGCATTCTAAATAACATCAATTTCTCTAAGCTACTGAAAGCTTACTGCAAGTAAACACTGGACAGAAGGTAGATCCGAAATGGTCTAAATGCTTTCTGAATAATATCAATGAACTAGGCCCAACATATTAAAAAGAGAAAAAGGGGCTTAATAGGAAATACCTTTGCGAAAATCCAAACTATTTTATACAATTACATTTAGTATAGGCTTTGTTTTTTTTTTCAGTATTTTTTTTTTAAATATCATGTCTTTATGTTAGAGAGAAAAAAATCGAATCGTTAGTTACAAACAAGATTTTTAAACACGCAAAAATCAATTTAATCTTAATGCCTTGTTACATGGTTGACTCTGTATATATCTGTTTACATCGTTAGACTTGATATAATGTCCCGATCTCTTTGAATGGTACAGTCTTAGCCTTCTCATTCCACTAGGACTCACTTATGTTGCATTCATATTATCTCGTATTTCCAGGTGAGTGGAGCTATGGCAATGTATAAAGGCTATAAAACATGGTCAAGTGACAGGGATAATTCTGCCGTCACGTCTATATGTAAGTTGCACATCTGTGGCCTTGGTTCTCACTATATAAAACAGACTATAGACTCGAACTGGGCTAAGAAGATATGATTAGGGCGCTATTAATAGCATATCAGACATAATCAGAAAAGTTAAAATGAGAAACTAATCTGAGAACAGTTTTTAACATGTAGGCCTATGTTTCAATGTTCTTCTTGAATGTAGTGAAGCATGTTGCTTGTCGGAGTTCAATGGGGAGCGACTTCCAAACCTTTAGTCCATGCACTGAAAAAGCCCGCAGACCGTAGCTTTTGATGGAGAAACGTGGCAAGACTAGTAGCGCTGAGTCCATGCAGCGCAGTGTTATATTAAAAAATTGTAGAAAAAAAAATGCTTCGTTTCAGCCAAAATTGGTGCTGGACATCAGTTCTACATCGGCACAAAGAACTGTCAGATCTACCGCTTCAACCTGGCCAAGTGGACAGCAGAACTAGTCAGGACATGCAGTAACAACAGAATCAACTCCATTGCCTTCCCCAGAGCTTCAGATGAACTGATGGTCGTTGGAGAGTTTGAATTCGTGAGTCCAGAAAATGAATAAAATGTAATGTTGAGGTTTAGAACGATTAAATACAGATACTGATAGTTAACTAGACAGACTGCATTAATACAAGAAAAACTAGACCATAGAGGAGTAATAGAAAAACTTAACTAAGTAAATTACTCAAACACAAAGCAATGTAGTGGGACCATTCCATATGCGAGGAAACATATCTCTGAATACTCTTTCGTTTCAAGGACCATTAGAGCGTGGAACGGGTTGCCCGAATCAGCAACTAACTAGAGCAGTTAATTATCATAGACGACAAGGCCGGACAAAGTCGGCCCCGGCCTCTCAGGGGCCCCGCAATTTACATTAAGCATATCTCTATCAGCCATGGCTAACATACTTAGTGTATCGTACGTTTAACGTAGATTTAATTAACCCACCTTCACCTATAACGTTTGAGTTGCTTCCAATGCATGTTGAATAACAAATGTTGATAGGCTACAATGATCTAATTAATAGTAATGGTTGTTATTGTAAACAAAAAAATTAACGGAGGAGCCTCGCAATTATCCATAAAATTGGGCCCCGCATTTCGAAAGGCCTGCACTGATAGACGACTTGAGTAACACATAAGATTCTAATATGACAAACTATTTGTTTGAAGGAAAGTCTGCATTTCATAAGCTTGATTACAGTCAAATCTTGTGTGTTGCATTGTCAAATCGAGCTCTTTTGGGCTAGACAAGGAAATAAAGATGGTCTGATGCTGTTCTGTTTGTTTTGCTGTGCAGGTCCGTGTGTTTAACCTGCTTCTGTTGTGTTTGCTGTGCAGGTACGAGTGTTTAACCTGCTGCTGTTGAGTTTGTTTCGCTGTGCAGTTCCGTTTAACCTGCTTCTGTTGTATTTGTTATGCAGGTCAGAGTGTTTAACCTGCTTCTTTTGTATTTGTTATGCAGGTCAGAGTGTTTAACCTGAAGATTCTCCTGGAGGTACGCCGCTACTTCCGTGCCAATAGAAACTGTCTGGTTGTTATGGTCAGCCATGACGGGACTGCTCTATTCACAGGGTGGGACAATGGGGAGACAATCATACTGGGCTTCGAAGCAGACGACTTGAGTTTAAAGGAACTTTACAGAATCGACAACACACAGAAACAAGTCAGTAGTTTAGAACACAGACCTATATACATTTTTTTTTCCCAGTTTGACATAAAAACGAGCAATAATATTAAGAAATGTTTTGTTTAAAACAAAGCTTATCTAAGGGGAAGTATTCGGCACTTACTACTATATGTCTCAATAATGTGGAAGTTATTTCCCTTGTTCGATATCAAACAAAATAATTAATTATAAATATTTAATTGGTTAATTGTTGTTTTTTTTAATTAATTACAATTTTGTTACGTACAATTAAAAAAAATCAACTTGATCCGAAAATGGGTGTGGGAGAAAAAGCGAATACAATTATCTAGCTATATCTGTGAATTCTGAAGGATTATTTTTCCTTGTTGGTATCAAACAAAATTATTAATTACTTGTAACTTATTGACTAATTGATTAATATTTTTTATTGATTAATTTCTTGTCTTTCAAGTGAATGGGTGTAGGAGAACCACACCTTTAAGGGGGCTTCTAATTTCAAAATATAATTTTATTTTACTAAATTTACATATTATATAGGACAAAATAAGGAGATGTCAACTAAATCTACATGTACTCAATTTCCTCCTTTATAAACATGAAATGGATATCTCATCTTTTCTTTGTTGTGGATGTGTAGTTGTGACAATTTACGTAAGAAGCCTAAATCTCTCCACTTTTCTCGTCAGCTGCTGCTTTTAGCAGAATATCAAGACACAGCCCGATCCATTCTTGTACATTACCAAGCCAGATTTTCTTTAGTCGACCTTTTCTGTACCCACTGTTCCTTAAAGGATGACTTTTGCAAATTTCAACATGACCAAACCAGCTCAGCTTGTGTCTCTTCACAGTATTAAGAAATTCCTCCTTTTTTTTGCCAGCCTGAGTGTTGACGTATAACAGTATAAACTCATTAGCCTTATATTAACTTAATAAATAGTACATTAATGGTAAAGCTTAAATAGATCGGAGAATCCAAAGATATACTGCCCAGGGCCTTCACTGACTGAAATCCAGCACTAATTGACGTCTTGCTATTTTGAGTACTTGAGTATTTTCGTTTATTTATTGATGTTTTGTTAGGTGCAATCAATAATTGTTTATAATATTAAAATATATAAACTTGATCGGAGAATGTGTGAGGGAGAAACAGCGCTAACAATTATTTCAAGGGACTAAACACAACAAGTATAGACATATCTGTGAATACTGAAGTATTAGTTTCCCTTGTGGCTATTAAACAAACTAATGATTTACCGTTAATTAATTGTCTAATTGTTTGTTTTTTTCTTTAATTGATTCATGTCAATGAATAATTGTGCAAAGTTTCAGACAGACTTTGTGAGTTACCGTAGACATTGTAATAATGTGACTTTTCATTGTTCTCAATAACTATCAAGTCTATCGACTGTGTGTATAGTTTTGATCATCTGCATAATTTTTTTTATTCGTTAAGCTGTACTGGTTTTAAACAATATTATTAATTTACCACTAATAACGTGTACAAGACTTCACCCAGAACGACATATTGAATTGATACAATTTTTATAACAAAAAAGGCCTACAGGCGTAATAAGCTTGCTAGAAGAAAAAAATTAATTGATTGTTCTTTCTCTCTCGGCTCATGTCAAGTTTCATCAGTTAGGGTATGTTGTCTTCCCCAGGCAGTGACAGCCATGGCTTTAACCTCCAGGTCTGACTTGCTGGTGACAGGAGGTAACGACGCCCAGTGCAGGGTTTGGAAACTTGTAGCTGACTTAGACTGCCGTGGGCGCAAAGTGCGCCAAGGTCTCCTATTGTATAACTTTGTTGATCAAGCCGGACCCATTACCATGATCAAGGTAAATCCCAGTTTCTTCACAAATACAGGAAGAGATAGTTCTTGTCTTGGTATCAGAGACTTAGAAAAGTTGAGACATGAATACAACTTCCTAATGGTTTTACTCGAGTCTGAATTCGAACTCGGTGTCTCGAGCCTCCACGATGAAAGACCGACGAGTTAGCCACTGAGCTATACAAGTACTTATAAAAATAGAAGGTTTTATTGTCTACAATAATAGTCTACAGTTTAATTTTTTTAGCGAACGACCTAATTCTCAACACAAGGCTTATCTCCCCTTAGTGTTTATATACTACAAAACAAAATTAATGAAATACTACTAATTGATGAACTAATGGTTAAATTATTTATTGTTTCATGTCATCAACAATGAATAATTGTGCAAAGTTTCAACTTGATTCAAGAACGGGAAGTTGGAGAAATAAAGTTTGCAAGATTCCACACAGAGAGGTAGACAGAGTGAGTTGCTATAAGCCAGGTACCGTAACGAAGCGATCACAAACACATTCTTAAAGCGGTCTCTCCAAAAGGTAACGCCTATTTTTATTTTGTCAGATGTCAGATACAGACAAAGCTTTCGCCTCCACTAGTATTGATGGAACAGCGGCTATCTACGACCTAAACAAAGGTGTGAGAAGACTGATCGTCAAAGTGACCAATGGTCTCAATGCTGTGGACTTCTTAACAGATGAGTGCCAGTTCATCGTCTGTGGCTCGGCGGGGAAAATTTTCATCTTTGACGTAAGTGTGTCGCTGAATAGTGCAATGATATCTGGATATAGCAATGATATCTAAATAGTGCAATGATATCTGGATATAGCAATGATATCTAAATAGTGCAATGATATCTGGATATAGCAATGATATCTAAATAGTGCAATGATATCTGGATATAGCAATGATATCTAAATAGTGCAATGATATCTGGATATAGCAATGATATCTAAATAGTGCAATGATATCTGGATATAGCAATGATATCTAAATAGTGCAATGATATCTGGATATAGCAATGATATCTAAATAGTGCAATGATATCTGGATATAGCAATGATATCTAAATAGTGCAATGATATCTGGATATAGCAATGATATCTAAATAGTGCAATGATATCTGGATATAGCAATGATATCTAAATAGTGCAATGATATCGGGATAGAGCAATGATATCTAAATAGTGCAATGATATCTGGATATAGCAATGATATCTAAATAGTGAAATGATATCGGGATAGAGCAATGATATCTAAATAGTGCAATGATATCGGGATAGAGCAATGATATCTAAATAGTGAAATGATATCGGGATATACCAATGATATCTAAATAGTGCAATGATATCTGGATAGAGCAATGATATCTAAATAGTGCAATGATATCGGGATAGAGCAATGATATCTAAATAGTGCAATGATATCGGGATAGAGCAATGATATCTAAATAGTGCAATGATATCTGGATATAGCAATGATATCTAAATAGTGAAATGATATCGGGATAGAGCAATGATATCTAAATAGTGCAATGATATCGGGATAGAGCAATGATATCTATATAGTGCAATGATATATGGATAGAGCAATGATATCTATATAGTGCAATGATATATGGATAGAGCAATGATATCTATATAGTGCAATGGTATATGGATAGAGCAATGATATCTATGTGCAATGATATCTGGATATAGCTATGATATAGATTAAAGCAACGATATCTAAATAGAGCAATTATATCTGGATAGAGCAATAATATCTGATTAAAGCAATGATATCTACATAGTGCAATGATATCTGGATAGAGCGATGATGTCTGGATAGAGCGATGATATCTGATTAAACAATGATATCTGAATAGTGCAATGTGGAGATAAAACAAAAGTGGTAGCTAGTTCTCGAAAAGTGAATGATAATATATCTCTTTAAAACGACTTACGTTTTATAGATCTAAATGTGCACTTAATTTTTTAATCTGACTATCCCATGGGGGATTTTATTAATAGAGACAGATCCATAACTATACAGTTTTTTTGGTGTGTTCGGTCATTTGGTCACTTCGGTGTACAGAATACGGAAGCGTATAGCTAGGGCCTACATATTTCAATAAGCAAAATATTTTTTTTTAAATTCCTTTTTTAAAAAACAAACTTATCTAAGGGGGAAAACTCTACACTTACAACTATATATCTCAATGATGTAGAAGTTATTTCCCTTATTTGATATTTAAACAAAATAGTTAATTACCAAAACTGAATATTGGTTACTTTTTTTTTATTAGTTTATGTTTTGTTAGACACAGTAAGTAATTGTGTAAACTTTCTTGATACGAAAATGGATGTGGGAAAACAACGTGTACAAACTTTTAACCGACAGACAGAATGAATTGATATAAGCTTAGAAAGTGTAGAATGAAATTGTTTAACCGACAGACAGAATGAATTGATATAAGCTTAGAAAGTGTAGAATGAAATTCGTTAACCCACTTTTGCCAGAAACACCGAGGAATTTGTAATTTTTTGTTGTCAAATTTCATTATAACTTTCCATATTGCTATTTTGCCTATTTTATACTCTCTCTCTCCCAATTCTTCTGAGATTTCATTAGGTTTCATTACATCGCCACGGCATTCTCCGAATATCTGTTTTTTTTTCATTTTCTATCTTACTATTAATCGTGAAGCGGATCTTTAAAAGAATAGATTAAGATGTGAACACACAAAAAAGCCGACCACTGTGATTAAGCCCTATATGAACTTCTTTCAGTCTACTGACGGCGAATCGTTAATTGAGCTGGATGGGGTTAAACACGGCTCAGTCAACTGTCTGGAAGTGGAAAAGAAATTCAGAGCCATCTTTGTGACAGTGGGCGAGGACAGACTTGTGAAGGTAGAGATCCAAGTTTCAGTCTTATGTTATATTTTTAAAAATATGGATTAACTGTTTCGTAATATAATAACAAAGGCGCTACTCATGAAGTACAAATAAAGTGAGTTATTTTAGGGGTTGGGGTATCTGCGCATGTGTTGTTGTTTTTTACGGGTTTTATGAGTTAAGGGGCTGAGAGGTAGAGCTCTTGGCCTCCAAACCAAGAGGTCTGTGGTTCGAATCCTTATAATACACTGAATTCAGAATTCTATTGGGATATCGCGGAGCTGGAGCATGGACACAACGTTGGCCGTAGAAACAGATGACCTTTACATCATCTGCCCTATAGATCGCAAGTTTGGAAAGGGAGGCGTTTTACTTCCATTGTACACAAGTTAAGTAGGGTGCTTTTTTTTTTATTCAGTTTTAGTATTAAAAAGTTCGTTTCAGAATTCAAGATACTTAAAAATAAGTCTCAGTTAGCCAAGCATTCATGCACATTCGCTCTTGCTCTATAAAAGACACAATGTCATATTAAGTTTTTAGCCGACAACTTTACTGTGTTATATCACCTTACTATATGCCGACTATTTACAAAACGTTGTATGTCCCAGTTTTATTCATAAGTTCATTCTGTACTTCTTTCTAAAACAATTCACGCGTTTGCTCTTTATTAAACAATATTGTGTCCTGTAGCCCATCTAGTAGCAGTCGCAGTCGCTGCTAGCTGGAACTTCTTGCTAATGATAGTCTTTGCTGTCACATTGATGCTTCTCGGTAGCAGCCTCACTACGAACGATTGCCGCATAAATCAACTGCCACACCGCAGTCCCATAAGTCACCCTCTGGAGTCTAGCAACCACTTACAACTGCGACTCTTGCTTCAAAAGCTACACACAAATCGTCAACGGCTACAATCTCAATAGAAAAGTCCCCCCCCCCCAACCTTTTTTTTCCTTTGCTCACGCCAACACTTGACCTGCAACGTCGCAACCTGTGAGCAGTTTAAATAGCTTGTTGCCGCGGCAAAGGTCTAACGTAACGACCTGTGACGTGACGACGAGCTTTTAGTCTAAACTAAACAAAAGGTCTGACGTCAGACGTGACAACAAGCTATTAGTCTAAACTGCCAACCTTTTTTTTCCTTTGCTCACGCCAACACTTGACCTGCAACGTCGCAACCTGTGAGCAGTTTAAATAGCTTGTTGCCGCGGCAAAGGTCTAACGTAACGACCTGTGACGTGACGACGAGCTTTTAGTCTAAACTAAACAAAAGGTCTGACGTCAGACGTGACAACAAGCTATTAGTCTAAACTGCCCACAGGTTGCGATGTTCAGGCCTTTCATAACGATTGGTCAACTCGCTATTCTCTTCTTTCAATGGGCCGGAAGCCCTATCACTCCTTTATATCAATTATGTCTCGGCCTGGTACTAAACGGCGTGCTGGTGCGCACCTTAAATACCCGTGCAGGAGCAGTGCTACAACAATTTTATACCAATAACTGAAGCGTTAATTATATACATTTGGCATTGGCTTTTTATGTGTGAATACTACTAAGAAGTGGGAAGCGTGGTCGATAGGCTAAGTACGCTTGAACTTGGCTTGACTATGAAGGGGGCTTGAAGTTAGAGACACCCGACTTGAGCAGAGTTGTGTTTACTGAGCACCCAAAGGGAGCACGGAAAACCTTCTCCTAGATACCCCCTCCCCCCCCCCCCACAAAGCGCTCTGAGCTTGCTATAAGCATGAAAGTAGCGCTATATAAAAGCAATAATTTATTTATTTATTATTTAAGACACAATCTATTATTTGTGATGACTGTACTCCTCATTAATCTTCTGACTCAAAAAAAAAAACTTTATTATTCTTCTTTCTGACGTCTGCAGCTCTGGCACACGGAGCAAGGGGTGGTCACTCACGTAGGACGAGCACACAGTGACGACATCATCTGCTGCAGGCTGGGCTCCTGTTCCTCGCTCTTGGTGTCTGGGGGAAAGGATGGAACCATCTGTATCTGGGACCTGCCACAGGGTGCACTGCAAGGATAAAGACTAGACTGGGACTGGCTTTTCATAGTTTTAAATATTTATTATATTTTTGGATTGTGGGGGGGAGGGGGTTAGAGAACTGGAAGGCTAACTACAAACGATTTTTATTTCTTTACTAGCTCAAAATTATCGCTTTTCTTTTCCATTATATGATTGTACAGTAGTCATAAAAATGATTACAAGCTTGTGCTCTCTTTCTTTAGTTGTAGACTTTATTGTGCTAGGGCAATGTTGATTGTTTAAAAAATTGAGATAGGCCTGAATCACTGACTTTAATTAGCTTTGTATAACATGCCAAGATGTTTTTAAGCTCTGTCAGGCTCTCTGAGCTATGGTCAGATGCATGATGAGGTATTTGCACATTTTCTGTGTTGAGATGAAAGATACCATATTTAATACGGTGTTAAAACATAGCTTAAAATCTAAACCTCTGAGTGGCTGGTTATTTTCTTCTCTACCATTAATTTAATTTAACTGACCTTAAAAAAATGTCTTCAGCAAGTATGCCAATACATGCAGCACTTAGCATGAGTCTTTCAGTGTACATAGCCTGCCTTTATTTAATCTATTATTTTTAAAGAAATCATTGTCACTACTCTGTTAGCTGCTAGTATGGAGTCCTTTCTGTATTTTGTTGTCTGAATCAGATTTTAATTATGAATAGTATTTACAGAAAGCAATATGAACATTGAATTCTAATAAGATACAATTTTTAAAGAATGTTTTTCTGAAGTTTTTCGGTTCTGAATTGTTCACTCAATCAGTTCCAGTCAGTGTTGTGATTTTATTTTGTTCCTGTAAGCATGTCAGGTCTACTACTTTAAAAAGGATGTGTGCCTGAGAGACCAAAACCTCTTTGCTATGGCTTGGCCACTTAAAAAGGGGGCTTGAGTTTGGATCTAAAAGATACACTATATAAAGTAATTAGAAAAACAAACAACAAAAACACTTGTGAGTTAATTAAGATATTAATATGCACAAACTGTGGCAAACTTTGCTGATCCAGAACTGCATTATTACAAACCTTTCTATCAACTCACTCTGTCTGGTACAATATTCGTACATGTCATTTCTCCCACACCCAATCCTGGATTAAGTTGAAATTTTGCACAATTATTTCTTGTAACTGACAAAACAATGATCAATAAATTAAAATGAACCAATTAATTAATTGTTGATAATGATTTTTGGGGGTGGGGGGTATTGGACAAGGGTAACATATTGTATATGACAGACAAGGCAGCGTAAGTTCAATTAGTCCCCTTTATACTTTTCACGTAGAAGTTTAAAACTAACAAAATAGAGCTATGAAACCTCTTCTATTTTCATAAGCACATCGCTGGCAGTACGGTAGCTTGAGCTCTCAAGTTTGAATTCAAATCGTACACATTTTTTTTATATATAATACATTTTAAAAGCTATCATGGTAACCTTCACCCAGATACCACCTTTTTTCTCTAAACTAATTGATACAATTACACTTAATATAAGCTTTGTTAAAAACAAAAGTATTTTTTATATTATTCATATTTAGTCAAACATCAATTCTGCTCCAACACAAATAAAACCTAAAGCTAGTGATCTATGTGACCTGGGCACATCCATTGTCATTCGAGACAGGAGCCATGATTTTATGTATATGTTAACAAAAACAACAGTTTCACCCAAACATGAAACAATTTCCTAAAGACATTTGATCAGAGATTGGATGTATACAACTTTTTACCAGACAGACAGAATAAATTGATATAAGCTTTGTAATAAAAATGGATAAAGATCTGTACATAAAATGTGTGTTCATAGTTGTTATTTTTTAGAATTAAGATGAACTTTTTGTTGATACATCAGATGACACACAAAGAAGTATTAGTAAGCAGTATTCTCATTTTATTTTATTTTTACCAGCAGAGTTTTCTCCCTTCTTGTCCTTGTTTTCTAGAGATGTCTTAAAAGAATTGTACAATATGTGAAATGACATAAACAGTCTCCATCTATACAAGTTCAGAGCTTGACTAGCTTAAGCTTTCATTTCTTTGATAATTATTAATTGTTCTTATTAACTGACATAGAAGAGAAGAGCCCCTCCAGGAAATAGTATCCGAAAGAGACACGATTAGGAATTTGGCGTGAAAAATTGTTTCATAAAGAGGGAAAGTTTTGCTTAGAGATAGTCACGTAATTAATAAACAAAAGACTAGGATTTGTAGTGCAGCAAAAGTAAACACAGAAGACTTCTGGCAGCTTTAGATAATTAACTTAGTGACATTGGAGGGTTTTCTTCATTGTGTATTAAACTTCTTGTTTGATGTGGTTCATCTGCGTGAAGTACCTTTATAGTGTTGGCCTTTCACCTGTCTCAATTGGTTAAATGAGAATAAATTTCAAGGACACTACCGAGTGATTGTGTAGTAACTAGAAATAATATGCTCTTTCTTTATATTTAGCTTAAGCATATTTAAAAAAGTACTGGTAATATTTTTATTTACTGAGTAAATTAGTAATTTGATAACTAAGATTTGGGATCTAAATCTGAATCTAAATTCCTGTTGTTGATACCTATGAAAGTGTACTTCAAACCTCAAATTGGCTATGTTCTGTTTATATTTTTTGTATATAAAAAAAAATTCAGTGTGAAATCGCTGTTGTTTCCCCTTGCAGCTTATGCAAATTTGAAAACTAGTCTAGTCACACCAGCTGTACAAAACATACAGCTGAAACTGTGAACTGATTGCATTTATTAGACTTTCTGTGCATATCTATCAATATTTAAAAAGGTTGGGTTTTTTTTGCTTTTAAAACTACAATAAAATTCTTGCTATCAGAGACGATGCTGTTGCAGACATTCCATGTTTAAAGCATCCATAGAAAGCTTCAGATACAATAAAACTTCTTTGTTTTCTCTTTAACAAATCTTGTTTCTGGCAGTGTCAGAGTAATGACAATAAGGTCATGTTTTTGTAACCATCATGAAGATTTGTGTATGGTGTCTTAAACAGGACATTTACCTTTTTTGTTTTTAAAGTTAAAGAAAACAAAGATCCAAGACTGGAAAAGCAGCAAAACATTTAATAATAATAATTTTATAACATTCTGTAGAATTTATACATTGAATTGCTAGGGAAGATATATTCATCTGCAACTACATACCTGTGCTTGATTCATTCATTCAATGTTTGTAATAAAATAAAATTAAAATGATGAACATGACTGCAATGTTAAGGCCGGAGCCACTACATCCAGTCAAGTCCACAAATGTCATTAATTTCAAATTAGATACAAATTCTTAACTGTATCATTTCTTAGGGATGACATATTTCTGTGAGATGGGAATAATGTTGGCTTTAACGTCTACAGACTCCAAGCCATTGATCTGAAAAACAATTTTTTTTATTTTTGTCAAAATTAGTTTTTATTTTGTCTTTAGCAATATCTAGTTTAAAAACTTAATATTATTCTTAATTATTTTTAAAATAAATTTCAGGTTGATTAACATAATTTGCCACTTTCTCAAGACTATGGCAGGTGTTTTAAAGTTATCATCAATATTACAATTATAATTAATTTTATTTTTAGCATTAGCAGTAGAGCATTTAAAAATTAGCAGAAACATTTGTTGAGCATTTAAAAGATTAGATTTTGATACATCTAAAACATAAGCAGGTATTTTTTTAAAAAGTTGTAGAAATAGCTAAAACATTAGAAATTAAACATCTAAAACATTAGATGTTAAAATATATAAAACATTAGATGTCAAGCATCTAAACCATCAGATGTTGATGCATCTAAAACCTTATATCTGTCCTAACCAATCTTAACAACCCTCACAAGCATGTCTCTATAGATGGTGTACTTACACAAACTTTCACTATCAACTCTTTGAATTCTTTTACTTCTTCTTCTGGTAAAACAATGCATTCTTCTTGCAGTTCAACACCCTAAAGAAAGATAAGTCACACATGTTGTCAAATATCTTTGAAACATCTAGAGTATTTCTTGCCTATTAACATGGATATCTTTTTAATAATAATATTTTTACTACCAGTAAGAGATAATGGATAATATTTATTATAAGAAATACACTACTCAAAATGCTTCTAATAATGGCATGCATCTCAAATGACCTTTAAGAACCAGTCCAACTCCTTTCCTTCACATGTAGCTCAGAATTTGGGTCCAGTGGAATTGTTAGCACAGGAGGGGCATGGGAAAGCCTCTGGTGCCTAAACCAGAAAGCTTCAGTCAGAAGTGGCTAGCTAACCAAGGTTGGCTAGCCATCTACAAGAAGGAAAACTCTGAATTCAAACCTCCACTGCCTTGCAGCTATATCCAAACATGGGAAAGGCTTAGTGAGTCAACCCTGAAACAAAATCAGGAGCAGGTGACCCTTAAAGAACTTGAAGCACAAAATGCTACAATTTAGCAGATCTTGTGACACTGCTTTAGAAACTGATGTGTGGAAAACAGCATTCCATTCACAGCCAATACTAAGCTCTTAACTAATACACTAGAAGATCCATAGTTGTCTTACTACTCAAGTTAGGACTGAAGGAGATTAATGAATGTCAAAAACAACAGTAACAAATAAAGATAGCTCTCTTAGACCTTGCAAATCTATGGGAGCAGAAAAAGTAAAACTCATCATTTTTTTATGGCTGATGGACTGATGGTTGACAAAAGTATCATGTGTCAGTACAGTGACAAGCTGCCTGGACTTCCCTAACAAATGTCAAATACCTTCGAGTTGTGGTAGACCTCAGGGGAAAACCTAAATATCCTGAACTTCAAAATTACAGTCTTTAACAGGATTCAAACTCAAGACCTCTCAATTGAGAAGACAAGCACTAACCAGTCAGCTGCTTCACCCCAATGATGCCAATAGCTTGTGCTAATTAAATTTACAGTGAAAGTTATTAAAAAGCTAAAGAGTGCTAAATGGATTGTAACAAATGACACCAATCAGAGCAAAAAAAGAAATAAGTAGAAGGCAATAACAAGCTTTCTCCTTTTTAAAGTGTTTTTTTTTTCATAACATGTTTGTTATGAGTTAGCATTTTCTGGATTTTTTTTCTGTAATTTAAATACAAGAACAATGGTAGAGTTTCTGGTTAGAAAATTGAAACGACTTTATGGAGAATTGAGAAAAAGAAACTGACCCCAAAACACCCCAATAGAAGAAAACTCAACTGCCTTATAGAATCTGAACACCACTGCTCAGTTCATCTCAGATATAGGACTAATTATCTGAACCCTTTAAAGTGCTGAGAACGCAATAGAAGAATATAAAATTCATCTTAAGGGCCCAAGAAGTTTTACAAACTTTTTTGCCGTGCTCACCTGGATTCTAAACGCCACTTGGACATGTTCTTTGGTTAGTGTCCACTCTTCTTTATCATTCATTGGGATCTCAAGATTCATATGCGATAGTTCTTTTATAGCCTGGAATTGTTTGATATTAACTTTACACACAGTTATAAAATAGTATTGACTAGAAAGAGTCAAAAGATTGTAATTTATTATATGGTACTCGAAACCCATACTATCATAAATGATGATCCCTAAGAGATCTCTTATCCTTACCAGACATTAGTCCCTAAACTATAACTGAGTCCCCCCCCCCCACCTTCCTTACTAACAATCTGACTTGAAACCTAAAAAAAAATTAAAGATTTTTTTTTCATTGGATTTCTCACAACCTTAATTCTGATTCCTAACAGTGTAATCAATTAAAATATCAACTTTAGGACAGTGAAAAAAAACTAGAAGTACCTCAATGTCACTGGTTCATAATCAATGTCACAAAATGTTTAACATTTAAAACGCACATAGTCAATTCAAATATATTGGAGGGGTTGGGGAGTGAAGATAATAGTAATGGCTAATAACGAGGTTGAATGGCCATTGGTTGTTTAGGTATAGATTCTGATGCATTTTTTTCATGCACCAGGTAATTTCCAAAAATCAGGTACAGTGGCCAAGTAGAGATAAAACCCTTCACACTGTTAACAGCAATAGGATTATTGTTAATCAGTAGCTATAATAAAATCAAAGAAAGTTAGCCTTCAAGACATTGCTTTTCATATAGTATGACCTAGTTTGTAAGTGATTAATTACTTAAATAACCATGCATAATTTTTTGTTTTAGTTTAAGCAATCAATTGTACACAATAGTGCTTCTCATATTCTTTCTCTCAAGCACCCGTAGCATATTAGTGGGCACTAGTCCATTGTGATCTCCAGGAGGTAAATATACCAGATGTTGAGAAATGCTAGTAAAAAAAAACAACTATTTATTTCATTGTATTTTAAAAAAAAGACAACCAATAAAGCCTTGGACAGAAAAAAATTTAAACCAAGTTCCCACAAAGGAAAAAAACATTGAATTAACAAGATATAATAGTCCAAGGACTGTAAAACACAATACACTCACCATCCTGGCTTGAACACCAAGCCTAGCTTCAGGTTTGTCTATTCCAAGAGCCTGCAAATAAAGTTTGTATCAAACTTAGTGAAATACTTTTTACCAGCATGTGTTGATTAGTGATACTTTTAGATTTAAGATGTAGTGCCTCCATTATGACCACATTACACTAAAAGCAAATTAGTGTAGCTACATACCAGCATTGTTAGTTTCTTTATAGAACAAAAAAACAACAACACATAATTAACAACAACCAAGGATGACCTGATGTGTAAGTGATTAATTACTTAATGATAAGTATGAATATTATTACAAAATGAAATTTTAAGTGATCAGTTGTACAGAATAGTGTTTCTCTTTTCTTTCTCTCAAGCATTCCTAGTATATTCCTAATTCTCCTAATTCTCTGATGTCATTCCTTTGTTTACCACATCCAACTCATTACAGCCATCTAGCTTCTAAGCACAAATTAACTTTAGCAAATTTACTTAAGAAGCATAACCAAATGTGAAACTCATAAATCACATCACAAACTAACACATATGCCATTACAATCTGCTATACTAAAAACTTTGTATTTATCAATAAATCAAAACAGTTAGACAAAGCACCTACGTCAAAAATGAAATTTAAAAAAGTACTATGTTTTCAGAAACTACATGTTAGTTCAAATAGTTGTCTATTCAATTCATTGTTAGTATTTTATACTACTTTGTTCATGTTGATACTTTCTTTCTCCAACTAATGTCTGATTCATAGGAGTACTGAATGTCTCAAGTTTAAGATTTCAAAGTCCAGCTTTCAACAAGGTTCTAAATGATATCTATTAGAGTTTGACACTCAGTTAACAAATGATACTAATTATATAATTTAAATTGGGTTGCACTATAATGCAGATAAGTTTTCATTGAAAATCTACAAACCTTCCTTTCATCTTCCAGCTCTTTAATGTTGTCTGGCGATGCATAGACAGCCATACCAGAAGGAAACAGCTGCTCATGAAACAAAGTCCTCTTGACACGAACTATGTCTCCTCTTATACCTAACCCTGAGAATTGCACATACACATTTTTTTATGAAATCAACATTTTCATGTCATATTTTAAATTATTTAACAACAGCATTGAAATTTATTTTTTCTAGACCAAAGTACTTCCATAAATATAAACTAAATAAAAAGTGATTTACAGCTGATATATTGTAAAGGTGCTTTTTTATTCATCATCATCTTTCTTTTGCGTTCCTCATGAAACATAGGACCTCAGTAAAAACATGGTCTCTTGCTACTTTTTTAATGGCTTCTCAGCTCTTTCCTGTCCTCTTGGCTTCATCTAGAAAATGCGTTGCTACATTCTTTTTGGTCTTCCTCTACGTCTTGTGCATGGGGGTTAGACTCTAAGGCCTGTCTAGCTTTGTTGTTGGTATCTTTTCTAATGGTGTGACCAATCCATCTCCACTTCCTCTCTAAGATCTGCCCCTCTCTATTTTTTTTTCTGCCCACTCATCTCCCACAGTTTGGTGTTTTCTATTTTGTTGACCAGTGTGTTTTTAGGATATTTCTAAGACATCTGTTGATGAAGGTCTGTACTTTTTATGTTGTTGCTTCAGTTGTTCTCCATGTTTTAGAATCATACAGTAGGACCGCCTTGACATTAGAGTTTAAGATTCTTATTTTAGTCTTGTATGAGATGTGGCAAGATTTCCAGGTTGGTTTTAGGTGTAAATGTCTGACAGGCTAAATGCTTTTAGTACATAACTCTTTTTATATGCATTGCCATGCTGCTCACTATTTCACATTGTCCAAGACAAGAATGTCTTAATAAAGACAAAGATTCCTTTTGACAAAGAAATAAGAAGAAAACAGAAGAGAAGTAGAAAGGAAGTGTTTGGTCCACTCTGCCTACACTAAACAAAAGAAATCATAGCCAGAGGACGGCCAGCAGAATGGTGAGGAACAGTATAGATGCTCTGTAGGGCAGATAGGACAGTAAGGTTTGAGAAACAGTGGATAGCAAAAGACATTCCTGGTGGTGTTAGGACAACTATAGAGCGACACAAATCTGTGACCCTAGTGGCAGTGGTGATAGAGGTGACAGAGGCAGCAACTGACAGTGACCAAGATTACTATTTATGTTTGCTGTAATAGTCTCATATCATCTGTAAATAAACATCCCCTCCGTTCTGAATGTTCCTCACTGAGTTGCCTCCCTTAAGTTTATTAACAACAATATTTTAAAAAGAAAACCATTAAGCTTTAGGTGTAAAAGTAATTGGTATGAAATGACAAAAAAAAAAAAATAATGACATGACAGTTTTAAGGAAGTGAAGAGTTTTTTAGGTCAACAAAAACTGATTATGGCGCAAGGCAATATTGACTTTATTGTTACCAGAAATAGAATAAATGTTTTAAAAGAAATATTTTTTTATATTGTTTTAACTATGATCTACAAGAATCTCGCTTAAATTTCTACACAGTAACTACATATCACAAGAAAAAGGAATCAAATTCAGGTAGAACTGACTATTTCCATCACAGAAATTATAAATACTGGTAACTTAAAATGCACACATTTTTACCAAATATTCTCATTTCCAACAGTAATTTAAAAAGTCTACAAATCAATAAGATACTTTCCCAATTTGTTTCATAACATTTTACTAACACAAAATTACTTATCAAAACATCTCCTTATAATAACCCACCATTTAAATAACTTGATAGAAAACAAAAACAATAGAAACCACTTAGTACTAAAGTTTGATTTAATTTCATTGCTGTTAAGATGTAAACTATGTATTATGTAATTATCCTTACCTTCAACATACTGAATAAGGAGGCAATTTAATTCCTCTGGATATTGAACTATTTCAACGTCACGCAGAATCTTATGAATTTCGTTCATCTGACTGATATCTGGTTTTTCTCCATCTTTGTCTGGTGGCAGTGGGAAAACTCTTTCCATTATGATGGTGTAGCTCTGTAAATAGCTGAGATATGTTACTCAAACATAAAAATAAAATTAAATTATACAACTATATCATGAAAAAAATACACACGTTATAAAAATAAAATACACTCTAAAAATTATTATAGTAATTAATATATCTTCTTATCTTATATAATACAAATGTTACTTCAAAAAAGAAGATGATTACGTCTTACACGTCATGCATTCATCCATGCATATTAACCAATGACTTAAATTCTGCCAAGTCACTGGTTTTCCTGGCTAGCTCAGGCAACCCATTCCGTACTCTAATAGCACTTGGGAAGAAGGAGCATTTGTACAAGTTTATCCTAGCATCATATGGAACAAGGAATGTGCCTTTATCTTAGTGTCTTTCTGAGTATTTTATTAAATTTTGTTTTTTTTATTTGTGTTTTATGTATAATTGCTACTTTACTTTTGAGTCTTCTGTCCTGAAGGTTTTCTAAATTTAGTGATTTTACTAAAGGTGTTAATCTAGTCAAATGTGAATATTAGTTTGTTATGAATCTCACTGCTCTATTTTTTGTCTGTTTCAGTTTCTTAATGTTTTCTTGAGTTGAGGGGTCCCAAACAGAGGATGCATATTCTATTATTGGCCCAACTAAGGTTAAATAACATTTTAGTTTTATGTTCTTATTTTAATTTATAGAAATTTCTTTTAATAAACCCTAATGCTTTGTTTGATTTTTTTATAGTTTCATCATTTATTAAAACATCTAGAGGTATTTTGCGATTTTAGTCTGTGTTACTGGTTTACCATGAATAAGATTAATGAAATTAATTTGTTTTAGTTTTTTTTTACTCTTAATAACTGACATTTTTCAGTGTGGAAAGACATGCTCCAAATTGATTCTCATTTCTGTAATTCATCTAATTCTCTTTGTAAAATTTGTGTATCTTGTGTTGTTTTTATTGTTCTTTATATTATGCAATCGTCTGCGAATAATCTGTCTTTTGTTCCTAAACTAATGCAATTTGGTAAATCGTTTATGTAAATTCTTATTCTTCTTCTAGCCAGCTTTTTGCTGCTGGCGCTCTTTTGCAGACTGTGCCAAGGTAAATAGTGTGCTGTTTTCTTCAGTTGTTCAGCACTGCCGTACAGGGTGTTGGTTATGTTGGGCTGGAGTGGTAGTAGGGTCTGCCTAAGGTGAATTAGGAATGGACATTCAAAAAGGATATGGTTTACGGTTTCATAAGGGTGGGCATAGTGTCTACAAAGGGGGAATTGTGTGGGATTAATTTACTGAGATGGTAATTTAACAGAGGTGTGTGTCCTGTCCTTAGTTGTAGATTGTTCTTTGCGGGGGAGGAAGTTAATACTGTCCAGTTTGTTAGGCATGTTCATTTCTTTGTACATGGCTCTGCCTCTGTTCTCTTGCTCATTGGTTGAATTACTCCTCTTTGTGGTTGTTGATTAACATTGACCTTAGGGTGAGGTAGTTTACAGGTCTATCTGGTTGTTCCATAGATGATCCTACCTTTGAAAGCTTGTCTGCCCATTCATTTCCCATTATGTAAATTAAAAATAGTAGTGGACCTACACCTGAGTTTACTGTTATTGGTTTTGATTTAGAGCCATTTATTTTTACAGTTTGTTCTCTCCCTATCAGAAAATCTTTAATCCACTGATGCAAAAAAAAAAATAAAACCACATATAAACTAAAAGATTACTTTACAGATTTGTGTAATGAGTACAATTATCTTCAATATAATTGTGCAAAATTGTATTTTTCTGTGAACTTCTAAAGAGCATCCTTTTGAATCAAAACTCTTATCCCAGAACAGAAACATATTGGTAAATGAGAAAGTAACTTTGTCATTTAGTGTTATGTATCTGTGATCACCATTAAGTATTCTAGGCTTGTATCAGGTGCAAAAGAATAAAAAGTCAACACTTACTCTTGTTTGTGACATAGAAACTGAACTAATATCAAACAGTTTGCTGAGTCTTGTCACAGCTGATCTACTCAAACATTTCCCACACCTTCTCAAGGCATTCAATGTAATGGCCATGTTTGATTGTGTCTTGAGATGATAAGTATGACAATGAAATCTCACCAGGACTGAAAAATAAAAAACAAGATTATGTATCACTAACTTTCTATAAAAAATAAATGTGGATCATTTTAAAGCAAATAATGAAATGCATTAAGTTCTTTTAAAAGGAGAATTCATGTTCTTTATATTTAGATTTAACCAAAAACATGGCATATTTACATAGATCTATAACTAAAAGAACATAAGATCATCATCACATCATCCTCAAGCTCTGTGTGAGTAATGGGGTCAGAGGCTCAAATCCTCTTTCAAAAACCCTGCAGATGTGTGCAACGCATGTATGTCATCATACAGGTCAAAAGCAAGCATGGCTTACCAGACCTATCAAAACTGAATTCAGCAAGTCTAGGACAGTTAATAAGAATATAAGACACAGTTTCTTCTTCCTTCCATTATTAAAGTTTAGTATTTAAACAGTGCCAAACACAAACTAATGGGACAATGGCCTGTCTTTCTGGTGAAGTCCAGTCAGCATGCTTCATGTGCTCCCAGACTCCTAGGCATTTTTGGGATGTGTGGTTGTTAAAGCATGAAAAACTCACAGGCTGCTCAAAGGGTGGAGTTATGATTAGGATTTAACCCTGCCTGTACAAATGATTAGTTGAATTGAAAAACATAGAGAATAACATTCAGGTGTCGATGATTATTTATTAAATATCAGTTGATTAAAGACACAAATGATGCATTAAAATTTTTCAGAAATATAACTCTTGATTTTTTAAAAGTGAACACAAGACAATTAGAACTAGAAGAAGTCTAGTATAAGAAGGCCTATTAGTCTTAAAGACTACTAAATAGATCTAGAAGAAGTTAGTTAACTTAGTAGAAGATACCAAGACATATGTCTCTATCTAGATAACAGAATAGTATATATATTATACATAGCCACTCACAACCCCAAAATGGAGGACATGTCCTCTTTTAGCTGGACTTCTTGTAACCCTAATCCAAATTAGTCTAATAGAAAATTAGAGACTTAAGACTAGATTTAGATAGATCTAGATTTAAGTAGATTTAATAATGATAATCCAGATCTAGAATATATATACACCGGTACAGTGCTTTTTTTTAGTACTCAGTGATGGATTGCCTATCTTATCTTATATAATACAGACGTTACTTCAAAAAAGAAGATGATTACGTCCTACGCGTCATGCATTTAGTCATGCATATTAACCAATGACTTAAATTCTGCCAAGTCACTGGTTTTTCTGGCTAGCTCAGGCAACCCATTCCATGCTCTAATAGCACTAGGGAAGAAGGAGTATTTGTACAAATTTGTCCTAGCATATGGGACGAGGAATGTGCCTTTATTTTTGTGTCTTTCAGAGTATTTTATTAAATTTTGTTTTTGTATTTGAAGATTATGGTTCAGTGTTTTATGTATAATTGCTACTTTACTTTTGAGTCTTCTGTCCTGAAGGCTTTCTAAATTTAGTGATTTTACTAATGGTGTTACCCTAGTCAAATGTGAATATTCGTTTGTTATGAATCTCACTGCTCTATTTTGTGTTTGTTCCAGTTTCTTAATGTTTTCTTGAGTTGAGGGGTCCCACACGGTGGATGCATATTCTATTATTGGCCTAACTAAGGTTAAATAACATTTTAGTTTTATGTTCTTATTTGATTTATAGAAATTTCTTTTAATAAACCCTAATGCTTTGTTGGATTTTTTTATAGTTTCATCAATATGTGGATTCCATGACAGTTTTTCATTTATTATAACACCTAGGTATTTTGCGTTTTTAGTCTGTGTTACTGGTTTGCCATGAATAAGATAAGTGGAATTAATTTGTTTTAGTTTTTTTGTTACTCTTAACAACTGACATTTTTCTGGGTGGAAAGACATGCTCCAATTTGATTCCCATTTCTGTAATTCATCTAATTCTCTTTGTAAAATATCTGTGTTCTGTTTTGTTTTTATTGTTCTATATATTATGCAATCGTCTGCAAATAATCTGACTTTTGTTCCTGAACTAATGCAATTTGGTAAATCATTTATGTAAATTAAAAATAGTAGTGGACCCAAGACTGTTCCTTGAGGTACACCTGAGTTTACTGTTATTGGTGTTGATTTAGAGCCATTTATTATTACAGTTTGTTCTCTCCCTATCAGAAAATCTTTAATCCACTGATGCAGTGGACCGTTAATGCCGAAATATTTTAATTTTTTAAGCAAACTATGGTGGTGAACTTTGTCAAAAGCCTTAGAAAAATCTAGTAAGATAGCATCTATTTGTTCACTATTATCTAAACCTTTTGCCTAACTTATAACTACTAATAAATGTTAAAAATAAAAGTTAAAATCTAATAGAAGAAAAGTAATAATTTTTTCCCCACTTTGAAAAAAGGTGATGATTGGCCTTACCGGTGTGTACCTTCACAAAAAAGCATGGTATATAATTATCATTATCTATAATACTATATCTATTCTCTAATTTTGTAGTAGACTAATTTGGATTAGTAGGGTTACAAGAAGTCCAGCTAGAAAAGCTATCTAGCTAGCCTAGATTGGCCTAGTGACTAGTCCTAGATCTAGATGATATTGATACTGAAAGATTAATGAGATAAGATCAATTCAAAGATCTTATAAATATTGAATATTGATAATATTCTTATTCAATATTATCGGATGATTATTCTTAATCTAGATTCTAGTATAGATTAATTAATAGATCTACCAAGTAGATCTAAGTTAGAGATCTATATAGATTTACTACTATCCAGACTGGATCTAGAGTCTAACTAAATATATATCTATTGGTATTTACACTAAATGATAAACCTAGTATTTAGATCTAGTAAATCCAATGTCTACAGTCTTGTCCTTAAAAATGGTTTCGTATTTCATTTCTTTAACAACTCGCAGTTTTTATTTTTATTTGAAATGTTAAAAAATAGTCACACATTTATATATAAATCTAGTAAATGGGACAATACTTTAAAAAAAACTTCAGTGCTGCTAAATTGTAGTTTTTATCATAGACATAGAAATATAGACTAGCTACAACAGGGACTTTTATTAGCACCGAATGGTTTCTAATTAACATGCTCAACTAGATAGGCACATGAAGTCATGGATAAGTGATGGACGTAATTAAATTTTGACTTCTCTTTTTGAAGAAACATCTGTAATTTATGTCTATAACAATTCTATTATATATGTCTTTCCTGCCTGTGAAATAGGGGGCCAGGATCTTCCTTACCAGTGAGATGGAGAGGTCCGAACGAGATAGCCAATTGGACCCAAATTTTGGGCCAAACAAACCTAGAAGAAAAACTATATTGAGAGCTGTCTGTTATAGAGTGTGTGTGTGTATTTCTATGGTGATGGTGAGAATAAGTTAGTGATTGTTTGGTGGCTATGCAGTGTGAATGATGCAAGATACGCGCACAATTTAAGATGTGTGTTACTACAAATGTTCAATGTTACTGTATCTTTTTTAAAACATCTATTAAACCTCACATAGAAATCATTATTTTAAAATAATTAAAACTTTAATAACTTCATAACGAAATTTAAAACATCTGAACTGCCAATAAATGCTCATAAAGTTTAAATATATCTTCTTATCAGTATCCGATTTACAACTATAGGAGAGAATGGGGAGAATTTCGTAGACATATTGTAATACATAAAGCAAGTTAATGTTTCAATACTAAAAAAAAAATTGTCTAAATAAGAACACTTTTAGTCTACAAAAGAGCAGTAAAGACTGTCGCTATAAAATATTAGAATAGAACTCGAATCTTAATACCAGAAATAGATAAAACTGATCAGCTTACGACAAAACGTTGGCAGTAGTTTGGTAAATTTAAAAGCTACATCCAGTTAATAATAGGCTAAAACAATCGATAAATATTTAAACATTTGTTTACCGTTAGGTCCCAAAATTTACTGTACGTCTACCGTCCACCTACGATCTCGCCAAAACATTAGGTGAAACCTTACCCTTCGAATTCAAAGTAAATTTTCACCACCTAGATCTTTATTCTAGAAGTAGATCTAGAGCCTTTTTACAATTACAGGTTGATGAGGTTAGTTAAGTTAGATCTATTCGTTTTATTATAAGACTAAAGATAATATTAATAATAAATTAAATAGTTATACTGATAGTTATAGATAGGCACTTCAACAAAAAAAATTTTTTTGATCATATTGTTTTGTAATTGATAACATTAAATAGAGCTTGGTGTCCCATTTACAAAAATATCAAATTTATGTTTCTATGATAAGTAGAAGCAAAGTTATGATTTTTTTTGTATTTATTTTTTTTTTTCCTTCTTTGGCTTTGCCTTTGTATTCAACCAAAAATTTTGGTACCCGAATTTTGACTTTTTGTTATTAAAGCATGCATATCTTTCTTATTATTCAATATTTTTGGTTCAAATTTTCAGAAGACTTTATGCATGTTGTTTAAAGTGTGATATGACCCCAATCTTTCATCTAAGCCGATTTTTCATACTTTTACAGCCGGGCGAAGCTGAAAATAGAGACGACAAATTTGGTCGAAATTTGACTTAATTAATGCACAACTTTTTTATTTGTCAATATTTCCATTTCATATTTTCAGGAGACTTTACATGTTCTTTATATCATTTTATAACCCCCAAATCTTTCATCTAAATCTATTTTTTATACTTTTACAGCCGGGCAAAGCTGAAAATAGAGACGACAAATTTGGTCAAAATTTGACTTAATTCATGCACAACTTTTTTATTTCTCAATATTTCCATTTTAAATTTTCAGGAGACTTTACATGTTCTTTATATCATTTTATAACCCCCAAATATTTCATCTAAATCTATTTTTTATACTTTTACAGCCAGACGCAGCTAAAAAAAAGAAAAAAAAAATTTGGTCGGAATTTGACTTATTCATGCACAACTTTTTTATTTATTAATATTACCATTTCAAATTTTCAAGAAACTTTAAACATGTTATTTGCTACAAAAATAAATATTAATTTTAAAGAAAAATAGCAATTCAAAATCGTGACATTTATTTTTCAAAAATTGTACAACGGGAACAGCTAGATTTTTTTCAAATGTTGACGAAAACTTGTTTTTATTTCTTAATATTTAATCATAAAATTAAAAGGAGACTTTAAACAGCTGGAGTATGAAAAATTAATCTTTAAAAAACATTTTTAAAATATTGACCTTTTTTTTTTACCAAACAAAACAAAAAACACAGATGTAAAATTACAAAATATTTGATATGGGGGGGGGGGAGCAAGGCAAGAGGCAATAGAAATCAATACTATTAGTCAAATTGCCAAGATTAGATATCAGAATGTCTCTTTTATAAAGTTAATACATATATTATATATACAGACATAATCTAAACAAACTTATAACATCTAGAATACTAGATCTAATTTATATATATTGAAAAGCTGTTTTAGTTTTTAGGCTATTTCTCAGATTTTCTCCCATTAAATTTCACATAAAAAAAAATTTAGTCCTCAACATTCTAGATCTAGAAACTAGTATTAGTTTATTAAGACAATTAAGTATAGACTAGACTAGTATATTATATATCAAATCTTCATCTAATTCTAGATTTCATTCTATCAATCTATGCATCTCTGTTCCTATTCTAGAAAATAGATCTAACTAATCTAAGCCTAAATCTAAGTATTAGACCTAGATCTACACTCTAGTGTATGATTAAAACAATAATTTGATTTGTCTACAATATCTGTTGCTTCTCTAGATCTATTAGTAAATAAATCTAGATCTACATTAATACGAGTTTCTTTGCTTCATTATCTATATTAATAAACAAGAAAACTTCGTTTTAATAATCTTTTATAAGTATTTTATTACTACTTCCGGTAGAATTGATAGCAAAATGGCTACTTTCGATTTGGTGGTTATTTTGGCATTCATATACCAAGAGCGCCATCCAAAATAGCTTAATAATCACACGTGATTCTTATGTAGATATGGATACTACAAATTACTAACCAATATAAATAATTACAAAACACAAATAAAAAGTAATCCTATCTGGAACACACCCTAATTTTGGAAACTAAAAAAAAAACGATCTAGTAAGCCAATCCCGTCAAATTTGGTATCAAAAGAATCGCCATTTTCTCCCCGACAAAATGATACTCTAATCTAGAAGATCGGTTAAAAAATAATGACGTTTTACGCACTTTTCCGACGGTAACCGTGGACGCTACCAAAACAATGAGGACCAGTTTTTAAGCAGACTTCCGGCGCACTAAAATAGCGACGTTGAAGTACCTATTATAGATCTAAATATTTAATATAAATATAGAATAGAGTAGTTTATTTCATATGCTATTCGGACACCTAAAGTAAAGTGCGATGTTCGAGCAGCCCCGATTTGTCAAGAGGCTCGAACAGTTCACTTTTTATTGCTAAAACTTTTTTATTTGAATGTTTACCAAATTACTACTATATTGCTACTGCGCATGCACCTTTTTTTTTACTTCTGACACATACTATTTCCTTTTCCTTGTAAAGGCTAAGTTCATGGTGAGGTCAAACTCAGGAGGTGTGGAATTATTCTTTTTTACTACCCGGTAGTGAAGGAAATGGGTAATGGGCTTAAGGCTATTTTTAAGTCTGATTGCTCATCAGCTTAAAGAGACTATTTGAATTTGTGGAGGGTGGGAAATGGTGCAATGGATGGTGTTCTTGCGCTGGAGTAAAAAAAAAATGACTTTATAGTAAAAATTAAATATTAAAACATGTTTTTAGACATATTTTCTTTGATCTGTTCGAACCTTCCATCAACCCGATCAAGCTTACTAACTGGGGAAAAATCCGCTCGAAGATACGTACGCTTGGCGATACTTGCCCTACACCTCTTTGACTTCGTATTTAATTTTAACTAAGCTTAGTGATACATTAAATCCAATCTATTTTTATAGAAAAAAGGACGAGGAATTCAGAGATACTATCAGTTTTTTCATAGGTCAGACCGTTACGGTGCTATAAAAATCCAAACTTGAAAATTGCTACCAGCAGGCTTAATGCGCTCAAACTTCGCATTTTACTATATACTACTTTTTACTAGGGCCAAATTTGAAAGTTTGACTTTGACAGCGCATTTTTTGACAATGGTTCGACATAGAAAAGAAAATGAAGTATCAAAATCTTCTTTAATTAAAGGAGAATAAGGATGACTACTTATATTTGTAATCTATAGTATATTTGTTATTATATTTAACTTAAGTATTTTAAGGTCAAAGAGCCCGTGTGACACGGCGTGTCTTTTCATTTAATTTTAAAAAAATTGTTTAGACCCACATTATTTGATTCCGGACACCATAATTTATTTCGGACAGTCTCTATATTTAGGCATCATTAATTCAGATTTTAATTCTATATTAACATTATTTAAATTTTAAGATCCCCAGGCATTGCCCCTCACATGAAATCATTAAGATGTTTTCAAACTATGACTATGCATATATACGAACACAAACAATAAAAATATGAACACACTTATTCTACCAAAATTAGGTCAATGGGATAGTGACTTCTGCACAGACTTTTAGTCTTATTTTATGTTTGCATGATGAGATGTGTGTCGAATGTTTGTGTTTTTTGTTTATTAATTTAATAAATTTCTAATACAGATGATCTTTTGTAGTATAGTAGGCCTATAGGTTGGGATAGCCATTCTTGCCTAACACAGTAACTGAATCCTCTATATTCTTTCTATATAAATCTAGATTCTAGGTCTATCTAGTAGGTCTAGATCTAAGCACTTAACTTCATTCAATGTACCAAGCTCACTCCAAATATTTGCCCATTTATTCTCTATAAAAAAACAACAACAAACGAACAAATATTTATTAAATCATTAACATTGATGTCCAAAACTGGCTGTCCAAAATACATTTTGGTAAGAAAATCGTAATTTAATTCGGACACCCTATTAATTTATTTTTTTTATGGAATCAAACAACTTGGCTTATAAATCAGCTCTAAAAACAGAATAAATATTGCCGGGCTCATTAGTATAGACTTAGCCAATCAAAAGATATAGTCTTAACCCTAGGAACAGGTAAAGTCATCCGGGTAACAAAGGAAAAAACAACAACCTAACAAATTTGAAATGGAAGGAAATTGGGTCAGAATCATTGGAAAATGGACAGGCACATTATACAGCGCGCTAGTTTTATAATAAATATTAAAATAATTATTTAATGACCACAAAAACAGCGACTGTCCGAATTCATGTAATGTCCGAATTAAATAAACTACTATAATTATAAGTCATAATAAGTCTAAGTTATAATTATAAGTTACAAGTTTTTTTTTTACTAGATCTAAATTTAAAATAAAATTAGAAGGCAAGAAATTGAAGAACTTGTCTTGAAGAAGGCCAATTAAATAAGTCAAGTTGTCAAGTTAACTAAATTTTAGTTTACTAAATTTTAGCTTATTTTTAGTGCCCTTCAGAAAGAGTAGACTAGTAAACTGGAGACAGTGGAGTAGGCTACCAAGCCGGTTCAAGCCATACATTATCATTATGATACATGATACACATCTTACTTCAACAGTATCAGGTGTATTGACTATACTGACTATAGGGCAGTATAAGTATTATCAATAATTATCTCAGTATAGGGGATAGTCCACTGCAGTTTGCTGTAACTGTATATAGTTATAGTTGCTATAGTATAGACCAGTGATGCCCAAAATACACCCTGCAGGCCACATCCGGCCCGCGACGTGGTTCTAGACGGCCCGCCGAAACATCAGCACAAAGTGTAGAAAACTCCCCCTTTATAAAAAAGGTTGAAATGTGTATCTTTTTCTACGTTAGGGTCTTCACTATTAACCTGTCACTTTTGTATGTTTATGAAATTGGACATTGAATGTAGAATCTACCTGGAAAAGTGAAAGGATATTGATTTTTTTGTTGAACACCACATAATAAGTCAGCATGTTTAATTTGTAAAAAAAGTGTGACTGTTTAAAAAAAACAAACATACATAACGGCATATTGATCTATATAACGGCATTATGAAACAAATATGACAGCATTGTTAAACTACGCCTACAGATTGGAGGATTTATGAGAATATTTAACAAAAAGTGTCAACAAAATGAGTGGGTGGCAAAACTAACTACTATGTCGCTCAACTTTCAAGTAAAAATTTAAGCCATTTTCCAACGCGTAAAAAAAAAAGATAAACTGCCAATGTCTCATTTATTAATGTAAGTTTTAAATAAAATAGTTCCAGGCCGTTTTCATTTCGTTTTTGTACTTTTTGGTCATGTGGCCTGCGACACTAGTGTTGGAAATTTAAATGGCCCGCAGCTCGAATTAGGTTGGGCATCACTAGTTTAGACTGTACTAACTCTAGTCCACTCCAGTTAACTCTGCTAGTTAACTTGCATCCAGTTGAATACATCTCTCTTCTACTCAAAAGTCAGACTATTGAACTTGCACCATAGAGAACTGCAACAACAGCTGTCCTTTCACATTAACTCTCAGATTTATACATCTAAAGCTATGTTACTAATGTTAGCATGTAGAATATGGCAGAAAACTACAGCATCTGTCCCATTTCCATTCTAGAATACCTTGTGACCCTTTCACATGCCAGCTTGTTTACAAACACAGTCCCATGACTCAAAGGCGTGATGCATGGTGACCTCACCTGTGCAATGTTAAAGGTTTTTTTCTAGTGCCGAATTTGTTGATGAATTTTAGATTTATGAATGTTTATTCTTCCTTTCAGTATATTTAATGGCACAAACAGAATCGCTTGCCTGGGAAATATAAAATGACTAAAATACATTGAAGAACTTCTATACTAAACTTCTTTTCTTTCTTTCAATTTTTAACAAAACATTTACTCAGTAATTCGTAATACAGCACTTCTTGACATATATTCTCACATTCACAACATAATAGCACTTAAATATATTGATACAACTGACTTAAACTTTACTTTCACTAATAATTGACTTCAATATTTCATAAAGTACTCATAGACTTATAACTACTTATGGATCTGCTACAACTCAAGTATTTCAGAACCTCAAGAAACACACTACAATTAAAGGATCATGACTAACTCACTTTTCCCCCAATTTATACCTTTTTAAATTATCTTTTCTAGAATCATGTAAGCTTTTATCCCCAAAATATTTCTCTTATCTATTATCTTCCAGAAAGTGGTGTACGCAACTTTTTTTCTGACCTCTATCTCTGATTGGTTAATAATAATTAACAAGTTTACTTCTGTGAACTTGTTTTGACTTAATCCATTCTAGAAAGAAGTAGAATGAGGTCACAGTATCGAATTGTGACCTGCAGCTAGCTCATTTATGCAATAAAAAAAAATAGATCTATTTATGACATTGCTACCAAACTAAAATAATATGTTTGTGTGAAATTCAAATTGCAATCCAACTTCACAGTTAGTAAGACTTTTTAGACTTCTACTTGCCTTTTGTAAGTTATAAGAAATATTTATTACAGATATAACTCAAGACTTGTTCAACATGAGAAAAGAAGATCAACACTTTACAGCAAGTAGGATGGATAAGCTTATTGTTGGTTTGCACTTGTATTCATTGCAGCACTGATCACAGAAATGAATGTTTTGAACACAGGCAAATAAGAAATAATGAACAATAGCTTATCTTTCATTAAATTTTAAAACAATTTCTATGTTGCTCTTCTTTTTAGACATCTAAACTTGTATCATTCATGGAATCTTCTTTTACCTCATCTCTCAGTGATACCAAAGTAAGTACAAGAAAAACTAAAAGGCAATTATTGCTTGTATGTATTATGTGTGGCTATGAAGTGTGCTCAAAAAAGCGCCTGAAGCATCATCTGTCTAAACACATCCAGTGTAAAGTGTCTTCCCCTAAACTTGAAAGCAGTACAAAACAATTTACCAGTGATAATGATCATGATAATAAGTACACTTGCACCTTGTGCAATAGCAAGTACAAATACAAACCTGGCCTTAATCGCCATATGGAAAAACATGAGGATTGTATTTACAAAATTTATGACACCAGGAAGCTGTCTGGGAAAAAAATAAGACATGGGTTCAGTAGTGTCAAATTTATGATGGAATCTGGCAAAAAATTTGAATCAGATAAACCTTTTAGGTGTGAGTTGTGTGGTCAAGGATGTACCACTAAAACCAAATTAAAACGACACTATGATATCCATAACTCAGATATCAGGTACTCATGCAATCTGTGTGATTATTCTACAAGTCGGATTGACACTCTGTCAACCCACCAAATCACACACACTCAGCTTAAAAACCACACTTGCCTGAAATGCTACAAAAAGTTCAAAACCATCAAGTGCCTCAAGTCTCACGTCATCACTCACGCTTCTATTGGAAAACTTGAGTGCCCTGTGTGTTTGGGAATTCTGCCCTCACTGTCCAAATTTAAAACTCACCTCAATCAGCACAAAAATGATACACCGCCAGAGCAGCTGAGACTTCCGCTGCTAATGATGAGGGAGAAGCTGGATGAGCTCTATCAAAGTTTCATCGTCGACTGCCCAGGTTTGAACACACTGGCTAAGAGAGACAGAGTGTTTCCTTGTAGGAGTCGTTCTTACTTGACAAGCACATTTCTTTGTAGCATTTGTGGATATTTGACTAAGAAGAAATGCAACTTTCTGGTTCATCTGTTGGTGCATGGCCAGGAGCGGCCATACAAATGTGAACATTGCATGTATAGTTGTAAGTCCAGATCCAACCTTAACAAGCATATTAAATTTTATCATCATACTATCAGACGTTTTACTCGTATACCCAGAAAAATATCTCAATAATGAGCTTATTGTTGTTACACCAATATGTATTTATTTATCTGATGATTGGACGAATTGCTTGAAGCAACTTTGTTTGGTTTAAATTTTTAACTTAGGAAATGTTTTGTTTTTTAATGTTGATTTTTGATTAAATTTTGTTGAATCAATAATGTATTTAATTTCTTTATTGAAATATATCTATATGAGTAAAAAAAAGTTTATTTATACAAATTCATGAATTGTATTAATCTTTTTAAGGTCATGGCTTGGCCTTAATTGTTTTAATTTTTCATTCTAGTTCTTTTGATTTTAAACCATTTTTGTGTTTATCAGGCTATGTTCCATTTTAAACAAGGTTGTCCAGACTTACTGAGTTTTGTTGTTTAAATTATTTCATTCATTAAACCTGTGTTACTTGTGATATTTACTTTTTTAAAAATAAACTTTGACTAAAACTAAACAAAAAAATCTTGTTATTATAACATGTTTATGTGATTTTAGTGTGTGGATTGCATGTTATATTTATGCATTATTATACATATTTAATTATTTTATAGATTCAAATGCTTTTGTTTTAATATAGCCTTATTGTTGACAGTTTGAGATTTCTTATCATAAGGAACAGTATTTATTTACTCCTGCGCAAAACTTTCCGACCAATGGCAAAATGAGGCTCAAGGTTAAAGGTTTGATTGCACGATGACAACCAACTTTTTTGGGTTAGTTGTATTGACCAAATTTCTAAAATAGAAATCCCACAGAACCCTCCTTGGTTGATGAATAAACCCAAATTTATTTTATCCCTTCTTAATTTCAAAAAAGAATATATACAGACCCAAGCACACTACAAGTCCACTTCAAGGAACTGCAGGAGACAGGGTTCGTAGCACTCCTAAAAAATGAAAAGTCTCCTAAAATTTTGTCCCAATATTTTTTTTAAATATAATTTTGCTTATTTCTTGCTAAAAATGTGTGGGGAAAACAAATAGCGCCTACACCGCCTTTCACCCACTTGTGAAGTGCAACCTCGTGATTGAAGATGGCCTTGGTTCAAGCAAGCATTTCACCTGGCAAAGGCCCGAACATGTTTTCTTGTTTTTTTTAAATTCTTATTAGAATTAATTTTGTTTGAAATTCAACAAGAATATTAAAAAATACACTATACTCTGTACATATTATCATTTGCAAAACATTAGACCGTACTTTCTGCTATGCACGAGCGGCATGGACTGCTTTGATGTCTTCGAGGTTGTGTTTGGCCTAATCATTTTGCTGGTCGGCATGGGCCTTTGATGGCTCTCCCATTTTTTTTTTTTTTGCTCCTTCCTTCCCCCTTTTTTAATGGTTCCAATGTAATTTAACCAAAAAGAGGGATGAGAGAGGTTAAGTTGGAAAACATTGATATAACGCAGAAAAAAAAAGATAGGCGCGACAATTAGCTCTTTAACAATACTTGATAGAAATTAACTTTAACACCTACAAACAGCCGCGAAATTGGAAACAACCCAACTTATTCACAGCTCAGTATGGGTATAAAGCTCTACTTTCCTGCGATTTGAAAAGAAAAAAGTAAGTTTCTTTTGTTTATTTTTAGTAACATAGATCTAATAATACTACACTTAAAGCTTACAAAAAAAATATTTAATCTAGCTCTAAATCAATTTTTATACTATTATGATTAATGGCAAACTTATGCTTAGTATGAAGTCATTAATGATGAAACTTATTGCAATAATTTATATAGCACTGTCACATCCGATGTTTAATGAAAGGAGATTTATATTTTAAATAATGGGTCATGATATATTCATATACAAATCGCGTTTTTGAGAATGTACTAGGAGGAAGCAAGAGATTTTCACATTAAGTAAGTGCCTCTCTTACCGTTCTGCTTTCTCTTATCTTTTAATGGAATGGGTTGCTTGAGTCAGCCAGGAAAACCAATCAACACGCATGACTAGACTGACACATGAAATGCGTAAGACGTAACAATCTTATTTTTTTAAGAAACGTCTGTAATCTATAAGTAATACCAAAAAGCTTCCAACTCATTAGGCTTCTATTGTCTTGTTTATAGTTTTCAGACTACATACACGTATAAATAGAATACATTTAGTAATCCTACGAATGCATACATCCAGTTTTCGATGCGTTATCAAACTTAATATATTTTCTAGACAATTAGGCTTACACCTATAATATGACACATGGGCGTAACTGGGAGGGAGGGTCTTCAAACCCTCACTTGCCTCAGACCTCATTGTCTGAAAGGGAAACTTTACTTACTGTCCCAGTGCAGCCAACGTAAGCAAACTAGTCACCAAATTTCATGAGCGTAACCAAAAGGGGTTTTCTGATTTCCCTTCCCCCTCCAATGCAAAAACTAAAGCATTTTACCATTTTCTACCAGTCGCTGGACTCCATTGATTAGCAGATTTGGTTTTTGAATTTTTTTAGCAGCAGGCTAATTGCACTGTAGATACCTCAGAATATGCATTTTTAAAGCTTAAAATAACGGAAATGATGCATAGTTCGGGCCGGACCCCACTGGGGGAAGCTCGCAGCGCTCCCCTCGACTCCCTAGCTGCCCTTTGGCAGTGTACTGTCTTTCCACTAATTATAGGAAGAAAGTATTCTAGGGTAGAAAAAACGTTTGAAAGAATGAAAAATCAAAATGCAATGAAGATTAATAGGGTTTGTTGCTGGACATAAAAATTATATATGTGTCAGACGCGAATAGCCCATTTTTCAGTAAAATAAATTACTAGTCATTTCTCTATAGAAGAAGTTACGAAGGCTATATAAAATACAACCACAGACCTATATATACTACAATAAATATAGGTTTTTGATTGCTAGTTACGATTTATTTAGGTAGGTGCTGTTTTACTATTACATCCCAAGTATTAGAGTTTAGAAAAACCCAGGTTTGTTTCTTGTGCAACGCTATTAGCTAACACCTCATATCATCTCTCCATTAGTATATTTAGATCTATAATCTAATTCTAGTCTAGATCTATATATAAAAATCGAATAGATCTAGTAATAGTATAGATTCTATCTTGAGACTAGATTGCCGAGTCTAGCCTATGCTATGCCTATAGTCAGTTTTTATTAGAAAAAAGTCTAGATATTAATAAAGACTAAAGTTTTTTAATTATAGATTATTAGATATAGACATAAGACATAGATCTAATAATACTGTAATACGTTTACTATGAGTCACTATGACTATATTCTATACTTAATCTACTAAACTAGAGATCTAAATATAGATCTATCTATAATCTAGTCAATCTAGATCTATACAATATTCATTAAAATACGTCTACTTATAATGACTTATTTAATAAGTTAGTACTTAGACTTAGATATATTATAGTTTATAAATAGATTTACTTTCCAATGCCTAGACCTAATAATAAAATTGCGAATGATGTCTATAATGACTGATTTTTTTTAAATAATAATAGGCCTACTAAATCTAGGTCTAGACTCTACTTAAATCTAGTCTAAAATAATGACTAAGACTCTAGATGATTGAGAAGTTCACATAGAGGTGTTTTTAATAATACGGCATGTCGGCTGAAAGTATATAAAGTGCTTTTTTTTTTTTTTTGTAAAAATAAAAAAGAGGCTCCGGTACTCAGTGATAGATTGCCTAACTTTCAACTAATAATAAATTAACAATTAACGTTGAATTACAAAAAAGTAATCATTTTTCCCGACAATGAAAAAAGGTGCCGGTACCCCGTACCGGTGCGTACCGTCACAAAAATATATCTCAATCTTCTTTCATTTATTTTTGTTGCGGGGTTATTGTTACTTAATACATTGATACCGGATCGATTTAAATAGGGCCTAAGTATACAAGCAGGATTTCGAGCATTGGATACATTTATTTTGAAAGTACAAAGTTTTATGGAAGAGGCAATATATTAGTTGTTTGAAGTTTGTAACTTCGTAAATTCAGGCTAAAAATATCGAAGCCTACATTTTTACACTCATTTCTAAACAATTAGAAGAGATGGACTGACTCATAGTGTAGCTTGTGTACATCTGCAAAAACACAAACTCAGTTAGACTTTCAAAACTATTAAAAGAAAAACTTAGTGATTTTTTTACTGTATAATTCTATTATTATTCCTTTTTAGAATTAGGATATAAACAAAAATTTGCCATATGACTTTTTCTAACAGAAAAAAATTATACTTACGTCTATTTATGCGGTTATTTACCTAGTAATATAAAATATATTGAACTAACACGTACATTCATCATAATGCAGCCATGCGATTTTTCGTTTATAAACATAGCATTATTTAGGACCAATATTTTACAAAGCCAGTATCACAATCATTAATTAGTGGATGTCAGATGTCTAGGAAGATGCAATGATAGATGTCACGTTGAAGATTATCTTAGTCTACATCACACTAACAATGATCGTGATTGCCGAGGATCTTGAAATCTTCTTTTAATAAGATGATCGTATAGAAGTAGCTAGATCTAGTTGATAATACGATCATTCAAAATGTTGCCAGTTGATCATCTAGAAGTTGTCTATCGCTAAGTTGATCTAAATATATTACTGTATTCAATGAAGAAACTTCTCTTCGTCTAAAACAATTACTTTAATTCAGAACTTGAAAAAGCTATTCACAAATAATTACAATGGTTCAACGTACTTGAATAAAATGATAGATCTACACAATAATATAATTGAGTTCTAATACAAAGCTTTAGTGGATGTTTCACTTCCAAGTTCCATACAATGACTGACTAATAAACCAGAACCTTCCCGGGCTCAAGCGATGTCACGTGTCCAACGTAGCTCATTGCAATGCCAGCCAATGAATGCAGCCCTAGTTACACTAATTAACATATCTCCACGTGAGGAATTACCCGAGGTTGCTGACGAGCTAATTATAGATACTGTGTACGTGACATATTGCCCCCCGCTTTCTTAAGCATTTGTATGATAATAGAAATGCATATAAAATAATACAAGATAAATGTTAACTGTATATGTGTAGCTCATTTGGGTAATAATACTCATGTGAAAATGTGTACACGAAAAAATGTATGAAAAAATATATTACATATGAAAAATTGACAGAAAAATGATTGATAGTATATGACAATCTACTGAATAATGACACTAAATGTAATACAAATCTGAATATGTGTGAAGCAATGAAAATTTTCAATTATATGTCATGTATCTGTACTATTATTATAGGATATATGCAATAATATACTACCTGAAATAAAATACACATGATATAAAAATTAAGATGACTAATGCATGTCATATGCAAAGTTGCTGAAACATAATAAATAAAGTAATTGATTAAATATATCTTGGATGGGTGACCTTTCTCAATGGGTTGCTTGGTGCACCTGTGGAAAAAATGAGTAGACAAATTAATTAATTGATTAAGTACAACTGAATATCGTTCTTCCTTGACGAGTATGAATGATAATGGATCAAGTGACACTAAATATGCTATAGTACATATGTAGAATATAAGTGTGAAGTTCGGAACCCTTCTGAGTTGCCGTCATGGTTGTGCATGTCCGTTTTCTAAACTTGAAGAAGAGGTCTTTCAGTTTATGATGCTGTTGTCTCCATGTCATATTGATCCCACAGATAATGTCTGATTGAACCGCGTTTGAGTTTGGTGAAAATAAGAACTGTCCGAAACCAAAACTCAATTTTCTGGTTGATGAACGTTGACGCTGTAGAACAATGGTAGCAGAATGCTTTGCGTTAGAATGCTCAATAGAGCAATGACTGAACAGGTCTGAGTTCAATCGATCCATAAAGCTATGTTGAAGAAGTTCATTTGTTCCTTTCTGAAGAAAAGTTGCTCTTTGAGTGGATGGAGGATGAAACTTGGTGTTGTCAATGTTGTTGCTTTCTGAGTTTCTTTCAAATTGCAGTACTGGAAATGTTTCAGAAACACTGGTAAAGAAATCTGCATGGTCTGTAAACACTGCAATGTTCTTCACTTTCTGTAGTGCTATGTCATCCAGAGTGATGACCTTGGGAGTGTCAATTAGATTTGATGCTGGTAATGAAACATCTATCTCAGGAATGGGTGTTGATGACGTTTCTTCTTCTTCTTCAGGAATAGTTGCTAAACTTGTAAAATGTTCAGGTTCTGCTTTGATGTCTTCATCATCTGTTTCATGGTAATGTTCAAACATATGAACATGAAATACTTTGGTAAACTTGTTGACATTGATTTCATAAAACAGGTTGGAAATCTTTCTGGTGATGTGAAAAGGACCTTGCCATTTGTAGAACAGCTTGTTACTCAAATCTGGTAACAGTAAATTGACTTTATCTCCTTGAGCAAACTGTCTTGATTTCATGTGTTCATGTACTATTCTTTGACTTTCAATGTTCTTGGTTGTAATGGCTTCTTTAGTTGACTCACAGTCTTTCAAATGAGGAATACTTGTATGAGTGGAAGAGTCAGATTGAATAGTTTTTCTTTTGTCGGGTATAGCCAAAGTTGATTGAATAAAAGTTTCTTTGTTATCTGCTTCTGGTTCATGAGACTTGTCTTGATTGTAGCAGGAATTTTCAATGTATACCATAGTATTGGTAGAAAATGATGCAGATGCAGTCTTGTTCAAGTCTTGATGTATGAAGTTATCATCAGTGTTTAGGGATGGGCAAGTACTGGGTAGAGGTGGGCTTGTATTGTCAGGTAGGGATGGACATGTAGTGGGTAGGGGTGGACATGTAGTAACAGGTAGGGATGGACATATAGTAGGCAGTGATGTCCCTGTAGATTTACTTGAGTCATGATGTATAGATTCATTGTTGTCGGTTTTGACTTTGTAGTCTTGCTCATTCTTTGTTTTAGTTATGTTGCTTTTCTTTTGAGTTTGTTTCTTCTCACGATAATCATGTTGACAATGTGAACAATTATTAATGTATTTCTTGACATCTTTGGTCATGCTAGGCCAATAGAATTCTTGAAGGATTCTTTTCTTTGTTCTGGTTACACCCATATGACCTGCATGTGGAAGATTATGTCCTGTTGCCAATATCTCTCTTCTGTATCTTTGAGGTACAAGTACTTGTATTGTTTCGTTCTTATTGTGACTGTTCTTCATAAGAATGCCATTCTGAAAATATGGTTCATCTGTGAATTTTGATTGTTTGTTTGCTTGCGCCTTCTTATAAAGTCTTTGCAATGATGAATCGATCTTCTGTTCATGTTTGAATTCATCATGTTGGAATAGTGGCATTACATCGTCATTTTCAGGTAATGATCTGATCACTGTAACTGTTTCGTTTTGAATGGTCTGTACTTGAGTCTTAGGTATTGATTCATTTTGGCTTGCTCGTTCGGATGAAAATTGTTCTTTGGGTATGGTCATTGATCTGGTTACCACTGCATAACAATCTTGATTTCGTTCAATGTTGTTTGCCCACTCTAAAAGTTCTTGTGGTGTGCAGTCTCTGACTCCTTCAATGTTACCGATGATTAAGTCAACTGGTAAGTCGCGGACAACTAAGGCTTCGGTTGGACCGCTAAAGAATGGCGTCTTAATGTGTATTATGGCTTCTTGTAGACTGCTGACAGTGCCATTGAATGCTGTGGCTTGAACTGATTTGCCTGTTAGTTGGTTTGACTTGACAAAACGTTTCTTGATTAATATAGATGTGCTTCCGGTGTCACGTAGCACCTGTACTTTTTGATTTCCTACCCAACCTGGATAGAATTTAAGGCCATTTGTTTTCGCTATGACAGTCATGGTTGAATGTTCATCTCTATCATTTCTGTTAGAAAAGTTCTTCTTATATACATGTCGTGGTCTAGAGTCTTGAGAGTGGCTTCTGTAACGAGGTCTTTCAGTATATTTTTGATTTCTTGTAGCTTGTTTGCCATGGTGTGGATTGCTGGTGCTGAACTGCTTTCTTCTGCATTCATGGGCTTGATGACCTTTCATATGACAATATGAACATTCAATAATCCTGGTGCGGCATTGAGAAGCAAATTGTCCTATGTTGTTGCATCTATTGCAAATTATTTTGTCATATTTTGTATACTGTGAATTTCGTTTGTCTTCTGAAAAATAGACAAAGTTTTCATCTGCTGCTGGTTTGACTGGCTTGTTTGGATAAGCAGCTTTATATTGTCTGATGATTTTGGTTAACGTTGGAATATCAGAAGGACTTCTTTCAATTATATAAGATTGGATGTCTTCTGAATGAGCATGCGTGATATTGTCAATGATGATATGTTATCTGATAGCTTGATAAGTGTTTTCCACTTTAGCAAGAGATATTTTTTCCTGTCAGTAAACTAAGGAGGGAACTTGACCACTGGTCTTCTGGTAAACCAGACGTTGTTGCTAATTCTTCGAATCTAGTAAGGTATGAGTCCATGTTGTCTGTAGACTCATTGTATGAATGAATCTTTGACATGAGTTTATATCGATCAAAGACATTGGAACTTGCTTGATTAGTGTTGGCTTCTGTTGATTTTGAGTCTGACTTTAGTTTATTTTCTTCATGTTGCATTTTCAATTTTTCAAATTCCATTTGTGCTCTTTCATGTTCTCTTTGTCTTTCAGCAGCTTCTTTATCTTCTTGCCGTTTCTTCGTCTCATATTCTCTTTGTCTTTCTGCTTCTTGTCTTTGTCTTTCTGCTTCTTGTCTTTGTCTTTCTGCTTCTTGTCTTTGTCTTTCTTCACGTTTTTCTTCTTCTTATCTTCGTTTTTCTTCAATTTCTTTATCTTCTTGACGTAGCTTTTCTTCTTTTTCTTCGTCTATATCTGTTTGCTCTATTGCCCAGGCCATTAATTCATGTGGCAGTAATTTCAATATTTTTCCTTTGTCAAGATATTCTGACATTCTTTGTGTTCTATCTCTAGGCTTTGAATCCATTGTATAGTTCTTGTGTTTTATAATATATGAACTTGAATATATTAATATAGTACTTTTTGAATGTAATAATGTTAGTTATGCCGTCACTGGCTAATAATCTTGAACAGTAGGATTATGTCTACTACTGGAGTCGTTGTAAGAAGTGTAGATTCATTCAACCGTATCAGGTTAATGAAATATTGCTGAGCCGTTCAAGGCTATGAACTTTCTCTCTTGAGATTGTAGATCTAGTAGAACTTGTAGTATTAAAGTCGTCGTTTTGTACGATTGACTTGATATCAAATAGTAGAAATGTCTACTTGATAGATTATAGTGCCAGGTAATTGCTACTGGGCTTATCTATAATACTAATGCCAGTTAAATGATACTGGGCTTATCTACGGTATCAGTTAAATAATACTGGGCTTATGTTATGCCAGCTAAATATTACTGGGCTTATGTATCGTGCCAGTTAAATCATATTGGTCTTATTGCCAATGCCAATACAAAATAATATTAGATCTCGAGAGTTATAGTGAAAACTCGATCGTAGATCTATATTTATGATAAGATAAAATATCGATAACCAAACTGACCTTTGAACACAGCAGTACTATTCTCAAGTTGAAGAAAATCGAAGTTTTGTAATTGACGAAGTTTTGAAAATTTTTCCTTAGATCTTGAAAAAAAAAATACTTTTTTTTTGATGATCTTTTTGATGATCTTCTGATGATCTTTGTCGGAGGTGCCAGATATCACAATCATCAATTAGTGGACGTCAGATGTCTAGGAAGATGCAATGATAGGTGTCACGTTGAAGATTATCTTAGTCTACATCACACTAACAATGATCGTGATTGCCGAGGATCTTGAAATCTTCTTTTAATAAGATGATCGTATAGAAGTAGCTAGATCTAGTTGATAATACGATCATTCAAAATGTTGCCAGTTGATCATCTAGAAGTTGTCTATCGCTAAGTTGATCTAAATATATTACTGTATTCAATGAAGAAACTTCTCTTCGTCTAAAACAATTACTTTAATTCAGAACTTGAAAAAGCTATTCACAAATAATTACAATGGTTCAACGTACTTGAATAAAATGATAGATCTACACAATAATATAATTGAGTTCTAATACAAAGCTTTAGTGGATGTTTCACTTCCAAGTTCCATACAATGACTGACTAATAAACCAGAACCTTCCCGGGCTCAAGCGATGTCACGTGTCCAACGTAGCTCATTGCAATGCCAGCCAATGAATGCAGCCCAAGTTACACTAATTAACATGTCTCCACGTGAGGAATTACGAGCTAATTATAGATACTGTGTACGTGACAGCCAGCTTGGAGAAATCAGGTATACCCATTAGGAGAAAAACGACCCCTTTACTCAAGAAAAATTTAAGAAACTAGAACAGACACAAAATAAACAGTGACATTCATAACAAAATAATATTCAAAATTGATAAGAGTAACACCTTTTTAAATAATCATTTAAAGTTTAAAATCACTACAATTTTTTTCAACAATTATTTTGTGTATGAAATTCTGTATCGGAAAATGCCGGGTACATGAAATAAGCTAGTCCTAAAAAAACAACACAGATCTTGGGTAAAATACTCATCAAACAAAGTACTGTAAATGTGTAGTTTCATGCGTGAGTTTCAGGTCTTTTCTTTTTATAGCCTCTATCGGGTTATATCCCAACTACCCGTATTTTTGTGCAGATTTTTTTTTTCTCTATCAGGTACACTTAAAATTATAGCATAATAATGTCAGTTTAATATAAAAAGAGAACTGAACAATACAAAGATATATAGGAAACAAAGCGACTTCTGGCCCGATACTTTTTAATCAAAGTAACGAAACGGACTAGTCCAACAGCCCAATACATTTACACACACACTAATATATATTTACAAATGGCATGTCTTATATTTTCGGTTGGGGGGGGGGGGGGAGTATTTTTTACCCCACTTCGCAATTTATATAAAAATCCCCCCCCCCCCCCCCCCAACCGAAAATATAAGACATGCCATTTGTGGGCCGGTTTATATGGTAGTGCCCGGGCCGATTTTAATACACAGTCCGCCCCTGTAGACTCTAGATCTACGGTATATTCAGTGAAGATAATTCGCACACAGCCGCGAAAAGTCCCCGAATTTTAGTGACTTATATCTAGACTCTAGATTTCCTCGAAATCACTAGAATCTAGTGAAGATAATTCTCACACAGCCCTTGGGTCTGGCTCCTTCCACAAGCTCAGCATATAAGATATCTTTCGGGATTCTACCATCTGGCATGCGTGTGACTTGTCCGAGCCAGCGTAATCTTTGTGTCAGAAGAGCATACATGCTGTTCATATTGGCCAATCTCAAAACTTCCTGATTGGAGACATGGTCCCTCCAAGAGATGCCCATTATGCGTCTCAGGCAGCGCAAGTGGAAACTATTCAATCTGTGCTCTTGGTACATGTATGTTGACCAGCTTTCACTGCCATAAAGGAGTGCTCACAACACAGGCGTTGTAGACTAGGAGTTTGGTCGCTGTGGTCAATTTACCATTTTCCCAGACGCGCTGGAGAGTTTTGCCAATGCTGTGGTAGCTTTTCCTATCCTTTTTGTCAGCTCGATGTCTAAGTCTAGGTTACTGACAATTGTTGAACCCAAGTAGGTAAATACCTGCACCACTGAAAGGGTGTGGTTCCCAATATGTATTATAGGTATTTCTGCGACGTCTTGTGCCAGAATTTCGGTCTTGGAGAGACTTATAGTAAGGCTAAACTCTTGACAAGCAGCTTCTAAGGCGTTCACTAGCTTCTGTAGACCTCTTTGTGAGTGAGATAGGAGTGTCGCGTCATCGGAAAACATCCGGAGTCACGGGTTCGAGCCTCGGTCGGCACATGCCCTTATTTTCGAAGCATTTTAATTCACTACTTTCTCTCTTAAAAACTTGGTCCCTGGTGCTGTTATTCATTTATGTTTAATATATGTATGTATCATTTGTTTCAGCACCTAGCTTCAACTCTATGTTTACATTTACAGCATTATTGCTCGTACCCACTGAAGCTTCTATATGTAATGTCTTTGTGAGAGATATACAATTAGTTAGAGCCATCGGCTGTCTGTGTCGGCTTCTATCGAAATTGTTAGTGAACGGATGCTGCGAGGGTGGGGGAGGGGCTAGTGACCTTTGACCACTGGGGTGGTAATTTGCATACGGGCGAAATGACTCTGGATCAGAAGAATGTTTTTTTGGACATTCCGATGGTCTAGAGGTTAGTTTCGCTTGGTGCGTTATCGCTAGGCGGTGGTGTCGAATCCGGAGTCTCGGGTTCGAGCCTCGGTCGGCACATGCCCTTATTTTCGCAGCATTTTAATTCACTACTTTCTCTCTTAAAAACTTGGTCCCTGGTGCTGTTATTCATTTATGTTTAATATATGTATGTATCGATTATGCTAAGCAGTGATATGCCTCTATAATTGTTACAATCACAGCGGTCGCCTTTATTTTTATGAATTGTAACTATGTTGGAGTCTTTCAATTCCTGGGGGACCATTCCTTGTTCCCAGCACAAGCTTAGCAGTTCATGGAGTGGTTTGATTAGGGCATGTTTTCCAGCCTGAATGACTTCAGCAGGAATGCCATCTCCTCCGGGTGCTTTCCCATGTGCAAGCATGTCAATGGCTATGCTCAGCTCCTTTACCGAGGGCGTTTCGTCTTATTCCGTCATAACTGGAAGTGATGGAAAGTTGGAAACAGCATTTGGTGAGATGGCGTTTTCAATCTGGTAAAGTTCTGCATAGATTTCTACCCATCGCTCCATTTGCAGCGCACGATTACTGATGATTGAGCCATCTTTTGACTTGAGCGGAGCACCTTGCTGGTGTGAGGTCCAAAGGCTTTTCTCATGCCCTCATATAGTTCTCTTATGTTATCACAGTCGGCACAAGATTGAATATCTTCGCATAGCTTCTGCCAGTATTTGTTAGCACACTGTCTCGCTACTCTTTGGGCATTGTTACGTGCAGCTCTGAGCCTTTTAAAGTTGCTTGGGATGGGATCCTTCTTGTAGATTAGCATGGCTGCTCTCTTGTTTGTAGTGGCAGTTTCCATTTCTAGTAGACTAGCTTCAAACCAGTCTTCGCTTTTCTTGGTTTTGTTTCCAAAGACCAGTGATGATGTTTGGTAGATTGTATCACGCATAAACATCCAGCTTTTTTCCACCTCAGTCACAGTTTTTAAAAGCTTCCTCTAATTTGTTCTCAAATTCGGTGCAAAGATCAAAATTTTTTGTGCTAGTGGTATTCAGGCGTGATTTTCTTTTTCCCTGTGATATGTGGATCTTATTTGGCAGCAGTCTTGTCCGGCAGGATACTAAAGTATGATCAGTATCACAATCCGCGCTTTGGTAGCTACGTGTCAGCAGTATATTTCTAATGTCCCTTTTTCGTGTCAGTATCATATCCAGTTGGTGCCAGTGCCCAGACCTAGGGTGCCTCCATGAGACACAGTGCTGTGGTTTTGTTCTGAAGTATGTGTTGGTAATGCAGAGCTAATGGTATGTGCAGAATTCAAGCAGTCTTTGTCCGTTCTCATTCATCTTTCCGATTCCAAAAAGCCCAAGGCAGTCATGCCAGGTAGTGTGATCTGATCCTACTCTGGCATTGAAGTCACCTAGAAGGATCATATGTTCTTTTTGAGGAATGTTTGCAATGGCTTCTTTGAGTTCTTCATAGAACTTGTCTTTGTCCTCCTGAAGCGAGCATAGTGTGGGGGCATAGGCACTAATTAAAGTGACTTTTCCAGATGCTGTCATCATACTTATGCTTAATAGCCTTTCCGAGCCACCAACTGGAGGGACTATCATGGGAAGAAGACTGTTCTTGACAGCAAAGCCCACACCATGTATTCGAGTCTCATCCGGTGCTTTCCCTTTCCAAAAGAAAGTGTAGTCAGTCTCGCGGAGCATGCCGTTTTCGGCCAGTCTGGTTTCTTGCAGGGCTGCAATGTCAATATGTAGCCTTTTTAGCTCGTTGTTTATGACTGTCGTCGTCGATCTGCCAAAGATCATCAGTGAGACCAGGACACATTGTCCTGACATTCCAAGTGGCCAGTCGCATGATTTTCTTTTTCAGTTTAATTTTTCTTCTTTTGTTGCTTGGTGCAAGTTTCCAGCCTACTTGACGTTTTAAACTAAGCTCTGAGTACCCATTAGAGCAGGCAGGCTGTTGCGGATCAGCACCTAACTGACTGGGGGCTGCCCAGGTTGAGGGGGCGGTAGCTGATCAGTGAGGCGCGAAGACCTCTCCCGCCGTCAGAGACAACCCGTGGCGTCCATATATTACGCCAATCAAGTTGGACTTATAACCCGTAACTGTTGTTTCTTGTGTTATTTTAGCCGCTTTGCAGCAGCACCAGAGTTTCCTCTCCGGAGCGCATTCCTGGGCCTTGGATAAAGGGGTCATGGGTGGCCCATGAGTCATGATCCCTCTCTCGACCTTGCTGATGTGATCCAAAGGAACGCATCGCATTACATTTGGCACCAACTCAGTTGCAGAAGCTGCCGGAGGGAATTTCATAGCTGATACTCCCAATGCCTAAGCGGCTTCACTCCTGATTTCTTCTCGAGGTTGTCTCCTGAAGCCTCAGTACCGCAAGGCAGCGGGGGTTGAAGTCAGAGTACCCATCTCCTAGATGAACTGCCTTACTAGGCTGACGAGTTCCATCTGCCCGAAGCTCCCGGTTTTGTGGCGCCAGGTATCCGCCTTCACCTGTTAGTAAAGAGCAGTTTCGCCGGCTTAATATCTAAGCCACACGAGCAGGCCAGGTGCTGGACTTAGTTGTCAGAGGCTATTTGAGACGCATGCCTTTAGGAGTATTTTATAGACAATGAGAGCTTAACCCCATTGACACCCCTGGCCAGGACAACCTTTGAAACCAAATATAGGCCTATATTGCCCTATATATTACTCATTTACTGGCTCTGTTTATGAGAAGGATTTCAGTTAGCTAATAAAAGAATAAAACATTATCTCAAATGCACACCATAACTCTAGTATCTATAAGATACACATAGGAACTAATAATGTACATTTCCATCACAGAGAATACACATTATGATAGCATTTCGAAGAATGTTTCTTATTTTAAACAAGGTTACAAAAGACTGTGTGGAAACACAAACTCAAAATCGGCCCCCGAAGTGGTCCACCCAGACAGGCTTCAATATTTTCAAAAAGAACACCCGAATGAAATTATATCAAAGACAAATGAGAGATAAGAATGGAGAAAGAAGGTTAACAGATCTTGTGTAGTGCTCCAACGGTCCAGCAGATCAAAGGATAGGTGAAAGTGAATGTAAAGTTAGATGTGAACCTGGCCTAACTAGTTCCCCTTTCAGACCTTGTGGTCTATAGGGCAGACGATGTAAAGTTTATCTATTTTGTGGCCTACGATTAACGAGGGTGTCATGTAGCCAGCACAACGACCAACCGCCTTTACTTTTCCCCAACTAGTGTCAGGTACCCATTAGAGCGCCCAAAGATTCCAAACTTAAAAATCCCAGTCTTCAACAGGATTCGAACCCGGAACCCCCGGTTCGGAAGTCAAGCGCTTTACCGCTCAGCCACCGCACCTCCCCTGGCTAGATGTCATATAATTCATCAAAAGAAATTTCCGCAATAAAAAAAAGGTTAGGAAAATGAAGTTTACAAGATTACTATTAATTTTAAATTAGGTCTAACTTATAATGCATACTAATTAGCTTTTTCTCTTTAAAAAACTGCTTGCATAACTGATTTTAAAAATTAGATTTTTCGCTTTCAGAAAAAAAAAAAAAAAAGTAGCCGTTGCATCAGAACTTTGAATGGTCTAAAATATTGTGATGTCGGATTTTCAATCTCTCTTCTAGTTTACGAGATCTAAACGCGACGGACGGACAGACGTTTCACACAAAACTAATAGCATCTTTTCCCCTTTCGGGAGCCGCTAAAAATGGAAAAGCAACCATTTGTAATGCTTTTAAACAGCTCTTTGAAAAAAAAAAAGTCTTTTTGAGGTTTTGGGATGACAGTCAAGTTGTTACTTGATTAAAAGATAACTTTCATTACATTTTCTGTGGACACACCACAGCTGATAACATTGTTTCTGTGGCATATTGGCAAGATATTTATTACTTTTAAAATCAAATAACAATAATTGTTTTGATAAATGCTTAGTTTTGTTTATGTTTTAATGTGTATCACACAAACGGATAGGAAACACACACACATCATACATTTCATCCTTAAAAAACCTCCTAAAATTTTGTCATGAAAAAGTGCCACTAACCCTGAGGAGAGCTACGGAGATTGTGGCACCATTTACACTGACGGATCCAAAATGAATCTAAAGGTCGCTGGTGCCTGCTCTTTTCGGAACAAAACAATCTCCCGTAGACTTCCCAATGGAGATGCTCCATCTTTACGGCCGAATCACATGCAATATCGCTTGCACTCAAGGGTGTCAAAGCATAAGACAGGAGAAGATTTCTCATATGCTCCGACTCCAAATCTACATTGCAAGCTTTGGGGCGGATGAAGACGGACATTTCATTGGTACTTAAGAGCCTAAAGCTTTGGGACCAAATAACAGCTGGCCATAGGGATGTCACATTCATCTGGGTCCCCTCCCATGTGGGCATAGAGGGAAACAAAACGACAGAGAAGCAAAGAGAGCCCTAAGTCAAGCGGTGTCAGGAAACCAAATTCCCTGCTCGGACCTGAGACAAGAGTATTGCCTCTGCCACCTATCGAGAGTGGAAGAGATCGGTGGAAGGCTGAGACCCACAACAAATTGTGGCGGATGTCAGGTGGCGGCCCACATCTAGGGGTCTGACAGGGCATGGAAGCACGACCATGTCCAGACTCAGGATTGGTCACACCTACATCACGCACTCCTTTGTGCTAAAGAGAGAGGAGCCCCCACTTTGTGAGTACTGTGACTCGTCTCACCGTGGAACAAATCCTCATTGATTTCCCCAGATACCAGGAGATTAGCCCCTTCGTACACGAAGTCACAATTTTGTTCCAAAAAATTATTTTGTGGGTGGGTTATGATGCAAAGGACCTCAGGAGTAAGTCAAGCAAAAATTTTGTCCATCGGTCAACAATTAAGCGAATTACATCATGTGTACGTTTGTACACACCGTGTATCAATGCAGTAAAATGGGGACATAATTTAACATAGCTATATAGAGAAACATTTTAACAAAAATAATTAAACAACCAATATAAATCAAATTCTTTATTTACTTTTATCAAATCTATTTAATTTATTAAGCAAATGGCAATCTAAAAATCACTTTTTTCTTTCTAGTACTACATACAAAAATAGCATTTTGAGTATTCAGCTTCGCCCATTGTATCCCATCGTACCATTTGTACACCTTTGACTTAATTCTGCAACAACTTTTCAGATACATACTTCAGAAGAAGCATAAAGCAAGCCCACATTCACACATACGTTTTCACAAACAGTTATATCAGGGTTGACAAACACTTGTTTGTGGCGTCTGAGGCTGCGAAATAAGAAAAAGACCATGTTTGAATAGGATCTCTCTTTCTAACAGCACAACAGTACATAAATATATTTTCACATTGTATATAATCTAGATAGCTTAAGAATTGTTAATATTTATAATAAGCTTCAATGAAGTTTGAGGTTTCAGTGACCAGCAGATGGAAAAGTGCAGGGTTCAAACAGATGACCATAATGAAGACAGTCCGAAGCTCATACCAAATGACCATGAAATGACTCGTTGCAATAAGTCCTCCAACAGTAAAATGTCTGTGGATGTAGACATGATAATTTTATCCTAGCACAAACCTCATTCAGGATATGCAGGGGATGGAAGTAGGCAAGGTTTGAATGGGTGACCTCTAAGACGACAGTCTGAAACCCAAACCAAATGATTAGGCAGTGATTCGTTGTAACAAGTCTTCAACAGTAGAATGCTTCTGGGTGAAGACATAATTAAATATTAATACATCCTAGCACAAACCTCCTGCAGGCCAGCAGGGGACAGACATTGGCAGGGTTTGAACAGGTGACATTTAAGATGACACTTCGAAGCCCATACAGAACGAAGGCAAAGATCCGTTGTAATAGAAGTCCTCAACAGTAGATTGCCTCTGAGGGGAGACATGGTAATCTAAGTAGTAATATTACACCTTAGTACAAAACCCTGCAGGACACAGCAGGGGGATGGAACTGTGCAGGATTAAAAAAAAGTGACCATCATGATGGCATTTCGAAACCAAACGACGAGGTAGCGATCTGTTGTAATAAAGAACTCACAGTTAGATGTCACTGTGTGTGGTCATGAAGATTATTAAGTAGTAATATTTCGTCCTAGCCTAAATCTCTTGAAGGACAGCAGGGATGGAACTGGACAGGTTTCGAACAGATGATCATCATACAACCAGGCAGTGAGTTACGCAGTTATCCGTTGTAAAACATCCTCAACAAAAAGATCTAAGGTGTTTTCTGAAATAAAACAAATATGAACAGATATAATATATAAAACTTATAATTTATATTTAATAATCTTACATTTTAAAGTACGTGTATAAATTATCATTTAGGGCCTACATAATTGATCAAATATATTCTCACAACGTTGCAATAGACACAGCAAAGAAATTTAATTTTAAGTCTAGAGACTACTTTTAAGACTTAACCTTTTTTTTAGCTTATTAAATTATACATTAATTAAATCTAGTTGATTTTAGATCTAGTCTTCAAATCCAAATTCTAATCTAAAACAAATACTTTGAAGAACAAAACAGAAACATACAAGAAAATGAAGTGATAGATCTAAATCTAACATTTAAAATGTAAAGATCTATTAGTAGGTATGAGAGAATCCCGGAAATGCGAATAAAAAAAATGGCATGAAAAGTTGAGATCGTTTTTTTTCATAATTTTTTACATAGGCTTGGGTTTCAAATCGATTATACTTTTAATATAAAAGATGCGCACTTGGTGTGAATGGTTTTAGGTTCCTTAGATGTTCAGTAACATTATTTGTTCAGTTTTCTTTTTTTTTTAAACTCTCAGTATTTAGCAAAATATAGCTAAAAATTGAGCTCATTTAAAAATCTTATATAAGCTGTCATATAAGTTATATCTTTAAAAAAGAAAGGTTTTTCTAATAGATACATTATGGTTCTGTATGTGTACCAAATTTCATTGTTGTATTCCATAATCTAGTATCGATTACCATGAGTCACTATGAGTTACCTACTTAGTTACACTAAGTTTTTTTTTTTTTTTTACTAATGCCATTTAGTACTGTTACCATTCCCAGGTAATTTTTTGTATGAAAAATTTAATGTAACAAATATTTTTTTTTTTGTATGATAGGTAAACATATTAGGCAGGTTTCTGCTAAGTTTCAGATAGCTAATCATCAATCTAATTTTTTTATTAGCGTATTTGTGAACCCACTTTGTCATGAAAATGAGCTTAAGTCCCGACAAGTTACGGCGGCCTTTTTGAAAATCTTAAGATGTTTTGTTTTACATGTTTCGGATGTTCCTTCAGAGTTGAAGATAGTTTACTTCCTAGTCCAAACCTCCCGCAGGACGACGGGGGATGGGAGCGGGCAGGGTTTGAACCCTCGACCATCGATAAACCCGAACGACAGTCCAGCGCGCAAACCTCACGACCAGGCACAGAAACATTTAAACTGTGGTTGTGTGATTTATTATTACACTGGATTAATCTTTAGAATGAAATTCAAGTAGATCTAGCCCTTCCATATGAAAGTAGATCTATATTTACTAATTTAGACCAATAATTAGATCTAGATTTATCTTCTAGACTCTTTATTAGTCTAGATCTAGCTAGACCTAGAGTCTAGAGCCTAGCTAACTCATAATTAAAAGTGACCTGTACAAGCACAAGCTTCCACTTGCTCTTCTAAAGTTCTACTTATTGAAATCTTTCTGCTACTAGATTCTATATCTAGTCATTATATAATATATTAATAAATAGTTGTAGATATGTATATAATATATATATATTAAGATAAAGATAGAGTATATATATATATATATATAATATTATTAATTATATATATAGACGTCTAATATATATATATTAGAGAGAGATCTACTTAGCCTTGGCCTTAGCATTTTAAATATAAATAAATATAATTTTCAGCCAATTGAATCAGTCAAATCTAATTGAAACTTGCATTGTTAATGATTGTTAGAGTATTTTAAAGGGAGTGATCTTGTCTGGTCTTATCTCATAAAATACAGACATTAACTTAAAAAAAAAAAAAGATGATTACATCCTACACCTGTCTCAAGGTCGATCTGTCATGACATAAATCAATGACTTGAACTCTGCCAAGTCATTGGTTTTCCTGGCTGATTCAGGCAACCCATTCCATGCTCAAATAGCTCTTGGCCTATTGAAGAAGGAGCATTTGTACTTATTTGTCCTAGTATATATGAAACAAGGAATGTACCTTTATGCAACACCCATTAGGTTTTTTTTAAGTTAATTAACACACAAGTTATATTATGACCTTTTTAATAGAGAAAATATAGCTTTATTTAACAGTGTCCTTTTTAAAAAAAAAATTTGTCTGGAAAGAAAAGAGCTTTTAACATTCAATTATTTCATGAATTTTTCAATAATTATTACAATTTTAAACTAACAACATGCATACATACACATACACTCAGGGCAGGATTTAAGTGGAAGCCCCCTATACTTTAAAAAAAATCTTTAATAAAAAATCCACCTACAGAAGATATTAATTATATCTAAAAGCATGCCATATTTTAAAAGAAAGAAATAGAGTGATTTTAAATTTAATCTCATATTTCCATTAAAATATTTCAGTTAAGTTTATATATATATATATATATATATATATATAACATACTAACACACACTATATATACATATATATCATTCATGCATATATAATAAAGCTTGTCTTCGAGTCTGAAGATTATTGAAGAATGCAGTATTTCCTGTGGCTATGCAGCCTCAGCTGTGACATACATATTTTGCTAGCATAACCGTTGTCTGCTGGTGGTCGTTAAGATTTTTTTTTCACTTGTCCTCGGCAGCAGATTCTCTTTTGGTCTCAAATGTATTTTAGATAAAAACTGCTAATTTCTGCCTTTTCTGAAAAGGGTTTCACTCCCTTTCAAACATATAAGATTTAATTAATTAAGTAGTAGTTATTTACTAACTAATTGGTTAATTTTTGGATTGACTTGTGCATTGTCATCAACTATGAACAATCATGCAAAATTTCAACTTGATCCGAAAATAGGAAGTGGGAGAAAAAATATATCAAAACGGAATGAGACAATTAAATCCATATAACATCTCAAACAAAATAATTAATCAACAATAATGAACTAATCGGTTAATTTTTTTTATTCATTCATGTTGTGTCAGGTTCAATGCATAATTGTGCAAAGTTTCATCTTGATCTGACAAAGGGAAATGGGAGAAAAAATATTTTCAAACTTTTGTCCAGAGAGACATACAGACAGAGTGAGTTGATACAAGCTTGGTAAAAATAGAGTGTATTATAAATATATATTTACAAAATTTTTTTCTTAAAAAAATTGAAACGCTGAGTTACATCTTTAAAACTTAAAATCTAAATTCCTAAAAAAAATAATTTTAAAAGTGAAAACACGTCAGAAAAATATATTTTCTTCTAATTATTGGACCTCTTAAATAATTTTATATCATTGAGAAAAGGAGAACTAATTCTTTGCTGATTTACTATCAAAAATTTGTTTTCAACAAAATAAAATAAACTTTTATTACAAAAATTAAAGGTAATAATGTCATGTTAAGTAAAGTAAAAAAAAAAAAAATTATGTAAAGAAATTGTATAAAACAATAGTATTTTCTTATTAAGCACATCCTAAGCTTTCATTCGATATATTATTTTTAACTGTATGATAAAAATTTGCGAAATGGTACGCATTTAAAATAAATTAAAATTTTCAGAAAATTCAATCTCATGTTGTAGCTATGTGAAATTCCCGGATGTTGACAGTTTTCAACTCACAGGAAAAGTGGTGCCGCCATTTTTAATTTTTATATTCATTAAAGTATGGGTGCTATTGATTTAAAGTAAAGAATGAAGAACCAGTCAGTACATGAAGCACTTTAGAATATTTTTTGTATTTGTAAATATTTTTTTGACAAAAATAAAAATGAAATTTAAAAAAAAGTTTTTTTTAATTTGGCCGAACTTTCGTAAAAAGTTCGTTATTTTGTAGATCTAATTCTTGCTTCGGGTTGTTTATTACTTAAAAAGTTTGTTTATTCTTGAAGATAATTTAAATGGCCGTAAGTTGAGCAAATTTCATTGTAATATGTTAATCGATGCGATTTTTGTCTAAATTCTTGTGAGGCAACATATGTGACTTGTTTTAAAAATGGCGGCAATGGATCAGACCTCGATCTTTTTCAGTTTCGGTAATAGACTAGATCCAAAAACCATTTTTTTGACAGAGTTTTTAATTTATTCATGTAAAACGTGCATTTTCTATCAATTGTAGTTATTCTGTTTTCTATAGAGAGCTAGATGACTTCTCTAATAGCATTTTGGTCAAGCATGTTACATGTTAAAAGGCGAATTTATTATTACGGTCACATGACAACAATGCACTATTTTAGCATATTTTTGTCTGTAGTCAAGTGTAACATTAAATAGATCTAGATTTCGTAATGAAACTGATATCTAAATCTTGATCTAAATGTATATGAATAAAATTACTACTCAAACAAAATGTAGATATTGAAATTACTTGATCTAATTCATTAACTATAAAGACAATACATTTTTTTTTCTATAAAATCTATAAATTTTAAATATAGCCCAGTCTACTCTACTCTTTTGAGTTTAGACTCTTAGTTTAGTTAAGTTAGTACTCTAGTCTTTCTAGTGTCTCTATTTAGAATTAGATCTAGTAAGTTACCTCTAGATTAGTCTAGACCTAGATCAAGTTCAAAAGTTCTTGATTTTAAATAATTATATTTAATTATCTACTAGATCTATCCATGTATTAATAATTTATTAGTTTTGCTAGATGATCATAAATTGATAGATTCAGATAGATTATATTTTCTAGCTAGGGCCAGGGCTAGATCTATCTTAAGTTCTTAGTATAGGATAGGGTTAGGGTATGATAGGGAGATGACTTTTACTTTCTAACTTACTTTTAAATTTAACTAAGCTTAAGATATTGAAATATTTTCAGATCAGTCATAAATATAGAATCTAGATCTAAACTCTATACTTTTGTTCTATACATTAGATAATAACATAATTATAATTTATATGTAAATGATTTCAGAGATTTCTTGCCAATCTAAAGTAATTTCTAGAATTATCTTAACTAAGATGAATTTAGCATAGACTTTATAAGTTATATATGGCTGCCTAATATGCGCTCTTATATTGTCTAAATCTGTCAATGGTTCCTGGTTCAAATCCTCATCCTGCCATAGCCTATATAATATAAGGCGAAAGGGTCTATTGACTAATGCTAGGAACTATAATAATTATATTGAAGATACAAATTTAAGTCTTTACTACATTTAGATTTAATAATTATAAATAACTTATACCTATGTCTATCTTATATAATACAGACGTTACTTCAAAAAAGAATATAATTACATCCTATGCGTCATGCATACACTATAAGGTTTTAGATCTGTAGACACTTAATAATTATATAATTTTTAATTTATCAAATTTTTTGTTCATCCAAAACAATTATATTATCAATTAAAAAATTGTGCGTCTCTTGCTATAATTTAAATGCATTGGGACTTTAATATAAAAAAAATCATACATTAAAAAAGAAAATTAATACAAAAAACAAAGACCTTTATCATGTTGAATATGTTTTTAAATATTTTCAAATTGATGTACAGTTAAATTGTCATGAGAAAGCTTGTAAAATCTGCTTTAATAAACTAATTCTTCTTCTTCCTCATTATTATCTTGGAGTGCTCAGATGACTAGACCAATATATGAGATAACTGCAGTGGTTACCTAATCAGATAGCTGTCTTTCTTTAGGGGTGTTCAGTGTCTTGTTCTGGCCTCCTAATAAAGAATGCAGTTTTGAAGGATATGGTCTGCACTCTCTGGTGATACCTTACATGGGCTGATTTTGCTAGTTCCATTTTTTAGCTTCTGGAATGTATGTTGTCTCTTTCCATTGTGTCCCATTCTGAGGTCAAAGATTAAAGTTTGACCTTGTCTGGATATCTTATAATATGCATAATTTTTCTTGTGATTTGGATGAGGGCTTGTCCATTTCCCATTTATTATATTCACTATTACTGGATAGAGTGCAATGTTTAAATGTGTGTTTGTTCTCCCACACTTAACTATTGTGTCTGCCTTATTATTTTCTTCTAGTTCTATATGTGCTGGTATCCACTGAATTTATATAAAAAAAAATTTTATGCTGTTGTTGAGCTTTATAAGTGCTGTCCTGAGTCATTTCGTGTAGTGTTTTCCAAGTTTTGGAAGAATGTTTTTACATTGGTCAGAAAGACAATTTGACTGGACAGGGTACTTGGGTGTTTTGCTAGCATGGTAGCTGCTAGTTCTAGTGCTTCCGTTACTGCTATGTGGCTGTCAGAGAGCTTTCCAGTTATAATGGATTTTTCTAGTTTTTTTTCCATCTGGTTATTTGATGAGTATTCCAGCTTCTCCATTTGTGGTGGCTTTATGAGATGTAACACCCCTGTAAGCTCTGATGCACTGATTGTTAGGTTAATGAGCTTGTAAGACATAAACATAATGGAGTTTAAAGCTTTTAATGCTGAAACAAATTATAAATAAGTATGGCATGTGATATATATATATATATATATATATATATATATATAGCAGCACAAAGGTACCAATGTTATTGAGAGGCAAGCCCAGAGGAGGAGTTCTTCATGCCCACAATAGTCCTCACCACAAATAATTTTATATTTAGGGTCAAAACATTGGTGTGGATGTGACGCCAGGTAAAAACACTCACTTGAAAGCTCTTTTTATGGATAGCCGAATAGCCACAGTGGATGTTAGACTTGTACCTAGTTTCAGCTAGGCGATGGCGCCAGGTGGCGATCAGTGGTTCAAGTCCTCCTCATGGCTTGCCTATGTTTCACCGTTTTTTTTCACAATATTCTTTCAACAATCTTGGGTATTTAAAAAACTTAAAAAATGGTTTCGCCACTTTCCCGCAAATTGAAAACTGTCAACATCCGGGAATTTCGCAAAGCTAGAAAATTTATAAAAGCTGAGCCTATAGCAATAATCTATTAAATCTTTTAACATTAAAAAGCAAAGAACAAATAATTCAAAGTGTTTTTAACAAAAACATTATATTAAATATTATTATAAAAATAAAAGATGATAGTTTTGAATTTTTTATACAAATTAATATACAACATAAACTTTGTAAAACAATATCATATTTTATTAAACCACTTCCTGAACTTTTTTCTGTTTTTTAGTTTTTAGCGAAATAGTACGCATTTTTATTTAATTTTCATTTTCGCATACACTGATGGGTCGGCATCAATATATTCTGGAAGAGCAGGCTATGGAGCCTACATCGACTTTCTTGGCTCTTACTCAGTCAAAATCTTGGTGGTAGTGTTTGCAGTTTTGATGCGGAGACCATGGCAGTCTGTGAAGCCTTAAAAGTCATTGACTCTCAACTCGACAAGGGACATTTGAGGGCAACACAGATTGTTGTGGTCACTAACTCAAAATCTTTACTACAGGCTTTGCAAAGCCCCGCACTATGGCCCCCCAATATCAACACTGTCATCATGGCTTCACATAACATTAAAAAACGCTATGGCACCCCTGTAATAATGCAGTGGGTACCAAGTCACATAGGTGTGACTGGCAACACAATTGCAGACTCTTTGGCCCACCAGGGAGGGCAATTCCACCCACTGAACAGGCTGTAAGCTTTCATCAAGCCCTGGCTATAACACAAAAAGCAGAAATGGAAAAGTGGCTTGAGTGCTGAGACAAGTCCCAAAAAGCCTGTGGAGTCTGGGAGCACATGAGGCACCCTAACCGCACTTCCCCGTGGTGGAGGCTGTCCAGGCCTGAGCAAGCTATTATAGCACAGTGCAGGACAGGCCATTGTCCTATATTTTTCACGGCTATGGTCAAATTTTGATTCACAGTGCCCCCGCTGCGGGAAAAAGAGGAAACCGTGCCTCATATTCTGTTTGACTGCCCCAGACTTGCTGATATCTGTCTCGACAGGTCTGGGAAACCCAAATTTCTCGACCTGTATGGCGACATTTATGCACTACGCAAGACAGCCGGGTTTCTGCAAGAGAGGATTTGAGCCTCTCAAGCCCTCATGCAAATGGAGTTTGATGATGATTTGATTTTCATAAAACCTCACTTACTGTAGTGTTAAATGAAAACACGTAAAAATAAAATTGTAAAAAATTAACCGTTGGGCATATAGCAATAATTTATATATCATTGGAAAGCTCAGAACAAGTGCTTCAATTATCTATTGTCAACATTTTGTTAAAATAGAAAGATAAGAACATTTTATTACAAAAATTAAAAAATAATAACCTCATATTGAGTTGTTTAAAAAGTTAGAAAATTTTTTAAATAAATATATTATATAAAACAATAAAATACTTTTATTAAGCACAGCCTAAGCTTTATTTTGATATATAAATTATAGCAAAGCAATAAAAATTAGCGAAACGGTACACATTTTTGTTCATTTTTTCAGACAATCTTGTGCCATGTTTTCCTATTACTTCAATGTTAAGTGAAAACGCGTCAAAATTTTATATATTTTTTTATCTATTGGACGCATACTAACATTCTATACCTCATTGGAAAGCTCATAACAAGATTTTTAATAATATATTATCCAAATAAAAAAAAATAAATTTTTACACAGTTTTGTCACATACCTACAATGATGTTGTCCATTGACTTCAATGTTAAGCGAAAACGTGTCCAAAAAAAAAAAATGTATTTTTTTCATGGATAGTCCTATAACAATAATTTATATATCATTGGAAAGCTCAGCTAGAGTGCTTTTTAATAGTTTGGTATCAACAACTTTTTTTTTATAAAAAAAAAATTGTCACATACCGTATTTTTCGCCGTATAAGACGCTCCGGCATATAAGACGCACCCAATTTTAAAGGAGGAAAATCTAGAAAAAAAAGATTCTGAGCCAAATACTGTACTAGTTGGTCCGCCTGATCACTTTCTCACATACACCATACACGTTGTCTGTCATCTACCCAGACGGCACATTATGACGTAGGGAGGGCGGTGTGTACCGGCAGTAAGCTCAGCATGATGCCCGTGCAGCACATGGTTAGACTGTCGGGAGGGGGCATGGCGCGCTATAGGAGGGAGAGGGAAGCCCGAACACACACAGCCTGGCCGTGCAGGGAGGGTCACAGAAGTCACCACAGCCCGCAGTAAGTGCCCCAAATCCAGCCCGCAGCACACACTGCATAAGGAAAGGACTGCGAGTAAGCGCCACACAAAGTTGGGGGCAGTTTTAATGCATGTAAAATGTGTATTTGCCGCATAAGACGCACCAACTTTTCCCCCCCAGTTTTGGAGAAGAAAAGTGCGTCTTATACGGCGAAAAATACGGTACCTACTATTAGATCTATTTTTAGATCTAGACTATATTTAGAAACGAAGTGCCTATTCCCAACCAGCTGGGAATAGGCTTTAGCCCTATTCGCAATCGTCTGTTCGGTCAAATCCTTATTCCCAGTCAACCGGAAGTGGTCTTATGTTAAAGGTCAAACAAGATGGCTGGAATCAATCATACATCCTTTGTCCACAGTCACTGATTTGATTTAGAGTTTTAACATAGATCTAGTAAATCTAGATATAGTATTGTTCACTTTATCTAGATCTAGAATCTAAAGTTGTTTCATTACATTAAAAAAAAAACAGCATGAAAAGAATTTAGCAATGACAATTAAATGTAATGTTGTACTAGTATTTCTTCTATTATTTGCTTTAATAAATGTATGTCATACATAAGACAAAAAACAACACCACCAAAGTCTCTGTTGATTGTGTTGTGCTATTTATGTAGGAGATTTAAAACTGCATGGCAAGGACACATTGATTTCTAGCTTTGTTAATGATATATGGTTAAAATACAAAAAAAGTAATAATTTTTCCCCACATTTAAAAAGGTGCGGTATCGTATGCCGTATCGGATCATACCGTCACAAAAAAAGTCACATTGCCCTGTATTTGAATTGTTTAAAAAATGTTATAAATTATAATTAGTCTATAGGTCATTCATAAATAATAAATTAAAATTATAAACATAAATTAAGAATGCTAACAAAGAAAGACTTAATAAGTAAAGATTTTTTTTTCAGTAAATCTCCTCTTCCACTATACACAAAGGTGTATAACAAACTAAATATGTATGACATATCAAACTAGCAGGAATAGTTGAACATAACATTTCTTCTCTATTATTATTGCTTTAATGAATGTATGTCATACATATGACACAAAAAAAAACCAACAAAAACAAAGGCTCTGTTGATCGACAAACTTTTTTTTTTGGTGGGTGGAGGGGCATTATATTTTATTGATATAAAGAAAACATAAATGACATAGAAAAATGGAAATTAACAAAGTAATGTGTATGTTTTCAATTTTATAAATTTCAAACCTAGAAATCATACAAGTATATTACTGACATCAAATGAGAGAAATACTTATTTATTGAAATGGTGCTAAGATTGGTTGGATAATGATCATAGGTATAGAACATGATCCATTAATTCTTATTGTGGTACAATCTCTCAAAGATATCCACTACTTCCACCACAACTTGGCCTTAGATTATAAAATCCTGTGTAGGATATATGTTACCCACCTGCCTCCCCTATTTCACCTTAGTGAGAACAATAAACTTTGATATCCCCTATTCTATATTGAATAGAATCAACATAAATTAAAAAAATCTCAGCTTTACAATATACATAGCATTTTACACATGCTATTGCTTTGCAAAACCCCTTCTCCCCGATTACATTTTTATTTCTGCCTAGTTTTGATAGTTCCTCTTTTTTATTATAGCCATCCTCAATGAACTTTTATAATGAAGATGGGAGAGGGAACATTGTAAACACATGTCAAAAAATATCAACAAGCAGTATATAGGCCTAAAAAAAAATATGTTGAATTGAGTGCTTAAAGTCAAAGCCAAGTCAAAAAAAAAAAATTTAATTGGAGATGATGTGACCAGGAATGAAATGAAAACAAAAACAGTGAATAAATATATTTTATTTATCTTATAGCTATTACAAATATTCAGCTCAAAGATTTAACAAAAATATGACCTAACAATTCTATAATAAAATAACCTATAAAGTATACATTGTTCCTTTAATTACATTAGGGAAAAAGTAATTGAAGTTTAATAAATTGTCAAGATTTATCAATATCAAACAAATTTTATTTAATAGCTATTTTCTTTTAAATCAATCACTTAAAAAAAATATAACATTTAACTGAATAGGATTTGACCTAAACACAGTTGACTGGGAATAAGGTTATGACCTAATTTGACTGTGAATAGGGTTTTGACCTTAGTTGACCCATCCATCCAGTTGGGAATAGGGTTGAAGCCTATTCAAACCTGGTTGGGAATAGGGTCCGCCATTTAGAAATAAATATAATAAATCTATAATCTATACTTCGAAATATTTAAATAAACACCAGTAGAATTGTTACTATTTGTAAAAATCTAGTAGATTTAGATCTTAATTCTATAAATCTAGAAGGACAAAGTCGTACCACCAATTATCGATCATGTTTGTTTTTTTACTCAAGAGAGACACGCTGTGAACATTTGTACACATCACTATTCACAAAATTATTTAGGATAATATATTAATCTTTTTATATTTCAAATGGTAACATATTAATTACGTACATCTTAACTACAATATTTAATATGATTTATATCGAAGAGAATATTTTTAATAAGAAAATTAGACCTATGAATTTACTTACCAAATCGGGCTATTTGACCAACTGGATTCAAGTTGAAATTTAAAAAATATTCGCTTCCTTTCTATGTAAACTACGGTGTATAATAAACAAAGAAGAGGTCGATAAATTTATCTCCGGTGTTTAAAAAACTTGTCCACAACTTTTCATATGAAAAAAAATCGTTTTAAAGTCATGTGTACATATGTACACACCGTGTACGAAGGGGTTAGGGTGAAATTTTTTAGAGCGCACAACTTAAAAACACTGTTCGATAATGTCGACCCTGGGGAAGGTACTGAGCTTTGTCTGGGAGGTGGGGTTGTCTGCGAAGGTATGATTTGTGAAATTGTGAACATTAATTTTTACTATTTTAACTGTGAGTAGACCTCGTTTTTAATGACTCAACTATATAAAATTTAGCTCTTGTGGTATGAAGGGAGAGTAACCCTTGAGGGATTACGGGCACGACATGGTCTAAAGTGTACCGATGTGCCAAAAACCCTTCTTCCCTAGTGCTATTAGAGCATGGAATGGGTTGCCTGAGCTAGCCAGGAAAACCAGTGACTTGGCAGAATTTAAGTCATTGGTTAATATGCATGACGCGTAGGACGTAATCATCTTCTTTTTTGAAGTAGCGTCTGTATTATATAAGATAAGAAACCCAAAATACAAATACAAATTAGTTAGTTGTTGCCATGAAATGCCTCTCGATAAGTTTGGACTTTGCTTCAGAAATGAAAATAATTAGGGCCTACTTCCTTGCCCAAAACTCCAGCAGGACGAAATGGAATCTAAGTGAAAGATATTCAGATAGCAACACATTGTGAACACATTCTGACGAGGTTATACAAACAGAATTATTGGGTGACAGTTTACAGCATTAATGTTATTGTAAAGTTCCTTTTTCAGAAATTGCGATCTATGGGGCAGATGATGTAATGGTCATCTGATTAAGTGGCCTGTCGTTTAATGAGGGTCACAAGTGGCTAGAATAATGACCAACTGCCTTTAATTTCTTCAATTAATAGCAGGTACCCATTGAGTTGGGTGGACTCACAGCGCAATAAAGATCTTGAAATAAAAAATCCCAGTCTTCACCAGGATTTGAATCCGGAACCCCCGCTTAGGAAACCAAGCACTTTGCCCCTCAACCAATCTTGTTTGTCTTTATGTCGTTCGTGTGCTTTGAAGAGTAGCATTGACAAAGGAAAAACGTAAAGGTATCACTGAACTTTATATAAAAAGCCTTCCACAGACCCTCTATTTGTCCGAAAATTAATGAGTGCAGTATTTCACGTGGCTACGCAGTCCTAGTATTGATCATATTGTGCGATATCGATTGCAAAAAATAACTAATATCTGCTGTTGGTTGGTTTCTCTCTTTTTGCCGTCTACACCTGTCCTCAACAATAGATTTCCTTTTGGTCTTTAATGTGTATTTTTAAAGATCTCCAGCTGTCTCGTTCGGAAGCACCTTCTGTAAAGTGCTTTCTTCCATGTCAGTAAAAGCAATCTCGCGTCTGAATTGGTTTTAAAGTTGGAGTTTTAAAGGAAAGGGGGGCACCGACCACCTTTCAGTTCACCAAAAAAAAAAAAAAAAGATTGCCTTTGACATAATTATTTGCCCCACGTGTTCTTTTTAATAGTATACACATTATTGGCCCCTTTTAGTGAGCCCAAACAAAAATGTTTACAAATTATTTTTATTTTGAAATCTAAACTTGAGAGACTGCAATGTGCACGGAAGCTAATATAGTGACTTATCTTTTTAAGGCCGCAAGAAAAGTTACATCCGTTTATATATTCTTGAGTGCAACGTACATCTATAGGCCTACTTGTGTGGTCTTTGAAATCCGCGCACATTCAAATTTGTGTTTTTAAAATAACTAGAAAAAATTCTAGATCTACTTCTCTTTGTTAGCTATGCATATGTAGAGCATATATCGATCTATGGGCGGTGTGGGGGGGGGGGGGGGGGGTTTACAAGCCAACTTTTTATTTCCCATTCATCAAGAATTGTTCCCTTCTAATTCAGTCGCCGCTACACATTTTTTAAAATCCCATTCAGTCATTTAAATTACGTTAATTTGGAAACTTAATCGTATCGTTTGGTATCGCTTTATGATGAGCATTTTTCACTGCGTAAACCTACGAGGAGCGAGGCCGTAACGTGGGCAACCCCTGCGCCGCCTCTGTTTGTGCATACTCTAATAGGGGGTTGCGGGCCGTTCGATTGAAGGATGACAGAGAAAAAAAATGAGGGCTAGAAAATTATGTTGGGGTAGGGTGTAATGTTGTAATGGGGGCCGTTTTAATGATGGGCTTAAAAGTGTTCCGGGCAATATATATATATATATATATAAATGTACCAAGTATTTTAACGGTAAGGTTGCACGGCTGTCTGGTCGTGCGGTTTGCGCGCTGGACTGTCGTTCGGATTTATCGACGGTCGAGGGTTCAAACCCTGTCCGCTCCCATCCCCCGTCGTCCTGCGGGAGGTTTGGACTAGGAAGTAAATTATCTTCAACTCTGAAGGAACATCCGAAACATGTAAAACATTTTACAAAAACATTTTTAAAAAATCCATACTTTTAAATAATATAAATATTTTGTTTCGGATAAAAAGGAAGACCTTGTTGTTTTTTTCGGAACTTTAAAGTTAATATTTTTAAAGTAACCTTTCAATACACTGTAAACTGTAGATCAGGTCCAGGTATATTAAATTTATTTAAATCTGTCTAGAACTGTAGTGTCTGTAGACATAACTTCTGGTACTGTCAGTATTGTAGTATTAATATCTAGATCTATTCTCTCTTAGGAATTAGACATTTTATGCATTATCATGATTATGATTAGATCTTTTATCTAGAGTTAGCTAGTTAGGCTACATGCTACAGTCAGAGTCACACTCACAGTTACAGTACTCAGTTTGACTCACACTAGAGCCTCTAACTAGGGCCTAGAGGCAGTGTCACTACTCACAGTGTACACATAACAAGACTTACAAGTGAATCAAGTCTTAGTGATTATTCAGACATTATGATCATTAGTCTTAGTGAATTGTCATTCATTAGACTAGTTTTAGAGTTAGACTTAGATTTAAGTTAGATAAAGACTAATAAGTTAGACACTGTATCATGTTATTTATGTATGTGTAGTCTGAGTGGCTGTAGATGTAAAATTTATTCAGAAATTTCAAATTAGTAGTCGGTGTGTTACACTTAAAGTAGACAATGTAAATTTAGAATCTAGTAACTTTGTAAATATTGAAATCTTTATACTTTATATAATACTTTATATAATATATATAATATAGATTCTATTAGACTTTGCTAGAAATTTAGAAATAGAATCTATTATAGAATAGATTACTGAATTATTTACTCTAAAATTATTACTCTAGTTCTCTAGTAAGTCTCGAGAGTCTTAGAAGTTGTCTAATAAGTCTAGACTAGTCAAGTCTCTAGATCTAATCTAGATTTTTCTAGATCTATATATTATAGTAATATAGTTAGTAGAGACTCTAGGACGATTACTAGACTAGGTCTAGTACTACAGTTACAAGGTGTCACGGCCTGGTTCTTATTATAGGTGTGATGACGCGAAGGTCTCTGTGTGTTGTAGATACCTCTTCTGGTACTACTATAATATTCTTTGTTTTCTTAACCAAATACTTTCTCACATGCACTAGATTTGCAGGTGCATGAGAACACTAACATACTGAACTCTCCGACCACAACATTTAGAATTATTAATAGACTCACTGGTAGCAGACATGGTTTTTATTACATAAAATATAATTCACAAAAGATATTGGCGACTTCAGCCATCACAAATTACATCCAAGGAAAAGTGTCCTGAATACAAATCAATTATAATAACTTCAATACTTATACACAACTCTGCTTGTCAAAATTATCCAAAATATTCTTCTCTCTACGAGAGCCCCAGATCAACTGAGGTGTCCACTACTACTAAGTACTACACTAGGTCTAGAATCTAGATGAGTAGATCTACTAGATCTATGTAGATTCTACTTCATATATTTTAAAACAATAATTAGATCTACTTTAGAATTAGAATATAATATCCACAGATTAGAATTAGATATAAGTTATAATTATTCAATATTTATATCTCAAATTATATCAGTACATCAATAGACTAAATAGATAAAATTATCAAGATAGACCTATATTTTATAATTTATATATATTAATATCTTTGGACTTCATTTTATTATGACATATAAAATCTAGTTGCTAGACTAGAGCAATTTTTTTTTCTTGATTATAATTCTAAGTTGTAATGACTTGAACGGATACAATTTATTTGACCAACATTAAGCCATGCTGTTTGACAAATTGTCATCCTCATCCGTCAAGCCGCTAAAATTTGACTTACTGACACCAATTGTCATATATTGAAGTGAGGCGACTCCACAAATACATGTTTATATTAACGGGACATTGGAAAATATAGTAACTGTGTTTTAACTGTGTCTTGAGCATAGCTTCTTCAACAGCTCCAGACTTGGGCTGAATTCCATTATCTTCTTCAATGTAAACATTCCTTCTCAGTCTAGTCTTTAACAGTGCGCACCTACTGCATTATTTGAATGACGATGTGCATGGCAGGGTTAAAACAATATTATAGATCTATAGCCAAATGTACAGACACTGCAGAATTAAATTTCCATTGTACTTCGTAACTCAATTTTAAAAAATTTAGTTGGCAATATCGAAGTTTATTGAAGAATTAAGTTAGATATAGTTAGATATAGATATAGATTTCTAGATATACATTACTAAAGAAATTTATGCTTTCTAAGTGTAGTAAATATACTAATAGTAATAGTCTAATCTTATATTCTTAATCTATACTCTACATTCATAATAATTTATTCTATTAGAATTAGATTCAAGATCATCAAGAAGATGAGTTATCAACTTTATAGGAATACAACACTTGGTCACACACTGCAAGAAAGCTTAGATGAACTCATTCAGGTCAAAGTGTTGTCCATCTACTTATTAGCTTAAAAAAAGTTAGTCCAAATTTGAATTAATATATACATTATACAAGCTCCCCCAAATGACGGCTATGGAGCTATTCTAAAGAATGGGAATGCTTTGCATGATACCATTTATATTTGACTTCTACAATATTTTTTAAGTACATATATATATAATTTATGAAGAGTTTGCTGTGAATGTTTAGATAATTATAAAAACAAACATGCAGAAAAAAAGTGGGCATTTAAAACACAACAATTTAGCATTAAAGAAAAAGAAAAAATACAAGTATTTGTACTGCTATTGAATTTAGGATTTCTAAGAATTTGTCATGACATGTGTTTGTAAAATTTTTTATATGTTGGGGATGTTCCTTCAGAGTTGAAGAAAATCTACTTCCTAGTCCAAACATTTGCAGGAAGATGTGGGATGTGGAATGAACCCGGGACATCAATTCATGTGCTTATCATGTTGGCTACTTCATGTACTTTGTACATCAATTTGAGAATATTTTGCTTAAACACTTTAACACATTTTTTTTTTGGACAGAAGTGTCTTTAAACTCTTCTCTATTATCATGAAAATAATAATTACCGTTACTGAAATTGATATTGTAATGACCATTTATTACCTTTCAGATGGGACAGATCTCCCCCCAGTTAGCACTCAAAGTTCTATTACAGTTTGACAAAGCCATTAACCAAGCTTTGGCTCAAAGAGTCAAGGCTAAGATCTCTTTTAAGGTAAGTGTTTTGATCGAAGCTGAATGGTACAGTTGTCCATTACATTGTCTATGGTGTTTCCAAAATTTAATAGACCAGGGAAAAATATAGACACTGTTAATCAGAGTATAAGCCAGGAATAGAGTGGAGAATGAGCCCCTCTCCACTTTAAGGCTTCAGACAACTTTGTTAAAAATAAACCTTTTTCTTACTTCTGTTAAGCCAGCCCTCTTTCTTCTAGGAAGCTAGGAACTTGTAGTAAACGCAGCCATGTTTTGGAAACTCAATACAATTACAGACAATGAATAGAGAGACAATCACAAAGACATCACAGCTATGTGTTTAAAAATCTTGTAATACTGTACAGGACAGGTTGTGATTAAGATGTTAAACAGAAAAAAATATAAGATACGGGTATAAGAACGTTTTTGCTGATTTGTTTATTTGAATAAAATGAACTAGAACTTTAAGTAAGTTTTACTCCTTCAAATTAAAGGGTGCACTTTAAAAATCATCAGCTATCATAGAATGCAGTGTTTATGGTTGACTCCCAAAGCAGATAGATGCTTTTAGTGACATCTCTTTTTAGAAAATTTAAGATACTGGTACAAGAAAGTTTTTGCTGATTTGTTAATTGAATAAAATGAACTAGAATTTTAAGTAAGTTTTACTACCTACCAAACATAAAAAGGCTTCAATAAAGTGATATCAAATCTTGTCATATTGCTTTGAAGTATCTACATTCTGTGCCAATACATTCATGTTAAAACAACTCAATGAGAAAACTTAACAAGATTATTTTGTTTTTAGAATCCGAATGTCTCTTTTGCAATTACTTGTTGTTCTTATAAAGTTTTTTACAGAATAAATAAGCATAATAATATAAATAGGAAATCAAAGTGAAAAAAAAACCAACAGTTTTGTAGTTAAAACATAACTGCTGATGTTGCCTATCGAGGCAGAAAAGAAATGATAATGTATTTTTATAAAATCAGGGGACATTTAAAATTGCGCATTTTTGTTTTGTATTTTTCTTAACCAACCAGCCTCAGAATTTTAAAACACCGGTTCATTTATTTCTCCATTGAGTCGATGATATTGTTTAGTTATTCTAAAATGCATGCACAGATAGAATACATTTAATACAACAATGAATTGTTAGTCAGAAAATTTTTCTTTTTATGGATTTCAGGGCAAGCTGAACACATACAGATTTTGTGACAATGTCTGGACCTTTGTATTGAACAATGTAGAGTTTCGTGAGGCCCCAGTGCAGGAAATAGCAAAAGTTGACAAAGTCAAAATAGTAGCATGTGATGGAAAGAATATGCAGGCTTAAAGGTTCAGCGAGTGATATAATATGAGCTTGGTATTTCTTGGTTCAAGAAAGAAATTGTTTTTATGTTGTGCTTCTTATATTTAATATGGTTTGGAAGTAAGTTGAGTTGAGTGAGTTACTGATAGAATCAAAACAATATGCAAAAAATTCTTAACAGGCTTTCTCTGTGCCGGTAACAATATATGGTTGGTTAATGCAAAGTCCTAAATATAAGATTTTTATAACATGTTTGATCCACTGAAACATAATTAATATTGCTTCAATATCTTAATATTTTGTTGATATGTGCCCTTTAGTTGGCCATTGTTATTTGTTTCAATTAAAACTTCAGCTGGACAGTTGAAACAGCAGTGCTATCGTTGCCCAATCTTCAAATAACATTATTTTTATGGGGGTGTAGGTAACAATTCCAAAGACTTGTTGATTCTTGTCTGTGTGGTCTGAAAAGGATTTGTTCTTGTATTTAAAATTATTGTTTACCTTAGGATTTCAAAAGATGTTAAATGATTATTCTCAAAATACTGGTGCAAAATTATGCAGAGCAAAAGATGAAATGATTTATAACAGAAAAACTTACATAGAAACCTATTTTGGTTATCCAATGAAAAATTTACCTTCAAATTAAAGGGTGCACTTTAAAAATCATCAGCTATCATAGAATGCAGTGTTTATGGTTGACTCCCAAAGCAGATAGATTTTTTTAGTGAAATCTCTTATTAGAAATGAAAAGTGCAGATAATGCAGTGTATAAGGCCACCCTAAAAATTGAGACTTCATTTCTGTTCTAATAATATGTAGTAATTTTTTTGTGTTAATAGACATTTTGTTCTCTTTTTTTTGGGGGGGGGGGGGGGGGGGGTTGTATTATAATGTTAAAAACAGCACATTTTAGATTTTTTGTCTACATTTCTTTTTATTTGTGTAGAGATTTTTTTTTTGTATACTCAAAAAGGTATTTTTTAGGTTAATTATTTGTAATACTCTGTTGTAAACTTTATTTAGTATATTATTGTTCATATTTCATTTACTTTCAGAATATGTGTTACATATTTTATGCCTGTTAGCTGGGAATACACCTGTAAATCTTGAATATATCCATACTGTTCATACATGCAGTTAAAGTTTGTAGCTTTGATATTTCTTTTTTTTTTTTTTTTTTTTTTTTTTATGGTCAAATGTTTTTATTTTTAAATATTTTGATTAGGGCACCATAACAAAATTTTTTTTTGCCTTCTTTCTCTAAACAAAGTTCTTGGTGTGTTTGGTGATGGCTGTATGGTAGACAATGTTCATGGCAGTCTTGCTGTTTGCATTAAGGCTTTGATTGTCTGGTTCAATAAAGCTGTGTCCAAGATAGTATAATTTTCTTCCTATTTGGACCTAATATATATATATATATCAGACATTGAAAACTTTAAAGAATAAAGTCTACTTAAACCATGTCAAATTATTTCTTAGCTTTATTTTTAAATTGCTTTTTTATTTACAACTTTCATGCTTATAGCATGCTTAGTCCGCTATGGACCAGTGGTATCTGGGAGGTTTGTGTGCTGCCTTTAGGCGCTCAGCCAACACAATTCACCTGAATTTAGGATCTGATCTCTAGCCTTATTTATAGGTAGGAAAGCTGTTTTTACCACCCAGTCCAGCAGCATGAGAAAATGTCATTGATATAAAAAATCGTTGTACTTCCAACAGCTGAAGAATTTTCTCATGCTAGTCGTTTGTTTATAATTATTCATTAATCAATATAGACAAAATGTCTAAAGAATGTTGTGAGACTGTAAATAAAGCTAATCTTTGAAAATTGTTAGTTTCTTGTCTTTAATTTGTGAAATAATCAATTACTTGAACATTTTTAGCGATACAATAAAAAATTAAATTAATTAATGTTTAATAAAATTTTTGCTCAAAGGAATTATTCTGTAGTAGAATTAAGCAGGTTTATTCTCAACATTCCATGGATGCGCAAGTTTTTTTTTTGTTATTCATTTAGTCCTAAGAATAGCTAGGGCTTTACACCTATTAAAACTTGACTTCAGAATATTTAGTCATTTTTACAAGGCCAACTAATAGAGAGCTTTTCTCTTATTTTGACGACCTGGAAGTGGACTAAATGAATCTTTAGTCATCTATCTCTTTATTACAATTAACATGTCACTGATTCTTAATATTTGTCTTTAGTGGCTGTATACTATTTGTACATTATTTCAAGACGGCTGTGTTACTGAATTGAAGATTTTAAAACACCTCATGGCTCATTTGTTAATAAGGCAGGGATATAGTCATTGTTATAGTTGTAGTTTGGCAACACTTTCAACTATCCTGTGAATTTATCATTACTAGTCTCCTGAATATGCTTAAAGCATTTCAACACTATGATCTTCAAAATGTACATCAGTGAAAAGTTAAAACCTTTTTGATTTTTACAACCTCATGTCAATGAGCACCAAGACAAGAGAACTAAATAATCACTTAAAAGAAGTTTCAATTTTAATTTAAAAAGAAAAAAAAAAGAAACAAATCTGAATGAAAACAAATTTAATAAATTACTGACGAGAAAATCAAAAGAAATGGGCACATGGCGCAATCAAATGCTGAATATCCAATTAACATAGACCAGGGTCAGCCATTTCTATTGGTCATTCACACTTTCAATCTTGTCGCTACACATGGACCTAAAGATTTGTTACATTCACACACTTTTCTTAACACTATTTCTTAATCTATTATTTGAGAACAGTGCAGTTACAATGCTTGTCAATTAGTAGAATGTGCAAAACAAACGACTTAATAGCAGAAACAAATGTCACATTTACATCTTCAACCAAATTTGTTTTTCTCACTTTAAACAAAAAAAACAAAATTATTTCCTACAAATTTACTAGATGATTATTTTAGTACCAGAACTTAACAAAAAATAAATTGAAACATTTCAACTTGCACAGACCAAATTTATAAGATACTGGGACTGGTTTCATCACTGATATGTGAATAGTGTTGAAGCTGGGTTGAGAATAAACAATAAAGTTAATCCTATTGCATACTAAGGAATGAAAAAAAATTAGTATACCACATGAATGGAAACAAGACAAACCTTCAAAGATCTACTAAAATAACACGTATCAGACAGTACATTTGATTGTTGCATACAAGCCGCTGACTAAACATCACACCAAGACTACAAAAACGTCTCATGCTATGTACAACAAAACATTGAAGAGAACTGTACAAGATGTAAAACACCTGGTCAACAATCAACATGCCTAGTAGTTAATATAACAAATCTCTGAGTAGCACCTAAATATCTAATACAGTAGACACAACAGCACTGGCATGTATCGATAATGAAAAATTTGATGTTGAGTCATCATGAGAATGTACAGCATTCCCAACAAGCCAGACAGAAGACAACATTGGATCTCAAAACTGCAATCATCCCATCACAGTAATGGCATGTTTGAAGTTTAACAAAGCATAGATGATAAATGACATCAAAGTACAAAAAATGCCTTTTTTTTTTTAGAATGTTTAAACACGTTCATCTCTGGTAAAAAAATGTAACAGTTCTAAAAGAAATGAAACATTTAAAGCAAAACACACATGTTGATATTTATAAAAAGATTTATACAAAAGCTTTAAGTCTGACCCATTATGTCAGAGTCAAAACTGTCATAGAAATCCAAGAAACATGATTCATTTGTTCTATAATACACATCGTCATGAAGGCTTACAATCCTGTTTACTAATATGCTCAGTTCAAACAATGAATCTTTCCAACTGGTTTAGACAAGGGAACATAACCTTATTTTTACAATCTTTCAAACTGAATCAACTACACTTTGTCTCCTTATGTTTATTTTATGAGGGGTCATTGTTTCCATAGTATACAGGACACAGGATGATGACTATAGTTTGTGAAAGCAAAGAAATCAAGGTCTTAAATCAGCTTTAATAAGCAATTCTATCATCTTTCTGGCTACCATCTTGTAATGATTAGAAAATTTTTCATTGCTTGGGACATTTCTTACATTCCCTAAACCTAGCTCATTTCTACAAAACTAGTACCATGCCCAAAAGTGCTGAAGACAGGCATAGATGGTGAAAAGAGGAACTCAGTCAACCATTGGCAGGCAAGTTTTGTCTGTATTGGATGTGACAAAATATGTGGAACACAGCTAGAATTGCAAAGCCATGTGAAATACTCTTTAATCTTCAGGCTTGAAGGTAAGATCTAAGAAAACCATTGATTATATGTCTGTTACCCAGATTGGTAAAACACACTCTCTAGAAACTCTCATTATAATACTTTAAGGTTTGAGATATACAGAATGTTTATCAATGAAGAATACAGTAATTAAAAGAATAATAAGGAAATGTATTCATTCTGAAGATTAAAGATGGGTGCAGTATTTCACATGAACTTCACAAACTCAGTTGCAGCCTGTATATTATTGCCATATCTATTACAGACAAAGCTTTTGTTGGCCATATGTCTAATTAAGACTTCATTTCATACTCTGCACCTATTTTCAGCAAATAATTCACTCTTCCATAATATTTGGACTCAAAGAAAAGCTTTTATTTTTTTTAGATATTAGGATAATAAAGCCATTTATATTGCGATTCTAAGTTAACATTGTCAACATAGAATGTCTTGTTTTTCAGAATCATAATTTAAAAAAAAAAATTCATTGTTTACAAAAAAAATGCTGTTGTTTGATTAAACAAAAATAATTAATTTGGAGTAATTAATTTGGACAACTAAAAAAAAAGCACAATTTATAAACAGAAATTTAAGGAACATTTATTTGATCACAATCTTTAATTAATCAATTTAATGACCTTTTAACCAGATCAAATTGATATTCCCTTTGTTCAAAACAAGAGTTACTATACATGAACTTGAATAAATTAAACTTAATTGTCTTACATGCTTCTTGATTTTGTTTTTATTAATGATATAGATCTAATAAAAACACAAACAATCATGCTCATATACCTTAACTTTGGCTACTACCTGACTTCTATAAGTAAATACCGACAAAGATGAAGGAATCCACTGGAACTATATCACCGAAAAAAAATCAGTCTCCATGAGCACCGTTATATATAATGCCAGTCACCCACTAAAACTGGGTGGAATCAAGGAGGTGCATGTAATGACCAAATACTTTTGACCAGATAGAAACACTTTAATTAACTTCACTTTGCAAGGCAGCACTGACCTAAACAACCATTTTTAACAGTAGGACTTCATATACAGATTATGGTGAGAGCATTGTCTATAAGCTAAGTCCCAATCACAGTTCCAATACAAATTGTAATCTGCAAAACATTTTAGTTCAGCAGCTTTCAGCATTTAATGCCTGATAAACTATCTCAGTCAGTAGCACATGCACATATTCATCATCAACATATTAAAAACACTGCAGCTTGCCAAAACGCATCATCATTCCTTGTTACAGCACATATGCACTTACAAAAATAGCCTTCATAAAGTAATAACAATGTTTTTTTCGATTTAAAAAAATTGATACCAGCAAATAAAAAAAACAACCCAGCCCTGAATGACCAAGTAAAATGTAACTTGTATATTGAAGGCCCAGTAAAACTCTGGTCCACCTAATCCAGCTATAATGGGGGCTTGACATTAGTTGAGAAAAAGTAAAGGCGGTTGGTCTTTGCGCTGGCCACACGACACCCTCATTAACCATGAGCAACAGAAACAGATGACGTTAACATCATCTAACCTATAGATCGCAAGGTCTGAAAGGGGAACTTTATTTTCTACTAACATAAAAAAATAAATATAAGGACTTAAAATTCTTACATCTAATAAAAAACCTTTCTTACAGAGACTACTCAAGCCCTCTCATAATGTCCATGCCTTGATTAGCAATATAATTTTAAAAAGAGCTTCTGTGCACAGCAAAATACAGCATGTAATACAAGAAGATTCCCTTCACTGACCTACACAACTTGCTGGAGTCGATAAATAACCTTAAGATCAATGGATCATATAAACCATCAGAAGGCAGAGGCTGAAGATGAATGCATGTGAATTATTTGAATATATAAAACAATGATTCACTAACAATTTGAGGAGTTTATTACAGAGACAAATGTTTAGAATAATGTGTATTAACTTTTTTTTGTTTTATTTCTTGAGCTGTACATAGAAAAACAAAAGAAAGAACAGAAAAAACAAAACAACAAAACAAAAACAGAACAAGAATTTTAAAAAATCAATAGTAATAAATGCAAGATAATTATAATAATACCAAAAATATATTATATAAATAAAAGTATAACCATTTAAAAAAAAAAAAACTGATGTAGAAATCACTTCAGTTTATTGGTGTTTATGTTGATATATATATATTTGTATATATTGACCTAGAGGATGGAATACGGGACCTGCACTGGTGCTGGTTTAGTGACCTTGTTCCATAGGTCAAGGTCAACCAGCTTGGATATCCTACATAAATAGCTTAATGTCCACAAGACATAATTATTATGATAGGAGGAACAAAAAGAATATATCAATCCCCTTCCCCCCATTCTTTTTCTGATCAGAACCTTTGTACCTTCAAAGACCTCAGATTTGGAAACACGTACAGGAGAACTCACAGCAAACATTGTCCATACAATCTTGTCAATGTCAGAGGATTCTGAACAATTTTTTTCTTTTTTTTTTCACTAAGTAGTTTTAAAAAAAAAACTTTAAAAAATTTCCAGAAAAAAACAACAACAAATGTTTAGTGTGGAATGATGGGAAGACAAAGTGTAGACTGGGTCACTGGGCCTCCATCTGGCAACCTGGGTTCAAATGTTTTCAGTCATCTCCCCTTCACTGTTTCTGTTTGGATTCTCTCCCTTTTCCCTTCTTCTATCACAGCTCAGAATCTTCAGTTAGGCTGTTTCCTCTCATAAATGTGTCTAGAAATAAAAACATTATAAAATATTAATTACACACAAAATTTAATTTGTTTCTAGACCCATAGCAATTTTTGTTTGTTGTTGTAATTGTGCAAAATTAACAATCAAATAAGAACTATTCATAAAATTTCACCTATGCATCACACGAAAAGCATGCAAACATATTTTCAATCCCAAATCTGGCAGTTTTACATTTCAAAGCAACATAGAAACTTGTGAAACAAACTTATTAAACTAGAGGAGGAAACAATTTACATTAACAATGTTTTAAATGTGTTATATAAATATGTATATATATAAAAGTAGTTTAGATTTTAATGTTAATTCCAATGATCAATCCCAATTCTGATGCATAATTTCACTTGTTATACTTGTCTTTAGAAAACTAACAATGCTAAGAGAAGAAAGAAAAATTAATTCTAATAGCTGCATTTGTAAAGTTTTACTTTAGAAAAAAAAAATCTTAACATAGTTTAATTTAAAAAATGCTTGAAAATGTAACTGGTTAACATTAAAAGTAAAGTATTAATTAAATGACATCACTATTTAAAGAGAGAGGATGAAGAGAGAGAAAAAGCAAGTGAGACCATAAGAAAGCACACAAATCTATGCAGATTACCAAAGCCATGAGTATTTTAATGTCAATTTTGTGTGTTGTATTTAAATATTCCTAGGTCATGGATTACTTGTCCTATATATCAGCATTCATTAAGATTAATAAGGTGACACACCAATATATTTTGTAAAGTGTATTATTACCAAAGTAGTGAACATGTGTTATGAAACATCTGACTCGTGCATGTTAAATAGAGTCAAGAGTCAACATGCATAAGCAATCCTGTTGGGGACAAATATTGAGTTTTGCTAAAGAAATACAAAAGTATGCAGTTAAAGCAATTTTCTGCATGCTAAAATACTAAAATACAATAGAAGAAATAAGTTACAATTGTGTTTATTAACACAACTATTGTTGTTCCCAAGTAGAGTAATACATAACCACAGAAAATGTTAATCTACAGTCTAAGGTAAGACAGGACAACACTGTTTTTTTTTTTTCTACTGTGTTTTGAGACATACATAAGAGGTGGTGGGGGAGAAGAGTAGAAATTGTTTCAAGTCTTTGAACTAATTTCAGTTGGCTGGGTCCCAGGTTAAAATTCTGGTAAAGACTAAATTTTTAATTTTGGGATCTTTATGTAGCCAGGTCTATTAGGGTACCGACATTAGTTGGAGAAAAGTAAATGTTGATTGTAAAGCAGGCCAAATGACACACTCATTAACTGTGGGTCAAAGAAACAGATGAACTTTACATCATCTGCCCCATAGATCACAAGGTCTGAAAGGGGAACTTTACTTAATTATTTACTTTTGATTTAAATTATTTTTGTACTTAGAGTAACATTATTTTTTCTTTTTAATATTTTTTAATACTGCTTATTTTTACCTATTTTTTAAAAATATTTACTAGAAGAACACAAGATCTTAAAATAAAAATTTGTTTAAAAAAAAAAAAAGAAATCTATTTTTTTTTAATTGTAAGCACAGACTCATATAGATTTAAAATAAAAGATTTCTTTGTAAAATGAACATTTCCTTAAAAATTTTGAGAACATTTTAAATTTCATAAACAGAACTGTCTCATAAAACCATTAAAATTTTGTTTATCGCAAAAAAAATTACTTGATAGCAATGTGAAGGAACAACAAATAGCAAAACATTCCAACCACAATTAGAGTCTACATGGCAAGCATTCAATGAAAAAAGGTTTAAAAGGCTTTTTCTATGTCTAAAGAGTGATATACATCTCCCTATGTCTTTTAAAAAAATAATTAAGGCATTACATAAAATTTCAAATTTTCTAATATGAAATTCAACCAAATTTTTGTTTTATAAAAATAGTATCATAATGAGAGCCAGTGGTGCAGGACAAAAATGAAAGACATGAGTAAGTGGCCACATTTTAAGCAAGGCCAGTGTTGGCTAATCAAACAGACAGTGAGAACCACTCACAGCCAACAATCAGTGCTGATACAAACCACACAGAGCAGAACATACTTTCAGCAACTGTTCCCACCAGTTATGGGAATGGAACCTGATCCTGCTCAGTGGGAAGTTAAGGAGGGAGGCAGGCAGTACATGAAGATGGGAAGAAAAACAATATTTAGCTATATAATTTGACTTAATGATTAAGTCAATACATTCAAACAGGTTGAATGTAATCTCTATTTTTTTTTCTTCAGAGGAAGATCAGTAGTTAAAGAACTAATAAAGATAAAACCATTTGCACTTTGACAAAATCAAAACATCCCAAATGCATTCATTTCAAACAAGGAAAAAACAAGAGGATAAGGTGCTAGTAACTGTGCTTGTTTTGACTGACCAATAATGTTGTTGTAAGGTACTGACAAACTCAGGGATCTACATTGTTGACATAGCAAATGAAAAAGCTTATGAAAAATGTAGTGGTTAATGAGTTGACAGGAGGGGCGTGGGCCTAAAAGTATGGTAGGCCTATTTAAAGAACTGAGAGAAATGAAGCTATAAAAATATTAAGTTGTTAGTGTATTCTAGCTACTATGTAGAATGTAGATTTTTACATATAAAACACAAAGAGCTTTCATGCTCAATCAGGCTGTAGACACCAGGTCAACGAAAACAGAATTAAAAAAGAAACTTTCTAGCCTATTATCCTATTCACAACAGTGTCCTCTGCATTAAATTTAAACTGTTTCAAGTACAATTCTTGTCTAATTCAATGCATAACCTGCTAAAATCACTGATATTAAAAAGTTATAAATTAATGTAGTATTTAAGAATAGTCTATACCAAATATAGAAGAGATGTAAGGAAAAAAAAAGAAGCTAAACCAATCTATGTTTTGTAAATTATAAGCAAAAAAGAATTAAGTTACATTGAAAATTTAAGAATAAAGACAGACTTCAAGCGATTTATGACAAAAGCATTTTAAATGCTAAATGGTGTTAATTGTTACTAAAAGAAAATTTTCTTCAGAATTATCCATGCTATAAAAAAATTAGCAACACAACATACATGCCAAAAGTCAACTATTTTTATTTTAGAATATAAATCACCATAGCGAATGTTTAATTGTATAATGAAAGTGATATTTTTTTAATCACACATTGAAATCAAAATTTAATGAAAATTTAGTTTAAGGAACATTTCTTCACAGCAAGTAAAACAAAAAACTAAATTTATAAATTGCATTGATTTTTTTTCTGTGCCTATATTTCAGCAAAAAAAATTTTTTTTAAATTGTTTATCTCATAATTTGCTTTTCAATTTCAGCTTCAACCTATCTGTTTTTAAGAGGGAATGTTTGCAAACAGAAACCCAGAACCTAAACTATGGAATTGGGAGATAAATGATAGACACTACAAGCGTGTACAGGATATCCTCCTTGTTAGGAGCAAACAAACATCACCGAGCCATGTTAAAGATTACTTAAATACTTAAGGAAGAAAATCAACCATTTTGCTGCAGCATAAAGCTTTAACAAACAACTTTCTCCTGTCCAATTGGAGTTCCATCTCAAGATCTTCATTTATCCTAGCCAGCATTTTAACCTCATTTTAAAACAGTCTGATTTTAAATTAGGTTTCCAAAAGGCTACTTGTGATACAAAAGATAGGTCTAATGATTGGCCAGTGGTAGAAAATTTCATGCACAGGATAAGCATTAATGACAACTTTAAAATAGTGTAAAGTTTGAGTTGAACCAATGCAAACTCTCAAAACCAAATGAAGTTAATTTTCATTTATTTTGCTTGCTATTCCAAATTATTATTATTTTTAAAGCTCTGCCTCAAAATGGTGGATCTATTTCTTCTCTATAACAGCTAGACATGTAACACAGAACTCAGGGCTCCTGGCACCGTAATACTTTGGGGATTTATATAGCTCAGTGACCAAAGAGGCAAGGAGTTGTGTACCTTGAGTCTACATCAGAATGTCTCCCCTTGGCTTTACTCTGGCTCCATCTCTCTCACCCTTTACAAGAAACAAAATGTGGACAGAGAGGACAGTAAAGTGCAAGCTACATCAAGTGTGTGTGTGTATGTGGGTGTGTAGGGTACAAGTGGCATGGACAAATACATGTGTGGAAGAAGACTTAGCACTACCATGTGTGAACTATATCATGTGCAGGGGGAGTAAGTGCAGTGACAAGTGATGGCATTGACAGATAGATCACTGATACGTGACAGTAAGGAGACTCAGCAGTGAAAGTGACATCCCACATGGGACATGTTTCAGTCACAAGTGAAAACAAAAACAAATGTGAATACACAAATAAAAAAAAAAAAAAAAAGGACTGTGCTATTTGCATATGTAATACATCTTATGCAAATGATGCAACCCCCAGAATGCAAATAAAATATATTTTTAGCATTTCATAAATAAAAATTTTAAATACCACTCTAAATGGTTTTCTAACAAACTGCAAGTTTTTCAGGTTTGTCCTGGGTTTCTGGGTTGAAAGTCGAAAAAAAAAAACATTTATGCAAATATTTTTTTTGCTACCAATAAATGTTTGTTTTCTTCATCATTGCTCATTTCTATATTAACAAAACAAAAGTCATGAAATATTGACTACAAATTTAGATTCCATAGTTAAATAATATTCAAGTTAATTTCACTTATTTTGCAACATTATAATCTGATTTTATTTTAAAAATTGGCACTGATGCTTGACAGAGTGAATGTAGCGGTCTAGTCACATTGTTAGCAGCGATTGATTTTTTATTTAGGGCATCACCAAATGAATCAAGAGGCAAGTTTTGGTGAAGAGTGCATGCAGTTGGGTCATTTGCCACTGACTATATTACAGGTAAATCTTAATTGTCCTTTAGGTGACAATGTGAAAAACCGCATGTCTTGAATGACAAAGGCTCCACTACCAATCATTAGGGCTCTCTTACACTGTAGAGCACTGAAACCCAACAAATGCTAAGAACCAGTGCACAAACTAAATGTGCGGTAACTGTGTTGGTGTGAGGAAAAGTGGGCCACATTAACAGTCAACTAGAAAGGTGAATACAAGCAAGAAAGAACATAACAGAATTAAAAACAACAAACAAACACAAAAAAATGTATGGCATTTATGCACAGAGAGCAAACAAATCCAAACAACATGACCAATAAAGATAAAAACAGGAGACTTTAGGATCAAGAACAACAAAGAATTTAAACAGTTTTATATCAGCTCTTGATTCTTTCGACAAAATGCACAACAGACAATTCTTAACAAGTGTTTCTGCTTACATCACTAACTATAAGCCAGATTATGTTAAGATTTCCTTTATAAACTATTACTATAAACCAGATCACATTAATATGTACGTAAGGTTAGTAGCCAATGACATTTTGGTCAACAAATAAAGTGACTGTTTAGTGAGGATGTGACATAAGGGGAAAGGAGACTTGAGCTGTTTTAGTCATAGACTATGCTATGACTTTCAGTGAAATCTTCGATCAACAATTCCACAACTCATTTTATAAATAGATACACTATTAAAAACAAGTTACATATAAAATATAATATGTTGAGTGACATCTTATAAGTTATTTATTAATAATTCAAAATATAAGTATATACATGCAATACCATTAAGGTTTGTTGTCCAAAAAGAAAAAAACTTTTGGTTTATCAGTGGACATTACCTTTTTGAGTGCGATCCAAAAGCACTACTAGAATATGACTGTGTATGTATTTTCTCAACTTATTGGTTATTTTGATTGACCTTTATTTCAAGAGAGCCATGCCATATAGTGGAAGTTAAAAAAAAATGTTTAAGTCTCCACAATGAAATACCAATGTTTTTTGCCGCTGAGCTATTCAAGAACTTAAAAATAGAAAGTCTATTGTTAGTTTAAAATTTTAATTGATGACCTAATTCTCTACAATATCGCCATCACTGACGTAGTGCATTTTCCTTATAAAAAAATTAATTCCTTATGAGTAACACTATGTAATTAACTAATTGATTAATTTTATTTGTTGATTCATGACTTGACATTGACAATGAATAATTGTGCAAAGTTTCAACTTGATCCGAGATATAACGGGAACAAGATTTTGACCAGACCGATGAAGTGACTTAATATAAGCTTGGTAAAAAAAAAAAGAAATTCCAAAAAGGACACACATCTTAGAGAGGCTCCAACACAGTCTAAAACAATGAACTTAATTAACTGAACCTGTTTTGAAAATCATAACAGTATGTTAAAAAAAAATTAATAAGATATCTTTTCCAATAGAGCAACAGTAGGAACAAAATCAACTCATCAGTTTGATCCTGTTTAGTGATCAAGAGGTGTAAAATGTTGAAAAGATGAAATTTAAAAAATGTGGTTTGTTGATTAGTTTAAAAAAAAATAAAATAAAATAAAAGGAATCTTTGAATACCCATTAGCTAGCCTCAAACCCAGATTATTGCATCTGAAACACATACAATATGAGATGTTACACCTGAGAGTTAATGTGAAATAAATCTGGAAGTTAAATCTATGGCCCTCATAATGTTTGTGAAGTATTGTAAGCATTTAATACAAGAACAGTGACCATTTATTTTTTTATTCCTTAAAAGTTAGGTCCAAGTTATGAAATCTTTTTTTGAACTTAAAAAAAGTTTTCTTTCTTAATTATGAATTTTGATTTGGAAAAAAAGGGGTGGGGGGGTCCATTGAAAATAAATTATATTTCGAGAATCTCATGATGGAAATAGAAATATGAAATGCTATGGTAAACATCATATGTTCACCTTTCTGATAAGTTGTCAAATAATAGGTGATACTACACATTTAGATTTTTGTTAGCAAGCTTTATATTCTTCCAATAGTTTGAATGCTATCTGAATTTTAATCGTCAAAGTTGATATCCTAAACACACATTTTTTTAAAATGCCAGGCAGATTGCACATCAAATATAGTTAAATGTTTATCTTATAACAGTCTGATTTTGATTAAAATGGTTACAAACTTCAATTTGCCTCAGCCATGTTCACAATGTGACTTGTTTTTTGTCTCAATAAGTTACAAGAACTCTAAAGACTAAGCAGCTAAGATATAGATGTCACCCTATTTGGCACTAAAATGGAGGACAATATTGGAAGCCATATTTTAAAACCTAGCAATTAACTAAGCGATGATTCTTTCCTTCAAGGCAAATAATTGTAAATATCAGCACCAAATTGTTAGAATGAGGGCAGAAAGAGTTGCCTAACTTTGATAGCTTGCATTAGTCTCTAATTAGCTGACACATCTAATCCTCATAGCATCATTAGCAGCTAGAATTTCTATTTGTAGATTTCCTGGGAAAATCTTTTTGTTAACACATTCACATTTTAATATCAATTAGAAACCTCAAGGTACAAACTGATATCAATTTACATTGAACCTTTTGAGTCGTGGGTCATCCCACCTGATCTGCTCATTTTTTTTTCTCTGAAATTATTATTTCTCAACCTTTGGCAGTGTACAGACAGACACATTAAACTAAACTAAATTGTATCCTGCCATCACTTGGCGGAGCTTTGTCACTCAAAAGTAAGGTAGGTGTCAAACTAAGGAAGTATGTTGTTCTTTCAAACTAAGGAAGTATGTTGTTCTGTTTTATCTAGAGGAAGGTGTTTCCGTCAATCAAAGATAGATATGGGACTTAAAATGTGAGATGTATATAAGAGTCCTATACAACGTATGCAGACCTAGCCGTGACCTACATATTTTGCCATCCTGTGAAGCTTTCTTGTTGGCCTCAAATGTGTATCTTGCATTCTTAGTAAGAGATCAGCAGATATGTCATTCTGAAGCAACTCGCAAAGAAGTGTGGCTGTTGACCTAAGGTAATGTCAAAAGCTCTGTCAATTAGCTTAACTGAAGTTAGCTATGTCCAAAGAGAGGACTAAAGTAGGCTGAGTCAAGTTTGTTTACCAGAAGTAAACTGTGCCTCAATATAGGTCTTAATGTAAATTGAATCAGGTTAAGTATATGAATTTTTAAAGCAGAACAGATATAACAATCAGGACTCAAAAGGTTAATGGAATGAATTACTTCAGTGGAGTGTGCCTAAACACACAGTCATTTTTCTTTTTGCTAGACTTAAATGAAAAATTTCTCTTCAATGATTTGCCTTGACTATTAATGTCAGAGTACTCAAAAAGTAAACCCAATTACATTCAATAGAGACAGTCAATGTATTTCCTGTGCATAAGAAAAGAGCTACTTCAGCCTCTACAGCTAGAAACTTATTTTTTTTGTACGAAACCAACTACCAGGCTTGATTTATTAGTGTGCTTTATCAGAAGGGACTATAAGTCTTGTTTAAAACAGTGCCGCCTAGAAACCATCATAACTTACCTATATTAGGGTACACCTAATTTAAATAAATAACATTTTAAAATAAAAAAAAATTAAAAATCAAGGCATCAAGAAAAAACTAAACTAGAAAACCACCTGAAAAAATAAATATTTAACCAAAAGAATAAAATGGAAGATTATATTGTATCTTACCGTCTCTGAAACTTCAGCAGAATATTCTGTCACAGTCAAAGCAGTAACTGTTGAGGCTGATGATGTAGTGCCTGTAGAGTCGCTTGCATCACCTCCTGACGTCAGAGAAGTGCTGGTTTGTGAATATTGAAATTTGACCTCTTGAGAGGACACAGTATGACTAGACTAGAAGGAAATAACAAAACTCATTAAGGGACTTCATCTATCTTAATAGCACTAATAATGGTGTCACAAAAAACCTTTAGAATTACAGAGGTGACGGCCAGATAAAAAACAAAGTTACATTATCAGGTTAAGCTAGTTAAATGTTAATCTTTCTACACAGTATAATAAAGTGTATTGACTCTGCCCAGCACACTGCCGCCCTACACAATATAGTGCACCTTTTAAAACAGGATAAGACGACACAGTTGATACAGAGAAGCCTTCTTTCCCCTAAGCAAAATGAAGGGAATAACTGAGTCTTGTCTTACAGAAAAAGAGAAAAAAAGAGTGCCCTTTATCCGCATGATAACTGGAGTGTAGACCTAGAGCAGCACTGGGAAAGTGTTGAATTGAAAACTGGATAGGCAGAAAGGACAGGTAAACCTAACAACTAACAGGTAAACCTAACAACTAACAGGTAAACCTAACAACTAACAGGTAAACCTAACAACTAACAGGTAAACCTAACAACTAACAGGTAAACCTAACTACTAGATTGTCTGTGTGAATCCACATATATTTTCCCTGTTGAACTTTATTGAGTTGCCTACCTTAAGGTTATTATGAACCTTACCCTTCCTACACTCTCTACTGAGTACATTAGCTCCATTAAAATGAAATAGCACTGGATGTAACATTGGGAAGTATTTTAAGTATAAAGCGGTTAAGCACTTGTCTTCTGAACCGATGTCCCGGGTTCAAATCCTGGCGACAACTGGGATTTTTAATTTAATGATCTTTGGGCGCTTCTGAGTCCACCCAGCTCTAATGGGTACCTGGCATGACACCCCATTAACCCTGGGCTACAGAAACAGCTGACTTTTACATCATCTGCCCTATAGATCGCAAATACCTGTGGATCCTGTATGCTTGTCACCACAACAGCCTCTGTGTAGCCAAGAAGCGGAGAGCGTGATGGTGAGACAGCACCACCTCGCACTGGCCGTTTACCAAGCCCCCTCATATCAGGACTGCGAGCAGGAGAGTCCAGCCCAACAGAATCAAGTGGATTAGTGCTTCCCATGTCTGAATGAAAAAGAAAAAGATGAATTATTTTGTGTAATTCTAACTCTTTCTAAAAACAATGGTATAATATCAAACATTTCAAACATTTATCTGCATAATTTGTTTCTGGCAGCAAAGAAAAAACTTGTAAATTAATTTCACATTTCACTTTGTTCTCAAGGTGTTTGTAAAATCTATAGTTCTGCCTCATCAAAAATATTTTGTAATTAAATGGGAACAAATAATTGCAGATAATTTGCAATGACTAAATTAAAAATAATCACAAAAAAATATTTTTCTAGATAATTTGCATTACTTTAAAAAAAATAAAAAATTCTTTTTTTTTATATTTATCAAAAGTAGAGATTTTTTTTCTTTTTTGCTTCCATACTGCTAATCTGAATTTTTAAAAGATATGTAAAAAAAAAAAATTATAAAAGAACACACAGTTTATGGTCAGTTTGTAAGGACTGGTGCTATGGTAACAATATTAACACTAAGACCATACAGACACCACCATCATGCCACCAAGGCCAAATCTCAACAACACTAATTTCAAGACTCTCTTTTTTCCCCACCCTAAAAACACAACATTTAGTTTACAATGTGTGCCTGTGTGTTGTGGTATTGACCAAAGACCATTCAAAGGTCAACAGAATGCACAGGCCATTGTTTTAGCCCACAGCCACACACGATGCAGGGGAAGAAAACAACAGGCATGGACAAACATCGTGGATTATAGAATGTACAAGATATTAAACACGACAACAATACATTGGATAACATCTGCCTTCAGAATGAAATTAAGCTACTGGGTCAATTTACAAGATGTATCTTTTGATTAAAAAAAAGGTTGGCCATTGTCTCTCTCATTTTTCTTTCTGTTATGTTCTTATGATGGCTTCAGAGTACATTATGTCAGCTAAAGCACTCAATAAATTAAATTATAATTAATTTTACCAAAATGGATAAAATGGTTCTAAATAAAATCTAATTGAATAGAACAAAGTTGTTAAAACTGAGAACAAATACTTGTCACGCTATTAGGGTCATATTTGTCACAATTTATAATCTCGTAACTTGGTTTTATTTTCATACATCTAATATTATTTGTATGTCAGAACTTAATGTCATTGAATGCTATAAATTTGTTTAGCAAACTAATATTGCTTAGTAAATAAACTTTTAAATACTATTAGTGGTGATTAATTAGACGCACACAATGTGTTGTCATATATCCTTCATAATTATCCTGAAAATAAAAATCCTAATTCTTTTAATCTAATTTTCTATAGATATAGAATCCTAGTGTCCTGATTTGTTTAATTTCACATTTTAAAGGTTTTATAAGCTATTTTCTCATCAAATAAATATTTAAACAGTCTTAACATATGATATAACATCTTATGGAGAAGATATTTTTTGTTTGTTTGTAATCTGTTAGCGTGAAAAATAAAATTACTTTAAAAGCACAAGAGAGAAAAAAATCTGGACAAATCACTACAATTACTTAATAAATGGGAAAAGAAATATATTTATAAACAAAATGCTAATAAAGATGGGAAAAAAAAGGGAGGCAAATAGCAGTAATCACCCAAAGCAGAAATGGTGCAGGTGGCAGTGGTGATGGTGTCCAGTGTGGTGGTGGCTGATAAAGCCAGTGTGGCTGAAGAGAGGAAAACAACAGGCTGTGAGGGGGAGGTGTGACAGCTTCAGGAGTTGGGGAGTATTTGGAAACAGAAGTTTTCTGAACAGACATGTAGCAAAGTGATTCATCTGCAGCAGTGGCTAGAGACACTGTGATGGCAAAGTTGGGGACAACAGTAGGGGCAACAGCATCTGCTTCAGCAGTGCTTGATTATAGTTTAAAACAAAAAGATCATCAGATGCTTGGAAGAGGTAACAAAAAAAAATTTTGAAATTTAAAAAAAAATCTATTTACAAAACAGTGGATAGAAAGGAATTGTTAGTCACATAAAGACTATTGAGTCCATGACCAAAGAAACAGATTCCCTTACTGGTGATTGTATTAATAGAAGCTAAAATTGAGTGACTGCATGGTTGTACAAGAGATGAACCAGAACGAATCTAATTTAAGGACAGATCTATGAGAACAATTTTGGGTAATGCCATGGCTGCTCTTGAAAGTAACCCAAAAAAAAATGAAACATTGAATAATTTTAAGTAAACATTATGCCGAAAAGAAATTCAATGCGTTACTCAAAAGACTGAATAACATGGGAGAAAAATCATAATGAATCAAAATTTTGTCTAAAAGGTTTCCTCTCTACAGAGGAAAGGGGTGGTATTTATAAAAAAATTATGATTTAAGAGACCACCTAAATAAAAAAAAAAGGTTTTATTGCTAATATTTTTTCTTTTTTTGTTAAAAACATGGAGGCATATAATTTTTTTATTTAAATTTTCAAACTTTTTTCTTGAATGAATTGTTTTGTTAAGTATACTTATTAAAAAATATACATAATTTTAAAACTAAATTGCCTCAAAATAAATAGAAAGCTATTGGGAAATTTGAAATGGTAAGTAAAGGCCTGATTATAATTAAAATATGTTGTTTCAACAATAATATTTTACTTTTCAAAATAAACCAAATAAGATGAGAAAAATTCATAAGCTACCTCCAGTTATCAAAGAGTACTGAAGAGGATAGAAACATAAAAAGGAAGATAAGTGGTGCTAAGAGACAGTGCTATGTTAGTGGTGCTAAGCTACAAGTACCCATAACATCACTGCAACAGCTGGGGCTAGAGTTGGTGAAACTGGGCGTGCCTTCTGTGAAATCTGTGTGGGTCGGGGTCGACTCAGACAGACTTAGCGGTGGGGAGGGACCCCTCTGGCCATAGCCGCTGCCAAGCCCTCTTAGGGAAGCAGTGGAGGCTGTGCCTGCAGAGAGAGCATCTTCACTAGGATAAGTCGTCAAATTGAATGCCTCAGACCTGAAAACAAGAAACACATTAGGACACACATTTAGATACATTTTCTTCAAAAGAGAATCACAGTACATTAGAATATCACTCATTTTAATTCCATACAGATACTAAATTCTAATTATCTATAAATATATTTTCAGTTGATGTTTTTCTCACTAAAGTGTCCTTGCTAACATACATATAATTTTCTCCCCCCCCCCCCCCCTCATCTTTGAAGTTTGTGGATTAAATTACTGATTACTCATTTTTAAGCATAGATCTTTAATTGGACATTACTGAATGCAATCACAGCCAATCTTTCATCCAAAATGATTTTACTCTTAAAATAATACACAACTAATTCTACTATTAAGATGAGATTTTTACACAAGCTGGGAAGATGAATAGCACATCATAAAAAAAACTAACATTTTTATTTTTTATTTGCATATAAATGTATGTTTGTTATTGCAAAAATGGAGCTAATGCATAATATTTAGAAACAAACCAATAATTAATATAATATTGATATAAACTATATGTAAGTAAATATAAAAACGAGAAAAGTTCATTACATATTTTGACTGCAATCACTAAAAGGCTTGAACATTGCCTTTTATTTTTTTTTTTTTTTAAATTATTTTTGCGTAGCACATCATTCATGCTATACCATGCTCAGTGCACTAGGGTCCAATTTCTTTTATGGACCTCTAAAAGGGGGGGGGGGGGGGGGGGGTTTTAGGGTTATCTGGAGAAGTTTTTGTGCTGTGATTGAGGGTTCAACAAACCCAGCTCCAGAATCAAACTTGATCCTTTCTGATAGTTAGCCAAGCCATTTATGACATTCAGTCACACATCCCATTGTAAATGTGTTAGACTGAACCAGCCTTATGCTTCAAAGCCAGTCATTTGCTGTCATTCGATAGTAAGAATTTGTCAAGTTTTTCATACCCGCTCTTCCTTTCTCATTCATTGACAGTCTTTGATTCCTTCCTACTATAGACAATGTCCATTCTATTTTCCCCTTACAAATCCCTCCACCCATACATCCACATCACCCAAATTACATACAATATTAATGGAACAAACAATGATAGTTACTCATTCAACAAACAATTTTGTTAATATGTCTCATTCAATATTTGGTAAGTACAGCACAGTGAAAAGCACGGGAGTAAAATCAATTAGAGTCACACACAGAGTTCAGTGAGAGGAAACATGACAACATATCAACTCTTTGGACAACAATTCACATAACCACCATGGGATCCTAAACAAGAGAAATTGAACCAAGTAAAAGGAGAAATCGGAGCTATGCTTATAAAAATAATAAAATAAAATTGACTTTGTAAAGATTAGTCACAAAAGGCAGTAAGTATGTAACTATTATTTCGAAACTAACAGAGATAATTATAAATGAGGTATGTTATTATGACCAGTTTATTAAAAAATGAGATCTAAAAATTGCCATGCCATCACAAGATTATCAGAACAAAGAGTTCCACTAAAAATCACACATGTCTAAAAAAAAAAAAAAAAGAGAAACCACAGACCGTATCCAGGTTCTGAAATCACAGAAAATAAAGAACAAAACCATAAAATACAATTCTACAAATGTACACAATAAATACTGAACACACTGGTACACACTAGAAGCACATTTGACAAACTACACATTGACATCTACTGAAAAGCACACACCAAATAACCCATACTTAACACATGATAACAATTCAACTTTAATTCAGAATTACACATGTCTGTTGTAATTTACAATTAGTTTCAAGTGTCTGACAATTCTTAAAGGAAATAAAATTTTCTTAACAGTTATCTTCTGTTTAGAATGACTACAAGTCAACAAGATCCATTAACACATGAATCGATTGAAATTTACAAAGCAGATGTATATTGGCTGATGAAAGGCTAAGATGTTTATTACAATTCCCAGATATGCATATTTTATTGGCACACAAGTAATTATGTTAACATACTAGATTCTAAATCAGGTTTATCAAATTCCCCTTTCAGACCTTGTGGCCTATAGTGCAGATTATGTAAAGTTCATCTGTTTCTGTGACCTACGGTTAATGAACGTGTCATGTGGCCAGCACAACGACCAACCGCCCTAACTTTTCCCCAACTAATGTCAGGTACCCATTAGAGCTGGGTGGGCTCAGCGCCAAAAATTCCAAAATTAAAAATCCCAGTCTTCACCAGGATTCGAACCCGGGACCCCTGGTTCAGAAGCCAAGCGGTTTACGGCCCAGCCACTGCACCTACGGAGGTTTTAAGGGAGTCTTTTAATAATCACATTAAAAAAAATAAATAAATAGAACAAGGCTTAAAAAATTGTTCAATAACTCCACTTCTATGATTGCCTGTTATACAATGAGACTTTTACTTGAAAAAATATGTCTAGATTGTATGTATGTATTAAATGTATATACCGGTATTGAAACAAAGACAAGAATAACATTTTTTTAAAGTTTTTTTTTAAAAAGACAATTCCTCTTTCAGGAAAATGATAACTTTTTGAAAGAACAATCATTTTACTCTTAATAACTAATGACAAAATCTTGGGTAAACAAAAGTATAAATCTACTCAAGAGCATATAAAATTCTTATGATAGTTCCAGACATAGGAGATGGTGTATATTGGTTTATTTTAACTCTTCAATGAATACATGCAGGAATACCAGCTGATGTATACATGTTCAAGATATAGAATGTCTAGACTTCCAGACCAAATTGAATTTTTCAAAGTTTTTCCTGAGTTGCCAATTAGTCATTTTTTTCCCCCTAAAGATATACATATACTGTAAAATTTCTAGGAAAATCATTAGAGACGTTTTTGAGATCAGCGTACAGGTTACAGGTTTTGCATATGAAAAATTTGCAAGACAAATTGTAAAAAAAAACAAAAAAAACTGCTCTTCAGTAAAAAGAAAATGGTAAAGTCAAATCTTCTCAGCCTGTACAAGATAGGAAAAGTCTTTTTTATCAAAACTTTACAAAAACTGTTGGTAATTTTAACCAAAATTAATCATAAAACAAAAAAATGTCAAACTGTTAAATATTTTTGAAGGTTTGCCAACAAAAATATTACTTATTATTTTTTGATGTTTAAAAAAAAAAAAAAAAAAATTTTGGGTCATAGAAAATCAATGTGGTCTAAAATTGGTCAATGATAATTTACATATGCACTTTTTCTTTTTACCTTATGAATATTTACATTTCTATAGCAATCTTGGTATAAATGTTATGACTGAGCAGACCTTGGTAGACTAAAGTAACAGGCTAGACGCATGGAGAGACAGAGAAAAACTAAAAGGACTTACTTTTTCTGTCTGGAATTCCCATTGATGTTATTGCCTTGTATTCTCGGGGAGGGCGAGCGGTTAGCCTGACCTGATGGGATGTGAGAGTTGTCTGGTAGTAGATCAGGTTTGCCTCCAACAGCACCAGTACCTGCAAAGGTCAAAACATTGGATTGATCAGTCAACCGGTTCAATGACATGTAAATTAACATTTCATAACATCAATGAAATCAAAATTAAATGTAACCATCAAAGACAATGAAAAAATATATTTTTGAGTTACTTAAAAAAAAAAATTTGGAAAAATCTAAATTAATTCATAATCTTTTAGCTTGTACACTTATACATTAAATAGTAAACAAAATGTTCATACAACATTCTGGATATGCCAGAAAAGAAACAAAAATACAGGCCCACAGTTAATACTATTAGAAATGTGGTTGGCACATTCTAATCCATCTGTGACATTTAAAAAAATTCTCAATTCATATGTAATTTTTACTAATAATTTCATGGTAAGAAAACTTAATTGTTACATCTTTCTGTTGAAGTAAAATTCATTTTTTTTTAACAATTCTAAACTTTAACCCAAAATAACATTATTATTAATGAAAGAAAACTATTCCCTCATAGTTGAAAGTCTTATGGCATTATTATTGTATTTAATTTTCTCAATCAGTTATAATTTTTTAAAAATAAGTATATGAAACAGTCTTGGTTCATAACTGCGAAAATATTAGTTTGATAATCTTTCGTTTCGGCCAATAATAAAGTTTTAATTTTTTTTTAAAGAATATATATTTATTTTATTATTATATTTTATTATGATACCAAATATTAACCATTGATTATTTATTTTTATTTGTAAATTTGAGCAAAGAAACGATACAATGGATAGAATCAGAGAACAGAAAAAAAAACAACAGCTTTGTGGAAGTTAAGATAAGCAACAAATAAGAAAAATGTGTAAGTATACTGTAGAAATGATCTAATTTATCTAACTAGCACTACCACTGGTAGAAATAAAAATGGAAGAAGAGTAAATACACTATATCTATAGATAGTTACTACTGGGCTAGAAAGTAGTAGTGTTTACTGTTAACTCCTATTCAGCACAATATGATAGGATGTTACCAACAGTTTTTTTTTTAAACCTTTTTATGACAAGAGCTCTTCTCTATGAATAGCAAAAAGATAAACTTGTTGTTTTTTTTTTACAAATATTCTAAGAAAAATATACATTACATTGTTAACTTAAAGTGAATTCAGAAAAGAAAAAAAAAACAATAAAAAAAAAAGCTAAATCAATCACGACTAAGACAAATCCACACCCGAGGAGGCTTGCTCGTCCGAGAAGCTTATAGTCCTGCCGGACCGCTCCACTTTGACGGGCACCACACCACCTTCTGGTTGGTCAGGTAATGTCTGTTGCCCTTTGGATTTGTTGACCAATGATCTCTTCTTGGATGGCGAATGTTTGAGAGCTTCAGATTCAGAGAAAGAGTACAGATTAGAAGAGGAGATAAGGAAAACAAAACAGATACAGTTTGATTCTTTATTTTAGTCTAATATTAATACCCCATTACCCCCCTTTATGTTTTAAATGAATTTCTTCTCTTCAAGCTTCTTATTTAATGGACTTAAAATTAAAAAATTGTAATCAATGTTGATAAATACATATACATGTTTAAGTTGTTTTTAATTTTCTATTTTTAAAAAATCTTAAAAAGGTGTCTACATCTTGTTGCCTTAAATGTATGAAAAAATGCAAAAAAATACAAACCAAAAGGTCTTTCTTTCATTAACAGAAGCATCGAAAATCACAGTTTAACAGTAAATGAAAATACAAGAACTATAGGTGGCTCCATTAGTCAGTCTTGAATAAAATGCAATAGAGACTAAGATTTTTGGTCAGCTTAAGAAATTTTTTTGTATTTTACCTAAATTTTACCCCCCTGCACACCCCCCCCCCCCCCCTTTAAAAAAAAAAAAGGTAAAAAGCTAGCAAGATTATCATATCTAGCTCAAATAATATCAAGAAAAAGTAATAAAAAGAAAAGGAAACAAAAAAAAAGTAAGCTATATGAAAAGAGAAATGTTTATAAGTGTGTAGTATGTATGTATTGGATATTACTTCTATAATGTGCGCCTCAGATTTCTATTTGTAGCCAATGGCTATTGTTCAGAAAAAAATTGTTAAAATTTTCTCTTGCTTAGGAAACCTGATTTACCTGTGGGGGTCTTTTTGAACACTCGGGTAGCGTGATATTGTAAGAACCTCTGGGCATAGTAGCTGGGTCTGTGTACAGATATGGTATCCTAGGAATTGGATATGGAGATATGTATAAATATAATAGACACAGTTAATAGTTTGAGCAGGTAGGACTGTGTATAGTACATGGTATCAATAGAAATGTGAGTGTCAAGGAAAGTTCCAGCCACAACCCTGACGGCCAAAACTAAAAATTTAAGAGTTATTACAATAAAAGTAAAATTATACTGCAGGGATACTGTATTTGAATCACCATTTGATAGTCAAAGTAAAATCATCAATTTTACAATAGCAACTAGCAAATGCATGCAAGTATTAAATACATTAACTTAAACTGTTTATCCTTTAGCAAAGTAAATATTGAACTATTCATTTTTGTTTTTTAAATCAATGCCTGAAATAATAAAGTAAACTAAACAATCAAATTTTATTTGGCATAATTTTGTAACAATTCCAATGACAATTACCATCATAACACATAAATGACAAATATAATATTGCAGTTGAAGGATCAAACCCATTAGCACAATACTCTAACCAAATTAGCTAATCATCCATACAAAAATGGTCAAATTTGTATAGATCTAGATAAATAAACAACAACAAAATGAATAGAAAAAAAAATGGCAGACAATATTCAAACTTTTTCCAACATAACATAAAAAAATTAATTCAATTAGTGAAGTGATCTTTCTGAAATTTGTATACAATGCGTTGTCCTGCAGCATGAGTTTAAGTGCAAAATTTCAGCTCTATAGGATAATAAAAACTTTCCAAAACAACTGATTCAAATTTTTTGAGACTGTCAAAAGTGTGAATTAATAGTAGGCATTAAAGGAACTCATTTTGAGCTTAACTAAATCATTATGTCTAGAAATCCAACACTAAGTATTCAAGAGACTGTTGAAACTGCTTACCCCATCAATGACTATAGATTTCATGGTGTGCTCCAACCTCTTCTTTAAACGGAAAGACTGAAGAATGTCAATGATCCCAAGGTAGATCAAGAGCCGCTCTCCCTTGGCATTACGAGCTGGAATGCCACCAGGACTGAAAAATAAAAAATTCACTAAAACTCAAACTCAAAACTATTGTATTTTATAGAGTCTGTGGCAAAAGACTAGGTTGGTTTTTTCTTAGTATATCCATTTCTTGGAAGAGTAAAAAAAAAATATTTAAATTCCTCAAATTAACAGATTTGTACTTAGAAATTAAACCAAATAAACATTTTTTAAAAGAGTTTGAGCACTAAAAGTAGAGCCTATTGGGTGGAATAAAAACAAAAGTAGCATTAAATAAATAAGTCAAGAATCAACAAGTTTCAGTAGTCGACACTTTCTTACATGACAGAAAAAGTTATAAATAGCTAGCATTTTGGTGTAACCCATGAACAAACTAAAGTAAGTGTTGATAAGTTGTTTTTGAAAAGGTATATGATAAGGTTTGTGCACTTTTTAGCACTACAGAAATCACATTTTCAAAGCTCTTCTGTTTATAGCACAAAATAATTTCAATATGGAATAAGGTTTAGACTTTCTTTCTGTAACTTACAATTATTTAAAAAGTGAAAAATGGGCAACTAAGTAGCAGCAATAAAGAAGATATGATCCAAAGACATGTGATAAAAATAGAGTTCAATTCTTGTTTAATTAGTTGGCAAGCGAGTTTAATTTAGCGTCCTTGACATTGGTTGTTTTTTTTTTTTGTGTGTGAAAATCTCCATTAAATGAGTACTATTGGTTAGATAGGGTGCCAGTCAAAAGTTGTCACTCATTAATAGTTAAAAACACAAGTATCACGCATGAAAGAAAATTAATATAATTCACTCTATGACATAGTGCACTTCGTAACAAAACTAGATTTAAAATATAAAGAAAAACTACTATCAGCTAAATGTTTTTTAAAAAATCAATGAGTGTAAAGCAACTGCATGTCTAGAAGTGTAATTAAGCAAACACGAGTCTGACTTATAAAATAATTAGTCAACCATTGCAATGTGGCATCTCTCAAGCATGAAATGAATCTATTTATTAAGATGTCTTTTGTCATGTAATAGAGAGAGATAGAGATAAGATATATAATAAATAAAGGTAAAAAGCTGACTAAGAAAGCTAATTAGAAACTAAAAACAAAATACTTATTTGGAAATTTTTTTTTTCTTGAGTAAATTATAAAATTTTTAAATAAAAAGAATACAAGCCTAAATTTAGAAAGATACCAAAATACGCTTTATTTATAATATCAGCAGCCAAGCCAAGAAAATGTTAAAAGAAAAGTGTTTTCTTGGAGTGCAATACAGTTTCAAGCCTTTGAATAGAATACTTTTAGAAGAAAAAAAATGCATCCCTTGAGGAATCTGGTACTGTTATTTTATTCAAGAAAGAAAGAGAAAGGGGGAAGAATCTTATGATGTCTGCTTAACACTAAAATGAAAGATCTGCATTTGGTTAATCTTATAATATATATGTCATTGAAGACAAAACTGTGAACTAGATTGAAGAATTCTCATACTAGAATGATAATCAAAGCCAGAGATGAAATACAGGGGCAGAGGTGCTTGAAATTATGGTGCTCTCATTGTGAATATATGTTCTTGAGAATGATTCAATAAGTCTCAAAGCTCTAGTCATATTATAAACTTCACAGTAGGTAGCTTCATGTAAATATTAAACAATATTTTAAAAAATAAATGGTGACAAAAACAAACCAGGCAGTCAATAAAACAGAAGTTCTATATTTGTAAAGATTATTGCTTCTGTATGTGTTGATGTTAAACCACAAAAGAAAGGTCAATTTATGGCTACACAAAATGTGTATAAACAGAGTTTTTGCTTATAGAAAGAGATAAAATAGTTCACTTAACAAAACATGATTCTACCAATGTCTTGAATTAAGAAAACTTAGGATAACTTTAGTCATTTTAATGTGATTTGAAATACTGTAACATAAATGTACACACATTTTAAAATATTTTAAAATTTTTTTTTGTTAGTCCAATACTTAAAGAAAAAAAGGTGCAAATTAACTCTCTTTAATAGCTACAAAAAAAAAATAAAAAAAAATAAGCCTTCAAAAAGAAAATTTAGACTGCTTTAAGATCTAGGTGTCATCAATATGTGTAATAGAAATTCATTTGCAAGGTAGCAGAAGTTAGCAGAAATAAGTTTTAGCAGCAAACTGAATGCTTAAAAAACAAAGCTTTTAGCTAAAATCTAAACTCATGTGTTCAGGCACTTATATATTATACACATTTCAATTATTAAAAGATTGGTTTTATAAAACAAGAAAGAGAGAGAAAAATAAATAGATAGATAATGTTTGACAACTGCAAATTTAAAAGCTCATAAGTAATGTTTGCTAATATGAATAATCTAAAAGGAAAATGAAATTTAAAAAAAAATCAAATCAGTTAAGTTTATATATGTTATTCATGTTATGTTAGATATAGCAGATATTTTATTAAATGTAGTAATTGCATAGAAGTAAATGAAATATACTATAGTATATTTGTGTGTTAAAATGAAAATCTTGGTTGACTGAACCACAGTGCATGCATACCAATCTGAAACATGAGAATTGCTCAGCCAATGGGGTGTTTGTATATCTGATCTGGAAATAATAGCCAATCAGTGAGCTGCTTTAAGCTTGACTAAAAACAAATACAAGTTAGAGGTCAATCCCCCTACTGAGTCTATTCCCTATATGGGCTGCTAAGAAAGGAAGAGGGAAAACAGTGAGACATGCAAATACAAAGAAATAATTAGAAAAGAAAGCTTCAGCTAATAAACCACAATTAGCTCTATTGAAGGTGCACTACTGCACTAAATGAGATGAATAATTAATCAACAGTAAATTACGACTCATGCCTTCAGTGAATAAAAATTTGAATTAATATGACAAAATAAACAAACACATACAAAAAAAAACAAGAAATATATTAAAAAATGTTAAATATTTATATATAAAAATTGTATGACTTAAATTTGAACTTGAACAAAGCCTCCTCAAGCCAATAAACTAATCACTGTGCCAGCAAAGTGCTTATGAAAATAGAAGGTTTAGTTTTAGTTTCAAATGACCTAATTCTCTACACAAAGTATAACGGGGAGACTATTTCAACTTATACTCCCACATTAGTCAAGTACAATTTCTTTACCATGTTCGATACCAAACAAAATAATTAATTAACAATAGTCACTTAACTAATTTATTAATTTTTTTTTATTGATTCTTGTTTTGTACAAGAAATAATTGTGCACTTATTCAGCTTAAGCTAAGATTGGGTGTGCGAAGCTTTGTCATAACATTGTACGTAGCACAAAAGAAAGAATACCAAAATATATAAGGTAGTTACTTAGTTGAATGTCTGCTTATAAAATAGTGTTTTTTTGGCTATTATTTATGGGTGACCAGTCATTTCATCCCCAATAAAATATTTTTCTTTTTTCATTGTTTAATTGTGATGTTAAGGCTTTGACTTTAAGCCTTCATGTCATCTAATATGATGAAACGTTTTTGATATTTTTTTGACATGTTACTAATGCGTTTATAGTGTTTCCTCTTCCACTTTGCATTCTTAATGAGAAATGACCATGCTGCTGATAACTTATCATCAAAGGCCAAGGTGTGGTAGAAGTACGACCATGTTTAACTTTATTGTAATGTTCAATCGCTCTTTCTTGAAATTGGGTTTTATTTTTTTTTCTAATAAAGGCTGACTTTACCCATATCTGGATAACGCTTTTTTTTACATTACCTCTATATTTATACATGTTAAATTTTTATAGTTTATTTAATTGTAATTTTATTCTTATCTAATTTGTTACCATTTCTGCCATTGAAATAAAAATTGAATAAAATAAATATTGCTCATTTCATTATTTTTACAATTACTGTTTTGTTAGATAAAATGATCAGATGATGAAAATAGCAGGAGATGAAATGACCAGGGGATGAAATGACAAGGGGATGAAGTGACCAGGGGATGAAGTGACCGGGGTTGAAGTGACCAGGGTTAAAATGACCGGGAACCTATTTCTGTGTTCCAATTCTTCTTTCAACAGCTTACAATAGTGAATTACCCAATTAAAAAAACAAACTAAATAAGGACAGAACATAACAATGTTTAAGATTTACAATCCAAGTTAACACACTGAAGTGGGACACATTTCTATTGAGAGACTCTCTAACTCTTAATACTAAAAAAAAACAACACAGACACCTAGGAAAATCAGGTAATTAAAAACAAGAAAGTTTTATTTTATTTGCTTGCAAACACTAATCATAATTATGGGACGGTGAAAAGCAATGTTATTAATATTTAACCATGCTATTAGAATTAGTACAAACTCATACAAAATATATATATATATATATATATATATATATAATCCATTCAACCTAACATGGATTTATCATATTAGACTATTTCTTAACTCAAAAATGAAATCATTCAATGTACTGATAACCATGTGTTTATTATTCAACATCTTTGCTGCTTTTTTTTTTTTTTTACTATGATTCTTCACAAAAGCCACTAACGTCAGGGAAACCACTAACATGTCAGGGGAAAAAAAAAGGAAAAATCAGGAAACAAAATATCATGCACACACACAAAATAATACTTACGGCACATCAGTGTCCTCATCTATCTCCTCATTCAAATCAGTCACGCCCTGGATGGACTCCATAGGCGTTGAATACTGGCCAATTCTTGTTTTGAAAGATTTTCCTCTGTGTAGTGAGTTGCGGGTGTCTGTCCTGTCTGACCTGGACTGTGATGACCCATAATTCTCAGACTGTTCCTTGTCTTGTTGTAACTGTATTTGCTGCTGTTGCTGTGCAGGAAAAGAAAACAAACAACCTTTGACCCTTTTAAATGTTGCTATAGATTAAAAAGGAATCTATTACTGGCTTATTCATTAACTTAATCTATATTATATACAAAATAATTACAAATATACTTGAAAAGGTTCAACTAAAATGAAGCTTTGAACTTTAAAAAAAAATGAATGCATCCCTAATCAGACAAAAACTTTTTTAATCAGCTTACATTTAATCATACTGTATCAAATCTAAGCTGCACCATGTTTTAACAATTTTTTCTTCATCACGTCAGCACAAACATATTTCTTTTTCATCCACATGCTACCTTTCCTCCCCAACACAAAATATGTGTACTTCATCAATAGTCAGAACAGTTTTATTGGCATCAAGGAGGAGGAGGAAGAAAGTTTCCTACACAAGGGACAAGAGACAGTACAGTCCAAAACACAAAGTTATAGAAGATATGAAGATTTCAACTCCCTCTGATGATAAAGATGGCATTTAGCTATGGCTGACCGCATTAAAATGCCTGCCCATGTTCACTTTACTTTCTTTTCTATTAAAAAATTTTGCAAACTTTATTTCAAAACTTGTTTCTTTTTCTTTTTCCAACCTATTCTGGTTTACTTTACTGGTTTACTTAAAAAAAGAAATAAGACGTGTTCAAGTTAGCAGCTGCGGAGCATCAATCAATTTACAAAGTAAAGCCACAGCTTAGATTCAATAGAATTTAGGTAGAATACCAATACCAGATATCATTTAACACAAAGGGAACATGCATCTTTTGTTTTAGCTAAACCTAACAAAATATTTTGTATTGAAAAATTTCCCTTTTTCTAGAATGATGCAAACAAATAAAAAAACATTATTTTTTTTTGCATCTGTTTGGCTAAAATCTAACATAAACATTTATGTGTTTCTATTCTGTATTTTCTATGTCATAGCTATATTAAATTAACTTAAATGATAGCTCATCATAAAAAAAAAATGTTATCAAAGACATTATATAGAAGAATTTTATTTACAAACAAACAAACAAAAAAATTACTGTAACATGTAGAGAGTACAGAAAAAGAAAAAGTATTTTCAACTATTGTAAATTATTCAATGAAAGGAAACTAAATAAGAACAGAATAAAAACATCAGCTGCGAGTAAAGAATAGGACTCACTAAATCAAAATCATAAACGATGAATTCCCTTAAAATAAACTGCCTATACACAGCTGCCTTCTAGGAGTCTATAGTTTGATTAGGAATATAAGAATAATCTTAAATAATGTTGCTATCAAAGAAAAGTGTTTGGTCCAAAGAGTATTTGATTTGTACTTTGGGTTGATTGCTCAATGTTTTTTGTTCTATAGAAGACTAAGATAATTATGCAAGATTTAAAGAGTTAATTCAGTGTTGACAACTGTTGTCTCAACAAAAATGTAGTTTGGCATCCTTGTTTACCTTAAGCAAGAGAAACATAAGACTCCTTGACTCAAAGATAACTCTGACCAAATAACTTTGAATAAGTTCAGTTTAGACTAGAACTTATTACTTTTGTAGAGCATGGGCTCCTACAGCATGCTCAGCACACTAGTGTCCAACCTTTTTTTGTAGTTTTTTTTTTTCCAGTCTATAATGATTTGAGAACTAAATTAGGCCAAGCAGTATATGCCTCTAAGCCAAATATCTGGTTAAGTTTTCTGATAAAATAATCTACAGTTCATTTTTATTTCCTCTAGTGGTCATCCTTACTTCACTTTACAAAAAGAATGTCAACACGTAAAGAATGAAAAAAAAAAAAGCTTATTAAGTGAAACCACATCAATTATTTTGAATGACTATTTTAACTTTGAATAAATCAGGCTAAACTTTGAATAAATCAGGCTAAACTTTGAATAAATCAGGCTAAACTTTGAATAAATGAGGCAAACAATAATAAATTTGTATGATTGGAAATATTTTTTTCAATTTTTTTTTGTTGAGCACAACTTTCAACTTTAAAGCTCAGTATCTCAAAACAGTATTAAGCAGTAGGCTACTAACTTCAGACTAAGGAAAATCTTAACCTCAAAGGAGAAGACTTGACCACTGTCTTTTAGAGTCATGGAGCCAAGCAAATAGGTGAATAGATGAATTGGGTCGTCGTAAATTTTGCTGAGCATAGAGTTATGTCTAAGATAGATAAACTTGTACAAAGTAAGGGTCCAGTGAGTACATTTCATTAAACATGGTGAATCATGCAACTAAAGTGTGACCTCAAAGGAGAAGACTTGACCACTGTCTTTTAGAGTCATGGAGCAAAGCAAATAGGTGAATAGATGAATTGGGTCGTCGTAAATTTTGCTGAGCATAGAGTTATGTCTAAGATAGAAGAACTTGTACAAAGTAAGGGTCCAGTGAGTACATTTCATTAAACATGGTGAATCATGCAACTAAAGTGTGGAATGGGTGGCTGAGAGGAATATGATGCTAGATTATCTATCAAGAGGGCTTGAGTTTGAATCCTGGCTTGAGTTTGAATCCTGACTCGAGTTGTGTTGGCTGAAGGCCTAAAAGCAGCAGAGACTTCTCCCATATTATACCCTCCACCCCCACCCCACCAAGATCCACAAAAGAGATTGAACCATAGGGCACTAAGCATACTATAGTATGAAAGTTGTGATTTTAAAAAGTTATTTTTTTTAAAGTCATTAAGTGCACACACTGTGGCCATTGTCTATAATTTCATGAATATTTTTTCTGCGAGAGTTATAAAACAATTGAAAGTCAACTTAAAAAAAAAAAAAATAACAATCTTAAATTGGCTGTCAATGAATACAAGGGGGATAAGCAAAAAAATGTTTCTCTTGTTATAATTTTCAAACATTGGATCCAAATAAATTAAAAAAAAAAGGGTAACACTGAACACATAACTGCTTTAAGGCTGCAGCAAACTGAAAATGTCAAAGAATGGAACACAAAGAAAGAACACAAGAGAGACTACCACTGTCGACTGAGACTGCCTGTTCCAGAAATGTCGAGTGATGAAAGTGTTGCAGTATTGTTGGGACTGGAATTCCTGGATTTGTTTCTGTAAAGAGCATTCAACAAAGAACTTATTTACACAATGCACACTGAACGTTTAACACTCTAACTGCAGAGACGATGGAAAGAAAGTGTCTACAATTTCAAAATGAAATCTTTGACAACTAAATCCAGGCTGCACTTGAGCTGCAAAGACCAAAGCCTGGGCAAGTGCTACACTGGTGGACAAGTGTATGGGTTAAACACTGGAAGGAGACAAGGAGCTTTTAAAACCTAGACCTTTGTTGTAGATGAAACATGTGACTGTTTTACTGCAAATACTATTATATCAGCCAAAAGGTGCAGCAAAAATTACAATTACTAAGAAAACTGTCCTCATTTAATGTTAGCGAAAAGGCCTTGGCTATGTTTTATCACGCTCACATCTGCAATATTTTAAGTTTCAATATCACTGCCTGGCATGGCAATCTGAGCATTAAAAATACAAATAAACTTCATAAAATCCTAAATGCTGCTGGTAAAGACTTTGGCAAAAAACAAACCTCATTTGGCAGCTGTTTGAGACAATCATCCATAAAAAAGCTAAAAAGGTTCTAGAAATAAAAAGAAACAAGACACCAATAGCAAAGACAAACAGACACAAACACTTTTTTGTTCCCCTGGCAATCAAATCATTAAATAGAAACAATCTGATATAAACTTTTCAAATGTAAATTATGAGTGAGTAGTGTGAATGTACATTTTGTTTTTTCATAGTTAAAATGTTTTGTCTGGTGTAATGCACAAATTGTAAGACAAATTTCCTTACGGACAATAAAGATTATTATTAATTTAACTAGAAGAATGCCCAGTAAGTGCCCAGTAAGTCTTAAGTCCTGTGACACTACAACCCAAACAATTTTTAATGCAAAATTAAACAAGTATTAGCTAGAGTTATACTTGATGAGTCATCGTATTGAAATGCAAATAATTTTTATTTATATTTTTCTCAAAGCACAATATTTTTTTGATAATCAAACTTTTATAAATATTTTGTTATTGCCCTGATTAAATAGTTACAGTTTAGTTGGTGTGTTTTAAGCAACACAAATCTACAGACTAGCAATAAATCTAATGTACAAAACTGCCACAACAGCAAAATGTAGCTAGGGACTTACCTTCTCTTTGTTAGCCAAGTCTAAATTGTATATTCCTACAAGTAAACTATAGTCCATGATCTTAAAACTTTCTAAAACCTGAAACATGAACAGAAAGCCTTAAGTTAATACAATAACAATAATCTAATAATTTTTTACAGGGGTAGTAATGACATTAGTATCATGACATTCAATAGTGGATTTGATTAACACATGACATCCAAAGACTGTATGAATAAAAGTTGATTAATTTGAGCTGATGAGCCTCAACATTTGTAAATCTTCTGCTGTTCCCAACAGCTTAAAAATTACTTTTCCAAATTAAGTTAATACATTAATAATTGCTTTAGCCCTTAGCATTTGGTTTGAGGGAAGAAGCAATAGTAGCTTCAAAGAAGAGGCTTTGGAATAAATCTATTATAGGATAAATAAAAAAAAAGTTCTTTCAACCATTTTATCCCTGGCAGCAAATGAATTAAAGTATATTATCAAATCATCTTCTATCTAGAAAAAAAAAATGTTTTCAAACCCGGGTTTTTCAATTTAGGATTTTTAGGACTCCAAACTCAAATGGGTACCTGACATTATTAGCGGAAAGTTAAGGCAGTTGATAATTGTGCTAGCCGCATGACACCCTCATTAACTTTCAGCCATAGATACAGATGATCTTTACAGATGATACGGTCATAAGGTCTAGAAAGAGTGCTTACTTATTTGTGTTGTAAGAAACAAAGACCTATATACCTGACATCACATTGCTCCCAAAGAAGAGCACCTACCCTACAGTCCCTCTGTAATGTCTTGATCAATGCGTCATATGTGTCTTTCTCCAGCTGTAGACCTTCCGGGTGGTTGTCCATGAAGTCCAGGTCTTTTAGTGTTGGGGAACTTTTAGACCGTTCATGCTTGGAGGCTTTCCTCTTGTACGTGCTCCCTTTCATGTCATACTTCTCATGGAGCTTGACCGTGGATGGAAGCAAGTTGTTCATCACAGTGAAACGAATATTTTTACCTGAACACTGAAAGAGACAATGATACACAAGAAATAAAAATAAATTTTAGCTTTTAGATAGCGCTAGTTTCATGCTTGTAGTATGCTCAGAGCGCAATCTCATTTGTGCACCAGTGCTGTGTGTGTGTGTGTGGGGGGGTATCTGGGAGAATGTTTTCCATAATGCCTTTAGGCGCTCAGTAAACACAACTCTGCTCAAGTCGAGTGTTGAACCTTGATCCCCCTTCATAGGTAGCCAAGCCAATCCAAGCTCAAGTGTGCTTAGCCTTTCGACCACGCATCCCACATGATGGGAACTACTCAATAACTGTTTCCGATATCTTACACCAATCAAACTGATTAAGTAGCTTGATTGCATGAAGAAGCCTGGTCCATTGAAAAATTTCAATAGCCTCTGCCTGACCTAACTGTATAATTGGCACGTTTCTAAATAGTACAGAATGTCTTATGGATCTAATTACAAATGTCAATACAAGATTTAAATTGTAGCCAGTCATTGATTTTCCAGACTAATATCATTTGAGGCTCAAGAAAAGCCATTTCTGAAGACAGGCGCAGAAGACGGAAAGAAAACTTAAATAGACTGCCAGCGGACAACGGCTTTGTCTGCACGAAATGTGAGAAAATATGCAGGGTGTGCATAGTCAAATGAAAAACTGCCCTTATCCTTAATCTTCAGAAATGAAGACAATGCCAATTATAAGCTTGAAAAGATGTTTTTGCCCTAACTTGTGAAAAAAGAAATATTTGTCCATCTAGTTGCTGTAATGTATTTTGTTTTAAAGTGAATATTATATGTTTTACCTGCTCACTTTAAATCCTCTCTGTTAACTGTTGATATTGACTTTGATTTTATTTATTTTTTGGAGAACTTAAGGGAAGTCAAATTGGTGTAACTACATTTTCCACATTGTCTTTGTTTAATATTATTACGGTTATTTAAAAAGTTAGTACTTGGTATGATTTTTATGAAGTAGTAACTATTTGAATTCTGCCATAGCTTATTTAAAATAAAGTTTTCAGCCATGCATAAGACTGGTAATGTTTAATGGCTTGATTTTTTTTTAATTATAAGTATTCTCACTAATTATTCACAATGTTCTGATAAAAAAAGAGCTTCAATTAGATTTCCATTTTTGTAATCTGTCTGATTCTTTATTGTAATTTAGCAGGTTCACCCCGTTATACTCCCCCCACCCCCCACCCAAAAAAAAAAAAAGAAACATTTACTTAAGACCTGGTGTCAACTTTATTGACTTTCAAGTTTTCATTAAAGATTCTGTACATGAAAATCCCATGTGAAACAGTTATAAGCTGAAGCACAATATTTTAGTATAATATAACCAAGCCATAATGATAACCAAGCTATAATGGTTCAGAGAAAATTTATGCTAATTTATTTTATGAGAAAGTAAAGAAGTATAAAAATACTAGGAAAAGGGGGGGGGACAAAAATAAAAAAATTTAAAGTATGAAATTTTTAAAAATATGGTCGATCAGAATATACATTTCACATTAACAGATGTTGGGTAAATAGGAACAGATTGCTCTAAGTCTACTAAGTGGTAAGTCTACTAAGTGGTAAGTCTACTTAGCATACAAATGATACAATGCGAAATGTTAGTTACCTGGTAACAATAAAGACCATAAAACTTAGGCAGTAAAGTTCTTTTGTTTTGACTGATATTCTGTTGAAAACAAGTTAAATATACATTAATTTAAATAACAAAATACTTTGATGTACACATGAATTTTATATTTTCAAATATCATTCACACATAAATGCACAATAATTCTAACTCCCACAGGACTGAATCAACAATGCTAACTTACACACTGACAAAATAGAAAGCTAAATAGTCTGTCAACGTATTGTCCAGAGCTACTAGATAAATTTGATTACTGCGTTTAAAATGGCTAAGAAGACCCAGGGTGCAATGTTAACAACTCAACAACTAGATGCTTTAACTCAATGGCTGTGGGGCGTCTTTCCCAGAGATGGTCTGACTTCCCTAAAAGCAAGGAATGTCTCAGGGAAAGACGCTTGTACCCTACCTTAGTTTCGCTGCATTTTTTAATCTAAATTTTTAACTAACAATACTTGAACTATTTTCTCTCTATAAAAGAGTTCTTCATCCTATGTTTACAAAGCAATAACAAGCTTATGGTCTTATTTAGTGTCACGTACACAGCCGCCCAAGATTACCAGCCAGAACTAGTTAGCTCGGGGAATTCCATCACGTGGCAGGGCCATGTGTCAGAATAAATGTGATTGGTTTTGAAATATTAATTATTGTACATTGAGCTGCATTTATTGGTTGGCATTGCAACGAGGGGATGTTAGACACGTGACAACGCTATCCCCGGGGAAAGATCCTAGGTTTTAGTTAGTGTTGTACGGAACGTGTTAGGATTCAGATGTATATTTTACATTATTGTGTAGATCATTTTATTCAGCAGAATTATATTTATTCTGTTCTATTCAAGTACATTTAACCATTGTAATTATTTGTGAATAGCTTTTCCAAGTTTTGAATTAAAGCATTTGTTTTAGACGAAGAGAAGTTTCTTCATTGAATATAGTAACATACTTAGATCAACTTAGCGATTGGCAACTTCTAGATGATCCTCTTATCAACTGGCAACATTCTGAATGATCGTATTATCAACTAGATTTAGCTACTTCTATACGATCATCTTATTAAAGACGACTTCAAGATCCTCTGCAATTACAATCCTTGATTGTGCTTCAACGTGACATCTTGACATTAAGTTTGATTGTAACATCCAGCACTATTGATGATCTTCACATTTAGACATTTATTTGAATTTTTTTTTTACGATTGTTGATCAGTAAAAACGTTTTCTACTGAAGAAACTCTATAATTATTCTATAATTTATCACAAATAAATAGTGATTTTGATCGATATTAGATCCAGTAGGTTTAGATTTAGTGTAGCCTAGGATGAATTAGATTTGTATTTATATATAGAGACCTAGTATTTAGATCTAGAACTAGTATGGTCATAATCATACGTCTAGCTGTAAAAAGTAGATCGAGATTGACTAGCCTAGACCTAAGCTATTGTCTCTAGATATAGATAAATCTCTAGATCTAAGCCTATAACAAATAAAAAGAACAGAAGTATTAGATCTTCATCCACTGTGGGCATTTTTTGCCCATTTTAGATTTTTTTTTTTTTGAAGTATTGTTTATCTGCAAAAATCAACGTCATGGCTAGGCTAGTTCATGGTACACCCACAATGTTAACTAGAGAAGAAACTTTGTAATATTTCTATAGTAATGATATAAGTGATAGTGAAGATTTAGATTATTTTAGATACAGTCGGTAGGTCTAGATTTAGCAAAGGATGAAGCAGACTTTGATATTATAAGTATTTACTATTTAACTATTTAGATCCAGATCTAGTATTGACCTAAGGTGGCTAAGGCTACATTTGGAATGTAGATCAAGATAATGTATATAAATGAAAACAACAGAAATTGTTGATCTACATCCACTAATTATCCATGCTAGGTATTTTTTGCCTATTATTTTAGCATTTTTTTTAGTATGTTTATCTGTGAAAATCATCATCGCATAGGCTTTATTTGTTCACATTGCACTCTTACTTGTAAGTGGTCCAAAAAGTTTAATGCTAAATAAAAGTGAAATATAAAACTATTCTAGATCCATTATTTATGACAAATGAAGAGTAATAATGAAAATCTAGGTCTAGAACTTAGGTAAACTGAATTAGAATTGGTATTGTCCTTCGGCTATTTCGAGATCTACGCTTTGATCTCTTGCTAGCCTATATCTTGCACTGGTGTGGTATTAGAATCAAAGATGTCTTAGGCAATTAAAAGTAAGAGAAATATAGATCTAAATCCCATTGATTCACATGTACATAATATTTCAGTACATTTAATTGATAAATTTTGTGCTGGTATCATTTTCTATTGGTAGTCATGAAAAGTGCAATAACTTTCCCTTTTTGGCTGACTAGAAAGCCAGGTAAAAATGATAATATAATCAGTGATTCATATTGACTGTTTTAATACTATTCTTTTTGATAAAACTGTAAGTATTCTAATATGCTGTTTCAACAGTAATGCAAAGATGAAAATCTAGATTTAGGTCTCAGAAGTAGTTAAGCTGGCATCAATTTTATTTTTTCTATAATTTATAATGTCATATTATAATTTGTATCTTATATTTAAATGGAAAGTTGTTTACATTTTCAAACTCTCCATTCATTCACCTATAAATTGATACCAAAAATGTTATTATAGCATCGTTGATACTTAAATTACACATTTTTGTTTTAGTCATATTAGGAAAAAAAAAATTTGACCCCCCAAAAAAAACCCACTAAATGAGTTCAACAAAAACAAAAAATCAGTGAGACCTGTTTGGGTCATTTCATTGATGTTTTGATATATTCTTAAGTATAAAAATTATGACATGACTTCAGCTCAAAATGAAGTGAACCCTGCAACCCTTTTCCTATTATGGTACCGGTACTCTATAGTTTGCATATAAACAAAAATTTACCAAAAAATATCCTGGCAAAAGTTTCTGTAGAAACTCAGCCTCTTTGTGCTGGACTGTTTTAATAATGAACTCATCATCCTGGGTCAAGTAAAATATACTGCCGCTGGCACCAGGGTTAGAGAGTTCTTTTAAGGGTTCGTCACAGAGAGATAACTGCAAGAGAACGCATTCAAAGAATCAATAAAATACAAATTCTTGAGTTAAAATTACTACATTATTGGATAATTGTTAATTTTTGTCAATTAGGCCGTAATATGTTTTCTTTTAACATTAAAATGAGAATGTAACAAGAAAAAAACATTTCTTCTTCTTCTAGCCAGCTGCTGAGCTGTCAGCTCTTTTGCAGACTGTGCCAAGGAAAAACACCAAGTGTTGTTTTCTTCAGTTGTTCAGCACTGCCGTACAGGGTGTTGGTTATGTTGGGCTGTAGTGGTAGTAAGGTATGCCTAAGGTGGATTAGGAAGGGGCATTCAAAAAGGATATGGTTTACGGTTTCATAAGGGTGGGCACAAGTCTACATAGGGGGAGTTTAAAAAAATACTTTTAAAAAAAAAAGCGTTTATCAAGTGTAATTGTATCAATTAGTTTGTATCAGTCATGGATCAGTAATTATATGAATGATTGACCTAGACAAAATAAATCTGTGTGATTAGAAATATTCTAACCAATTGTTTTTGTTTAGCCTTTAGCCATCTCAATGCGCTATGATCCTGGATTAGTTGTGAAAGGGAAGAGAAGAAAGGGAAATTTTGGTGAATGTTGACATGATCATTTTTTTGAAAAGCATAAAAAAATGTTCACTCAGGGCTCAAGATGACTAATTCAACTTATACCACCACATGTCAAGTAAGATTTCTTTCCCTTGCTCGAGATACCAAACAAAAGAATTAATTACCAATAGTTAATTTAATTGGTTAATTTTTAAAACTGATTCTTATGTTGTCATGTAAAAGAAATAATAGTGTGAAATTTCAGCGAGATTGTGAGTGGAAGAAATAACGTGTATTAACTTTTGTTGATATAAGCTTTGTAAAAATGTTTGTAAAATGTTTTTCATGTTCTGGATGTGCCTTCAGATTTGAAGATAATTACATCCTAGCCAAAACCTTCAGCAGGATGACAGGGGATGGCAGCGGGCAGGGTTTGAACCCTGGACCAACGACACCACCCAATGACAGTCCAGAGCACTTACCACATAACCAGGAAGCCATCCTGTGCAGTGCAACAGTAAATATACTAGATAAGCAACAAAGTTACTAGAAATTTATAATATACAGCAACCCATCACTTACAGGAAGAAAAACAAAAAGATCTTACCATGAAGTCATCAGGCTGAATACCAAACAAATCACGAAAATAGCGAAAGGCAACTGGGGCGTAGGTTTTGAATCGAAAGTCACTGTAGTGATGTGCTGGGGTCAGGTTGCTTCCTTCACTGAAATATTATTATATATATATTATATATACATATGAAAAATAAAATTGTGCAATTACACACTAGATAATATAACCCAATAATCAAGCTTAAAATAATAATTAATGTGGGATATCTTTAGCAAGGGCAAGTACATAAAATAGTGTTCTACATTTCATGTGTAACATGACATTTGAACA